>OZ022227.1:30343133-30943133 GCA_963978835.1 Tenthredo scrophulariae
AAGCTAAGTAACCACGAACGCTCACAAATTGCTCATTTATAAATTATATTATACATTCGAACTTGTTATACTGTTTTCCAGAATTCCTTAGATTTAACCATTTGCATGTTAAAATATAATTCAATCAAATGAATAGTATAATCACGGGAATATCTTTGTAAGCTAATACCCCACGGTATTTCGGGATAAACCCTTGCTAATAACGAGACCACCCGGTGAACTTGTGACACTATTCATTAATTTCAGCCTGCACAATTTTATCATTATTATATTTACTTGTTAAACTCGAGATTGGTATGAGTATAAAGTCATAGACCAAACGGGATAATTCAATAGAATTTCGGGTTTTGCCCTAATCCCGCTGGGTCTCCTTACTTTCAAACTTTACCTATAAAATCTTTAAGAGAACGGGTATTACCGCTCTAGTCGAGTCACCAATACCCGAGCTACCGATCTCGATTTTATCTCACTATATTACCATTATAATAAAGGATATCCATATATATATATATATATATATATATCTATTTTTAAGAATTAAAACTATGAATGAATCGTGACCTGAACGATTCTAATTGCACTACCTGGCTGGGATAATTCGTAGAATTCCGGGTTTACCCTAATCCCAGTGCGAGGGTACCTTCGCGCGCATAACGAAACCGTTACCTTAGAGAGAGAGAGAGATACTATTTCATTGTAATAATTCATTATATCATCTTTGATTATCCCAACGTGCGAATCGTGAATAAGCCTTTCTTTGCGTTATCTATTATTCGATAATAGCTTCCTTATACGAACTAGCCAAACCTTCACGATCCCCACGTCGGTGACTGAATACCACCTTGTTATTTGACCAATTTATTATTTTCTCATTTATACTATTCGTCAGTTCAAGTCCATTTCATTTGTGAGGGCTGAACCACATCATAACTTCCTAATCGTTCAAGAATATATTATGGATTTTACCAGTTAATCCTTATTATCATTTGAATCACCTTATTCATCTATTTTATTTTTGTTATTTTATCATTCATATCAACTAGCCTCACTAAAGTTTAAACAATTCGATTGAGACCTGTATAGGACTAAGCGGCAACGATCCTATTTACCGGTTTATCGTAAGATAGATCTTTTCTTTAATTTTATTATTTTCGCGCATGTGACGGGTATCCTAACAGTCGGCAGGTCCTCGCTTGTCAATTGAACCGTTCGGATTATTAACCACTCTACCCACACCGTCCGTCACATACGAAAATTGGTGGCAGCGGTGGGATATTGCCGTTAAACAATTGAATTGTTCAAATAAAAAGAAAAAAAAAAAAATAATAATAAATAAAAAAAAAAAAAAAAAATTTTGCTGTGTTTCAAAATCTTACAGAAATTGTAGCTCTCTTTTTCTCATCAAAACTTCCTCAGCGGGATCAGGAATTTCCCGCCACGGAACTGTATATAATATCTCTAGTATATAATTAGGTGATACTGACATTTTCCACGATAAACAGTCGATTGGTTAAAGCCAGACCCACCTCTTGAAGAACTTTCTCTACCATAAACAAACAGAAACCACCCTCATCAAGTTTCACCTTTCTTTCCTTTATTTCTATCCAAAATGGCTAACTCAAACCCAAACATGACTGCTAGTGAATCGATGTTGGCATCGATGGCTGAGTGTTTCGCGTTACAACACAGCACGCTGAGCATTCCGTATTTCGACGGGAAAAACGTTCCCTTAAAAGATTTCCTACAAGACGTTTACAATGGGTCCGTTTATGTACCGCCCGTTCCGGAGGGACCCTACGTAAAGGCAATACTTGGTAAACTACAGGGTGCCGCGCACGATAGTACATATGGGAAAAGCATCAGAACAATAGATGATCTAACTAAACACCTAAAAAATAGATTCACGCCCGGGAAGAACTACCCATATTATCACCATGAGATAGAGAATATTCGAATGAGAAGAAACGAATCAGTTAGCGGATTTTACGATCGATTAAATATTCTGATCAGCGGGGCACGCGTCTGCCTGCAGGATAAGTACGGCGGAACTGCCGAGGAAATGATGAGGCCTGTAATAGAGTGCGCGTTAGATGCATTTTTGCGGGGTCTTCCAGACGAGTTGTCAAGAGCAGTAGATGCAAGAGACCCGAAAAATTTAGAAACAGCTCATGAATGCGCGGTAAAAATAGAAACGCGTATGAAAAGAGGAATTTTACCATCAGGCGAAATACAGAGACCTTATCTCACGCGTTCACCATCACCGAACTCCATAGGCAATAGGTTTTAATATCATCAGCCTCAGCAGAGAGAATTTTCAAATTTTTATCTAAGTGAAAAATCTGAAGGTAGTGAGAATAGGGCAAGGAGTCCGTCGCCGACGGCAGAGCGACAGCAACGAGGTATCTCGCACAGATCACTTGCTTCAGGACCACGAGATTATTCAACGCGAGATTATTCAACGTGAGATTTTTCACCGCGAAATTATCAAGCAGATGATAGATATTTGTATCAAAATAGACACGTGAATCCATACCCCTACCCACCACAGTATCCTTATCCATATCCACCTATGCCTAATCCATATCATCCACCCTACGGATATCCACCCCAACAAATGGGCAGTAACTCAGGCTATAGATACCGCGATGATAGACAACGATCATTATCGCCGGGTCATTCTAATAAACCATCGAATAGTGGGTATAGACCAGGATCACCGTTACCGATCCAATCGAAAGAACAAGTACAACCCGGATCATCTAAAAACATGGAAGAAAAACAGATAACAAGATCTCGATCTCCGTCTCTGTACAATAACAACAATACTAGGCCGACGGAGTCTTTAAACGCGCACGCATCCCGTCGCCCAGACGCGACGGCGGGGCATGCGAGCCGAGAGCGTCGGAGCGTCCGATTCGAGGAACCGGGTCGCGAGTACCTACGTGCGGGAAAAATAGAGAATCGCCGTTAATTCGAATTAAGGCACCGGAATTAAGAACTGAATTTGGAACATTTTTGATTGATACCGGCGCGGATATAAGCTTAATCAAAGCAAGCGTTTCACATCCGGACGTGTTAATTGCACTCCACGAATCCGCGACAATCACCGGTATAACAACAGACAAAATTGAAACTTTCAGAACAGCAGACATAACCTTACAAGGACAAATAAATAAATGACATGTAATAAATTCCGACTTTCCATTAAAATGTGATGGAATTCTAGGAAAAGATTATTTGAGACGTGAAGAAGCGGAAATATCGTTTACACATAACACGCTCGTTACAAAAACAGAACCGATTAGGCCATTCAGATTTATTAACGAAGAAAATTCCGATTCCGATTCCGAAACCAAACCTCAACGATGTGTCTGGACCATTAAGGCACGGACTAAACGAATAATACCTGTGGACGTACTTGATTGCGATCTGAAAGAGGGATATTTACCGCGAATCCCGACCATCGAAGGGTTATACATTGGCGAGGCTGCCGTCTCGATAAGTAATGGCGCCTGCCGTGTAATGGCCATCAATACGTTAGAAAAGGATGTCGAGGTAGAGATCTCCCCTCAGGAAATAACACCGTTCGAGTACCATAATTTCCCAGAAGAAATGGGGTACGACTCGAGTTCCGATTCTTTAAATGAGGAATCGACGTCCATGGATAGGCTTGAAGAAATAGAATCAAAATTGCGTTTAGATCATTTGAACGACGAGGAAAGAATACGGGTGTTAGATTTAATCGAGGAGCATCCAGACATTTTTCACTTATCTGGAGACAAATTAAAATCAACATCCGCGATTAAACATCGAATTCCAACTGCAGATGATATTCCAATAAACACGCGTCAATATCGTTTTCCGCCGATTCATAAATTAGAAATTGAGAGACAAATGAAAACCAAATTAGAAAATGGAATGATAACAGAATCAAGTTCGCCATATAATTCGCCACTCTTGATAGTCCCAAAGAAACCCGATTCGAAAGGAAATCCGAGGTGGAGAATTGTTATGGATTTTCGAGCTTTGAATGACAAAACTATAGGCGATGCATACCCATTGCCTAACATAGCCGATACATTAGATCACCTAGGAGGAGCGGTGTATTTTTCCACTTTTAATCTTGCCAGTGGGTTTTAACAAATTGAAATGGACCCACGAGATCGCGCGAAAACTGCATTTACAACACCAAACGGGCATTACGAATGTTTGAGAATGCCTGAAGGATTAAAAAATGCACCGGCCACCTTCCAAAGACTCATGGACCAAGTCTTGCGAGGCTTGCAGGGATCTGAAGTATTTGTGTATTTAGATGACATAGTAGTATTCGCTAAAGATTTAGAGAAACACGAAAGAAAAATTCGGAGACTATTCAAAAAATTATCCGACGCAAATTTAACTCTACAACCTGACAAGTGCGAATTTTTAAAGACAGAAGTAGCATACTTAGGTCATGTAATTAATAGAACGGGAGTAAAACCAGATCCCAAAAAGGTTGTAGCAGTGAGGAAATTTCCGTGACCTAAAACTCAAAAGAACATCAGACAATTTTTAGGACTACTGTCGGCGCAAAAAGGTTTGGCCCCTCTGTTTGAGTGATCATAACTTCTACAGAAAAAATGATAGAGCATCGAGTCTGGAATGATCGTGAAGCGGCAAGTTTTCTGCGTCCGGTGGTTATTCGCAAATATCGGTGTAAAAATCTCAAAAGCCGTTATGATCTCCGAAATGTTAAAAAACGTAG
This sequence comes from Tenthredo scrophulariae, assembly GCA_963978835.1. Classification (NCBI taxonomy): domain Eukaryota; kingdom Metazoa; phylum Arthropoda; class Insecta; order Hymenoptera; family Tenthredinidae; genus Tenthredo; species Tenthredo scrophulariae. Next base: position 30,347,878 of record OZ022227.1, read on the forward strand.
TTTTTTCGGAGTCCATTGCCGTACGTCAACTTCAACTCGTCGCCGTTTGTCTGAAATAAGTGTGAAAAATCTGGAAAAATTCAGAAATATTCCCTGAACATTAACGAACATGATGGCGCTTGGAAATTTCAAAAATATTCACAAACCTGGACGCCAGGTGCAAAAGGGTCCAATGGTGCGATTCGGGGAACGGATTCGTACGGGCGAACCTGAGCCGGCTCAAAATTTTCGTCAGAATAAACACTTTTCGATTCCGTAATTGGTTTTTAGTTCGCAATAGTGAACTTCCAGTAATTGACGTCAACATATTTTCAAAGTTGCGCGGGGCCGCGTGTGCCCAGCCACGATATTCGTCGCTGCATATTCCCCCCGCCGCGCGCGTCGCGAACTCAATTGTTACTCTCAGCTTATGCGGCCACTGATATACAATGTATATGCAGCCGTGAATATCGATTTTAATACCAAAAAAATCTCTCGGTGATTGAAATGAATTAAATTTAATCGATGTAAATCATAATTTTTTAATAACGAAACGCATTTTTGACGAACCCTTAGTGTAGGTATCAAAGTATACAGAAATTGAAAAACATTCGATATAACCATGAAAAAAAAAATTACATTTCATACAATTTCCAGAATGTATATATTTTTTCATTACGATTCGTTGAAATATTTTTTTTTAAAGGATTATTCAAATAGCTTAATGAGCTGCAAATGTTATTATACGACTTTTCCACTTCACAAGTTATTTATTAGCTTTTACATAGGCGAAATTGACGAAATTCAATTTTAAATAAATAACGAGGATACCTGTAACAAATAATCGGCGCATAATGATGGTGGGCTTAAGGGGATATACCTGTTTGGAGCCCAAAAAAAAAGGGTTTATTCAATGATTTTTAATGGATACGTTTGGGAATAAAGCTACAAAACCAATGTATGCATCGATTACACACATCTTGAGGAATAAGAAAATAATTTTTCATTTGCTTTCGTATACAAAATGGCGGCTGCAAGCCTGCAAGTACAAAACAAGATTTTTCAAAGGCCCTCCGCGACAAGCAGTAGAAGTCTCCTCCATCGCCACCAGGAATGATAACATTTTTTTTTCATAATCTACATGAGTTTGGCTAGTGAAGTACCCATGATCCTAGTTTTAGGATTATTTTTCGCGAAATAGTGCGTGTTTAGAAAAAAAAAAGTCGTGTTTTTGACGAAAAAAATCGACTTCATTGATTGAGATCGTTTTAACCAATCGTTCTTAACGTGTGTACTCCAATAGATAATTTAATGAAGAAGCTACAGTAAAAACGTCAAGACAATCGGATGAAAACTGTTTGAGTTCTACTGCTTGCTGATTTTCAAAACACGGTTTCAAGAAAAACGCATTTTAAATTAAAAAAAAAAAAAAACGAAATTGAAATCAGTTCTGAGAAAATTTATAAGTTATATTCATAGATATAAACGGTATTGATTATCAATTTTGAGATGTTTCGGCGTTATTTAAGCCAATAAAAAAAAAAAAAGAAAAAAAAAGTTCAAACAGGTATAACCCCTTAATTCAATGCTCATGTTATATGTATAATGAACATTTTTCAGGGTTGTTCTTCAAAATAATAAAACACGACGTTCACCTATAAAATAATTTATTTTGCTTGAAGCATGAAAAAGAGTTTATCAACGTTAAATAAATACTTTATTCTTTAGCATATTGATATATAGAAATTTCAAGAAAGAAAAATAAAAATACTGAACCCTTCCTTGACCAGGAAGTACAATCAAATAAGACAAAATGAATCAATTCAAATGAACAATTTCACGTGAAAGAGCGATGCTCCCCGCAGGGATGACGTTCAGTTACAAATACATTAATATATATACGAGATCAGAAGAAGTTTTTGCGTCAAGTATTGTACAAAATTTTACTTCATGAGGTGTGAAAACGGGGGTTTTACCCACCCCGAAGCGTGCGTAAAACGTCCACTACCAAACCGAGTGAAGTGAAATATTTCAATGATTTTCCTCTCGGCTTCGGTGTTTCTATTGAAAACAGGTCATTTTCACCAGTTTTCATTTTCCGATCGTGCAGATTCCCGGGAAGTCATTCGGCAAAAAAATTCCTCATAAGTAGTTTTAAGTGAAATAAAAAAACTACAATTCGGTTACTCAAAAAAATTTTTACGATGGTTTTTCCGAAGTTATTCAACTATGAGTATGAAATATTGTTCATCATCGGAATAAATATATATTTTGATATTTTTATTCGTATCCTATCCATTTGTATTATTTTAGAATTTTTTCAAATTTTTTATTTTTAAATGGAAATTAAAAAAAAAAATTCTTCAAAAATTCACATGATTCCTGAATGAAAAGAGTGATTCTTTCTTACCCCTGACACTTTCCGATGAAGTCAATAGCTATTCAGTTATGCGGAATTAAAAAAAAAATCATACCAAAAGTTGAATAACTTCCTGCAAAAGAATCATAAAAAATTTCAAGGAACCGAATTGAAGTTTTTTTCTCCGACTTAACCCTATAGGAGTACACACATACCTATATTTCGCTACTTAGTTGCACACGCTGGGTCCGTGAGACCCGGCCAACTTTCGTAAGATGTAGTTTCCCCGAAATGACGTCTATTTAGATGATTTTTTCTTTAAATCGAAGAACAGTTAAGAAAGCACCTGTGGAGACGAAATATGTGCTAGGCTCATATTTTGTCTGAGAACGCTGTTTGAGTAGATAGAAATGATTCTCGCAAAAGGAAAAAATGCGAGTTTTTCACTTTCGGCCGGGTCTGTGAGACCCGAGGGTGTACTCCTAGGGTCAAAAATACTACTGGAGAGCTTTCTTGTCCGATCACTTGCCGGGAATCTGTGGGTTAAAAAAAAAAGTGTTAAAAAACAACTGTTTTCAAAAAAACCTTGGTGCCAAGAGAAGAATTGTAAAACCATTTTACATGGTTCTTTGAAAAGCTTGTTCTTTTCACTTGGAAATGCTTTTGCTAATTTTTATTCGCGATGTATTTTTACCGAGATATCACACGTTTTGGTCTATCATAAAATTCGCAAAGTGATCTCGTACTTATGGATGGTACAACACGATCCGCAACATTGTAGACAAACGGATCATTATTTAAAGAATTGCCAACGTCGTGTATTCGCCCACCCCCTTTCCCAGCCTCGCCAGGATGGCAATTGTTTCACTAATTTTCTTAACGGAATTCATTGTTTAACTAGCATCCAAACTGACAACACGATACGAATTAAACGATACTCCTGCAATTCCAACAATTCATCGAAATAATCACTTCCTACTCACGCACTCCTCTTCTTGTCCTTTTTAGGACAGTCACGTACAGTTGGGCAATAAAGTTCTTGTACGGTCGAAATTTAGGCTTATGCGTTTTAGCGTCTACGCTGTTGAGCAGACCCTTCACACCGCATACCCCGCTCCCCGAGCTCATCGATGCGTTACGGCCTATCGGTCTAGCTATGGATATTTCGGAAGTATTTCTTACTTTACTCTGAGTAGGTAATCTGCCTGATTTGCTTTCTCGCCTACCGACTCGTCAAACGTCGTCGACAAATACGTATGTCGTATAGAATATATCGTCACCTGATTTCAAACTTATTTATTTCACTGAAAAAAAAATTTGATATACAGAAGTCACTTATGTAATAATCAGAAATACAATCGATTATACTACCGAAACTTTTATTGATCGTATTTTTTTTTTTTACTTCTATTTTTCTTTAAATTTTTTTTTTCAATCACATCTTCTGTATACTATTTCTTACAATTTTTCAATTTTCGAAAGTAAAATCAATCATATCTCTGATGGTTACGACCCATTATCCTAAAGATACAATTCATCTGCATTGAGAACATTCTGGTAGCCATTATCCACCACGTTTACGAAATAATTTTTTTTTGAATCAGCAAAATAAATGTAAGGAAAATAGTTTCCACTTTCGAATAGGGGTCCAAATGATCGTCTTCGGACACAGAATTTTCCAGCTGTTTTTCAAAAAAATCAAAAGTTTCTTTCTGTTGGAAGTTTCGAAAATTCATGAATGAATAACGGTTCGGAAGAAAAATCTGGAAAACTTTATGAGTAGGTGTTAAAATTGGGGTTATCGTTTAAAAAATTATGAATCAAATTAAAAATGGTGAGGGAAAATCATTGATCGAGTTGGCATGGAATACCTCATATTTATCGCACGATTCATAATTAATATTAACTACTATTTAATATTGTGTCATATTGCCGTTACTGGTTATTACTTTCTGCACTCGCCGAGGCATCGAGATTCGAGGTAACTAATCTTTGGCGAATTCCCGGCTGATTACGCAAACTGTCCCAAACTTGCAAATATGCATATGATGTTATTCATGGTTTTTATGGCTTTCGCATTATATCTAGCGGATAATTATACTTCTATAAATCTGTAAGTTTTCATATTATTATATTTAAGTATATTACAAATCATCTCTATCATAATTTATTTATATTTCATTGATGTTGTGTTGTTATTATTTACTATTGAGTTCGAATTTCGGATTTTGGTTTTTTTATTTCATAAGAATATACGATGTTATCCAAAATACTCGATTTTTCATTTTTTTTCCTTTAACGTAAATATACATTTAACAGAAAACTTACATAGAATAATACCTGCAAGAAATTAATAATTTGCTGTAATCGAAAATTGAGTAGATCACTGCTGCATCTGAATTGCGAATTTCGATCAGTTGGCAATTATATTCTGAGATAACATTTTTCTAAACTCATCACATAAACTTACTTCTGTATGATATCAAAATTGAGTTCGAATTTAACTCTGTTTTCAGTAAAATAAAGAAGTTGAAATCAGGTGACGATATATTCTATAATCTATACGACATATGTATTTGTCGACGACGTTTGACGAGTCGGTAGGCGAGAAGGCAAATCAGGCAGATTACCTACTCAAAGTAAAGTAAGAAATACTTCCGAAATATCCATAACTAGACCGATAGGCCGTAACGCATCGATGAGCTCGAGGAGCGGGGTATGCGGTGTGAAGGGTCTGTTCAACAGCGTAGACGCTAAAACGCATAAGGCTAAATTTCGACCCTACAAGAACTTTATTGCCCAACTGTACGTTCCTTATCATTCATATTATCTTACGAACATTTTTATTTTTATTGTTGTTTTTGTGAATCATAAGCATTGTATTAAATTTTTGTTCCCATTGACGCATAGATATATATTGTTTTTTTTATTGTTGTTTCCGTGAATTTTATCATTCATATTATCTTACGAATATTTTCATTCTCATTGCTGTTTTCCTAAATCATAAGCCTCTTATTGAATTTTTTTTTTTTTTCGACGCATAGATATATTTTTTTAATCGTCGTTTCCGTTAATTTTATCATTCAATATTATCTTACGAACATTTTAATTTCCATTCTTGTTTTCGTAAATCATAAGCCTTGTATCAAATTTTACGTATAGATATATTTTTTTTCAACCGTGGTTTCCGTAAATTTAAAAATTCATATTATCTTATAAACATTTCGATTTTTATTGTTGTTTTTGTAAATCATAAGCCTTGTATTAAATTTTTGTTCTCATTGACGCATAGATATATTTTTTTATTATTATCGTGGTTTCCATAAATTATAATAACCAATAGCTGACCAATTCTTGCACTCTCTAGTTTTGATCTTACTCTTCGAAAAATGGCGCCGGCTGTAATCAATATTAACGGGGAAAATTTCGAAATCCGCGACGCGGGGAGCGGCGGGGATTGCTTATTCAAATCACTCGCTTTAGCTTTGAACAAGAGAAGTCACCATGTCGTACGCCAAGAAGTCGTCGGACATGTAGTTCAACGATGGTCGCAATATGAGTTTTGGGTGAGATATGGATTGGACATAAATACGAAGCACAAATACCGTTCGCAAATGGGGAGATCCGGAGAGTTTGGCTCATTGGTCGAGTGCCGTGCAGCGTCGGAATATTACAAATCAAATATTATCATCGTTAGAATGTTACCTGATGGAACCTATTTTAAAGATGAAAATTTGATAGAGATCGGAAATCTCACATCCATTTATCTTTTGTTTACTGGCCAGCAAAATGAATCTCACAGAGATGGACACTTTCAATTATTAATTCAAATCCAGGATGATAATATTTCTTACGAAAGTACAGCTGATAATACTTTCATCAACTCTGATACGACGGTTACAATGGAAGTGGAAATGCGTGAAACTGATTGGACGAATAACTTCAACAGTATTGAGAATCTTGATCAACCAAATGGAGCTGCAGTGCATGAATACGATGAGACGTCTGTAGAAAATACTGTCTCAGACCAATCCGGCGAAACCATTGGAAATTTATTGAAAATGACAATGTCAGAAGAAAGTTTTGATACTATAGCCGACAATGATTTTATTCGCATAAATAACAAAAATGGAGGGTCTAATCCAGCGAAGCGATTGACAACATCCCGCACAGGGGCCTTGAGCGTGCGTATGAAGCAAATGATTTACAGGGTGCGTTCATATTTTGAAATAGAGAAAATTGTAGGACATGTTCTAAATGTTAAAAAAGTGATAGAGAGGACCGCATCTTGTCTCGGTATATCTGAAAGGACAGTAAAACGAGTGAGAAATGAAGGGAATAGCGGTGTGTGGAAGGAACCATATGAGGGGGCACCGGGAAGACCATCAGTTGAGTTTGATGAATTCTTGCTAGGTGTTATTCGGCGAAAAATTATGGACTTTTACATGAGGAAAGAGTATCCCACCGTTAGAAAATTACTGGAGCAGTTGAGACAGGATATTGAAGATTTACCGGATTTTTGCGAAAACACATTGAGGAAGCAACTTAAATTTAAATACAAAAGGCTAAATAAAAGGCCGGTTCTAATGGAGAGTCAAATCATTGCTGGGAAAAGGTCGGAATTTTCAAGATTGATACAACATTACAGAAATAACGATTGGAAAATTTACTATACCGATGAGACATGGAGCGGTGCTAATCAGTCTCGTACGCATGGATGGGGTGAATGCGTACAACCTAACAATAATTATCGGGATAATTTTGATGTATATCGTAGCGGAGTTCAGCTGGTTATGGGATTTCGTGGGGGTTTCGTAACACCTTCTGGTTCTGGCAGGAGAGTGATTATTTTGCATATTGGGAGCAAAGAGGGATTCCTAGCGGATGACTGCATGAAGTGCTTCGTTGGGAAGAAGGGAAGTATGGACTATCACGACGAAATGAATGCTGAGCATTACGAAGAATGGTTCCGCCATGTATTAACAGTTATACCGGAGAAATCAGTTATCGTGATAGATCAAGCTCCATACCACACCATGCTTGATCCGGACTATCGGAATCCCACGACAGCATGGAAAAAGGCAAAAATAATTGAGTGGATGAAAAAAAGGAACGTACCATTGCCAGAATATGCAACATCATTCGATGATTTGACAAAAGCAAATTTGCTTCTTCAGTCTCGTGCATATCACTTTCCTAAAAAATATCTCCTGGAAAAAATTACCGAAGAACTGAGGGGTGACAGCGTGAAATTGTTGTGGCTTCCTGTTGCCCATTGCGAGTTTAATGCTATAGAATTGATATGGGCATACGTGGAAAATAAAGTCGCTACACAAAACAAAACTTGCAAAATAAATGACGTTCATCGATTATGTGTAGATATTATGAACAATCTTCCCTCAGATTTATGGCCAAACTGTGTCAGACATGCAGAGAACATTCAACAAAAGTACATATATAGCGAGTCGGCGATGGCAATGGCTGTAGAGCCAATGATAATAGACCTAAATCAAGACACAGAATCAGAAACAGATATTGACTTCGAATCTGATGATGAGACTACGAATGAATGAAGTACGTTGAGAATGGAGAGACACAGTTGATCCTCTGAGTATAGCCCAGGCTCAATAACTATATTCCAAAGCGAGTATCCTACTTATTGAATAACCGTTTGGAAAATTAACTCATGTAATAATTTATGACGAAATTTAACTTCATTAGTCAGTGAAAATATAAAAGTAAATTCACATAGTGTAATGTTCGAGGATGATTAATTATAATTAATTGTATATTTACTCGTTCATTGAATTTTTTTTTTTTTATTTAATTTCTAATTTTTTCATTACTTTTTTTTCCTAAGCCAAAAGTCAAATGATGAATTCGTATGCTTTGCCTGGGTACACAATTCAGCGCTGCTATCTAATGATACATTACATATAGAATTCCGAAAAATATCCGTTTAGCTGTCAGGCAGATAAGTCTTTTATTTATTATTATATTATTATTATTATTTTTTGATTACATTTATTTCAGACCCACGTGACATTTACACTTGACATACTCACATTCACACGAACTAACGGTAGTCCTTCAATAACACCAGATTCACAATTACACAACGCTGATTCCAGTGATGAAAGACCTTTATCTCGTCAAATACGAGAAAATTGTCGTCTGAGGAATTCTAAAACATCGAAGGTCTAAAACTGAACGTCATCCCTGCGGGGAGCATCGCTCTTTCACGTGAAATTGTTCATTTGAATTGATTCATTTTGTCTTATTTGATTGTACTTCCTGGTCAAGGAAGGGTTCAGTATTTTTATTTTTCTTTCTTGAAATTTCTATATATCAATATGCTAAAGAATAAAGTATTTATTTAACGTTGATAAACTCTTTTTCATGCTTCAAGCAAAATAAATTATTTTATAGGTGAACGTCGTGTTTTATTATTTTGAAGAACAACCCTGAAAAATGTTCATTATACATATAACATGAGCATTGAATTAAGGGGTTATACCTGTTTGAACTTTTTTTTTCTTTTTTTTTTTTTATTGGCTTAAATAACGCCGAAACATCTCAAAATTGATAATCAATACCGTTTATATCTATGAATATAACTTATAAATTTTCTCAGAACTGATTTCAATTTCGTTTTTTTTTTTTTTTAATTTAAAATGCGTTTTTCTTGAAACCGTGTTTTGAAAATCAGCAAGCAGTAGAACTCAAACAGTTTTCATCCGATTGTCTTGACGTTTTTACTGTAGCTTCTTCATTAAATTATCTATTGGAGTACACACGTTAAGAACGATTGGTTAAAACGATCTCAATCAATGAAGTCGATTTTTTTCGTCAAAAACACGACTTTTTTTTTTCTAAACACGCACTATTTCGCGAAAAATAATCCTAAAACTAGGATCATGGGTACTTCACTAGCCAAACTCATGTAGATTATGAAAAAAAAATGTTATCATTCCTGGTGGCGATGGAGGAGACTTCTACTGCTTGTCGCGGAGGGCCTTTGAAAAATCTTGTTTTGTACTTGCAGGCTTGCAGCCGCCATTTTGTATACGAAAGCAAATGAAAAATTATTTTCTTATTCCTCAAGATGTGTGTAATCGATGCATACATTGGTTTTGTAGCTTTATTCCCAAACGTATCCATTAAAAATCATTGAATAAACCCTTTTTTTTTGGGCTCCAAACAGGTATATCCCCTTAAGCCCACCATCATTATGCGCCGATTATTTGTTACAGGTATCCTCGTTATTTATTTAAAATTGAATTTCGTCAATTTCGCCTATGTAAAAGCTAATAAATAACTTGTGAAGTGGAAAAGTCGTATAATAACATTTGCAGCTCATTAAGCTATTTGAATAATCCTTTAAAAAAAAATATTTCAACGAATCGTAATGAAAAAATATATACATTCTGGAAATTGTATGAAATGTAATTTTTTTTTTCATGGTTATATCGAATGTTTTTCAATTTCTGTATACTTTGATACCTACACTAAGGGTTCGTCAAAAATGCGTTTCGTTATTAAAAAATTATGATTTACATCGATTAAATTTAATTCATTTCAATCACCGAGAGATTTTTTTGGTATTAAAATCGATATTCACGGCTGCATATACATTGTATATCAGTGGCCGCATAAGCTGAGAGTAACAATTGAGTTCGCGACGCGCGCGGCGGGGGGAATATGCAGCGACGAATATCGTGGCTGGGCACACGCGGCCCCGCGCAACTTTGAAAATATGTTGACGTCAATTACTGGAAGTTCACTATTGCGAACTAAAAACCAATTACGGAATCGAAAAGTGTTTATTCTGACGAAAATTTTGAGCCGGCTCAGGTTCGCCCGTACGAATCCGTTCCCCGAATCGCACCATTGGACCCTTTTGCACCTGGCGTCCAGGTTTGTGAATATTTTTGAAATTTCCAAGCGCCATCATGTTCGTTAATGTTCAGGGAATATTTCTGAATTTTTCCAGATTTTTCACACTTATTTCAGACAAACGGCGACGAGTTGAAGTTGACGTACGGCAATGGACTCCGAAAAAACTACGTTTTTTAACATTTCGGAGATCATAACGGCTTTTGAGATTTTTACACCGATATTTGCGAATAACCACCGGACGCAGAAAACTTGCCGCTTCACGATCATTCCAGACTCGATGCTCTATCATTTTTTCTGTAGAAGTTATGATCACTCAAACAGAGGGGCCAAACCTTTTTGCGCCGACAGTAGTAGGATACTACCGTAGATTCATTGAAAATTTCGCTGCAAAAGCTAAGGCTTTAACAGATCTATTAAAGAAGGACGCGCCTTTCATTTGGAAAAAGGAACAGCGCGATAGTTTCAAAATTTTACGTAAAGCTCTTTGTCGAAGACCTATACTACAATATCCTGATTTTAATAAGCCTTTCACTCTCACTACTGACGCATCAGACTACGCAATAGGTGCGGTCCTGAGTCAGGAGGTGGACGGTCACGATATGCCTGTAGCTTATCTATCTCGAGCTTTGATAAGCGCAGAGCAGAATTTCTTTACAACCGAAAAAGAATGCTTGGCAGTACTGTGTGCAATCTTGCATTTTCGACCTTATTTATTTGGGCGTAAATTCACTTCAGTTAGCGATCACAAACCACTTCGCTGGATCAATTCCATTAAAGATCCAGGACAACGCCTAGTTAGATGGAGGTTAAAATTACAAAATTATGAATACACCTTTGTACACAAGCCAGGAAAATTAAACACCAATGCTGATGCATTATCTAGAAATCCAATAGTTGGTGATCAGTCGAATGACTCAGATGAATCAAGCCCAGAGATTTCCGGAACCAATAGCGACGAATTAGAAGGATTAGAAACACCCAAGTATTCAGATTTTATAAAAATAACAAAGTCAACCACTGTAGAGAATCCTGACGTTGAAGAAGTACACGAAGATCTTTTCAGTAGAATAGATAATTACGCACATGCAGTCTCAGTAGATCTAGAGATGAGTGCGGGAATAGCTGCAGAATTTAGGGAAAGATACGGCGTACCAAGAGAACTTGTAGACCAGGCAAAGCTACACTCAGTAGGTAGACTACCTTTGAAAAACCAAACAATTTATTATATTATGAGCAAACAAAATTCTTGGGATAAACCAACGTGTGAAGACATGTATTTGAGTTTGATAAATCTTAGGCAAACTTTATTATCAAAAGATTCAGTAAAATCCATTAGAATACCAATAATCGGATGCGGTTTAGATCGATTACCATGGGGTAAGGTACGAACAATGCTCCGTTATCTTTTCAAAAATACAGGTATCAAAATTTACATCTGTACAAATATTAGAATCAATAAAGAAGAAACGAAATCAAAATCAGAAAATAGGTTATATCCGATAAGTAAACAACGCAGTAAACCAACTAAGCCTTCAAAAATACCTGAGCCACCTAAGCGCAGGCTCGTAAGCAGGTCAGTTTCAGAAGAACAACCGAAACCTAATAGTATAAAGATTAGACCGAGATTGAAGACAATGCCATCATTAAATACAAGTGCGATATCAATGAGAACGCGCTCTAAAACAAAACCAACTACTACTGTACAGCCCGCTATAAAGCCAACAAAAATATTAGAACCAATCGTAGAGGGAACCTTCGAAGATTCTTCGGACGATGAGTCTTCGGAGCCACCGAACTACAGAAAACGCAAAAGCGTCCTACCAAGTTTGGGCTTTGATACGCAGACAATACAACGAACCGAGTCAGACATACAGACTGACGAACAGACAGACGTAGAATCAGCTAAAGAAATCGAATCTGACCGAGGTACCCTAGCGATAGGAGTACCGCCACCAGTACAAAGCACTGACAGTGACATAGACGATGACGTATTTACTTTCGAACCACCCACAGTAATAAATCAATCTCCTCATAATCAAGGGAAATATCAGGAAGAATTTGATAAGTTAGTATTCAATCCGCCAATAGACCTCAAGGATTTACAGGAATCCTTTAGTCGATTCGATAAGTCAATTCACGAAAGAAGTATAGTCGAACAAGAATCAGATGACCCGGAAATAGCAGGGTTACCTAGAGCGATTTCCGCGGATAGGATTGTCGACGAAACAACACGCGAAGTAATCACTGAAAAGGACCCTTATAATGATGAAACTGAGGACGAGGAATTAAATTCTAGAATAGGGAAGTTATTAGAAAAATATGAAACTCAAAGATCAAGGACTGAAAAAACTGTTAGTCGAGAGAGTATTGAAGATACTTCGGGGCCACCCTATATCTCGACTACAGCTAGCGTAAGCCGAGACACGTCGGTTATCAGTCAACCGGTACGCCAGAGAGTAGAGCTTCCAACGCCTATAGTAGCTCCACGGCCTATAGCACTTTCTACTCCGTACCCAGGAACAGAGTATACAGCTGTAAGCAGACCAAAGGCTAGTAAGCCACCAAGACGCTTGGAGCCGAATCTCACACCACTAACCGTACCTACCGGTATACAGATTAATGAAGGCATACTTCCTGACGTAGAACCAACCTCGCCTTTAAATTTACTAAAACAAAAGTTTATTTTTCAAAGCAATATAAGAATAACCAGAGAAAACTTAACTTATCTCAAGGACAATTACGTTCATTTTACATCAACAGATGCAGAGTTAGCAACACCCATCAATAGGTTGTTATCAGATTTAGAAATAATAAACATAGATGAGCAAATTAAAACAAAACCAAAAATTGGACAGATAATAGTTACTGACCGAGGGAAGAACAAAATTTTCAGTGTAGTCATCAAATCAAAATATTACGACAAAATTTCCGCAGAAAACTTAAACCTCGGTTTAGAAAATCTTAAAATCACTTTGGAAAAGTTACAAATACAACAATTTAGAATTTCAAAAACGGGAGATTTCACTGACGATTTATCTCCTGAATTATGGCCCAAATTATTACAGGAAGTTTTTAACGACATTAATATTAATACAATTATTTGCTCGGGAATAACACAAGTCCCGCCGTTAGAAATTCGAGATGAAATTATTTCTGGAATGCACAGTAGTCTAGTAGGAGGACACAAAGGAGTAACTAAGACGTATCGGAGAGTCCGTGAAAGATTTTATTGGCCAAGGATGCGCGACGACATTAGGGACTTCATACGGAAGTGCAACAGCTGTCAAGAACATAAGCTAGTCCGCGTCAAAACTAGGGAGCCTATGTTAATCACGGATACATCTACCGAACCGTTTGAAAAAATCGTTCTAGATACTGTAGGACCCCTACCAACTACTCCTAGAAATAACAAACATATACTAACCATCCAGGATAATTTAAAAAAATATTGCATCGCAGTACCAGTGTTACGTCCTGAATAAATGTTATTTGAGAGATGCGAATCACTAGTTAAGTTCTATGAGGTTCAGATCCGGAGATGGTAGATTTCTATGTTTCTTACCGAGTCTTGGATAACTAGTTCTTCGGGACGTCGTTCAGCTCGTATCTGTCGAGGTAATGGGTTTAATCAGCCACCACTATGCGTGGGTGAAATAAATGCTTAAGGATTTCACTTTTAATTATAACAATATTTATTTAACAATTTGTATTCACAATGTGCTCAACAATTCGATTGTTAATCTTCACGTGAGTGTTGATTAACTAAGGTTTGTAATTTCTATTGGTTATTTAGTAATTCACTTGATTATTCAACTGTTTCATCGAACACTTTGAATTGATAATTCTAAGTTCTATGATTCTATGAGTTCGATCTTTACTATTTGAGGTCTCGTGACTAACTGCGTTGATGTAACTACTGAAAGGATCTCTCCTCGCGGGTACGCGAAGGAGAGGTTCTGAAAAACTCGCGGGAAGGCGGGTTTTTTCTTATTGGTAAAAAGCTCGTTAAACCAAAGCGGGAAAAAATATGGTTGGCTAAGAAATCATTAGCGCGAGACGATTGGGTCAGAGGCCCAAGCGTCGAGGAGATGAGAAGGGATGCTGTAAGCGTCTATGATCTGTCTTCTTTTAAATAAAACTGTCTCTGTTTTTTGGGTTTTCCGCTTTCGGTCGTAAAATTCTGAAGGATCTGGAATATTTATGTTTCCTCGAAAAGGATATCTTCTTACGTTTCAGAGTTTACTTAAAGTTTCGCCTTTCAAATATATAGTGTTTACAAAAGTTTCCAAGCGTATTTGATTTATGAGAAAATGAGGTGAAATTGTCTATATTGGTTGAGATTGTTTCTCTTAAAAGTATTGACTTATATCTATGAGTAAAATAATATAAAAGAATTAAAGAAAAAATTATAAATGGAATTACATCGATAGAGGTATTATTCAAACTCTGGTGGTAATTGCACGTCGGTATTCTCATACCTTCGATAATAACTACGGTAACTGTTGTACCTATAAATTGAGTATTCGGCTTTCAGCCTAAGACGTAACAGCAGTGCTCCGGAGGCCAATAATCAGTGTCGATGAACATGGAATAAACGAATAAAATTAATAGGAAGGAACAAAACAAAATGATACGGCTTTTCCATGAAATTTACGAGTACAAGGAGGATAAATTTACAGCAGATGTACCTGACTCAAACTCTCACAGATCCTTTGTCAGCTTCGTTAAATGCAACTCCGTAGTACAGCGACCGATGTTTGATAACAGAGAAGGATGTCCCAAAAATCCAAGAATGGAAAGGAGAAACGAATAACAGTTAATTACAGTGTAATTTACATCATGAAAGTAAAATTATGAAACAAAACGATAACTTACAGGACAATCGTCCGACCACTCTAGGAGAGCGATCTCCTTCATGCAACTCCGCAGTACAGCGACCGATGTTTGATAACAGAGAGGGATGTCTCAAAAATCCAAGAATGGAAAGGAGAAAAGAATAACAGGTAATTACAGTGTAATTTACATCATGAAAGTAAAATTATGAAACAAAACGATAACTTACAGGACAATCGTCCGACCACTCTAGGAGAGCGATCTCCTTCATCCAACTCCGCAGTACAGCGACCGATGTTTTATAACAGAGAAGGATGTCTCAAAAATCCAAGAATGGAAAGGAGAAAAGAATAACAGGTAATTACAGTGTAATTTACATCATGAAAGTAAAATTATGAACCAAAACGATAACTTACAAGACAATCGTCCGACAACTCTAGGAGAGCGATCCCCACTTTCCTAACTACCTATCCTCTGGCCACTGGTTACCATTCAAGAGGTGTTCGAAGTGTCCTCCTGCAGATGCAGCACAGTAACCTAGCCGATCGTAAAAGGCGTTCGTCGTGTTAAAAATAACATCCGGCGACAGGCTCTATAGGATGTCCAAAATCCTAGCTTGCAGCGCGGCAAGGTCTTCAATCCTACCCTGCGCATGGAAGACGTTCTTTAAATAGCCCCATAAACCATAATCTAGAGGCGATAGATCAGGCGAACGAGCAGGCCATTCGACTGTAGGGCTTGCCCTACCCATCCAACGACCAGGAAACTCCTGATCGAGATAGTCTCGGACCACTCGTGTGAAGTGCGGTGGCGCTCCATCCTGCTGAAACCAGACTTCTTCGCCCTTGAATTCGAATAAAAATCATATCACTTCTAGGAAACAGAGGAAATATTTGTTCTTGAACCACAGCCAGTCTGATAATGAATCAATCATCTCTGAATAGTACTATTTACTCACAGTTTCTGCTTCGATAAGCCTAAGAGCTGGTACAATGTGCTCTCTCAGCAACCGGAGATACTTTTCGCCGTTGAGGTTTCCATCGATGAAAAACGGTCCAACCAGCCGATTTCCAACGACGCCGAGCCAGACGTTCAGTTTCAAGGGATACTGTCTACTGACCTGGAAGAACAGACGCGGGTTGATTCGACACCAGGCTCTGGTGTTCTGCCTGTTCGGCTTCCCGACAAGCAACACGGTACTTTCGTCGGAGAAGCAAATGCGTCTCTTCAACCCCTCGTCTGCATTTAACCGATCCATCATCTCTTGGCTGAAACGAAGACGATTATCGTCATCACCAGCCAAGAGTTCTTGATGCGTTTGAAACTTATACGGCTTGTACTTAGCTTCACGCAGTACTTTTTTGACGGACGGCTTGCTGATGTTCAACTCCTGGGCAATACAGCTGGTCGGCTTGAAGGGATCCTCTTCAACGCTCAAGCAGATGTCGAGCTTGGTATCCCAACTCAGCTGTCGATTTGGCTGAGTTACCGGGATGGACCTTCCATCGACGCTCCCCGTTGCCTGAAATTTCAGGACTCACTTACGTATGGCCCCGATGGATGGCATCGGCCTATTCGGGTATGCGGCCGCGAGATGGTCCCGTGTCTCGCGATAGCTGTGGCCCTGCAGGATATTAGTCACCATCTCCACTTTTTCCTGCACAGAAAACTTGTAATTAGGCATTTTTAAGCCGATCAAGAACTTCACAAACGATACGAGGTAGAACGTGCGCGATCTTTATGCAAACTAATCGGTTCCTGCCAGCGTCTTTTGTTTAAATTTTCAGTTGAAAAACGTACCACGAGACTTTACAGACAGACGATTGGCCGAAACCGTTTTCGGTTGTTGCTATCGTCCAATTGGATGCTGGTAGCAGACTTCACACTATTTTGATGCTTGCGCTTCCCGCGCGCGTCGCGTGTTTACAAATTGCATACGCCACGATACTAATGTGTCCGGCCTCGTGGTGATCTTTTACTGAATATCGGAGATTTCATATGATTACGCAGGATAATATGAAAATTGTGCGCGATACGAACAGCGAGGTTAAATTAGCTCGTATTATTTTACGAGGATCAAGGTCATTATTGTCGTTAACTTCACGTGGGTATCGGCAAATTTGCAAATCGCGGAACTTGAGTATGAGTTTGATGAATTATTAATAATAAAGACATTTTTCGCGTCACGTTTCACGGCAATGCATTTAATTAGAAATTAGTTGAATCCAAAATCATTAGAAGCACGTCTGATAACACCTTTTATTTTCAGGTAGGACACAATCAAACAGTGAAGCAGGACTAGAGTCGTCGACGTTTAAGTTTTATCCTCGGAGAAATCATCAGTGTTTGTGAGTACATTTCTAATCCTGTGTTCTTTGAGTGGTATGACATTTTGGCATGCATTCAATGATGAAATTCGTTTTTCTAGGAGGCTCCAGCTTTCAACATTGATTAGCAGTAGAAAAATCGTATCTTACCTGATGATCAAAACGCTCTGCCAGTAAGGACCATGGTTTCTCGATCGGTGCCGCCGTTCCAACCATCAGATTTGGTCGTTCCATCAGGCGACAGGTGTTCAAGTGATTGGGTGCTTTCCATTGGGAGCTTTCCATCTACAGCCAAAAATCGACGCAGACACACAGCAATATGATTGCCTGGAGCGAACGGAGAAGACCAATCGTTTAGCCGTGTGTCTGAGTTTGTTGAATTTTGGCTGTTGATGGTAACCACCCATTTTGTTGGACCATTACCTTCGTCTTCACATCTGTTGAGGCAAAATTGAAGAGCTAGGCACAGTATGGATCACGATGTTCAAATATTTGATCTTTTCACCATGATCAAACCAATAATGATTAGTCTGTTATTCGACCATTGCTGCTACTTCAGAGTATTAAGGAATTATCCGAACACACAAATATTTTTATTTTGCAGTGGGGTTTCGTTACTTTTGTCCTTTGGTTCAGGAAAATAGTTTTTCAGGTCTTTCATTCAATTTACAGAATAGGTTTTGCTAGCCAAACTGATACAATCAAAATCCAGGAATGTTCGATACTTTTAGTTGAAAATGTCTTTAAAGTTAGTTTTAGTTTATAATTTCACCCTGCTAGCTAGTTCCAGCTGTCTCAGTTATCTCTGTCGCTGTGTCTGTACTTGTATCTTCTTGAAAATACAAAGGCAAACCTCGTCAAAGGCTACAAATGCGTTCACTTGCTAATTACACGTTGCATTACAAATAATCGCTTTTTCAGAAATAATTTCAATCAATCGAAAGTTGATACATTTTTAATTTCAGTATGGAGCCCTCTCTAAGTAACTCGAACACTGTCAATGATTTACAGAATGAACTCTGCTTATTATTAGAAAATTTTCATGATTTGCAATAATCTACTGTGGTAGGAGGAGATTCAAGGAAAACTTAATCCAACTAGACTCGTCAAAGAAGAAAATCATAATTCAATCACAGATGATAAAATATTCCAACTTCTTAAACAATTGGTTTCGTTTTTCAATTTTAGAACTCATAAAATTAATGTTCCTTCTTGTCGAGAAAGATATTCAAACGAAACGTCACATGAAAAATATTTGAAATTGAAAGAAGTCATAACAATTTCCTCGGTCAACTGACAAAAGTGGCGATGATCTCTGCACTTGAGATGAAATCAAATGGGAGGTATCAATGAAAGGCAGAGATGCAATTATTTTTCCCAATCAAACAGCATTTATTTACCAACATTTCCTGTTAATCAAAAGAATTCGGATTATTTGTACTGTATTGAACTATCAAAATTGAATAAACTGTTTCCACCTACCTGTTTCGTTTTTTCCAAGCACCCGTCATTTAGACCACTAGTTTCCAATTTTAATCGGCTAAACAATTCTTCTGAAAATGATCCGATACATCGAATCGAAGCAAGCAATCAGTTGTTCGAAATAAATTTCCACAGTTCTTTCAGAACATCAAGTTTTAATCTCGACAATAAAAGCTTTTCAAGCCTTTTTGAATCACTACCGCAATTAATTGAGATTTTAACCTCAAAAATTCGTATCAATTACATCGCCGTCAAAAACAAAGTTTGACAGCTGAAACTCGGGGTGGCTAGCCTGCCTCAGCGGACGACGAAACTCGCGCGTGCGCAGTCACTGTATACTTTCTAGATTTCCTCTCGGTATATAAACTATACATATAGCCTACGTGTTTTCTGCTGGCTCTAGCAGCAGCTCTTCCTCTGCCCGAGCTGATTTCTCTCGCACCACTTGCTCGGCTCTTTTTATTTCTGCTCCTGCTTCATTCAATATGTCGTCCAATCCGTCATCTTATTTCATATTCAAAAAAATGTGAAATTAATTATTCATGTTTTCATACGTATCTGGCTGTATTTTTGAGTTTCACTATTTTTTTTTTTTTATTAGAATAGTAGAATTCACGGGTGATATGATTTTTAAATAGAGTCAGGCTATTTAGTTTGTCGAGTTGATTTTGGATTTCCCTCTTTTTTTTAACATGCTTTACCTGGTATTTCATAGCTCACAGGTAGCTGCGGCTCTGTTTGACTGTCCTGTTTCAAAATAGTAATTAATTTTATTCTCCTGCTCACTTTAATATTTATCCATTTATATTTTAAATTATACTTACTTGACTTGACGGCTTGTGAGTCATTTTCGTTTTTTATTTGTTGAAAACGAAATAGTATTGAGCTGGGCAGCGTTTACTTGTTATTATTTCGCTTCTTTTTAGTCAGGATGATTCAGGTCAACGGTCATGTAATTATTTCTAACTTTTGTTGTTGCAATAGCTCATCAATTTTCTATTTTGGGTGAATCAGGGTATTATCATCCTACTTTACCGGTGTGTTTTTTTTTTCATCATAGGGGCCCGTCCCTGCGCACGCTTTTCGTTATAAGAATAATTATTATCAACCCTAGACGGGGCAACTTATTTTTTTCACCTTCTATCGGGCAACTGGGGTACCGGAGTACCTCAAGCGTTTCCAAATGATACAAGCCTTTCTAGTTGCAATGAGATAAAATTTTTCGTACGAGATTTGCTTCGATCTTGAATCAGGAAGACGATGGTATATATTCAAAGCCCTTTCCTTCGAAATAAAATCGAGAAAAACTTGTTTGAAGTAACAATAAAGTGCGGTGAAGAGCTAAAAATGATTTGTTTCAAGGTTCGCTTGAGGGTACTGGGAGACCCCAGTTACCCTGTCTCGGGTTAATTCAATAGAAATTTCAAAATGATTTCCTTTTATTATTTCTCTGAATGAAGGGGTGTCTTTTATAATTTGACTTCAATGGCGTACATCCATAAAAAAACACATACATGATTCTTATTTTATTTTCTTATAAGAATTGAAGGGACTCTGTTTTAGTTGAACAATTTTTGCTAATAAATTTCAATGTACAGAACTAACAAAAAATAAATAATAATAATTGTTGTTAATATAATTAATCAACTGTACCGAGGATAAGATGAATGAGCGAATAAAGTAATAGGCATAGGTATGATAAATAAAATGAATATACAAATCAACAACAAAAATCAAAACTTTGATAGTGCTTATCCAAAAAAATGTACATACATGAATTGAACGAAATACTCTCATCTGATTGATTAAGCATTCATTCCGGGTTTTTTCAACCAGTGCTGATCGGCCTCCGCTGTCTCCGCAGCCTTCGCAGCCACGGCTACCTCAGTTACCAATTCCTCCTCCACGACGTGCGTTTGCAGCCTCGGTTGCCTCCACTGCAGCGGCAACTACTGCCAGGGCTTCATCGAGTCCGTTATGTGTGAAATTATGTTATCATGTTTAAATTAATTCGAAATCTTAGAAGACTGGATTTATTCAACATCCTCCAAATATTATTCCCCTTTCCACGACATATATTTGTCGGGTCAGATAATGGTTATGAATGAAGTTATGTTATTATGTTGATAAGTAATTCAATTTAGCGTATCCATTTTTTTATTTTTTTTTATTTTGCATTATACGGCATAAACACTCACGTCCGCTTTAGTTGGCTCCATTTGTCTGAATGACTGTTTACAGTTGTTCGATCCTAGCCACGGCATTGATTTCTTTTTTTCTCTGTAATCTTTTCTCAATGTATGGATATATTATGCAATGTTTCATATTTATCAAATTATACTTTATTCAGTGCCGGCCTTAGTATGAATCGGGCTCTGCTATGTTTTTTTATGAATTTGCACCCACCCGTTCAAACGACGTGGGGAAATTTTGTGCTGAAGAACTTGATTACTAATTCGCTGCTGTCTCTCCGAGCCCCTCATCCGTGGCTGATATTACTGCTTCTGTTGCAATTCACATGAGCACAAAATGGGGGGGATGGGTCCGGCTGAATCTCACCAAATCACATTAAAATGCAGGTGGGGTCAATGAAAATCTTTCGTCAACTTTACAAATCAGAGAATAAACGTTATTATGACAGATAACATTTGATATAATAGATATTTTTCGATACAGTATGCGTAAAATTGTATTTACGCACATAGTGTCGAAAAATATCGTATGAAACTCGTGCGTAAAATTTGTATGCACTTGTTGCATAATATAGTTTTATAGGGCAGTTCTGAAATAAGCCGTTTGAAGAGCTACTTTATGGATCGAAAACAGGCGTCAAAAAATGACTCTTCAATGCCTATGCCGTAGAATTATTTTTTTTTTCATCATATGATTAATCTCATGTGAGGGGGAGGGGAGTACCACCACATCTCACCAAATCTCACTAAGGGGGATGGGGGGCCCTAATTTGAAGAAAAAAAAAACAGTTTACGTGATTAATGGACGCCCCTTACAGGTCATTTACGGCCTTTCGCTGCGAAATGATGAAGATGCGGTGCCTGTTACTTTCTCTCTTCTGGGCCTGCTGCTTAATCTGTCGCCAGACACGGCCACTTACATTTTTCCATCGTTGCGGGTTATGCAGCTATATTAATGTGGCCAATGTTGTTTATCGATGAGAGCCTTTTCCGAATCTTCCATATGTATATGTCGGCGCACGATAATTCGGACGTGGCTTTCTGGCTCTTTTGATATTTGTTTTAAGTCGATAAGTTAGTTTTAGTTTATACTATTGACTGTTTATAAGAAATTAGTTCACGTTTAGTCTCAGTGCATTTGTTAGTATTAAGATTAAAAGCTAGGCGCCCTTAGAGTTAATAAGTGGCGTAGAAAAGGGATGCAAGACATGGGCATCCTTGTCGAACGTAGCCGCAGCCCGGCGGTGGTGATTTTTAAGGGGCAGTCAGATTTTGAACTGAGCCAAAGAAGGACCTGCTAAAGAGATCTGGCCAAGGGCATTTTGAGGATTGATTGAAATCACGTCGTGGCTGCGTATTCGTTATTGCGTCTCTCTCCTACGCGTTAGAATAGAATAGTTTATTCGTTTAGTTGTAGTCTAGAATAATTAACATCATCAAAGACAATTATTAGATTAGGTTTCATTATATTATTTCTTGTGAACAAATTAAATAGTCTGCAAGTTAAGCCATGGCCGACGATAATACCGTTCGTCCTCCGACATCAGAAGTGGGATACTTGCAGGCTCCAAACGAAAGTTCACAAGGTTCAGTGCGTGGAAATAGTGAAACGGACATTATGAGGATGATGTTAGAATTACAAAGCAGAAATATGACCGAACTTGTTCGGACATTAAAGGATATAGCTCCGGCGCGATCGACGAAGATGGTCTTTCCTGAATTCAACCCCGACAGTGAAGATACGGACGCACGGGCATGGTGCGGGACTGTCGATTTATGTCTTGAAGAACAGCCGATTCAAGGAAGTTCGCTAATCATAGCGCTAAGCAAGGCGTTGAAAGGTAGTGCCTCAGCGTGGTTTTCACAAGTGGGGTATTCGGGAATGAACTGGATTCAATTTAAAGAGATTTTCTTGGCTCGATACGATTCCGTGGAAACACCGGCCGCTGTATTAATTCGAGTAAACAGTGGAAAGCCGAAAGACGGTGAGTGCCTGTCTGCTTATGCCGGTAGGCTAGTGACGTTGCTAACTACGCGTTGGCAATCGATGACCGTAGAGCAGATTGCTGTTGCCACGGTGCTTGCTCACTGTGTGCAAAATGATCAACAATTGCAGCGACTTGCGTTTACAACAGATATTGATTCAAGGAGCGCATTGCAGCAAGAATTGATGGCCAGTGCGTATCGCAAAAGACCCGCCAGTTCCGACAATAAAGATCAAAAGTTTAATAACGGCAAAAGACCAAAAGTAAGTTGTTTCACGTGTGGAAAGATCGGGCATAAATCTGCTGAGTGTTACCATCGGAGGAACGAGGAGGGAAAACCTAATACGGGTAATAACACACCAAATAGGAGGCCTGTGACTTGTTTCAAGTGCGGCGAGACGGGTCACATTGCACCCCAATGTAAGAAGAAGACGACAGACGGAAATGTCAACACTTCGATGGAAAGGCAGGTCAACATATGCACCATCGCATCTGTAACGTCCGATCTAACCCAATCCGGTGAGAAGTATCTATTTTGTTTTGATTCTGGTGCCGAATGCTCTCTGATAAAAGAGTCCATAGCTAATAAATTTTCCGGTAAACGCATAAAATTACTGGTGGCTTTACTCGGAATCGGGGGATCTCGTGTTACTAGTAATTTACAAATATTGACTCCGGTAACTATTAGCGGATATACGATCGAGATTCTTTTTCATGTAATACCAGACCATTTGCCTAATAACGATATTCTGATCGGTCGCGATTTGATTGCGCAAGGTTTTACAGCTGAAATTTCTTGCGATAATTTTTGTTTAAAAAGAACAAGGTTTGTCAATTTGTGTGAAATTGGTAAAAGGGTTGAGAATTTTGACGAGATTGATACCGATGTAATCGGGACTGAAAGATTGAATTTAATTCATTTACTGGACCAATTCACTTCATCCTTTGTCATGGGAACACCTTTTGGTCGTATTACCACAGGCGAATTACAAATAAAGTTAATTGATCCGAACCGTACTGTTCAGCGACGACCATACCGACTCAGTCCGGATGAAAGACAGATTGTCCGTAATAAAATTGATGAGCTCTTGTCGGCCGGTATAATAAGGCCTAGTTGCTCACCCTTTGCAAGTCCGATACTTTTAGTTAAAAAGAAAGACGGCGCAGATCGGTTGTGCGTTGATTATCGAGAACTTAACAGTAATACC
Organism: Tenthredo scrophulariae; assembly: GCA_963978835.1. NCBI lineage: Eukaryota > Metazoa > Arthropoda > Insecta > Hymenoptera > Tenthredinidae > Tenthredo > Tenthredo scrophulariae. The sequence continues at coordinate 30,372,142 of OZ022227.1, forward strand.
GTGCCCGACAGGTATCCGCTACCTCTCAAAAATGACCAAATACAACGGCTGAGTGGAGCTAAGTATTTTACAACCTTGGATATGGCTTCTGGTTTTCATCAGATGCCTATCCAAGAAGACTCGATAGAACGTACAGCTTTTGTGACTCCGGATGGTCAGTACGAGTATTTGACCATGCCTTTTGGCTTACGAAATGCTCCTGCAGTTTTTCAAAGAGCGATAAATAAGGCACTCTCAGAACTTGGGAACACTTTTGCAGTGTGCTATATAGATGACGTCATGATTCCAGCTGACTCAATAGAACAGTCGTTAGAAAGACTTAGGATGGTTTTAGATAAACTCAGCCAAGCAGGTTTCTCTCTAAATTTGGAGAAATGTTCCTTTTTGAAAAGTCGAGTCGAGTATTTAGGGTATGAGGTCTCAGCGGGTGAAATACGACCTAACCCATATAAAGTTAAAGCGTTGACTGAGTCCTCTCCTCCAGAGACGGTCACACAGCTTAGACAATTCATAGGCCTCGCATCTTATTCCCGCCAATTTATTCCGAAATTTTCCCAAATCACTTCACCATTATACAAACTAACTACAGGAAAAGGAAAAATAGAATGGAAACCAGAATATGAAAAGATTCGACAGGAAATAATTGCTAGATTAACCAGTGAACCAGTTTTGATGATTTTTAATCCAACTTATCCCATTGAATTACATACGGACGCTAGCGCAGATGGGTATGGAGCGATATTGATGCAAAAAATCGATGGAAAGTTACATGTCATTGCGTATTATAGTAAAAGAACAACGAGTGCTGAATCCAGGTATCATTCATATGAACTGGAAACTTTAGCAGTGGTTAATGCGGTCAAACATTTTCGTCATTTCTTACAAGGTAGAAATTTTACGGTGATCACTGATTGTAATGCTCTTAAAGCTTCGCGTGCGAAAATAGATCTCACACCGCGAGTCCATAGGTGGTGGGCCTTTCTTCAAGCATATGAATTTGATGTTGTGTATCGAGAAGGCAAACGGATGGGTCATGCCGATTTTCTTTCGCGAAACCCGGTATCAGTAAAAATGATAAGTCAGAAAATTGAACAAAAACAAGTAAATCTAGCTGAGATATCGGACGATTGGCTACAGGCTGAACAACGGAAGGATGATAATTTACGTGACATAGTTTAAAAATTACAGAGTAGTCAAATTGACACAGACCTTGCAAACAGCTATGAACTGAGATCAGGAGTCCTATACAGAAAAGTTCAACGTCAAAATCGTAGTCGATATTTACCAATAGTACCAGTGAGTTTCAGATGGTCAGTAATTAATAATGTCCATGAGTCGCTGATGCATCTTGGATGGGAAAAGACTTTGGAAAAAGTTTATCAACATTATTGGTTTCCTAATATGTCAAAGTATGTCAGAAGGTTTGTCGAGAATTGCATAACTTGTAAATTGTCAAAATCTCATTCGGGTAAAATACAAGCTGAACTTCATCCAATCCCGAAAGTTAGTGCCCCGTGGCACACTATTCATATAGACGCTACTGGGAAACTGAGTGGAAAAAGTAACCTCAAAGAATATGTTTTTGTGTTTATCGATTCATTTACTAAGTTTGTACTTTTACGACATGCCTCACGCATAGACGCATCTAGTGCAGTTTCGACTCTGAAGCAATGTGTGAGTTTGTTTGGTGCTCCGTCTAGAATTATTGCAGATCAAGGTAGATGCTTTGCAAACAAGGACTTTAGAGAGTTCTGTGTGTCTCATAGTATCAATCTTCATTTGATTGCGACCGGAACCAGCCGCGCTAATGGTCAGGTGGAACGCGTAATGAGTACACTCAAAAATATGCTTACAGCTGTGGAACTGAGCAGCGACAAATCGTGGCAAGAATCTATTAATGATATTCAGTTAGCATTGAACTGTACAGTCGGTCGTGTAACTAAACATAGTCCTTTGGAATTGTTAATTGGTAAGGTTGCAAGACCTCTGTCTTTGTCGGTCATTGATGGGCAGGACCTAGAGGAATTGGATATTTCCGATATCAGAGAGCAGGCAGCGGTTTCTATAGAAAAGAACGCCGTAGAAAATAAAGAAAGATTTGATAGTGGCAAGTCTAGAGTTCAAAGATTTTCAGTTGGAGACTATGTTCTCATGGAAAATCATGAACAAAATCAAACTAAGCTAGATGCCAAGTTTCGTGGACCATTTAAGGTGATTGAAGTTTTACCCAATGATAGGTATAGTTTGAAAGCGTTAAATGGAAATAGAACTTATAAGTATGCCCATGAACGTTTGAGATTGATGCCGGATACCAATGTTCCCATAATGCTTGATCCTTGTAATGGTTGTAGTGAAGATGAACAGTCCGAATGTGCCGATGTCGGCGTTGATGGCGGTGAGCAATAAGTGTGTATACAATCCATGCGTCTTGTCTAGTTGCAAGCCAAAAAGATCCTAGCCCAGCGTAGCTGGTAAGGGAGGTGGTGCAATGGAAGGGCAGATGATGGATGTGTTGGGTCGTTGAGACCAATGTGTTGGGTCGTTGAGGCCAATAAGTGTGTACACAATTCATGCGTCTTGTCTAGTTGCAAGCCAAAAAGATCCTAGCCCAGTGTAACTGGTAAGGGAGGTGGTGTAATGGAAGGGCAGATGATGAATGTGTTGGGTCGTTGAGACCAGGTCGCTGAGACCAATGTGTTGTTGGGTCGTTGATACCAATTGTGTTGCACGTGATGCAGAGGAATTGCTTAAAGCTCACTGGTCGTCTGGTTGCTTGGATCTTTCGACTGGTTCTGTGTTTTGGTTGATATTGAGATCAATATTGTGATGTTGGGCACATGAGTAGTGCATCGAGGTATAGCATATGTGGAAACATGGCATTTGGATCAAATTGTTTAGTACGTCAGAATGGGCGAGCAAAAAATGAACGTCGGGTTTCCCTTGCAGATGATGTGTGAGGACCCAATTGCACACGAGGACGTGTGACAGTCAGGAAGGCCGTGTCGGCGCACGATAATTCGGACGTGGCTTTCTGGCTCTTTTGATATTTGTTTTAAGTCGATAAGTTAGTTTTAGTTTATACTATTGACTGTTTATAAGAAATTAGTTCACGTTTAGTCTCAGTGCATTTGTTAGTATTAAGATTAAAAGCTAGGCGCCCTTAGAGTTAATAAGTGGCGTAGAAAAGGGATGCAAGACATGGGCATCCTTGTCGAACGTAGCCGCAGCCCGGCGGTGGTGATTTTTAAGGGGCAGTCAGATTTTGAACTGAGCCAAAGAAGGACCTGCTAAAGAGATCTGGCCAAGGGCATTTTGAGGATTGATTGAAATCACGTCGTGGCTGCGTATTCGTTATTGCGTCTCTCTCCTACGCGTTAGAATAGAATAGTTTATTCGTTTAGTTGTAGTCTAGAATAATTAACATCATCAAAGACAATTATTAGATTAGGTTTCATTATATTATTTCTTGTGAACAAATTAAATAGTCTGCAAGTTAAGCCATGGCCGACGATAATACCGTTCGTCCTCCGACATATATATATTTGTTGCACGATGCAGCCTGATAGTGTTTTGTTCATTTCCTGTTGCGTTTTTTATTCAGCCCATACATTTTTCATACCAACTTCATGCATACTCTGTAGAGGGCAAAAGAAACTGATATTTATATAAATCAAAAGTAGGCTTCACTTTCCTTTATTCTTCTTGCGCGAGTATCTCTTTGTATACAATATTGTATATCTCTTTATGGCATTTTGTTTGGATTTTTATTCCTTCTCTCGACCTTCATCTTGACAGTGCAACGTAAAGTTGCCCATGCCCAAAAAGTGGTCTATCTATGCAAAGACCAACGTAATCAAAACTTGGTCCTTGTGCTTTGATGATAGTCATAGCAAACGCTAACCGTATCGGGAAATTGTCTTCTGTAGAGTACAAATGGCATGTCCATGTCATTTTGTGTGTCTAATTTTATGCGTGGTAACTCTACAATTTGTCCCCTTTTGTCTCCAGTTAATATAGTCCAGTCAAATAAGCAAAAATAGAAAAATTAACCGGTAAAAAGCTATAAATTGCTGGAGACCTTTATTTTTGCATACTTTTGAAGATAGTAAAAGTCCTGAGCTCTACCTGCACGGCTCGATCCGCCATCTTGAAAAAAGGTGCTCCAATCCAGTTTTTTCATCATATCTCGGTAATCGTCAATCCAATCGCGATGAAAGTTAGTATAAAAAATAAATCCTATGAAATTCTCTATAAAAAAGGTCTTCATCATTTTATTCATATCTTGTATAGTTTTTCCGTTATACACTGTTGATACATGCGTAATTGCATAGATATAAGGTTAGTAGATTGGACAAGTTGCGAAAATTCGGAGTCATATGGCAGTATGTCACAAAATAATAGCGCCAACAAATGCTGCCATCTATATTTGATGGTAATATAGAATATCTATCGATACAGTAAACAAATTTATGCGTGTGCTGAAATCAGCCAAATCTTATGTTGATAAAATAGTAAAATGCTACGAATTCCTTACCAACAAAAATCACCACTTGGCCTTATTTTGAATCCCGACTTTCGACTTATGACCCGCCGTCGTTACACTGCGGCTACATACAGGGTGTCTTTCAATTAATCATACAAACCTACATAGGGCGATTCCTCTTTGATGAATAAAATAGAAAACGATTCTTCGAAAAACGAATATAAATATTTTTTTTTATTTAATTTTTTTTCATTAATTTTTTTTATTTATTTATTTTTTCCTTTTTTAAGGGGAAAAATCGTTTTCTATTTCAAAGAGGAATCGTCCTATGTAGGTTTGTCTGACTAATTGAAAGACACCCTGTAGTATATACCTAGAAATGCAATGCGCTCTGTTCGGCTTGCGACTTATATTATTTTCTTACATAAACGGGGTGGTTATCATTCCTTTTCGATTCATTTTTTCATGATTGTCCATTTCACGTATAGAATGTTGTGAAATCGTGTGATATTTCACCGACCACTACAGTCTCCTCTTTCCTATGAGGCTATTCGTCTTAGTTCTCTGAGTGCTTTGAGACCTGTACTAAACCGCCACAGTCGCTTGAACGTGATCGAACACGCTCGTTCCGTGCCAACGTGGCTACCATATTTTCAAGTATTGGCATGGCACTGCTTCGTTCCAATGTAGCAATGCCGGTAGCGAATGTCTGATTGTGATCGGTTTTTTTGTGTTAACTGTGATGTGCAGCCAATTGTTATAAAACAGGACAGAACATAGGTTGTGAGAGTAAATATCAACCATGATATCTACCATAGATAATACATCTGTGTCCTCATTATATCCAGGGCTTACAGCTCTTCAAAACAAACTTGCAGGAATACTACGATGTTATTATCAATGCCAAAGGTAAGTGGAAAATTGTAAGTGAAATACGAAACTTCAGCTGCATGTAGACTAACGAAAAAATTGTGCGAATTTTGCACGCAAGTGCGTACCAACAGAAACTTGTTTCCAAGTAGTGTACACACATGGGTTAGCAAGTCACCTTCCGAAGTCTCTCGCCGACGTGTGAAGCTATGTACAGCGAGTAAATTACTGTTGACGGGCAAGAAAGTAGCATGATTTTGTCACTAGTGTTCGCACAGCTACATTACAGAAGAACAGGAGAGACATATGTCAAGTACGTGGGCACCCATAGCACGTATGCGTTTATTATAATAATGTAAAATTCCTGTCCAATTTTCATGGTTCATTTTTCTTTTTTTTCTGTTTTCTTTTTTTTTGTTTTACGCTAATGTTATAACATCTGTTACTCAACTAAATCTATAGCGTGTATATAGTAAGAGGATATTCAGTTAGCTTTTGCTTATATACTTACTATACATATCGATACCCACGTTCTAATATGTCGTATCCCACAAAATTTGAGAAATCAACTTTTTTTGAAAAATGGAATTATAATAAATTTTCGCAGCTTATGTTCAAGTTTTAGCGGTCAAATTGTTGATTTACTATTTTTAGATAAATATTCCAATCCGTAAAGTCCTAGCATCTGAATGGTAATAATGAACCGTTTTTATCGTCTGCTGAAAAATTTTTCAAATATGGGATACGACATATTAGAACGTGGGTATCGATACATCCTATAATATTGGTCGAATGAAATGAAAGCGGGAAGAGAAAAAGAAGGAAAAGAAGTCGAAGAAGACCAAAATACCGTATAAATATAAGTAAGTATTTCCCATATATATATCTATATGTATATATATATATACCTTAATATGTAAGAATTTTCTATTGAAAATACACCCTCTATACATATAGGTGTATAAAAAAAGTATGAAATGATAATAATAATAACGAAGTAAAAATGAACTCAGTCGCTTTCGGCGTTACACTCTTTAAGGTGAAAAAAAACAAAAGAAAGGAACCGTAAAGGAACATAAAAAATAGATATAGCATGTAAAATATAACACACGTAGGAAAAAAAAATTAAAATCTAAGTAGTGAATGATCGAGATGTCTATATACTTCTAGTCCGCGTGCCAGTCCACGTGCACATCTAATTAGAGAACACGAAGCGGTATTAGTTTTTGGTCCATTTCCATTTTTATGGATAGCTGAACAATTAAAAACAATGTTTGATACGTAGTGATTCATTTTCACTTGTTTCATTACACATATGGGGCATTCTCGCGTTACTTCAGCCACAAAGAAAAACAAAAAGTCCTCACAAAATAACAACGAAGCGGGCGATAGTATATTGATGCGAATAAATTCACGAAATTTAATTTTTTTTAGAAATTTTTTTTTGACGAAGTACTCAAGTGATGTAGTTTTTCATGGAAACAGTGATATCTCGAGAACGACCAATCGCAACGACAATGTTAAGAAATAAAAATCTGCGATTGTTCGGGGCCTACAAGAATAAAATTTATTTAGATTCAATTGAGTAATTCTGACCCACATTTTAGGTCAAAATCATCGAAAATTTTTATTTTTCAAAGGAACGGCGCTCAACGGCATAATATCCTCGAATTATGTATGAAAAGACCGAGTTTGAGTATTTTTTTATTTTTTCAATGGGATTTGATTCTGTTTAGGGGATTGCTTTTGCAAGATTTTCCGAGATAAGTATCTCTGCATATAACTTTTCAACGAGTGCGATTCCCATGAACAGGGTTTTCCCCAACATTCTTTTTGAAAAACTGATATCTATTAGATTCATATATTGACAATTATGCTGAAAAATTCGGAAATTATTTACTACATAGTTTTTCATATATTGATAATAATTGAGTAAATAAGTCGGATATAGTCATGAGTATAAGCGAATAAGCGATAGTGAGTGAAAGAGGAGGCAATAGCGAATGAGTGAGTAAGCAATAGCACAAGCTATATCTAGGAAGGCAACTACTTTAAACTCGGCCTTTCCGTACAGAATTCGACGATATTATAACGATGATATCGAGCGCCGTTCGTTTAGGAAATAAGAATTCTCCCTAAAATGTGGGTCTGACTCACTCAGTATTATAAATAACCTTATATCTGTCTGTATGATTAAATATGAATAAATTTCAACCTTGTAGGCCTCGAAGAACCACAGATTTTCGATTGTCTTCATGAGTAATCGTTCCCGAAGTATTACTCTTTGAATGAAAAATGACAAAACTTGGTTATTCCGTCAAATAACATTTGGGAAAATTTGAAATCTCCCGAATAAGCTTTTTTTTTCAATGGCTGAAGAAACGTGGAATGCCCCATATGTGAATGTAATGAATGCGAAGTTATGGACACTATACAACTTACCACTACGTATGAAGGATGTTTCGCATTTTTCTGGATGGCTTACGCGCCTTGCGCTTCGCTGCATTTGCGGCACGGCTGTTAACTTTTGTTAATTTTGCAGCCCGGTTTTCGAACGTGCAATGCCGTTGCAGTTTGACTCTCAGCATGAAGCGTACAGCGAATAACCGATGGGCATGACATCCATCTGACTCATCGAACCACTGCATGTCGATCTTGTTTGTTGCTCGGATCGCATGATTGACAAGCTTCATGAGGATATCAGCCTTGTGCTTGCGTCGAATAAAAATACCGTGGAAGGACTGGAGCTGAGCTTCGACGATTTTATAGTATTTATCAGTTGGCCTTTGTAAATTTATGACTGCATGTTCGTCATTACTGATATACTCTCGGCATTCAAGGTAGCTTTCATTAGTATTACCAGTATCGGATATATTTTTAGCCATAATATCTCGACAGCGTTCACAGGTGTGTATTTTCATTAATTTGTTTATGGTATATCCGGCGAAAAAGGCGATAGCGTTTGCTTCATATGATCCTGTATTTACAGGAGCAGCTGCAGCTTCGAATAAACGGATACGTGTGATCAAATCCATATCATCGTTATCCTCGATGTCGTTGTCGCTGTCGCTGTCAGTGTCTGAGTCGTCGTCGATTTGAGCGTCAGTTTCGGAGACATCGACTGGGGCGAACTCTCCATCCTCGAAAAATTCAATAGCACTGACAGCGGCTTCGTAGTGTTGATTTGTTAAATCACCCGCGGAATTTGTCTCATCATTCGATGGCAAAAGAGCAAGGTATGGTGAGTCAGCGCATATAACATTACCTCGTTTAGAAGAAATGATATTACGGACTGAAATAAGATGGCGTGCGCTAAATCGGAACATCCTGCATGTCGGATTTGGATTAAATCCTCCACGCCCTCGGAATCGTGAGAAAAGCTGCTCCACATAGTCTTGGTTGCATAGTGCAGTGCACAACTTGAAATCTGGGAATTGATTGCGTAGTTCGTAATAAAGATTACAGATACCACGAACAGTTTGACAGATTCCGACGAACGATACAGGCCGCTTCCATCGCCCTTTAGCGAGTACTTTCATGTCCGATGCCCAAGACAGAAAATCTATTAAGATCTGCTCGACACCGGGGTTCTCAATGCACAATGGCCGCTTTGCGGGATTCGGGCTGTATAAACTTGAGCTATTACAAGCATCGATTATTGTGTCCATATTTCGGCAAAATTGAGCTGTGCTGACAATTGTTTCAGAACGGACACTTCCTGAATGGTATGCCAACTCCAGCGCAGAAGCAAACCGTTTGCTGAAGATCTGAAAAGCCCGGGATACGTTCATGCGTTGAAATCTATCAGGCCACATGTGAGCCTCTGTGATATGACCAAGAAGATTGGATGTTCCACATCGTTGATCCTCGTGAAATGTTGCGGTAAAGTCAGAGTATTTAACAATTTTACCTGGTATACCAACTGTACCCCACTTTCTTAGCATGCCTAAAACATTCTTCACCGCATGCGGCAAATCGTAGAGAGCATGAATCTTAACATCCAGATGCATAAAATATGGATGGCTCTCGCTTACTTTTAATATATTGTATGCTTTTCCGTTTGTTGTACCCTGATCACACACCGTCATTTTCAAGATAGCTCCAGTGTCATTGATCTTGTCTATGCATATTTTCAGCAACTTTACAATATCTGCGCCACACACGCTATTGCACGGCAAAAAATATGCTAAAAGAGTCCGCCACCGGTTGCGTGGATGCAGTCCGTTTAAGCAGAACACGAACGCATGATTTGCACGCCGAGGAGTCCGGCCGAGAGGTCCAAGATCTTCAAAACCTTCGATGACGTCGGTTTTCATGTCATATTCTTCGCGCTCCATGAGAGACATTTCATCCCATTTCAAAGCACAACACCTTTCATCGGGTGGAATGTCTCTCATGGCCTGTTTCAGCGCTGAGAATATGTGTTCGCAAAACCCAACGTTTACTTCGGTTTCTGCAACCCATCTTCGAACCGTCCTATCTGCTGGCAACTTTAGCCCCATGTCACGCAACTTTTCATAGGCCGATGCCGAATAATGGTGCAATCTCATTGCCAGGTCACGTTGATCTTCAGGGAACGGCATCGTGGTATTATCATGACGCAACTGCATTTGAATCATCGTACGACTGACTTCGGACTTAACCTCGTTAATATCTATGTAATTAGGCGACTTTTTCTTCTTCAAGTCCGCAGATTCACTTTGAACTTCAATTTCCAGATGGCACGGCTTTGAAGCACCAGAGGTAGATTGTTGCATCTGAGATTCCAACTTCGAAATGACACTACGCAATCTGTCATTTTCGCATCGCAGCCGCTCAACGTCATCATCATAAGGTTACGCACATGGCGAGACCGGATCGTCAGCTTTCAAGTGGCATGACTAATCATGAGCCGTAAGATTTTCGGCTATTGTTAACCGCGGCGTACTGTAAGTACGTTTTACCTCAGTCTTATCAAACGACTGCATATCACAGTGGCGTAGGACAGTGTGATAATCCACAGGAATAGCCTGCCTTCCTAATTTGTCGCGGCCAGGTGTTGAAAAGCTATCCGCTGTGAAATGTAGTGAGCACAGTCGGTGATTTTCCAAGTTTCGGTAGTGCGAAACTTCTCGTTCTCGTGCTTTGGGATCAAAAAAAAAAGTCTAATTAATTATACCATAGATATAGGAAACAGAAAAAAATTAATAAATAATAATGAACTACGTTTATTAATTACATAAATTTTTTTTTCCACAGATGCATATTCGCATGATACCTTGCGGTTTCAAAATGGCACTAGCTGCCCTATTGTACAGGGTGTAAAAAATTATGTGTCGCCGTTTTACCGGTTGATTCTCCAGGTCGAGATCGGCGAAGATCCCGAAAAATATGCCCACGCAAAATTGATCTTTATGTCGACTTTGAAGGTCAGATGGAGTCAAAAAAATTATATGATCCTAAAAAATTCTATTTGTAGAGAGAAACAAAAGTCTCAGAGAAACCATGGGTCGCAAGATACCCTTTCCCATAAAAAATGGCATTTGAATATAATCTGAAAAAATCGATAAATTTAGGAGAAAATTACAAATCGATATTTTACCGAATTGTTAATTATTTAGGTAACTCTCGTCATCTGTCGGTTCGAATCTCACAATTCGGTGGAATGTCGATTCCTAACTTTTTCCTAATTTTAGCGATTTTTTTTTTTGTATTATGTTCAAAGGTCGTTTTCTATGAGAACAGGCTGCTTGCGACCCATGGTTTCTCAGAGACTTTTGTTTATCTGGACGAGTAGAATTTTTCAGAATCATCACATTTTTTGACTTCATCTGACCTCTAAAATCGAGATCAAGTTCATCAATTATTGACTCTATTTTTTTTTTTTTTTTACAGCAGATTACTAGTGTTTTGAGCTATCGTTCTAAATCATTGAAGAATATTTGGACCATGCGTTACGTAGTTCTCAGCTACCGATGAAAAAGCGGTGAGTGCAGCATACGGGTCGCATCGGTGATTGAATCTTTTCGAAACTCGGGGGAAACATTCTACATTGATGTAATCCCAGACCAAACTAACAATATTCAATGAATTACAATTTTAAGTATGAAAATTATTACATCCAAGCCGTTTTTATATTTAATTCTGCAGAATAATAGTTTGAAATAGAAAATTTTCATACTTGAAATTAAAATTCATTGGATATTACTGGTTTGATTGGGAATTACATCCATGTAGAATGTTACCTCCGAATTTCCAAAAGATTCAATCAACGATGCGAGCTGCATGCTACGCCAACCGCTTCTACATCGGTGGCTGAGAACTACGCAACGCGGAGTCCAAATATTCTTCGATAAAAGTGAACGATACTTTAAAACACTGGTAATCTGCTGTAAAGAAAACTAAGTCAATGAATTATTACATCACAGCGTATCAGTGATTAAAAAAAAAATTTTAAGATGTATATACCCTGATTAATACTGATTTCGGGCGGAATTTCACTACTGCTCTATATTTAAGGATTGCCTGTCCAGCTCCAGACAATCAAATGAAGAGAAGTGAGTCGAGAAATCCGTTGTCGTGTCTATACTACTTTTTTGCATAATAAAATTGTGTGATTAGTGAGAATCAAAAAGATTAATGAACATACCTGCATCTCGTATCCATAGTTCATATCTAGAGTGTTTAGTCTTAGGAAAACTAAACGAGTGTATGTCCTCACTATTCCGGGTTGAAGCACAATCTTTATAAAAACACATATCCCTGGTAGTTGATGTCATGGCACAGCGTAACTTTAATTTGTTCAGATGTCTTATTTAGTGATTAGCGATTTTGACGACTGTTGCCTCGACGATTCTAACAGTGACTGCCGAATTTTCACGCGAAATCGAATGCGATACAAAAGACGCAGCGCTGGAGAACAGCGTACAACAATGTAGGATTTTATTGTACCACGACAATAACCATCAATCCGATGTATGATCCGACCGTTGAAGTTTGATCATTTTTTGCGAGATTTTTGTTCTCGATTTTGAAGATTGTAAAAAAATTAATGCGCTGAGCATTTTAAAATGCTGATGACGTCTTTTTTTACCATTTTCAAAAATTGCTGATTAGCCAATCAGCCGGACTGAATTCTGCAATCGACTGAATACAAAAAGTCCTGGTTCGGGCCGGCAAAAAAAAATGAAGTCTGTTATGAAAGTTTCTATACAATTTTAGCCATGATTTGGGCAAAATAATGCAGTTCGTGTTCAGTCAAAACAGAGGAATTTTTTTTTCGCAACGATGCGCCTTCAATTTTTCTGCTAGTTATACGAAATATTCGGGCATTCACGCATGAAAAACATAACAGCGCGATAAGACTTACGATTCAAAAGTCACAAACAAAACACACGCAAAGTGGATGCATGAGAAAATTCCGTGTTTTGACGTTGAATTCACGAATGTCGTCCCAGAGATTATAAGTGCGTATGTCTGATGGGTAAGACTCCAGGGAAGATAGCAAACAAGTAGGAAAACTTTTGAATGTAGCTATAATTGCTAATTCATATAATTCGTAATTCATGTAATTATTAATTCATGTAATTGTTAACTCATATAATTTTCAATTTGTATAATTGTCAATCGTGTAAAAATATGTGAAACCGGACACCGAACGTCTGAAAACACTGAGATTCCTACCTCCGAGGGGGAACTACAAGAAGGGACAGCAGCATTATCCTGAGGCCTTATGGCTGTCATCTTTGGACTTCAAGGGATACCTCATAGCGTGCACCGGTGGCTCTTCAAAAAAGCACCAAAGTCAGTGCTCCCTTCGGTCAAGAGGATCATCTTGGCTCACCAGCAGGTCGACGACATACGGGGATGTGTCAACACTCCTTCGGTCACCTTACGAACCTATCACTTTCAATTCTAAATACCTGAGGGTGCCTTACCGAACGGCGCAAGAGCGCCTCCAGAGCCTCCTATTCCTTGACTTATCGGCCTGGATCCGAATCAAACTCTGAGCCATTATCGTCTCAACGACCGTTATTGCGGCTGGTTCATTCCAGAAGACTATCAGTGTAGGCGTTCCATTCATAGGAGCCCTATCGCGACCGAGGTCTAGTTGCCTAGTACGCCATTTACAGTGGAGGCTCCAGCAGATTGACTGCAGTCGTCAGGCTGTTACGGTTAAGCCAGATTTTTCCGACGAGCGAGATCCAGAGTTAACCCAGCGCCAGGGTGCTACTGGAGGACGGCCGCGATCAGAGGGGGCCCGAAACATGGGTCGAGCAGGTGACAACTAATTATCGGTACGCAGGCATGTCAGAGGTGTTTGCATTTTGGGACCTGCTTCGTACTACCTATAACTCACTAACGAAGCGACATCCAACCAAGGAAAAAGGAGCAGTGTTTGCAGCCGATCGTGCGATGCATTTCGACTAATAATCTATGAAATCTATGTAGGTAACTTTATAACGCCCATCGTTATCAAATTACAGGTGTTGGGTGGTATTTTTGATATAACTTTGGTATGCGCAAAATAGTATAAGTCTTTTCAGCACGTTGTGCGGAAAGTTCGATTTTGCGTGCATGAAATTCAACTTAATGCGCGTTGTGTTAAAAGAACAAAGTCTGATACACGTGCGAAAGATGATTCTCGACTCGTGTGAGTCACCCTTGCTTCGCTCGGGTGAAAAATCTTCACACTCGTACGAGAATCAACACTTTCGCACTATTATCGAAAAGTACTATTGCCAAACTTTCCCTGGAGTAAACCCTGAGAGAATAGATAGACGTGAAGACCGTCACACTCATCATCAGCGTTATTTGGCAGTGTCACCATATGATATGATATTGTTTTCTTATTGATTTAATTTCTCTCCGCTTGAAATGAATTTTTTTTTGTAAGAAAAAACCCTACTGGATTTTTGACTACAAAAAAAATTATTTTCTTTGAATAACTAAAATGGTTCAATAATTCCATTGATGGAACGCATTTTGCAACATTCAGACTGTGGTAGTATGTCTATTGAGATAGGGGAACCGTTTGCATGAAATTTTTGGCGTTTCAAAAATTTTCGTGGGGTTTTCCCTCAATCATTAATCAAATAAAGCTTATCTACCTTCAAATTGCCGAGTACTGGTATCGCTTCGTAATGCTGTACAGTTCAATTTATTCATTTTATCATATTTAGTATCGAAACATCTCAATGTTCGCTGTCGGTTATGCCTCATGAATTGGTTGTGTCTTAACGCGTATGGGATAAGATTTATCTAAAAATCTTTTGTATACTAGCTTTTATTGGAGTATGGTTACATCTGTGGTAGTATAATTCAACTGGCTCGTTCTTATTTTTCAATTATTATTGATAAACCTGAATTTTGTCTAGAAAATGTATTGATCAACCTGAGTTAATGCAATGGAACAATATCTTTCTCGCTATTGATTTATATTGTATTTTTTGTTATTTCATCTCCCTAATATGCCGAGGTCTGTTGTCTATTTGTTCAATTTCATAGAATATACAGCCGGAAGGCACATGTAAAAGTTTTTGAGTTTGAATGCTGTACCTAGTCCCTCTATCATACAGTATCGAACCTCAGATAGCTGAATTGTCGATCAAAAGTTCTCTCATCATCGTATTTTCACTTTTTGTTGGACATCGACGCAAGTGCGTCTGGCGTCTAACGGGTGTAAATTCCGTTGTACCGAACATCTCAAGGCAAACTCTAAAGAGTAGCGAACCGGGGCTATCCTGATAAAGAATTACGTTACAGTATCTGAAATAATTCACGAAGAGATGTTTCAAGTAATACTACGAGGTAGCATATTATAAGAAATATCCGCCAGGTCGATAGAAAGAGGGGACTAAGTTGACAAAAAGTGCCCCATATACATGTGGGCAGGTCTACCGATCATCTGTATACCATCCGATGCAAAAATTTCGAGTTGTCTGTAATTTTAATATGTTGTAGTGTATACTGAGATGTGAAAATTGTCAAAGCTACCGACCTCCAGACGTTGATAAGAATTTTAATTTCTAGTGGATTCTTTGACATTCGATTTCTTATACCGAAGAAGGAATCCGTTCCAGGCTACATCCGAAATTTCCAGATCTTCAGGTAAAAAACTACGGTCTTTCAGATGAACAAGTCAAATTTGAAATGTAAGTTGGGGAATGTCGAGGAAACACGGTTTTAATATTAAAACATTTTTTTTCACGATTCCTCAGTATCTATCTTGTAATGGATTCTATTCTTGGAAAGATCAAACTTTTTCACTTTAAAAACACGTGGGATAATTTTTTTTCCATGATACGGGCACGATAAGAACGATTGGTGAACGGCATAGGAGTCTGGAGCTTGGGGGATTTCTAAATCACAGTATACGCTATGAAATATCAGAATTGCAGACAAATCGAATTTTTCACCGCATATGCCGCAGCTCAAGTCTTCATAACATTTTACGTTGATAAGGTAGCGCTGGATAATGCACAAATATTAAAAATCTGATGGTAAGATTAAATATCTTGATTATCGATCAATGTGTGCGGATCATTTACCAGAACGCAATCCTGTTGATAAAAAAGAGTGCTGAAGTGAAATACACGAAAAAACTTTTTTCGATCGCCGCGCCGCCTACATTTACGGTGCGACACTGTTTCTAGCGGCCATCTTGTCCAATCTACTAACCTTATATCTATGGTAATTGTAATAATTATCAAATTGCGTGATATTTGTCATAGACATGAAAATTTAGGAACTTTTACTATTTAATATTGTAGTACACGACTGTAGTACTGAGCAGTTTCCAGAAGTTGTGAATTTGCGAACCTATGATCATCATCTCGATTATCATCTCGATCTTCATCTTCCATCGGGAAAAAATCATTCTCGTTAAGCTCCCTCTCAACGGAACTCTCCTTTTCCGTATCAAAAGTAGGTACCGAGTTCAGACAGCATGTACCATGACAGCAACCACATATAGCCGCACATTAGAGTCCGGCTTTTCTACACCCACAGGATGAAGTGCAGCCTTTTTCACAATTGCATGATATCAATGTCAATAATGATTCCGGAGCAGGTGCCTCCAGTGTCCGTACTGGTTTCAGAGGGTCGTTGACTTTTTTCCAACCCCAAAGTTCAGGGCATTTCTCATTACCGCGCCACTTTTGCACTTGCAAATAAACGCGGTACGAGTGTTGCTGAGCTGCTGCAGCTGTAGGGGGTAGCGACGATAAATTCGGTTTACTCTTGTACGCTGACTTTGTGAAAAGATTGTACCGATGTCGATTCACAGATGTCTCGCTCACAGGTGCACCGTGAATAGCCATGAAAAAACGTTCTCCAGCCTGAATGATATCATCATGAGAAGCCCTGTCGTCATTAAATGTTGCAACGATTCCACGTAAATCTTCACGCTGTCTCAATAGTCTGAAGCATTTTAGCTTGCTCTTTTGGAGGAGACACGATGTGATATCACAACCACTAAAAGCGTGTGCGAAAAGAATTGTATTTCGAAGTCCTGCATTTGATTGTAAAGTACGAGAACAATAGATCTTCCGTTCGGCTTTTCCTCTTCCTGGTTTTACGAAATAAATACTCCCTTCTTGTGGAGCTAGAGCAGTCATTAAAACGAGGAGGTCTACGTCCTCACCAATAATCAAAGTTTCTTCGAAAGACGATACTTCTCTCGCAGTTTTGACGATTAAAGTATCAGCATCGTCTGTAGCCTGTTTAACGGTAAACCCCTCAGTCTCGAATTTTTCCGACAACATCGAAATCAGTCGTGCCGTATTTTTTTCGTTGCCCAGAAACTTTTCTTGTATGGCAGTGGCTGTCATTGTCTCATCGAAGAGTATGTCAGCACTCGTATGTTTTATAGACCGTAGGCATTGCTCTGCTGTTTCGGTGCTGGAAACGCTGTTGTTATAACCATCGAATACAATTATGGCTGCTGTTCCGAAATGGTTTTTGACATAGTTTATGTACGTATCGCATATTAATCGGTATGTCTGATTTGTATGCCAAATTACACGGTGCAAGAGATACCCACCATCAATGACATGCCTACAATTATTGACGTTCACGCGATCGGATGTCTCTTCAAGAATATCGTAGAGCGCAGATTTTTTAGTTTTTCGCATACCCGCATCATTGAATAGAGAAAGCGGATATATGGTGCTAATTCGTATTCGAGGTAATCGACTAACTGTTCATCATCTTCCTTTGCAATGATAATTCTTTGAAAAAGCACGAGGGGATCAATTGGTTCTATCATGTCTCGGATTTTAATAGCAGAGTTGACTGTAGCCAGAGGATGAACTTTATCAAGACGCTTGAACTTGACATCCTTGAAATTATTTCCGATAATTTTTTTAATTCCGTGTACTCCAATTTTCAATGCATTATAGCAATCTATGGTGCTATCGCCATCAACTCCAGTACTAATTGAAAAAATTTCATCAGTGACTGGGAAAGGATCATGAGAAAACAGCCAGTTCTGTAGTCGCTTCACGTCTTCGTTGTCTGGTTCCATTCGTGACTCCCTTGAATCAACGTGCTGCTCACCACTGACGAAGGATAAATCGCAGAATTGTTCTAACCCGTCACAGATATCCAGATGAGCAGGCATTGCCAAAGTCCATTTGCCGAGAATACTATCCGTAAAATCTCGACCAGTGAGACCGCCAACAACTTTCATGCTTCTCATCAAGGTTTGTTCAATAACTATGTCCGACCACGTTCCAGACCGAAATTTGTCAGTCCTTCTAATTGTGAAGAACGCTTGATCGACAAATTTAAGATATTCTTCAGTATCCATATGCGTTTCCAAATTGAGCATATCTTGAAGGTACAGATGACATGCCTTAGCATAAAGGAAGTGGCCACTTGCATGAAAGAATGGCAGCATATTTTGTATAATCTGCAAATGGGTTGTCCAATCACCTTCTCTCTCAGATTGTATAAATTGCTTGATCAAGGTCACCATGTGAAAATATTGAGTCCATGATTTTGCTGTAGGACTCTTGTTTTCTGTCTTTTTCAATTTTAGTGTGAATTTTTCTCGAATCTGTCCGATTGAAGGCTCTGCCGCAATTGATGTCAATGTCGGAGGGTTATGATTGAAGTTATGCAAAATAGATCTAATAGCCTCACGCTCTTCGGCATTTAGATCTATTTCTTGCAAAATAATTTTTGCTAAAGCTAATTGGACTAATAAGTGCCCTCTAATTGCTCGTGCATAAGCATGCCCTGACAGCATTTTTACGACCGACAGTGGCGCATATATCACACTCAATAAATCTTTTAGGCCGCTACCTGCCATAATGAAACCGATGCAGCCGAGAAACGACATTAAAAGATGGAATCCTCCGAGCCTAGGTAAGACATTACCCAAGTCTGAATCTTTACCCATCGCCTCAACTATATCCCGTGCTTCCACGTAAAGGGGTTGATTGAAAGTGACAAACGTGGTTTTTATGCTCAATCTCCGGGATTCTTCGACTTCTGCATATAATACAGTATAAATAGTGTCATAGCTGTTCGGTGGTGAATTTACAAAAGGTCAACAAATTACTTTTGACCGCTCAAAATTTTGCTCAATGTTCAACGTTTCCATGAACCCCCTCCATCCAGGGATGTCAGGAACCTCGCCAAATTTTCCACACATCCAAAGCACGTCTGATAGTGATGGCATTTGAACGTTTTCCTCCAGATATTCCAAGCATGGCAGATTACCGATGAGAATATCTTTCGGATTTTTTATCGAATTTTTCGGTCATCGATTTTTTATGCTTCGAGCAAAATCGGGTCGATGGTATCAGGCCGATGTCTCGAAGCCATTGTAGAGTTCGGGCATGGTCGGAAAGAATTCCGAATAATTTAAAAAAATTGAAGCGGTCGTCCATATTGCAATCGACAGGAGAAAAGTGGGGAAAAAGTCGAGGAAAATGGAAAGAGAGAAAAAGGAAATAAAAAACGTTAATAAAAAGGAAAACAGAGCAGGGAAAAAATGAAGAAAGGAAGAAAGGAAAAAATGATAGAAGAAACCAGAAATTGATGAAAATATGTAAATGCAAGAGTAACAGTGGTAATGGCAGCAGGAGGAGTAGCAGCAGTTGACCAAGTATGATGGAAGCAAAATTATATTGAGGCGGTCTAGTCAGTTCAGCTAGATTGAGTAAAAAATCCACCTCCGCCTTTAACACGAAGGAAGGGTAGAGTAGAAGTAGACAGCGCACGATAGAACTGTACAGCTTATATCCAGTAATGCAAAAGAACAGTGGTGGGGAAAAGCGCGGAAGGGGATGGAGCACACACACATACACACACGAACGCGCACTCCGCACTATATAGATATACCGCGATTGCTAAAATCCAATTTTCAAAATTCAATTTCTCGGAAACTTTCGGCAGGCGCCAAAAATCCTTCGAGGGGTTGTCTTAGAACATCAAAAGGAAAGTCTGTGCAAAGTTTCAAATCGATCGGAGGTTGGGGGTTTTCGGAAGTGCACCCTATCTTTCAGCCCTTTTCCATCTACATTTTCGAATGACTCCAATGAGATCACGCCCCGCTTTCCAAAATCCGCGGCCTTTGGAATTTTCGTAAGTTTCGTGGTCGCTGGCTTAGGAAGAATTGCTTCACTAGGAGTAACACATTTGATCCCCCCCATGCTGTGGAATGTGTTTAATCCGACAATGGTGCAAATATTGAAATCTGCATTGTCAAACACAAATTGGTAGAATCCCCCTATCGACATTTCAGCGTCGGGTTGTAAACTTGCCGAAGCTTCCAGTAATTGTGCCTCATTATACGATGCGCTAAAGCCCAAGCTAGAAAGTAGCGTCACTTAATTTTTGGAACCAAGCTTTCTGTACAAAAAAGCAGCAACGCTGATCGAAAGTGGTGACAAGAAAGATCTTGGCCTGGTCGCCAATATAATAGCATGCGCTATTGAAATGCATTTTCGTTCGAGTGGTTGCGATTGGCATTTCCTTCCTTTCGCTATAACGTTTTCCAGGAAAACATCGAGGGATTCCGGTATGCAATCTTTGACATCTTCCAAAAAATCATCGCCTGAAGGATATGTAGAGGTATCGTTTGTTTGTGAGCGGATATCTTCTCGAATTATGGATGCAGCTGCAGTAACTACTCGAAGACGTTCTTCCCGTTCATCGACTTTTTTGTGCCCATATCAATGACTGGATGAAATTTGATGCCCTGTGTTTCGAAAACATATGGTAGTAATTTTCTCCTTACTTGTCGCTATAATAATCTCGTCACCGTATTTTTCTTTTAGTTTTTTTTTTCTATTGTTTGT
Organism: Tenthredo scrophulariae; assembly: GCA_963978835.1. NCBI lineage: Eukaryota > Metazoa > Arthropoda > Insecta > Hymenoptera > Tenthredinidae > Tenthredo > Tenthredo scrophulariae. Next base: position 30,392,785 of record OZ022227.1, read on the forward strand.
TCGGTTGGAACGTAGTCTTTCAGTTGGTTGAGCAGGTCGGGCATAGCAAACTGACAGTCGTCACTATTTTCAATGAAATCGAAAATCACTTGCATAGCTGACGTTACATCACTAACATGAGGGCGTCCACCCTTCTCCCCGGTATTCGGTTTTTCGAAAAAATTCACCGAACAACGATCGTGATATATTGCTTCAACAGCGACAAAGCCCAAAATACGTTGTAACCGCTGCTCCACTTCTTGAGCCCATTTGTCTCCTCTTTTTTCAGCTGCTTGTATAATGCTGCCTCCAACTTGAATCGTCTGGACACGATGCACTTTTGAACGTTTACTAACCTCCTTTTTTTTCTCTCTTTCATGGAATGCCGCATCTATGACTTCTGTGCAATATAAGCAAGCGTTTTCAAAATTGAAGCTTGGGATCGACGACCCGAGCTTATCCTTCATCGGAGAACTAGTTGAGACCTCACTTTCCGTGATGTTTTTTAACGCAGCCTTAATACTATCTTCCCGGGTGTAATCTTTTCGACACGACACATGCACAACCACGGAATTTAGTCCTTTGAAAATTTCAGATTTACCATCCTTCCTACTTTCACTTGATTTTAATAACGTATTCAGTCCTTTTTGTTTCACATTAACAGTTTTTCCAACAGAAATATTTTCATCGCAGAGAAGACAATTAACGGTGTCACCCATCTTTTCTACAAACACGAAACTGATATTTTTTGGTTAGCACACTGCACGACGCTTCGATCACGCCGAACAACAACTGTAATCAACTGTAATGACGTCGGAAGGCGTCGTGTCATGGCGTCCTAAATTACGCCGAGAATGCCGGCAGGGTGGCGCTGCGCGCAGCGCCGCCAGCGCCTCTTCAGTTGGCTCAAATCACTAAATTAGCCTCACGCGCCACCGTATGAAGTTGCGGGCCCCTGGCTTCGATACGAACTGATGAGGGTTATAAGAGCAGCTGTCTCTCGTATTCCTGGCTTAAATTTCCGTTGAAACTTGCGTGCGCAAGAATTTACCTCCAAGGCCGAAGGGTCCCTCGACCGTTACCCCCTCCCTTATATCGCTACGCAGCAGGCTCAGGTATAATGCCTGGATAGGCATTATACTTGGGCACACACTTTTTGGATGGGCACACGTACAAGGATCGCGCACACTCATACATAGCCGCAGCCACTATGGTTGCTTTCGGTTACGAAGTGGCTATGGTAGGAACCATCGTTCTGTCTTAGTCCCATAACATTGGATAGAAAGAGACAGAACGATCGTTCCTGTCGCAGCCGCTACGAAAACGAATGCGCCCTATGATTGACTCAGGCAATGTGTGAGTAGTCCGCTATCTGTGTACGTGTGACCATCCGAAAAGTTTTGCTCTTTCCTCAACCGGGGACTATTGTGAAATACGTTTTCATAGAAAATTATTATCACATTCATTATAAAGAATTTAGAATTGTTGCCAATGGTTTTTTGTTGATATTTTAAACGCGCAGAATCATAGATTCGAGAGCACAGAGTAGAAGTGAAAATTATTTTTGTATTTACCGGTGTATAACAGAAAAACTATTCAAGATATGAATAAAATGATACAGACCTTTTTTATAGAAAATTTCATAAGATTTATTTTTTATAATAATCTTCATCGCGATTGGATTGACGATTACCGAGATATGATGAAAAAACTGGATTGGAGCATCTTTTTTTCGAGATGGCGGATCGAGCCGTGGAGGTAGAGCTGAGGACTTTTACTATGTTCAAAAGTATGCCAAAATGAAGGTCTCCAGCAATTTATAGCTTTTTACCGGTTATTTTTTCTATTTGCCTCATTTCAATCTAATTTGGCTGGGCTGATAGTTCAGCAATAAGTATCCGTAAATGAAGCGCACGGACTACCAACCTTGTTCCGTTACATATGCCATCGGATATTGATAAATTTCTCAATGACATTACAATAGCGCCAACTTTCAATTGTAACTTGTGTGGTGGTAACCCTGAAGGTGTTAAGCTGTTGAGATATTCTTTTGGGTATCGTAGAGTGGCCTCTTCGCCAAGCGTTGTATCAGCCGTGTCTATGCCCTGCAGTGTTGCGTGATCAATGCTACGCGACTCGAGTAGACCGCCTTCCATTCTATGTAGAATTTCTGTATTCAGCTGATTTACTTCTACATTTCTGGGTGCTAGAATTGCTCTGTTTATCAAGAGACTCGGTAGAGTCTCGCGCCAAGTACATTAAAAAAAATTTTTTTTCAAGCGCGAGACTCAACGAGTCTATATACCCGAGAGGCAACTACCCTAACCTATAACGCGAATTAGTATCCTCGTTTTCTTTCACCTCACATACTACACGAATTGAAACTAATTTAATCTAGGATGTAGGCATGAAGAGCTTTCATTTGAGCCCTAGATCGATTAAATCGGTGTCCGGAGTGCTGAGATATAAGTAACTACCGTTTCTGAAACCTCGTTTCCTCGTACAATGTTTCTCTTTAATCTTCTTCAGACCAAGATTCTGCCAACTCAAACCATTCCCATGAAATCACATTTCGTCGCTAAACGCAGGACGTATGTTCTACGCTTATACACAGAACATACGTCTTTACGGATCTGGGAACAGACATAGAAGGGAAACTCGACACAAAAATTCAGACCAAGATTCATCCCATTAAAACCATTCCCATAAAATCACATCGCGTCGCTAAACGCACGGCGTATGTCCTATGCTCATACACAGAACATACGTCCTTACGCATCTGGGAACATGACATAGAAGGGATAAATCCACACAAAAGTTGTATAGAGTGGCGTGAGTACGATAGTCACGACGTAGTTGGCGCTAGTTCGCAAACAAAAATCGTCTGCAACACTAGCAGACGCGTGTTGTCATTTCATGTTTTTCATCCAAATAAAGGAAATAAAATAAAGTACGAGCAATGATTGATATAAAATTTGAAGGTACGAAAACTAGTGAATACCCACTAAAAGCACCTCAGGTACGAAAATCTTATGCCAAGTACATTAATGTGATAGTCACCAACAAAAATGTTTCGATAGGTTAATTTTGAATCCTACGATATTGAGCTTTTGAGGTTATTTATGAATGCAATTATCGGAGGAAACGGTTTGTTGAGGTTTTATTATTGAGCAAGTTACCGCCTGAGGAAGTCTGATGATATAAAATCAAGAGCAAATGTTGAAGTCGAAAAATATCAGGATATCATGATTTGATATAAGGAACGGCAAGGAGCCAGACCAATAAAGCCGAGTTCAAGCGTTAGATTGCAGCGAATTCCACTTCAAGCTCCATGTTAATTTCATCTCCGAAGGCCCGTCTGCTCAGACTCAAATTGTGAGTCGAGGTTATACATAGGATTCCGACGAGTTGTATGATCTATATCCTCGAGTCAAAACGAGACTGTAAGTCGACTTGTGTGTTAGACTCCGATAGGCTTTATTCTACACTCCACGTCAACGTCGTGCTTTGACCCTCGGTGGAGATAATTTTTAATCCATGTTTTACAAACAGCTTAGATTCTTTGTTCAGAGCAATCTCAAAGTCTGTATAAATATCTATGATTACATGTAAATTAATCGTACAAACTATATATTCATAATTTACTGTCAAATTTCAATACATAAATTTATTAGATTTTGGTATGCAACCTGTGTCTGTATGTTCAAGTCTCTTAAGCTTTCTTCAAATTCAGATTAGTGCTATCACGACAAATTGAATGAAAATACTTATTCGTTATGAAAGAAATGATCGATCGTCGCCCTCTTTGTCAGATGATAAAGATTCTCATCTATATTTATTTATTCGTTTTAGACTCGGCGTAATTTCATTCATAAATGTAATTATTGGAGAACATCTAGTCTTGCATCAATAGGCTCAATTCTATATATTTCGATACCTTCGGTTCAGACCCGAAGTTGAAGTTGACGTTATGAGTACAGGACGCTTACATGTTCTTTTTGCAGAGGACCTAGCTGCATTAAAAAAAAAAGAAAAACTACCTAAGAATTGCAATACATATATCTAATATTTATATATATTTAATCATGAGCTGCAACTATAACCCTGCGTGCAAGTAACTCCGCCATTGCTGGTCCCAAGCCCAGATGAGACAGGAGAAGGGCTGCGGGCTGGGTTACACGTTGCAGGCATACAGAATTATACCGGATTCTAACGAAACAATTCGTGGAACTTAATGAAAGAACACATGTTACGTCTGTTCACAGAAATTTAAGGCTTACAGAAAAGTATGAGCATACGTGTATATTATAACATTATTTTCATTCATTTAAATTATACTACCACATTTAACATTGCTGCTTTTTGAGGGATTCGGATTATATAAAATGCATCACTGTACATGCATTGAGATGTTCATAGGAACAATTAGCAGAATGCTGACAACTAAGCAAGCCTCGCAAGCGAGGATATAGGAAAACCCAATCGAGCGAGCGTAGCGAGCGAGCACAATTATTAGGTGGTCAAGCAAAATTGTACAAAAAGTAGTGAAATCAACCCCAAAAAGCACCTCTGGTGCAAAAACCTTTCGCCAAGTCCATTAATGTGTGGATCACCCCAACAAAACCCCCCTAAAAAGTTCTGCTCGTTCGCTCGCTCACTCGATTGGTTGATGATTATCAACATACAAAAGCATTGAAATCAGATACAACTGCCAAGTACCTGTAGAATATTAAAAGTTTGGAATTAAAAAATTTGTTCAAACTAAATATAACGTTGTACTCGTTCGCTCGCTGCGCTCGCTCACTCGATTGGCTTATGATTATTAGTTGAAAAAATAATTCCTATGAAGAAATTAAAGATGACAATATTTAGCAAAAAATATTCACAACAAAAAATAATTAAAAAAAAATTGTAAACAAAAAATTTGGAGGTAGTGGTACTTGGTGGGCCTTTTGTAGAAACAGCATTATGAAATATCAATTGCGAACCATGTCAATGTCATCTGATAGCCATTCAAACATTGGCCCACCAACGTACCACGGACTCCGAATTTTTTGTTTACAATTTTTTTTTAATTATTTTTTGTTGTGAATATTTTTTGCTAAATATTGTCATCTTTAATTTCTTCATAGGAATTATTTTTTCAACTAATAATCATAAGCCAATCGAGTAAGCGAGCGCAGCGAGCGAACGAGTACAACGTTATATTTAGTTTGAACAAATTTTTTAATTCCAAACTTTTAATATTCTACAGGTACTTGGCAGTTGTATCTGATTTCAATGCTTTTGTATGTTGATAATCATCAACCAATCGAGTGAGCGAGCGAACGAGCAGAACTTTTTAGGGGGGTTTTGTTGGGGTGATCCACACATTAATGGACTTGGCGAAAGGTTTTTGCACCAGATTAATTCGTTACTTGTAATATTCTGTGGATATAGGTCTCCAATAAGATGCTTACTCTTCATTTTTTCGTCCGGTGAATGATATTGAATTTCGCCATTACCTATGTCGAGAAGCCATTTTGAAAATAGAAGTGCATCTTCTGTTGCTCGTATGTTTTTATACAATCTAAGTTCAATAAATATACTCCATAGAACTGAGTATCCAATTGTGTCTTCTAGTATTTGTCTCTTTCCTCCCCGTTTTACAATCGGCAAAACTTGCCTGAAGTCACCGCCAAGGATTATTGTTTTGCCACCAAACGGTACTGCACATTGCATAATATCTTGTGATGTTTTGTCGATTAATTATAGAGCACGCTTCGGGATTATTGAACATTCATCCCAAATAAATACCTCAATTGCAGCCAATTTTTTCTTGAGCAAAGGATTTGTAAAAATTGTTCCCGTTTCTGGTAAAGTTAGTGGCAAATTAAATGTTTTGTGAGCAGTTGTTCCTCCAGGAAGAAGAATAGCTGCTATACCTGTCCACGGTACGCAGGCTACTGTTTTTCGAATTAATTTAAGAACATAATATAGCGCGGTGTAAACAAATGTCTTACCAGTTCCTCCCGGACCGTCTATGAAGAAACATTCGCTATTTCCATAATTTTCTGTAGTGATTACACTCATCATTTTGTTGAAAACTATTTGCTGATCTTCAATAAATTTCTCAGTAAACTCGTTACCTCTAATTGCAAATATTTCAGTATTTTCTATGTTTTCTTCGTAGTAGTCTTCGTCCATCATTTTGTCCGGTATTGGAATGCTAAACTCTTCACATGTTCTGCCTTCAGCACGAAGAAGCTGGTCTATTTCACATAGAGCTCTAGCTTCTGGTACGTCATGGAAGTCTTCGCCGAGATCCTTCTTATATTTGTACCAAATGTCTATTGCATTTGAGGGCATTTCTTCTATTAAATACCACACGAAAAAGTATCTCGAGCGATTGGGCATAAGTATTGACACAGCTTCATCAAATATTTTGTAGGCTTCGTCGTTTGTTTCAGTCAATCACATTGCTATAGCAGTATCTCTGAATGTATCATAAACAATACCACCAAAAGTCCTCACATCTTTGAAACATTTTGAATTTTTCGCACGACCTAGGATGAGTTTCAAGTGTAATCTTTCTGAATCTCGTGGTGACACATTTGTTATTCTGCTAACCACTTTGCATGCGATTTTGCGTCTTCTCCATGACTTTGTGTTTCCATTGAATGTGAAGTGACCCGGTGTATCTGGATATGACGAATTTCTAGCTGTTTCATCTATTTTGTTCAACTCAAACCATGCTGTTAGATGAGTTTTCCATTTTTTATCATTTGAAAATGTCTCGACTTCTTTTCCTTCCTCAAAAGTAGCGTACTGCTGTCCCGGCAAATGAACTGGTAAACGTATTACCGCGTGACTTCTGCCATGCATTGGTATCTCTGATAATCTCCATGCTGCTTCCGCTGGCGAAACATAACGTGTGTCGATATAATCCTGTATTTCGTCAATCACTTGGTTTTCTTCTCTACTTGTATCTGCTCTGTCTATTCTTACTCGTACACGATCGTGTCCCTTGTGAATATATTTCCAAATGTATTTGATTCCCAATATCGATGCGCAGCCCACACAGCACAGAACGTCCACAGGACGTTCGACTTAAGTCTTATATAGCCCACGTATATCCAGGACCAATTGGATATCCTAGAAATATCCCAAATACGTCCAGAATCATTGGCATATCCTGTAAATTTATTCGGACGTACATGACATCCCTGAGATATCCCTTATACATACGTATTGTCAGAATCATCGCAAAAGTCAATATCTCTGTTATAATATACGAATACTAAATTAATATTAATAATAAATTAGTTTTTTGTGAAAAAAATGAAAAGAACACGTGCCGGCAGACAATCATAGTTATATAATTTTTTCAAATTTTTTTTCCATTTTTTTGTCAAATCTGCATATTCTGTGACAAATTTCCAAAAATCTGCAGATTCATCAAAACAAAAACTTTGATCAGCTGTGTTCTTTTCATTGTTTTTACAAAAAACAAATGTCCCTCATGTTTTTAAAAAGGAAACTTTCAGCTAGGGGCTGGATCAAAACATTTTATTTTTAAGGACCACCCTAATATATACATATACAGATATATTTATATATATTATATATATATATATATTATATTATATATTATATATATATATTATATTATATTATATATACATCTAGGGTATGTTTTGAGGACTCTGCATTTTCATGCGTGAAAATAATTACTAAGAAACGGAAATATCATATGGAAGTGATTTTGGCATAAAATATACAGTATTTATTTAGATATCCTAGAATAACTATGTTATGGCTGCTATGAGCATTTTTGTATATTGGGTACTCTAAGGACGTAGATTATAATATGATAAAACGACTACTATCAGGACTTCTATGCGAACGTATAAAAGTGAATATGCTATCAAGCATATTTTGAGGACATCTGTTCAAACCCGACTGAAAAAGTTCATGTGATATATCATGTAGAAGAGTACATGATAAATCACATGGTAAATTGTATGAAGTTATGGAAGATTTCAGTGCACAATTTACCATGTGAATTATTGTGTACTTCATTTTGTCATTTGTTAGATAATTTATTGTATAGTTCGAATACACATAATTTATTTTGTAATTTACCATATGATTTCTCATATGGTCAGGGTTTATCGAAGAAAAAAAAAATGCGGACTTCGTGCGGGATTGAACCCACGTCCGCAAGGTTCTATAGTAGTCTTGCTACCGCCCGTGCTAAACCGCTTGTTACTATTAATTAACAGTTTCACGACTATGAAGTTCATGTTCGGTACGTGCGTCGGAAGGTATTACACCTCAGATTAATGCGAGAAACTATGACACCTCCATCTAACTTAACACGGAGGTGTCATAGTATTTAGCAATAATCTGAGGTGTAATACTTTTGAATATGAACTTGATCATCATAAATCTGTTCACTTACGTTATTTAACGGCGTAGCACAGGCGGTAGCGAGACTACTTCAACATCGTTCGGACGTGGATTCGATCCCGCACGAAGTCCCCAATTTTTTTTTCTTCGATGAACCCTGACCATATGAGAAATCATGTGGTAAATTACAAAATAAATTATGTGGATTCGAATTTTACAATAAATCATGTAACAAATCACAAAATAAAATACACAATAAATCACATGGTAAATTGTGCACTAACTTCTTCCATAACTTCATACAATTTACCATGTGATTTATCATGTACTTTTCTACAGGATATATCACATGAATTTTTTCAGTAGGGAATCAGTCGCAAAAATGTGTTTGAACTAAAGAGAACAACTCCAAAGTGTAAATATGAATACGTTTCCAGTGCATGCTAAATTTTTTGGAGGTAAGTATACTCAGGTAAGTATACAGATTTCTATCTTTTTCCGAAACGCTTGCGATCGCTGAAAAACGTCACACAATTTTTTAGATTTCATCAATCAGTTCAGCCGAATCTTATGCTTGTTTTTCCATACAATTTCGATAAATACGATAAATCGAGAACGATTTTCTGATTGAAATCTTTAGTACACATTCAAATTATCTACGATCTTCACATTCAACAGGACATATCTTTTCATCTCACCATGGAAATTTCTTGTCTCATTTACGAGCGAAAAAATATTTCTCTCTCCTTCCAGTAGTAAACGAGGACCAAAATTTTTTTGGTGTGATGAAAAAATATTTCCTGTTGAACATGAAAGAATAATTTCAATCTAACGACTCTTCACTTTGAGGACCGTATGAAGTTCGCGAAGTATTCATTCTGTAGATTAAAATCTGAATATTGAATCAAAAATGAAAACACTCTTACAGATATAATAATAATAATAATAATAATAATAATAATAATATATAATTAATAATACAGATATTTTAATCGTTTGAATAAAAATGAATATAGTAAATTGAATAATATCACTTGTTTATTAACGATCTAAATATCTGAGAAAATGGTTATAATACGAAAGTTAGTCTATTTCCATCCATAGAACGGTTAATCTGAAGACTTCATACACATGGTCCTGAAAGTTTACAATTGTCAAATTCATAGAGCGAAATATCGTCAGTTAAATAAAGAGTTTGAGGACGCTATACTTGGACGTTTGTTTAAACTGAGGACGGTCCCTGAACTATCCATCCAATGAATCTCAGTAAAAATTAGAATTAAAAATAAAAACACTGTTTTAACAGATATTTCAATCGTTTGAATACAAATAAATATTGTGAATTAAATAATATCACTTGTTTATTAACGATCTGAATATCTGTAAAAATGGTTATTATACGAATAGTAGTTCATTTACATATATAGAATGGTTAATTTGAAGACTTTCATACACATGGTCCTGAAAGTTTACTGTAAAAATGGTTATAATACGAATAGTAGTTCATTTCCATCTATACAATGGTTAATTTGAAGACTTCATACACATGGTCCTGAAAGTTTACAAATGTCAAATTGATAGAGTAAAATATCGTCAGTTGAATGAAGAGTTCGAGGTCGCTATACTTGGACGTTTGTTTAAACTGAGGACGGTCCCTGAACTATCCATTCTATAAATCTCAGTAAATTCACACAAACGATGAAATGATTCATCTATTCCGTCTGAATTTTCATTGAATGGTTGCATCTTCGAGGTGAAATTGAAATCGCTGGCGCACTTCTTATTAGTTTCGCCGCATTCACGAAGAAGTGGCAACGTGATCCGACGAGCATGTTCGCGTTAGTGATATTTACGGATGAGGTGCTCCACATATGTCACACCGACGATATCAGTGTGCAAAAAAATAAATGTTCCGTAAAATACGGTAAAAGAAAGTACGCCGCTCGTGTTTTAGCATTGGATTGTAAGCTACTCAGTTTTTTATTTTTCAATGGGAGGTAATTTGCCTTTCTTTTCTATATGAGAGACTGAATAATTTCTGAACAAAGATGTAATAATTACAGCAAATGATGATCGATTGAAAAAAATCGACGTACGTCTCCAAAATGAAGAATGTACGGCTTGGACGAATTTTTCAGTTCTCGAGAAACATGAAAGGCATTTAGAATTTCACGACATTCTCGAAAAGTGCAAAGATAAGCAAGGTAAAATGAAATGCGTTTTGACAAATTAAGTAGTTCCATGAATAAAATAACTTAAAACCTTTTCCGGTATACTTTCTCAACAATTCTTTGCCAAACTAGGGGTTGCAAAAATGATTTAATACGATCAACGTACATTATATTCTTGATTTTAAATTCATTTCTTTTAGAGACTCTCAATTTGTATGTCGACGGAGTTCTTTTGCCTCTATTGTCGACATCGAATGCCGATGAAAATATTTTTTCACTGATGAATAAAGAAAAAATTTTTTTTGGTAAGATAAATAAATAAGTTTTATTCAATGTGAAGAAAAAATTGTTCGGTGTCCATATTTAAAATCTACATTATTTATTTCGAGCAGCAAATACCTCCCGATTTATTTCAATTCATGGAAATTGCATGGACCAACAAGATTCATCTGATGGGATTGGTAAATATTCGAATATTTCCTTCACTTAATTTATTTTTTTCGAGTGTGTGATACAAAATTTGATACGAATTATTCGACTTATTCTTTCCAAATATATACTTTGATCCCTAATTTTCAATCGAGTCTATTTTTCACGAATACAATGTTAAAATAACTATAACACCGAACAGATCGTATTCTTTGAGGACTTCGAAGAAAGGTAGTCCTCAAAATGTACGATAGTTACGTTCCTTGCAATACTGAGAACTCATAAAATAGGGATAGTTTGAGAACTTGTTTTTTACGGTACATACCCCCGATTTCGAAATCGATAAAAGTGAAAAAAATACCATGTTCATGGATTTGAGTTTTGCTGATCATGAAGTTTAGCGTTGTTTTTTTCCAATGACAGATTCTATAAATAACGAGGCTATGATAGTGGCAAGTACACCAGAGAATGAGGGAATCAACAAAAAAGAAAATCTTCAACCGAATTTAAATGTTACGTATCCACTGGATATTTCAGAGATTGGTAAATATAAGCAGTCGAGTTGATTAAAAATTTAAAAAAACTATAACACTGACAGATCGTATTCTTTGGGGACTTCGAAGGAAGGTGGTCCTTAAAGTGTACGATAGTTACGTTCCTTGCAATAAAGAAAACTGATAAAATGGATAGTTTGAGGACTTGTCGAATTTATTATTGAATGACGGTTTTTAACATGCTCATAGATTGTGTTGAACTGAATCAATTGATTAAATGTTTGTAGATAGGTTTTTGTTCATTACTTTCAGTAATCATTTTTCTTTCATTAGTAGGTTTTATAAATAACGAGGCCATGGTACTGAAACATACATCAAAGAATGAAGAAATGAACGAAAAAAAAAATCTTGCGCCAAATTTAAATTTCACGGATTCACTGAATATTTTAGAAATTGGTAAATATATAAGCACGTGGGAAATAAGATATTTGGATGGTTTTTTATACTAAATCTACTTACATTCATATTTAGATGTTTACGATGGTACTGTGGTTGAAGAAAGCGTTCGTTTGAACGACATCAGTGTGACATCCTTCGAAAAGAAGCAATGAATTGTTGAGCTTCCCGCTTATTCCCTCAATCCAAACATCTCGAATTTTAAACTTTGGTAAAGAAAATTCTGTTTAACTCATTCTTTATTTCTGCCGTGCCGCAATTGATTTTTTTATCATACTTCTTAGAAAAACCCTCAGAAAATGAAAATCCGCAAAATAATCTCGAATACGTCATTCTCGAAAACGCTACATACAACGCTCAACCGTTCGCGAATGAAAATCAAGTTCTTCATAATACTGATTCCACGGGAATAAGTAACACAGAGCCACTTCTGACATCGACGATGTGCGAATCCGCAACGTTCGAAGAAAACTCACGAAATGATCAGGAATATGCACCGATCGATGAAAATTTATCAAACTCTGAATATTGTTCCTCGTCCGATGAATCTTCGGCCGAAAAAATGCAGCCACGGCAGAAATCGCTCAACATTACGCTAGGGTTGAATAGACCAGGGATTTCCGCTCCAGATGATGCGAATTTGAGAGTAGCTCCGTCAACAAGCGCCGCTTTTTTTAAAAAAAATTTTTGTTTCTATTGCAATAAATTCCAAGCGAAAATCGCGCGCCATTTGGAAAATGTACACGCAAAAGAAGAGGACGTAAAGAAATTTACTCAGCTCCCACCTGAAAGTAAAGAAAGAAAAGAAATAATAGCATCGATCAGAAAGAAAGGGAATCATTTACATAATAATGATAAGCGATTTAATACAGGGGAGCTCCTGGTTTGTCGCCGGCCAAATGAGAGGATGCAAAAAACGGCGAAGGATTTTATAGCCTGTGGTAATTGCAAGGGGCAATACGCAAAGTCCGTCATTCGACACCACTTCCGTAAATGCACGAAGAAAACAAAGGGAAACGAACGAGTTGTTACTGTAAGTGGACGAAAAGTCACAGCTCGTCTTCACGAGAGGGCCAGTATTACGGTAAGAAAGTGGATCTTCCCTTATTTGCGTGAAGATCCGATTGTTAGAGGAATCCGATATGATGAGCTGATAATTCTCTACGCGAATAAGCAATGCGAAAAGTATGGATCACATCGACATCATTTCCAAATGATCCGGGCGCGCCTTCGTTTACTTGGCCGATTCCTTCTCGCAATAACGGACATAAAACCAACCATTGAAAGTTTCATCGATGTTTTCACGCCACGCCACTACGATGCAGCGGTTTCGGCTGTAAAAATCGTGGCCGGATTTGATGAGGTGACCCACAAATTCGCTCATCCTGCTGTGGCGTCAAATCTGGGTACCCTACTAAAATATTGCGGAGACATTCTCCGCTCCGAATACATAAAAAAAGAGACTGAACTAGAACAAAAACGCGTCGAAAATTTTTTGAAATTGCTGGCAGAAGGGTACGGCACAAGCGTGAATCGAGCAGTGGCAGAAACGCAGGCGCAGAACAACCGTCGGAAGAAAATAATTTTGCCATCAATGGAAGATGTCAGAAAAATAGACAGATATTTAAAAACGGAGCGGACAAAATATATGGATTTATTAAAGGAAAAATTTTCAGTCGATGCCTGGACCAAGCTGTCCGAAACGACTCTGCTCTCGCTCCAAATTTTTAATCGCCGGCGTCCGGGTGAGCTCGAAAGAATTTACGTTGAGGATTTCAAAAACTATGACAGCATCGATAATATTGCCAATAAGGAAGCGTATGCCGCGCTCAGCGAGGAAGGAAAAAAATTAGCCCGAAATTACATTCGGTTTGAAATTCGCGGAAAACTCGGCAGGGGTGTCCCAGTGCTCGTGCATTTAAACGTTTTTAGATGTCTCGAACTTCTGATGCACCACAGAAAAAATGCTGGAGTTCCAGAGAGAAATCCCTACGTTTTCGGGTTGCCCTCATGCGACAATGAGCGCCATCGGTATTTGCGTGCATGTACACTCATGCGGAAGTATTCGGAGCAGTGCAATGCTGAAATTCCTAGCGCTCTTCGAGGAACGCAATTAAGAAAACACATAGCCACGCGCTGCATAAACTTAAATCTGTCTGATAGGCAAGTTACGGATCTGGCAAACTTTATGGGCCATGAGGAGAAAATCCATTAAGAAATTTATCGCCAGCCGGTATTAGAGACAGATATTGTGGGGATGTCAAAAATACTAAAAATTGCGCAAGGATATGATGAATCATCGGACGATGAAGGTAGCGAGGAATCGGACTCAGATGTACACGACAAGGAATCGAGTACAAACGATACATCTTGGAAAAAAATTATAAAATTATTGAAAAGTTTTTAACAAATCATGTAGTTACTTCGATTTGGAGTGTTTTAAATTTTTTAGTTACAGAAAATTCTCATCAGGGGCCGATTATCCCTACTTCGGCTACCCAAAAAAGATGGACCGCTCAACAGCAAAAAACAGTCTTAGCTCGTTTCAAATCGAGCTTGACGTCCGGGAAAATGCCACCGGGAAGAGATATCCAGGACTTGATTCACGAAGAATTTTGTTTGAAAAATAAAAGTATTGCACAAGTTCGTACTTGGTTGCACACTCAAAAAAAAAAAAAATGACTATGTGAAAAGACAAAGACTTTGAAACCGTGGATTAAATTAAAAAATATATATGCTATCATTATCTTGTGTTGTATTGAACAATTTTTTCGTTCTTATTGAACGTCCTCATAATAATCATAAGATAGAAGTCCTCAAATATTCCATTCGTCATATTTGTGACTTTGGGGACAGAGTCCTCATATTTCGCTGGATATTCGAACGTCCTGAAAATGATCAGTCTGTATAGTGTAAAAACTTTGAAGACGGTCCTCGAAATAATCTCTAGCTACAAAAAATTGTGAGGACTGTCTCCAAAATAGCCAAAAGTCCTTGATGTAGCCATAATATGACTGAAATGGGTCTCAAAATGTACCCTATATATATATATATATATATTGCGACGTGGATTTTTATTGGTCCTCGGAGCTAGACCGGATAGCTAGACTCCGAGGTCCCTCCACTCTACAATTGGCCGAAACTGAGAATCTGAAAAGTCGGGCGCCAGGCGGATAACCGCCGCTTACAAAAATCTAAACAAAATATTACCAAAATTTTACCTACGGGTACTCGAAGCGTCGGCTAGCTACAGTACCGCGGAGAGGGGTCGGGATCAAATGAAGGATTAGCGGGGCGTTAACAAACGACTCGGAATTTAGAATTTAATAACAAAATAGAATTTATTGAATGATAAAAAAAAAATAGAATTAACAAATCGTGTACCCGGGGGTACTTCCCCTCGGGTATGAATCGGCTGCAGGCCGTGTAAAGGCGACCTGGCCGCGTTTGCCGAGCTTGACAATAACAAACAAACTACTGGCTTCCACGTAGGATAGCAATAACAAGGAAAAATATGACAAAACTAAAGAACTCGACAAATCGGGTCCTCGGGAGACAGCAAATTAGCTAAAACACTAAATACTCTCCACGAGGAGGAAATCACAATAACTTAACAGCTAACAAAGCTAGAGCCTACGGCTCGACCTAAATTAAATTAACAAAAATAAATGCCTCGCGGCTCAATAATTTAACAAGAACAAAAGACGTTCCCGAACGTGTATAGGCGATCGGTACGGCCCCGTGAGGCGAAACCTCACGGTGAAAAACGAATATAATTATTTACAATTCTCTAAATTTACTTAGTTCTAACTTAACCTAACTCTGCGGCTTGCGCGATTAATATTTTAAGTAATACTAATGACCCGAATCGCGAACTAAACCTCGAACTCGAAACAAATAAAGGCTCTGGACTAAGCCTCGAGCTTCGTCTCTCCCCGCAGGAGGAAGAGAGAGCGACAGTGACCGACTATCACTATCTCTGTCGCACTCGTGTACGACAGGTATTGACTCAACGAAACTACTAAAATGTGCAATAAATTGACATATAACAAAGACTCGACCTCGAACTCTAATACACGGGGACACTGGTGACGGCCTACCTTTCGGAGATCGGCTTAATTCGATCCCGAAAATTCTAATTAGCCTCGTGGCTGCACTTAGGCAATATGGCAGACGGCCGTTGCCGGATTCAAATTAGCATGGGTAAGAATAGCTAACGCTTACCGTCTTCCAGCCACCTTACGAAGAGAACTTTCTCCCGGCCGTAATCCATCCTCACTCACACTCAGTGTTCGTTCACCCCAAAAAAAAAACAAAATCTAAGATCACCAACTAGGCTGTTTCAAGGAAATTAAACACACGGGTGTTCTAGACGCTAGTCTAACGCAGAGTGACTGGACCGCATGGCGCCGGTAATCAGCGCCCTCGTGTTACGGCCAAAAATCGATTTTCGCATCGAGCGCAGGATTTCTTAAATATGGCGACTTGTTGTCGCTACGCGCGTAATTCGAAGTCCACCACGGCGTCCTCAGCTCAGTGAATCGGAGGACCACGGGTTGCAGGTTCTTCTTGGTGGCGGGAATCTCTTCCGCCACCGATTTCCTTCGATGCAGAGTGCCCTAGGCACTCCCCCCGTGTCCTCACTTTCAACGTTGGAGGTAGCCCGGCCGGAACTAACCTCCAGAACTTAGGTGGTGTCCGTCGAAAGGATCCAAGCACCCGGTATCTAGCGTCGTGCGTCCGTTGGGGTGCGTCTCTGTCTGAGTGGCTCAACCGTCAGAGGGACCTCGTCTCCCACATGTCAGAGAAAAGTCGGAAAGAAAAACAAAAGAATAAATAATATGTCACATAGATCTAAGTCGGTCACGGTCGCCTCTCGGAATTATGGCCTGGCCTCGGGGCCACCCTATTCATTCACTCATTTTCGGGCACTCCGCTAAGGTCGCCCAAGGGGTAAGGAGCGCCTAGTAACATGCAATGTTACAATATATACATATATTATTTCATATACCTATATTTAGTAACAATATAGTGACCCGAAGATACGAAAGTTCTCGGTATATCTATAGATTATGCGTTGACGGTCAAGGTGAATTTAAGTTTTTTCGTGTACTGAATGCCATTCAGAAATTATCAAATGCGTATTTCCCGCGTCTACGTTATGTGCTGTTAATCGGAATTCCGGATGTGCGTCATCTCCTGAATATGGCAGCTGTGATGAATGCGCGCCAAAATTGCCGCCAACGTACTGGTAGATCGTGCGAACATAACCTCGAAACTATCTCTACCATCGTGGCTGCAGCGGTGAGTGCACGGACGATATCCGCGGGTGCGATTACTACAAGTAAGTTATAATAAATAAATGGTATAAATATATATTTACCTTACGATTAATATTAGCAAAATTATTGTCACCACTGATCCTCGAGATTAATTAGAAAGATTATTGTTATTACATTCCGAATTGAGTTATTCTTGCGCTTACTACGAACCTAACCTCAACGATCGCACGTGGGTATAATATTATTATTATGCTATTATGTTAATCTGAAAGTAGATAAAATAATGAATGTTACAAATTTGTAAATAGAAACCTCTCAAAATCAATATTAATGGCGTGAAAATTATGAATACTCGCTCGAATGTTCTAAAGTTCACGTATACTACATTTTGTGAATCAATTTATTAAATAGATTATTTCATTATCATGCCCAAAGTCAGTAAAACACGTAAGCCAATAACTAATGTTCCTGACCGCCATTTGAGGAGACTTGTAGCCAATGAAGTATCTGTACAACAATCGTTATTATCAGATAGCGATAGTTCATCTGACGTAGACCTACAGGAATTACGTGTCAAAAATTCTGAAATTCAAATCCTACCGGCCAACAATAATCAAGATTGCGATCTTGTTAATCCTATTGTCGACGATGAAGATATTCCTTTAGATCTTGATGCAGACTATAACACATCGATAGGAAGTGATACGTTGATGACTGATTCTGAAACTGTTGACGATGCAGAACAGCAAATATTGTCGGAAGCTGAATGTAACGATAATGTAATTCAGTGTTTCGAAACTTTGATCAGTGACTGGGCGATCAGCGAAAATATCAGTCATTCTGCATTATGTAGTCTCTTGCAAATATTAAAGACACATAATTGCCACCAGGCTCTACCGAAGGACCCTCGTACTCTGCTTAATACCCCACGGAGTACCACGATCAAAACTGTTCCACCTGGATCATATTGGCATTTAGGTCTTCGTACCGCCTTAAATCAGTACATTGAGGAATGTGCTGAAGATTTGTCACTTGTTGATACTTTATATTTAGAAATCGGTATTGACGGGTTACCCTTGTCTAGATCTTCTAATAGTGCGTTATGGCCAATTTTATGTTCAATTAACTCGTCGGATACTGTTTATTTAATAGGAGCGTATCACGGTATTCAAAAACCAGAAGACGCCAATATATATTTAGCAGACTTCGTTGATGAAGCAGTCGATTTAATTGAGAACGGTTTGACACATAATGAAAAGAATTTTCATATTCGCCTTCATAAGATTGTCTGTGATGCTCCAGCAAAAGCCTTTATTTTGAATGTGAAGAATCACACAGAGTATTCCAGTTGTACGAAATGTATACTTGAAGGAGAATATCGATAACGTCGCGTTTGCTTTCCAGACATTAGGGCACCTAAACGAACGGATTTAGACTTTAGAAACCATAGAGATGAGAATTATCATTTAGGTTACAGCATATTAGAAGCTATTCCGAATTTCGGGCCTGTCACTAACGTAATATTAGATTATTTACATTTAGGTTGCTACGGAGTAACAAAGAAGCTTACTAGATCGTGGTTAGCGGGTGATTTGAATGTCCGTCTTCCTCATCAAAAATGTAATTTAATATCGCAACGTTTGATAGAAATAAAACCAGCTGTCCCAACTGAATTTGTTAGAAAACCGAGATCTCTTCTATATCTCAAACAATGGAAGGCAACCGAATTCCGTCAACTCTTATTATACACAGGACCTGTAGTCCTCAAATCTGTTCTGTCAAGAGAATTGTACGATCATTTTATTACACTTCATGTATCATTTAGAATATTGTGCTGTCCAAGTTTGTCAAAAGAGTATTTGAATTATACTCAAGAATTATTAGATCATTTTGTTTTGAATTTCAAAAGATTATACGGGGAACATAATATTTCTCACAATATTCATAATCTGATCCATTTGCCTGCTGAAGTGGAAAAATTTGGGACGTTAGAGTCATTTAGTGCTTTCAAGTACGAAAATTTCATGCAAGTCCTAAAGAAATTGATACGCAAATCTGATAAACCTGTACAACAATTGGCTCGCCGTTACACGGAGATCAAAGGTCATTCAAAAGTGAAAGCTATGCACAAAGCCGGAAATGCATTAGAACCAAAAGTACGTTTATCACATCAGTATCATAGTACAATTCTTCCAAATGGCAATAATCCTCAATATAAACAGCTGAGGTATAGGGGATACACTTTTGAAGTTACCAATGTCGCTAATAACTCCTGTGAATTAATCAGTGGAACCATAATTCGAATCGAGAATATAGTGCACGACTCGACTAGCAATGCTCTAGTCGTTATTGGCAAAGAATATTCAGAAATGACTGATTTTTTCACAAAACCCTGTGTATCGTCGCTACTGGATATTTTCGTTGTTAGTAGATTATCTGCGACTAAGTTGTGGCCTGCATCGATGATAAAAAGGAAAATATTTTTAATCCCATATTTACACAATAAATCTGTGGCAATACCCTTACTACATGTAGAATCATTGTAATCCGTTGGGTAATATGATTATTACTTATATTAGAGTATCATAGTGATTCGTGACCGTGGGTTGTAGTAAATAAATTAGTCGGAGACGGTCAGTAGAGTGTTACCAATTTTCATTATTGTCGCCAGCCGAAACGTTACAATAATAAAACTTGGTAACACTCTACTGACTGTCTCTGACTAATTTATTTACTATATTAGAGTACATCACTTATACAACGACCGAAGATATCACTAATGATAAACTACGGCTTGCTTTCTTTTAAACTTTACAGTAAAATATGGAGGAAAAACGATATTATGTCGTCGAGTTCGACGATGGACTCCAAGTAATTCCTGAAAATTAGTTCTACAACAAAGATAAAACAAAAGTATTATGGCCAACCAACTTCAAGAATTTCAAAGCTTATGACGCTGCTGTCCAAAACATGACGGAAATTAACTCCAACGATAGTATAATTGCGGCAGTAAAAAGAATTTTTGGTTCAACAGGTAATATATTTCGAAAATATTTTGCAATTAATATTCTACATAGGCAGATGTGCGCAATGATCAATGTTGAGTGATGGAGCTAAAATCTCATTCTCTTTTGTTGTTTCATTGGCTTATTTAATTGTCGGACGAGTATGCAGCTGATAAAATCTTGAATTATTAAAATTTTGTTTTCTTTTTGGAAACCACGCAATCTTTTCAGCAAACTTTCAAAGCGCCAAAATCAAGTTGAAGGAAGCCGAAAAGATCTCTGACCTTAATTCAGATGTGGAATCCACAGTTCTAAGGAAAACAAGGCAAAAACGTGCAGCGCGACGACATATTTATAGTGATGAGGATAGTTCAGATGCTGAACAGTTGACACCTTTGTTAGATTCGTCCGAAATAGATTACCCTCTTCCACCAGTGAAAAGATCATCGATGGAAACTGGATATACTGCTACTAAAAGAATAAAATCCCAAGAATCCTGCAGTACAGCTGATAGTAGAGGTTACAGAATATCAGGCTTAACAAGCCGTGAATCTACTTCAACAAAAGAGCCCACATATATTCCATCTACCTCAAAATCTACAACAGTAGGAACGAGTGAAAATATCACTGACAACAATTTTGTGAAACATATGTCACGCCAACGATGTAGTGAAGATACTACTGCCGAAGACTCTACTACTGGTATTGCAAGCCTTGCCACATGGAAGAAAAATCAGCCTGATTCTGTTGGTGGATACAACTTGGTTAGAAGTATCACGGGCTTAGAAAAACCTTCAGCGAAACCTTCTTCTTCTCGTTCTGGTATGGTATTTGTACAGAAATGTTGATGGAATGAAAAACTTGTTGAATTCAATTCATGCCTGAAGCTTTACTCTGAAACCATAAATTATTACAGGTACTTTCGACTTCCAAGAGCATGTACTAAAGCAGTTTGTGGTTATGAAACAGAAATTAAACATGATTATTTACAATCAGAGTGAGTTGATGGAAAAATGGACGGAAAATAATGGGAATGCACAGTGTGCAGCGACAGTGGACATCGATGAAAATGTTCAAAACGTCATGGCTAAATTACCAATATCAAACGATGTTGAATTAAATGATGTCGAAAGTGCTATCGTCAATGCCGACTCTTACAAAAAAAATAGTGGGTATTTTGTGTGATTTTCAAGTTCCACCGAAATTCGTTATCGTTGACTAGCGCAAATATCGTTTTCATAGGTCAAAGAACTCGCTAAGATTGGTGGAAACAACTTAAAGTCTGTGGCACTTAACTTGGTGAAACGCCTTTTCACGAATCAAGTAGCTCGACAATATAGCTGGGAAGGAAAAAAAAAAAGAAAAAAAGGTTTTGTGACTTGAAAATCTGTAATGTCATCTTAGGTAAGCATTCAAATTTTTATCTTTTCAGAATTGCTAGAAGTCTGTTTTTAGAGGTAATGTGTAATAATTAGTTGAACTTCAAAGCAGATAATTTCCTTCAAAGTTTATGGAAGCACATAAGTATCACTAAGCACTAGCTTTTTACAAATGCAGAGTATATGCTTGGTGAAAATAAAATATATATATATTTGACTTGCAGATGCTACACGCATACAACATAAAGATGCAACCGATTGTGAGATTGCGCAACCAGTGAAAGACTGGTTACGACATGCTGCAGAACGAGTGAAGACAAAGGGGGGTCCTTCTGCAAGCACGCCAATAACGAATCCTACGACAGAGGAGGGTCCTTCTGCGAACGCGCCAATAACGAATCCTACGACAGAGGAGGGTCCTTCTGCAAACGAGCCAATAACGAATCCTACAAAAAAATAGTCGGTCCACATATCATACAAGTTTATAAAAATCTATAAGAAAAGTCTGTCAAGTGTTAAGTTGATTAATCAATGACATAACCTTCAATGTTCAGCCATTTTTATATTTGTTAGAAATTCATTAGATAACGTTACCGAATCATATTTATGATATACTTCACATAAGGGACATCGGGTGATATGAATAAAGCGAAGCATACACTCATGCTCATACTTTTGTGTATATTCACTGTACACTTGTGTACAGTTATATCACATAGAAGTATGAGCATGAGCGTATACTCCGTTTTATTCATATCAACCCATTGAGTAATGAAAGTCAGTTTTCCTTCCATTCTGCAAGTAATTCATCATTAATTAACCGTAAGACAACAGACTTTTTTTCATGATTTTCACCGTTGCCTTGAGTTTATTCGACATAGGTATAACATGATTCCAGTGTTCCTCGTATACATTACAGTTGCTGTTGAGAAAAAAGTTTATATTTACTTTGCTACGTTATACCTGCTGCATATCAATTGTTGGCGCAATGAATGTCTCTCTAGTCAATTTCACGCGATCAATAATAGTCTGCTGAGAGTCGGTCATTATGCTTTTGTTTTTTTCGTTGTAGAACCAATTTTTAGAGAGTTCGTGATTAATTCATCGTCGTACTTTATGACAAGTGTTTTATGTTACAATATAATTACTCGTTAATATTTTCTCATTATATTTAAATATATTAAAAGTTTATTGATTCTATTACATACGTTACGGTATTCAATCAAAAGGAGATGAATATTACTGTCCTAGTATGAGTTTTATATAACGTTTATAAATAAGTTATACGTTGTGTAATCATTAAGAAGGAACGTTGCCGAAAAAAAAGAAATTGTGATGATTATTTTTAGTTTTTTTCTTCGTTTTGCCAACAGTTGCAATAAATACTTTTGATTTCATATTATTAAATGCTAATAAAATTGTATCCTAGCAGTTTTATATTACGTTTATATAAATAAGTTATATGTCGTGTGTTAATTAAGAAGGATTGTTGCCGAGAAAAAAGAAATTGTGATGATTATTTTTAGTTTTTTTCTTCGTTTTGCCAACAGTTGCAATTAATACTTTTGATTTCATATTATTAAATGCTAATAAAATTGTATCCTAGCAGTTTTATATTACGTTTATATAAATAAGTTATATGTCGTGTGTTAATTAAGTAGGATTGTTGCCGAGAAAAAAGAAATTGTGATGTTTATTTTTAGTTTTTTTTTCTTCGTTTTGCTAATAGCTGCAATATAAACACTTTTTATTTCATACATTATTAAATGGTAATAAAACGATATATTTTTTAAGTGAGTTATCGCTGATCATTTGATTACTTGTTACCATTATACTTTCAACTTTCATACATCCTCTATGAAAATTCAATCGCTAAATACAAATACGTGAATATCCCAAATGGAATGTATATACAGGGTGTCCCAGAATTCGCGACGAGGAAATCACAGGGTAAATCTTGATCAAAAACGGGATCGAAATTTCCTGAGCCGTTTTTTCCGGAAATGCTTAGATTTCTCGCTATAATTATTGATTGTGTGTACTTTGTTTCGCAGCGACAATAGGCTGGGAGACGCGCATACAACCGAACGATAATCACATCGACGAACGTCCGTTCATAAGCCGCGCGTCACTGGCTGGATTTGAAATGATTATAACGAGAAATCTAAGCCTTACCGGAAAAAACGGCTGAGAAAATTTCGATCCCGTTTGTGATAACGATTTACTCTGTTAATTCCTCGTCGCAAATTCTGGGACACCCTGTATATACATGAATGCCCAAGATGACCTATGTAATTATTACAGCTAGCATATGACAATCAGGAATTTTTGTCATGCGGTAATAGAATAGTTCATCTCGGATGTTTAGATATTCATATTTGAATTCTCATGTGTTTGTCAGTAATTGTATTTTTATGAAAAATCCACATAATTCCCATAGAGACACCTGACATCGTATGAATAACCCTAGGATGCAAATATTCATCCGTATAACGTACTACCACGGTCTATAGGACGTTCACGGATATCCATGGGATATCCTATTACAGATTCCTGTGGATATCTGAAAAGCGGACATTTGAATATCCTCCGAACATCCTATGTATGTGTATGGTACATATCGGGATATTGTGAGGATATCCGCCCTGATCGTGAAATACGTTCGTATGACATCCTGTGGATGACTTCGTGCTGTGTGGGAGTATTCCACATTAATGTGACAGTCATATTTTATGCTTAAGTGTGGATTGTATCGCACTACCATACTGTTGTCAACTCTGATCAGCCTTCCATTTACGATTTTGGTGGTAATACATTTCGCTGGCGTTGTTCCTTCTGCGATACAAGGGCTTACCTCCACTTATCATGTCTGTTTCTTCGATAAATATTTTTGGAAATTTTTTCGTGCATACCTTTGCTTCCGGATTCCAGCATGGAACTTTTATTGTATGTAGACCATGTAGCATATGGGTCATGACAGTCGATAAAGCGATGGACAATTTTCTTTGTCTGGTATTTCTGCAGATATGAATCTATCTATTGCCTCCGGACTGAGAAGTTTATCTTGGTTACTTAGAATAAACAGTATGTGAGCATGCGGTAGCCTACGCTTCTGGAATTCTATTGTATAAACATAGCCTTCAATATTTCCAAATACTGAACCACTGTGTACTTCAGTTATTAAACGGTGTAATCGAATATTGAATATCGGACAAGTTATAGTTGGAATATCCATGGCAGTTGTCCCCGGAGGAAAGTCTTGTAACACTCTTTTTATCTCCTTCCACTTTGGATTGCAAGTCATTGTAATGAATAGATCTGGACGACCAATTTTTCTTGTTATTGCCATCGAATCCTGATAATGCTGTTGCATGTTGCGCATAGTACCGGAAAATGTTGAGGGTAGAATCATCAAATCACCAACACGAGTCATATTAGATGTATTTGCAATGCTATTTTCTATGTAATCTGTTATACCCCTGTAGCATTTTACACGTAATTGCTTTTGATTATTTCTCAAATAAAGTAAACGCTGTGATTCAACTGTCAAGTATGCGTGGATTACATAGTGTTGTGTCAATCTCCCACTTCGTAGCAATGGGTTTAGAGGTTGGCACGGACGTAATGCTAAGCGATATCCGTAATATTGTACGGGTGAGATAGTTTTGTTGGTTAGAATGTGTTTCATGTTGTAGCTCCATCCTAAGTCGCCTCTTGGAAATAACAATGGAAATGTCATCGGATCTACATGACGTGATGACTTCGGTACATAACGAATTGTTTTGTTCTGCTTGGGTGAAATTTCTACTTCAACATCTGCTCAAACAGATCCATCTTTCGAAACAATGATTGCAGCAACTTCTCCACATGGAGGTGTATTATATCTTCGTTTATCATAATTCCCTAATGAAATGAATCTTAATACAACCTGATGTTCTCCTTCGCTATATCGCTGATGAAGTGTCTTGAAATTTGTCGCATACGGATTTATCTCATTGATTATCTGTCCAATTTTGGTCAATACATCAACTCTTCTCAAATCATTCCTGCGTAATTCAAGTTGAGCTTGTTCATCATAAATGTATATCTGTCCATATCTTGCTGTACCATTGTTATTATTTTCTGAACTGGTTGAAACTTTATAGCTGACATTTCTAAGTATTTTCATTACATAATTTCCAGGATTTCCCAAATCGACCGTGGTGCAATTAAAGGATGCAAAAGCAAATGCATCGTTATATGACCGTATCATTTGTCTGAAATGTTTTGATACGTCGTCATTACCCTCTCTCATGTTTTCTATCTCGGATGGGTATTGCGATAACGGTGGAAGTCTTATTTTCCCTTCATGGCAACAATTATTTTTAGCTCTGCCTGGTTCTTTTTTAAATGGAACTGCCTTGCACTTGTAGCATGCTATTTTTATTTCACCTATAAATAATGGCTCAACTGTTTTATATACCGAGAGGAAATCTAGAAAGTATACAGTCACTGCGCACGCGCGAGTTTCGTCGTCCGCTGAGGCAGGCTAGCCACCCCGAGTTTCAGCTGTCAAAATTTGTTTTTGACGGCGATGTAATTGATACGAATTTTTTAGGTTAAGATCTCAATTAATTGCGGTAGTGATTCAGAAAGGCTTGGAAAGCTTTTATTGTCGAGATTAAAACTTGATGTTCTGAAAGAACTGTCAAAATTTATTCCGAACAGCTGATTGGTGGCTTCGATTCGATGTATCAGATCATTTTTAGAGGAATTGTTTATCCGATTAAAATTGAAAACTAGTGGTCTGAATGATGAGTGCTTGGAAAAAACGAAGCAGGTAGGTGAAAACAGTTTATTCAATCATGATAGTTCAATACAGTAGAAATAATCCGAATTCTTTTGATTAACAGGAAATGTTGGTGAATAAATGCTGTTTGGAAAATTCAAGAACAGCCAAATGATTGCATCTCTGCCTTTCATTGACATCTACCATTTAATTTCATCTCAAGTGCAGAGATCATCGCCACTTTTGCTGGTTGACCGAAGAAATTGTTATAATTTCTTTCAATTTTAAATATTTTTCATGCAACGTTTCTTTTTAATATCTTTCCCGACAGGAAGGAACATTAATTTTACGAGTTCTAAAATTGAAAAACATGAAACCAATTGTTGAAGAAGTTTGAATATTTCATCATCTGTAATTGAATTGTGATTTTCTTCTTTCACGAGTCTTGTTTAATTAAGTTTCCCTGGAATCTCCTCCTACTACAGCAGATTATTGTAAATCGTGAAAATTTTCTAATAATAAGCAGAATTCATTCTGTCAATCATCGACAGTGTTCGAGTTACTGAATAGAGACGGCCCCATACTGAAATAAAAAATGTATCAACTTTCGATTCATTGAAATTATTTCTGAACAAGCGATTATTTGTAATGCAACGTGTATTAGCAAATAAATGCATTTGTAGCCCTCGACGAAGTTTGCCTAAGTATTTTCAAGCAGACACAAGTACAAACACAGCGACAGAGATAACTGAGACAGCTGGAACTAGCTAGCGGGGTGAAATTATAAACTAAAACTAACTTTAGAGATATTGTCAACTAAAAATGTTGAACATTCCTGGATTTCGATTGTATCAGTTTGACTAGCAAAACCTATTCTATGATTACAATTACAGATCTGAAGTAAAAATATTCATGTGTTCCAATAATTCCTTGACGCTGTGAAGTAGCACTAATAGCCGAATAACAAACTCATCACTTTCGGCTTGAAAAAAGTAAGATGGTCAAGTATGTGAACATCCACGTCTGTACTGTGCGAGCTCTTCAATTTCGCCGCAATCAATGATTTACCACGGTATATATTGCGACGTGGATTTTTATTAGTCCTCGGAGCTAGACTGGATAGCTAGACTCCGAGGGCCCTCCACTCTACAATTGGCCAAGAAAATCGAAAATAATCAAAGTTGGGCGCCAGGCGGATAACCGCCGCTTACAAAAATCTACACTAAATATTACTGACGGGTACCTGAAGCGTCGGCTAGCTGCAGTACCGCGGAGAGGGGTCGAGATTGAATGAAGGATAAGCAGGGCGTTAACAAACGACTCGAGATTTAGAATTTAATAACAAAATAGAATTTATTGAATAATAAAAAAAATCGGAATTAACAAATCGTGTACCCGAGGGTACTCTCCCGCGGGTAGAAATCGGCTGCAGACCGTGTAAAGGCGGCCTGGCCACGTTTGCCGAGTTTTACAATAACAAACAAACTACAAGCTTCCACGTAGGAGAGCAATAACAAGAAAAAATAAAGCAAAAATTTAACAACTCGACAAATCTGGTCCTCGGGAGACAATAAATTAGCTAAAACACTAAATACTCTCCACGAGGAGTAAACTACACCGACTTAACAAATAACAAAGCTGGAGCCTACGACTCGACCTAAATTAAGTTAACAAAAACAAATGCCTCGCGGCTCAAAAAAATTTAACTATGACAAAAGACGTTCCCGATCGTGTATAGGCGACCGGTACGCCTCCGTGAGGTGAAGCCGCACAGAAAAATACTAATATAATTATTTACAATTGTTCAAATTTCCCTAATTCTAACTTAACCTAACTCTGCGGCTGGCGCGATCAATAATTCAAATAATACTAACGATTCCAATGACGAACTATGCCTCGAACGCAAAATAAATAAAGGCTCTGGGCTAAGCCTCGAGCTTCGTCTCTCCCCGCAGGAGGAAGAGAGAGCGACAGTGACCGACTATCACTATCTCTGTCGCACTCGTGTACGACAGGTACTGACTTAGCGAAACTACAAAAATATGCACTGAAATTACGTACAATAAAGACTCGAACTCGAACTTTTATTACATGGGGACACTGGCGACGGCCTACCGACTCGGAGGTCGTCTTAATTTGATCCTCAAGGATCTCAAAAAGCCTGCACTAAGGCAAAATGGCCGACAGCCGTTGCCGAATTCAGATTGTTATGGTCAGAATGACTAGCGCTTACCGTCTTCCAGCCATCTCACAAAGAGGACCTTCTCTCTGCCGAAGTCCATTCGTAGATGGCCAACGGACACACGCACTCGGGTTCCAAAACCAACCAACCAAAAACAGGAAAACTTGCCCACGGGGCTTAAACGGACAATCTAAAAAATGAAAACTTGAAATCGTAGGGAGACGTAGTTTAAGACACACGAGTGTCGGGTACGCTAGTCTAACGCAGAGTGACCATACCGCATGGCGCCGGTAATCAGCGCCCTCGTGTTACGGCCAAATATCGATTATCGCATCGAGCGCAAGATCCCTTAAATATGGCGACCTGTTGTCGCTACGCGCGTAATTCGAAGTCCACTACGGCGTCATTAGCTCAGTGAATCGGAGGATCACGGGTTGCAGGTTCTTCTTGGTGGCGGGAATCTCTTCCGCCACCGATTTCCCTCGATGTAGAGT
The DNA here is from genome assembly GCA_963978835.1 of Tenthredo scrophulariae. Lineage (NCBI taxonomy): Eukaryota > Metazoa > Arthropoda > Insecta > Hymenoptera > Tenthredinidae > Tenthredo > Tenthredo scrophulariae. The sequence continues at coordinate 30,421,815 of OZ022227.1, forward strand.
GCCCTAAGCACTCCCCCGTGTCCTCACTTTCAACGTTGGAGGTAGCCCGGCCGGAACTAGCCTCCAGAGCTTAGGTGGTGTCCGTCGAAAGAATCCAAACACCCGGTACCTAGCGTCGTGCGTCCGTCGGGGTGCGTCTCCGTCTGAGTATCTCAACCGTCAGATGGGCCTCGTCTCCCACATGTCAGAGAAAAGTCGGAAAGAAGAACAAGAGAATAAATAATGTGTCACATAGATCTAAGTCGGTCACGGTCGCCTCTCGGAATTATTGTCCGGCCTCGGGGCCACCCTATACATGCATACATTTTCGGACACTCCGCTTAGGTCGTCCGAGGGTTAAGGAGCGCCTAGTAACATGCAATGTTACAATATATAACGACGTATTTATTTCGGGTATGCCCCAGTCCGTGGTACATACAAGACTGACTTGTTCGGAGACAATACATTCATGATAGCGGGCCTCTCTGACATGCTTGTCTGTATATGTGAGCGGCTTACCTATCCATACGCGTATAACCGGTCTCGGTTACCGCACTCTTCCTCTTTATATGTTGAGGCACGCTATCGGATTTCGTTGTCTCTCATACATTGTACACGCTGATGCTTATTGGTATACTTATTATCTAGTATTATCATAATAATCGTATCCTTGTTTGCTTTGCTCATCTTTTCGCTTGTGCGCCGATTTGGTTTTTAATGCGCTCCGACCTACGCGGTTGTGGCTTCCCATCCACTGCCTCGGATGTTTCTACTTCCTCTGCCTCATTCGCAGATTCTCGTGGTTGTACATCATTTTGTTGTGTCATCTGGTTAGCATGTCTCTTCCACACTTGTCCGTCTTTGGTTTTAACCTCGAATGTGATTCCGGGTGTGATTTCTCTTACTATCTTAGCCATAACCCAGCGTTCCTTCCCCTCTCTGTAATCTTTTACCGCTATTGTATCCCCGCGCGAAAACGTTATAGCTCGCGCACGTTTGTGGTTTTTTACCTCTCGCTCCTGTTGACGTTCTACTCGAAACTCCGTTATCGGTGGTCTCAAAATAGAGAATCTATTCCTCAATTCTCTTTTAAACATCAAACTTGCTGGAGTTTTTTGAGTCGTCGCATGCGGTGACGTCCGATAATCAAACAAAAATTGTCGAATTGCGCTAGGAAAAGACATGCCTCCATTAACCATCGCTTTCATTTTTCGCTTCACTGTATCTACTAGATTCTCTGCCGCGCTGTTTGTAGCGGGGCAGTGCGGCGGCGAAGTGCTGTGCCGTATACTCGCTTTCTTAACCATAACTTTGAATTTCTCGCCGGTGAACGATGCGAAGTTATCCGTCACAATATGAGCCAGATACCCGAACCGCGCGAACAATTCTTCGAAGATTGCTACCACTGTATCTTCTCCCATATTTTGTACACAAAATATTTCATGCCGTTTCGAGTGGCTATCTATAACGACTAAAATCATCTTCTCAAATAACGGGCCTAGAAAATCCGCATGTAATCTATGCCATGGAACTAATGGCCAGGGCCAAGGCGTCAGAGGGACTTTTGGTGGATTCTTCCGCGTTTGTAAACATTGCAGGCAATCTTTTGCTGCCTTTTCGATTTGTTTGTCCATATGGGGCCGCCATACATATGTTCTCGCTAACGCTTTCATGCGCGATACTTCAAAATGGCTGAAGTGCAATTCTTTTAACACTATTCCACGCCGCGCTTCAGGAATTATGATACGGTGCCCCCATAATAAACAGTTATTTTCAACGGAGATCGCATCTCTTTTTTCCCAATAAGGTACGAGTTCGTCTACCTCGGGCCTGGACCCTGACCATCCATCAAGGCAACAACGCATTACTTGGCACAACACTCGATCTTCGCGTGTTTTTTTTTTTTGAATACTTTTCCAATCTAATGTTACAAAGTCTGCTTCCTGTATGTTCTGCAAGTACGATCAGCCTCTTTCTTCTACTGGTAGTCTACTTAGCCAATCTGCATAATTCTGCTCACCGCGGATGTGCTTCACTTTGTATTTGAATGCTGATAGAAAAATAGCCCAACGCTGAAGTCTGGCTGTACTGATTTCTGGCACTGATTTTTCAGGCTGAAATATCCGCGATAACGCGCTGTTGTCTGTTTGTAATAAAAATTCGTTCCCAAATAAATATTGATAAAACTTCAATATTCCGAAAACTACGGCCAGCCCTTTTTTATCGTGATGTGCATAATTCTTTTCCGCGTTTGTGAGCGTTCGACTTGCATAACATACAGGTCGATCCTCCCCTTTTACATCGCGATGCGCCAGCACTGCACTCACGCCATACGGCGAGGCATCGCACGTTAATATTATCGGTTTCCCGGGGCCAAAGTGGGCCAGTACGAGAGGTGATGACAACTGTTTTTTTATTTTTTTAAACGCCTCCTCACATTCAGAGGACCAGTGAAAATTTCCTTTTTTGAAACCTTCATAGAGTGGATACAATATGTCTGTGATATTCTTTATGAACCTTGCGTAGTAGTTCACTGACCCCAGCACACTTTTTAGTTCCCTCACATTACGTGGCGCTGGTGCTTTGAGCAGTGCTTTTATTTTGTCTCCCGTCGGCTGTATGCCTTTAGCGTTTATTTTAAACCCGAGATATTTAATTTCCTCTTGTAAGAAACTACACTTTTCGAAACTAAGTCTCAATCCTGCTCCGTTTAATCGTGAGAGTACCGCGCGCAACCTCTCTACGTGTGCCGGCATATCGGAACTAGCTATTAATATATCGTCAATGAAGACTATCACACCTTGAATTCCGAGTAATAGTGACGTCATTATCCGCTGAAAGGACCCCACCCTGTGGCCACTCCGTAAGGGAGTCTATTGTACTGAAACAAACCCATATGCGTGGTTATCACTACGAGTTTCTTTGACTCCTCGTCCAGCGGCACTTGCTGATATGCTTCTGCAAGGTCGAGCTGTGTAAACAGCACTCCTCCACGCAACGCGTCCAGTACATTTTCTAATCGCGGTAGTGAAAAATGGTCTACCTGTAAATATTTATTTAATATGGTTTTGAAATCACTACATATTCGTACTGTACCATTATTTTTAATAATAGGCACTATCGGTGTGCCCCATTCTGAAAATTCAACCTGCGATATTATTTCGCACTTCTGTAATTTCGCGATTTCCTGCTCCACGAGAGTTATGATTGCTGACGGTACTCGACGCGGATGCGCAAATTTTGGCTGTGCGTCCGGTTTGAGTGTTATCTGAAGTTTGTTTTTGTTGAACGTGCCCAGTCCGGGCGCAAATACTTGAGGAAACTCCGCACGTAAGTCTTTTACTATCCCACCGTCTATTCCTCCCGATACTTGACTAATTCCCGCGTTTTCTTGCCAGTTCAGCGGCCACATTTTAGGTACGTGTAGCCAGCTTTTTCCTAACAATGGGTGTCCCCCTCCATGCACAACGTACGCGATCCGATTCGCGCGAATCCCGTTCGCCTCAATCTCTACTTCAACATAGCCAATAGTATTTATCGGCTGCTTATCATACGCACGCAACTCTCTGTTCGATTTTTGTATTGGTATACTCGAGAACATTTTACGGTACAACTTTTCGGAAATTACTGAGTACGTCGCTCCTGAATCTACTTTTATTTTGAGATGGATTTCATTCACTTTTATCATTATGAACTGAGGTTCGACGACTTCCTCGGACCATTCAAGATTATTTATTCCCGCTTTTTTTGCAGTTTCGCTTCATCGGACGATATCGAATAAAAGTCGCTCGAAAATCTCGCGTCGTCTTCATCAGACTCACTCGCACGTACTCTCTCATTCCCTACAAAGTTCTGCGTGCGAGTTGCTATATTTACGTTTCCTTTTTGTTTCGTACAAACACGATAAATATGCCCTTTCTGACCACACTCGCTACAATACTCATCTTTAAGAAAACATTGTGCTCTTTGATGATTCTGTTTTCCACAGCAGAAACACCCGCGGCCCGCGGCAGGCGCTGGTCGTCCCTGTTGTCCCCTCTTGGCTGCTCCTCTCGTGTTTCGCTGGTATTGGTTACGATTCTCTGTGTTCGAGTCGCGCCGATTCTCCGTTCGTAGCGCATGTACTTCGGCTCTCCCCTCCTGGGTCGCTTGTGTCTCTCCCGAGCGGTTCCCTCTTGGCTTCTCACCGCTGACTGTGACAGCTATCTCGATTGATTTCGCCAACGCTTCTAAGTCTCGCAGCGTGGAGACTGATGCCTTGAGTAATTCGTATCGCACTTGGCTGCTACTCACGCCTGATATCAGTTGGTCTTTGATTCGGCTGTCCAGCTCGTTGGCTCCAAATTTGCATTGTTTTGCTTGTGTTTTTAATGCGAGTACGAAGTCTTGGATGCTCTCCCCCGGCTTCTGCTTCCGGTCTCTGAATGCGTAACGCTGGAGATGCTCGCCTCGCTGTGGCTCGTATAGTTCTTGCAATTTTTTTTTCAACTCTGCGTAGGATAACTCGATTGGCTTCTGCGGTCCGCACTGTGCTCGAAGTTCTTGAAATATTTCTGGAGCAAGCCGTGTCAACAAGAGCGCGGATTGTTTACCTCCCGGCACCTCATTCAAGGCTATCGTAGCATCGAGCTGTTGCTCGAATGTCTCCTAATCACCACCTTTCTTGAACGTCTCGATTATTCCAAACGCCGAATTCATCGTTTGGGGCGGTTGTTTCGCTTGTCGCGCTGTAAATTCCTCCTTGTCTTCTTTCACAAGCTTACTTTTTTCAACGAACTCCGCCAAGCATTTGCGAATTTCGTCAATATTTTGGTTTTCGTCCACTGGCACTCTAAATTTTCTGCACATAACGATTAACTGTTGCTTGGTACACTTGTAGTTCCAGCTTGTCTGTCTTCCTTGCACCAAATTTTCTAGCTTTTTCAATTCGTCATCGTTCATGACAATTTATTTTTTTTCATTGCACGCGCGATAAATAATTATTGTCCGCTTTTATCCTCGTCGCCACTGTTACGAACGGTGAAAGGTACAATGATTTACCACGGTATATATACCGAGAAGAAATCTTGATACTGCACAGTCGATGCGCCTGACTGCGCATGCGCGAGATCCGTCGTCCACTGAGGCAGGCTAGCTATCCCGAGTTTGAGCTGTCAAACTTGTTTTTGATGACGATGTAGTTGATGAATTTTTGAGGTTAAAATTTCAATCGATTGCGGTAGCGATACGGAAGGGCTTGGAAAGCTTTATTGAAACCTGATGTTTGACCGTCGCAATTTATTTTGAACAGTTGATTGCTTGCTTTGATTATTCGGTTTATTTTTCAAGGATTTGCGTCATCTAGTTCAAATTGGAAACTAGTGGTCTCATGATGGGTTGAAAAAAAACGAGGCAGGTAGGTGGGGACAGATTATCAAATTGTATTAATTTTATACAGTAGAGATAATCCAAATTCTTCTGATTAACAGAAAATGTTGGTGAATAAATGCTGTTGAATTGGAAAATTCAAGAATGAGTTTGCAACAACCAAATAATTGCATCTCTGCGTTCCATTGATACCTTCCATTTAATTTCTTGAGTGCAGAGATCATTGCTACTATTTTCGGTTGACTAAGGAAAACGTTATGACTTCTTCGAATTCGAAACCATTGCGTGCAACGTATCTTTCAAGTAACTTTGTCGCTAGGAAGAAACATTAATTCCACAAACTTTGAAATTGAAAAATATCAAACTTATTGTTTAAGAAGTTTGAATATTTTATCATCTGTGATTGAATTGTGCTTTCCTTTTCAAGGAGTCTAGTTTAATTGATTATTCGTAATGCAACGTGTATTAGCAAGCGAACGCATTTTCAGCCTCTGACAAGGTATGCCGATGGATTTCCAAGAAGACACAAGTACAGAGACAGCGACAGCGATACCGAAGACAGCTGTAACTAGCTAGCCGGGTAAAATTATAAAATAAAACTAAGTTTAAAAACATTTTCAACTAAAAGTATTAAACATTTCTAGATTTTGATTGTATCAGTTTGGCTAGCAAAACCTATTCTTCGAATTTGATTAGAGACCTGAAACACTATTTTCCTGAATCGAATGACAAAAGTAACGAAACCCAACTTCAAAATATGAATATCAGTGTGTTCGAATAATTCCTTGACGCTATATGAAGTAGAGTCGAAGGTGATGGTGCAACAAAATCACTTGAACACTTGTTGCCTGACGGAACGACCAGATCGAATGATTGGAATAGTAGCACCGATCAAGAAACCATGGTGAATGCTGGCAGCACGTTTTAATCATCAGGTCAGACAGGACTTTCCTACTGCTGACCAATGTTGAAAGCTCAAGCCTCCTGAAAGAACGAATTTTATCATTGAATAAATGCAAAAATGTTGTATCACTCAGAGATCACAGAATCGGAAATCTACTTACAAGCCCTGATGACTTCTCTGAGGAATAAACTTGAACGTTGACGACTTCAGTCCCACTTCACTGTTTCCTAGTCAAAAATAAAAGGTGTTAGTAACGGATGTGCTACTGATGATTTCAAATTCGATTAATTTCTAATCAAATGCATTACCATGAAACGTGAAGCGAAAACTTATTTTCACAATTTTACTTAGTTTCGACAATCCCTTTATTTTTTACTTTATGTGAATAAAGAATATTTTTTCAATAAACGTTATTTTCCCTTACCTGCCCAGTTGTCCAGTTTTAGGTTTAAGTTGAGATTTAATTTTTCAATAAATGATTCCAAGATAAGTTTTGTAACAATGGATTTTGTTTTCCCATCAAATCCTCCATTGCGCTGATTAAATTATCTTTTCATATGGACTATTTTATTAAAGCTTGCTAGTAGATGCTTTTTATTTTGATAATTCACGATAAAATAGAATAAATAACAACATAACCTCAACTGTCTACTTTACGCGCAAAAGCTTGACGGCTCTTGCTTCATTTCCTGCAAGTTGCCACCCCTGCCTCACAGCTCAAAATATCATCGCGGGACCATTTCACTGACCAATAAAATTGAATTATTCGGCGCATGCGCGATCGGACGCATCGACTGTGCAGTATCAAGATTTCTTCTCGGTATAGCAACGTATTTATTTCGGGTATGCCCCGGTCCGTGGTACATACAAGACTGACTTGTTCGGAGACAATATATTCATGATAGCGGGCCTCTCTGACATGCTTGTCTGTATATGTGAGCGGCTTACCTATCCATACGCGTATAACCGGTCTCGGTTACCGCAGATGTAAAGATGGAGGTGGTGGTCCAACAAAATCACTTGAACTCCTGTTGCCAGACAGAACGACCACATCGAATAGTTGAAATGGTGGCACCGATCAAGAAAACACGGGCCTTGCTGGCAGAACGTTTTGATTACCAGGTAGCATACGATTTTCCTACTGCTGATCGAGGCTCCTAGAGAACCGAATTTCATCATTGAATGCATGCCAAAATGTTGTACCACTCAAAAATCACAAAATTAGAATTGTACTTACGAACCCCGATGACTTCTCCGAGGAGAAAACTTGAACGTCGACGACTCTAGTCCCACTTCACTGTTTAATTGTTTCCTAGCTGAAAATAAAAGGTGTTATTATCAGACCTGCTTCTGCTGATTTTGGATTCAACTAATTGAATGCATTTTACTTTGATGATGTAAACTACTCTGTGATTAACTGTTATTCTTTTCCTCTTGTCATTCTTGGATTTTTGGGGCATCCTTCTTTGGTAATCAAACATCGTTCGCTGTACTACGGAGTTGCATTTAACGAAGCTGACGAAGGGCCTGTGAGAGTTTCAGTCAGGTACATCTGCTGTAAATTTACACTCCTTGCACTCGTAAATTTCATGGACAAGCCGTTTCATCCTGTTGTGTTCCTTCCTATTAATTTTATTCGTTTATTCCATGTTCATCGACACTGATTATTGGCGTCCGGAGCACTGCACTGGGATGAGTCCACTCCGGAACTATCTTCTGATCGGTTTCAAAAATCCGTTTATTTTTTACCTAATGTGAATAAAGAATATTTTTTCAATAAACATTATTTTCACTCACCTGCCTCAGTTTGTCCAGACTGCCACCTAATAATGACCTTTCAGATTTGATTTTGGATTTCATCTTTCAACAAATCACTTCAAGATAATTTTTGTAGTGGCGATTAATTGTTATTTTCACATTAAATCTTTCATTGCACCCACTGAATAATCTTCCGATATGGACTACGTTATTAAAAACTGGTCGTCCGTGCTATTTTTTTTTGTGCTAATTATCGTCGAATTAAATTAAAAATCAACATAACCTTGATTGACTACTTTACGCGCGAGAGTTTGACAGCAGATCTCGCTTAATTTTCTTCAAGTTGGCACCCATGCCTCACAGGTTGAAATACCATCGCGGGACGATCTTACCGGCCAATGAAATTAAATTGATTTGGCGCGTGCGCAGTCACTGTATACTTTCTAGATTTCCTCCCGGTATATCATTCCTTCTATCACCATAATATTTTACCATTATTGGCTTGCATGTTCTCTTCCATATATTCTGTTGTTCCATTTTTTTACCACTGTCTGTATGTTTTTCCGTATCTTCATTCAAAATAAAAGTTGTCTTCTCATCTGTGTTCTGTTCTGCCATTTTTTCTACTGCACTAATGATTTCTACCTTTTCTATTTTGCAGTTCTCCGCATATTTCATGTCTTTTAATTCTTCCGAACTGAAGCGCATCTTTTTTGCGTTGCTGTGCTCGCACTGATTTCTCGAACATCTTGTTTCTTCTTTATTTCCTGCCAAGTCTTTTGATTGATCCACGTTTCGTAACTCCGCAGTTGACTTGTCAGTAGCTATTATTCTAATTTCACTACTTATTTCTAATTCTTCATTTTGTAATAGATTTATTTGTATTTCTTCTACTTTTCCGGTATCTGTACCCATCTTTGATTCCTTCGAATTTTCCTCTCTTCTTCATTCATTTTCTTCGGTCGCCCTTTTTTAACTACCAATGACTCTTCTGTTGCAGAATTGCCACACTCATTCTTTCTTTTTACATTTTTTAAATCCAACTGTACCCCTTCAATGTCGGTGTATGCCACCCGGTTGTTCTTTATAATTTTTCTCTCTCCTTCTATTTTCTTTTGTACGTTGCCTCTTAATATGGAAGGGAGACACACTTTTTCAACGCTTATTATGGTTAGCAGTTTTCTCTTCCTTTCTTCAATCCTTCTTTCATTAAACTTTTCAATGACATCAGTAAATGGTGACAGCCATGGCGAGTAATAACAAATGACGTCACCAGGCAGGAGTGAGGATCTGGCGCCAGTGACGTAGACAGCCGGTAGCCTGATCCAAGATGGCGCCGCCCATACGAACCAATATGGCGCCTGTTTTTCAGAATCCAATATGGCGACTGTTTTTGTTTTTAAGAATCCAAGATGACGCCTGTTTTTTCAAAATCCAAGATGGCGACTGCTTTGACAAATTCAATATGGCGACTGTTTTTGAGAAATATTACATTTGTCTCTCCCTCTCTCGCTCCTATACTAATTAAATATAGATATTAGTTGCCGACCCGCTTTATTCGTTTATTCGATATTACTATTAATACAGGTTTTACAGTCATTTTTTTTTTTTTTTTTTTTTTACAGCAGGTTCAACAAAGCGCGATGACCCTCCATTCAGAGTCGCAAGACCAGATGAGATCTCAAACGTCGGTCATCTGGGACCTACCTAATCCAAGAACCAAGCCGCGATCTTCCGCGTAAGACCGGTACAATCCTCCTGACGCTATCTTGACATAAGCACACTGATGATTACCCCAGGATAGAGCCGGGAGAATTGTACCGGCCTCAAGAGGAAGATGTCGGCCGGATTCATGACTCGGTAGAACGCGGGCGACTGACCGTTTGGGATGTAATCCGGTCTCATAATCCGAAATACGGGTCATATTCGATATAATTATTATTAAGACTAGTTTTTACAAGCATACCATACATCGAACAGTATAAACTACAGAGTGCGCTGACCCTGGGCTCGCATCCCCCTCCATTCGCAATCATATGACTAGATTAGATCCTTACATCGGTTATCTGAGACGTATCGAAACGATGAGCCAGCCAACCGTCCTCCGCGTAAACCCGGTGCAAGCGTCCTGACGCTATCTTGAATCATTCACACCTATGAATGCCCCAGGATAGAGTCGGGACGATTGTACCGAGCCAGCACGGAAGAAAGCAGGAAGTTTCATCGTTTCGATACATCGCGGATGACTGATGCTTGGAGCTGCTCAAGTCTCGTGATCCGAATCGCGCGGGGATGAAACCCCAGGCTCAACGCTGTCTGACAGTTTATTACTGTCTCTCTCTCTCTCTCGCACCTACTGACTACCCACTTGAAACACTGAGTACCAACTTAACACATATCACTTATCAATTAGAACGCTCTGACATATGTCGGCAATGATATAGGGTAAAAACAAACGGGTCAACTCGTGAAACACAACATTTAAATGGGTCTTGGAGAAATCCGTGTCCATCAACATCCTGTAGACTGCGTCCCTCGCTGCATCGGCCTCCTTGCACACCACGACACCGATCTGCTGCAGAGTCGGAGCCTTCATCTTTCTGGATCGCACCACGGTGGCAAAGTGGCGAACCAGCAACTCCTTGCATTTGTTGACATCCTCCACCAATTGCTCCAGCTGAATAATATACTCGTCTATGCAGCAGGCGTTATGCCGCAGGCCGTCAAACGTAACTTTTTGCATCACAATTACGGGCGAATAGTTTTTTCGCTTCTTGAATTTAGGCTCGCCAGCATTATCATCATCCTCCTCCTTGTACCCCTGCTGACTCCCACCCTCATCAGGATTCCTCGAATAGAACGCAACCACTTTTGAGCCGTGTGCCGATGTGAAGCGCAGGGCACACCCTCCGGGTAGCGAGATTGTGTCGTTTGACAAAGAACTCAGTCCACCGGGAGGACGCTCGCTTTTATCGAAATACTTCTCGATATCTTCAAGATTTCCTACCAGATCCTCCCATGCCTCGGCGTTGAGGGATACTCCGCTTGAGTAATTGTTGACGAATTTCACCACAGGCTCGAAATTTCCGTCCAAACGTAGCCGAAGACCGATATTTACTTTTTTTGACCACGAGCTGTTGAGCCCGTACGTCCTTGACAGTACCAGGTTACGTTCGGATTTCTTGGGAGGTATGTCAAAAGTTTTGAACAGCCTACTACGCCCCTCTTTCAACAGGCCTGTTTTCGGTGCTGCCATGGTTCTCGACTGTTTAATTGTAACTGAGCGCTCCGCATCCACTCCAAGACCGAGAAGACTTACCGTTTTCCACGCGTCAGCAAAAACTTGCATCGCCGCACGACAGTCGCAGACAGCTTCGCGAATTGTAACCTTATACCGGTCATCCGATGAATACTGTGCGGGGGCCACCAGAGGTGGAGGGTGGGTTATGTTTTGCCATAGATATAAGGTTAGTAGATTGGACAAGTTGCAAAAATTCGGAGTCATATGGCAGTATGTCACAAAATAATAGCGCCAACAAATGCTGCCATCTATATTTGATGGTAATATAGAACATCTATCGATACAGTAAACAAATTTATGCGTGTGCTGAAATCAGCCAAATATTATGTTGATAAAATAGTAAAATGCTACGAATTTCTTACTAAAAAAAAACACCACTTGGCCTTATTTTGAATCCTGACTTTCGACTTATGACGCGCCGTCGTTACACTGCGGCTACATACAGGGTGTCTTTCAATTAATCATACAAACCTACATAGGGCAATTCCTCTTTGATGAATAAAATAGAAAACGATTCTTCGAAAAAACGAATATATATATTTTTTTTCATTTAATTTTTTTCATCAATTTTTTTTATTTATTCATTTTTTCCTTTTTTCAGGGGAAAAATCGTTTTCTACTTCGAAGAGAAATCGTCATATGTAGGTTTGTCTGACTAATTGAAAGACACCCTGTAGTATATACCTACAAATGCAATGCGCTCTGTTGGGCTTGTGACTTATATGATTTTCTCACATAAACGGGGTGGTTATCATTCCTTTTCGATTCATTTTTTTCATGATTGTCCATTTCACGTATAGAATGTTGTGAAATCGTGTGATATTTCACCGACCACTACAGTCTTCTCTTTCCTATGAGGCTATTCGTCTCAGTTCTCTGGGTGCTTTGAGACCTGTACTAAACCGCCACAGTCGCTTGAACGTGATCGAACACGCTCGTTCCGTGGCAACGTGGCTACCATATTTTCAAGTATTGGCATGGCACTGCTTCGTCGGTTCCAATGTAGCAATGCCGGTAGCGAACGTCTGATTGCGATCGGTTTTTTTGTGGTCACTGTGATGTGCAGCCAATTGTTATAAAACAGGACAGAACATACATACATCTGTGTCCTGATTATATCCAGGGCTTACAGCTCTTCAAAACAAACTTGCAGGAATACTACGATGTTATTATTAATGACAAAGGTAAGTGGAAAATTGTAAGTGAAATACGAAACTTCAGCTGCATGTACACTAACGAGAAAATTGTGCGAATTTTGCACGCAAGTGCGTATCAACAGTAGCTTGTTTCCAGGTAGTGTACACACATGGATTAGCAATCACCTTTCGAAGTCTCTCGCCGACGTGCGAAGCTATGTACAGCGAGTAAATTACTGTTGACGGGCAAGAAAGTAGCATGATTTTGTCACTAGTGTTCGCACAGCTACATTACAAAAGAGCAAGAGAGATATATGTCAAGTACGTGGGCACCCATAGCACGTATGCGTTTATTATAATAATGTAAAATTCCTGTCCAATTTTCATGGTTCATTTTTCTTTTTTTTCTGTTTTCTTTTTTTTTGTTTTACGCTAATGTTATAACATCTGTTACTCAACTAAATCTATAGAGTGTATATAGTAAGAGGATATTTAGTTAGCTTTTGCTTATATACTTACTATACATATCGATACCCACGTTCTAATATGTCGTATCCCACAAAATTTGAGAAATGAACTTGTTTTGAAAAATGGAATTATAATAAATTTTCGCAGCTTATGTTTAAGTTTTAGCGGTCAAATTGTTGATTCACTATTTGTAGATAAATATTCCAATCCGTAAAGTCCTAGCTTCTCAATGGTAATAATGAACCGTTTTATCGTCTGCTGAAAAATTTTCCAAATATGGGATACGACATATTAGAACGTGGGTATCGATACATCCTATAATATTGGTCGAATAAAATGAAAACGGAAAGTGAAGAAGAAGGAAAAGAAGTCGAAGAAGACCAGAATACCGTATAAATATAAGTAAGTATTTCCCATATGTTGTAACGGGTTATCCCTGGGTTCGGGTACCTCAGAAACTAAGCCGACTACAAACCTGGCCCAACGGATAGGTAGGGGATTTTGCTGGGCGCCAGACTTCGTTAGAAGCCCTCTCTCTCTCGCTCTGGGACCCTCCGGCTAGCTAGTGACGATAGAGGGATTTCGTAGGGGAGAAGAATAAAGACACAAACCGAATATGATTCACTATTATTTTATTAAAAAGAAAAAAAAGAAAAGGTGGCGAACTTATTGAACACGCCCGCTACCTGGCGTACAATACAGCGAAATTAATATTATTACTACTGACTCTACTCTACGTGAAATACTAAATATCAAATAAACTATGGAAATAATGACTCTAAGTTGACTAGGAATATGATCTGAATAATACTGGAATGAAACAAAAATAAAGCTATTACAATTTAATAACACAGCTCGCGGTCGAGCACTCCAACGGCTCTAGGCCCGATCGACGGTAGGGAGGACCGAGTCGACTCCACCTACGGTCTATCTCACTCGCTCTGGCTACGGGACAGTCAGCTGTCACCGTAGCGAGATTGCGTGCCTCGCTTCACGTCTCGTGGGTGACTGACGCGGCGCGCGGTAAAGCGGCGGCGGAGAAGTGGTGGGGCAGGCTTCGGCTGAGGAGAAAGCGACAGAACTCCGACCGGCAGCAGCTGAGTGCGACGCGTGACGTCAGAGGTCTGTGGCAATATGGCGTCGGTCTGATTTTAGCTGCGAGCGGCGCAACGGTGGCCAATCTAGGCACGGTTACGCGCAGCGAAAACAGCACGTGACCGGTGTTCTTTAGGTTTGAATCCAACGGTTCGCGGGGGAACGGTTGAGATTCAGACACGCGGCTTTCGAGGCTCGGGGAATATTTCAAGGGGTGCGGGTTGGTATCAGGGTGGAGTTTACTACGACTAGGATTGATCCTACCTGGTACGAACGCTCAAGCGGCCTCGGGTGTGACGGTGATGCTCAATAATACGGTCGGAGAGCCGGGGTCGTGCAGGGGTCAGTATAGCCAGCCAAACGGTAGTCCAATATTTCCAAAATCCAAATCGTAGTCACAATTCACAGCCTGGTCGTTATATCTTTCACACTTTCTTCTTCACTCACTCCACTCACTCTCTCTCTTTAAACTCTCTCTCTCTTTCTCTCTCTCTCTCTAATTACTTCGAACTTTTTTACTTTCGCTCGCACGAGGCTCACTAATAGTATGCAAAGATGGAAGTGACTTCTTGTTGAAATTTTAGTACCAACCGGCATCACCCGACCTGCGAGCGCTGGCGGCGACCACTTCGCCATGTGCGAGGGTCGGCGGCCAATGAGCTCCGCAGGGTAGTCGGGCGGCAGGATTTGAATCGGGCGGCCGGACTTAGACACGTCCGTAGGTCGGTTAGGCGGAGGTCTAACGTGCCACGTTACAACACCCCTCGGCCAAACGGAACGTACGGGGCCACTCGGACGCTTCCGCAACCTCCGCGTCTACCGACCTCTTTACCCGGGTGCCGATTTCGGCGGGCCGAGGCGGGTGAGCGGGTGCGGGGTCTCGTGGGGTCGGGGCTAGGGGGGGGGGGGTTCTTACAGGAAGCGCTCGAGCACCTCTACTATCGCCTCCACTAGGGCGGGGTTGAGGGCTCGAGGCGCTGGGGCGCGTCGACCGCGGCGAGTGCGGCGCGGCTGGGATGCCGGGGCATCCACAGCGGCGATCGGCTCGCGGGCGGGAGCTACCCGTCTTGAGGGCCTGGTGGTAGCCGGGGCCTCTGTGCTCCGGTGTGCGGGGCAGGTACGGGTGGTGTACCCTCGCCACCCGCACTCGGAGCAGTGCTCAAGGACCGGGCTCGGGCAATCTGCGGGTAGGTGACCCGGCTGGTCACAGGACCAGCACAGGGTGCTATTCCGGCGCGGGGGCCGGGTAGCACGGGTCACTGGCGCAGTGCTTGAGGCCGATTGAGCGGGGGGGGGGGGGGGGGGGCGGCCAGGGGGGTGAGGAGGGGGGTTTTCTACGAGCCGCGTGTCTTCGGGGATTTCCGACAGGTCGGCTGAGGCCTGACGGTAGGGTTTCAGGTCCTTTACGTGGACCTTACCTGCCGACTTACCGTCCAGCTCCGTTATGCTATATACGGTCGGACTTCTCCGCCGCTTTATAACATACGGACCGTTGAATTTCGCCGACAGCTTCGAGGCGATGTAGTTAGCGGCGGAAGACAGCACTCGTTGACGGCGTAGTACCAAGTCGCCCGGTCGGAACTCGGGATCACGGCGTCCGCGGTTGTAATACCGTGCCTGTCGTGCGTTGGCATTCCAAGTTCTGGGTGACTAGGTCTCGCAGCGCGTTAAGTCTCCGTACGCGGCTTTCCCACTCCTCTGGGGTTTGCAGGTGGATCACTGGCAAACCTTCCTCTTCTCGGCGCACCGTCTTCGGGGGCCGGAGCTCTCTCCCAAAGTTTAGGAAGGCGGGCAAAACCTTGGTGGAGCTGTGAACGGCGGAATTAATAGCGAATCGGAACTCGGGTAGGTGCCGGTCCCATTCGCGATGGTCGCCTTCCAAAAAGGTCGTGATCATAGTCTTAATTACGCGATTCACGCGCTCGACCGGGTTGGCCTGGGCATGGTAGGGGGGGATTGTCGTGTGGTATACGCCAAGTTCGGTGCACGCGGAGGTTATCACTTTGTTGACGAACTCAGTGCCATTGTCGGTCAGCAGAACCTCCGGAACTCCCCAGCGATAGAAGACTAATTCTTCCAGCGCCTTGAGGATCGTCGGCCCGTTCGCTTTGCGTAGAGGTACGCACTCTACCTACTTAGTGAAGAGGTCTTGGATGACCAAGACGTATGCGAAGCCTTGCCGGCTCGGCGGGAATGGTCCCATAATGTCGGCAGCCACTGCGACGAAGGGTGCCTCGGTGACTCGGCGACCCATCAGACCTTGCGGTCCGGCTTGGTCTACCTTACAGCGTTTGCACGCTTCGCAGGTGCGGATAAATAGGGCCACGTCTCGATACATCCCTGGCCAGTAATAGAGGAGGGCTATGCGAGCATACGTCTTCTCGAC
Source organism: Tenthredo scrophulariae (assembly GCA_963978835.1). Lineage (NCBI taxonomy): Eukaryota > Metazoa > Arthropoda > Insecta > Hymenoptera > Tenthredinidae > Tenthredo > Tenthredo scrophulariae. The sequence continues at coordinate 30,438,209 of OZ022227.1, forward strand.
TCCAAGGTGGCCAGCGGTAGGGAGTGCGTGAGCCTCAGTTAGGGCTGCGGAGCGTTTTGCACTCGGCAGGACTAACTTCCAAGGGTCTAGATCGGGTAGGAGGGGGTCGGCCAGCGGGTCTACGCGGTGGTAGTACAGCCGTCCTTCTTCTACTTTCCAGTTCGGAAATTGAACAGGCATGGTCTGTACGGCCTCAACGCGTCGTTGGTACCATCGGTCGGTGGTGTCCTCCACAGTAGCGACGGGGGTGGGGAGGGGTTCCGGAATTCGGGAGAGCGCGTCGGGAACGTGGTGCAGAGCGCCCTTACGATGGACGATTCGAAAATCGTATTCGAGCAGCTCCAGCGCCCACCTCGCGAGGCGGCCCGAGGGGTTGTGGAGGTTATGCAGCCACAGGAGGCTACTGTGGTCGGTGATGACCGTAAAGCGGTACCCCTCGAGGTACGGCCGGAATTTACGGACAGACCATAGGACCGCTAGACACTCGCGCTCCGTTACCGTATACTTCCGCTCCGCTTCGGTGAGGGATCGACTGGCGTAGGCAATCACGTGCTCGGGACCGGTGGTGTCGGTCTGGGTGAGGACGGCGCCTAGGCCGTAATCGCTCGCGTCGGTCTGGAGGGTAAATGGTACGGAGAAGTCGGGGCATACTAGGGTGGGTGGGGAGGCTAGAGCATGTTGCAGGGCTTCGAAGGCCTGCTGTTGCTCGGCGTCCCACTGCCAGCGGCGGTTTTTCTTGAGCAGGCGGTTCAGAGGCTCCGCCTTCGTGGCGAAGTCGTCAATGAAGCGTCGGTACCAAGAAGCCATACCGAGAAAACGGCGTACCTGCTTTACCGTGCGAGGCACCGGGTATTGCATAATCGCGGCTACTTTCTCGGGATCCGCTTGCAGTCCGTCTCGGTTTACTCGGAAGCCCAGGTATTTGACCTCCGATCGGCAGAACTCACACTTATCTGGGTTGATAGTGAGGTTGGCGTCGGTGATCTTGCGTGAGACCCGTTCGAGCCACTGTAAGTGGTCCTCGAACGTTTGGTTAACGATGATCACGTCATCGAGGTATACAAATACGTGGGGTTCCATGTCGGGTCCAATTAAGCGATCCATCAGGCGCTGGAACGTCGCGGGGGCACCTGACAGGCCGTAAGGCATTCGCGTGAATTGAAACAGACCACGTCCCGGGACGGTGAACGCGGTTATCTCCCGACTCTCTCTCTCAAGGGGAATCTGAAAATACGCTTGGCTTAGGTCGAGAGTTGTGATGTATTTCGCCTCGCGCAACTTATCGAGAATGCTGTTCATGTGCGGGAGGGGACAGGCATCTTTCTTCGCGACCTCGTTGACTTTCCGAAAGTCAAGGCAAAAGCGGTATTTTCCGGAGGGCTTTCAAATCATTACTATCGGACTCGACCATTCGCTAAACGACGGCTCGATTATGCCGCCAGCCAGCATGGTATCTACTTCCTCGTACATGTACTCGCGTACTTTGGGAGAAACTTGGTAGTACCGTTGCTTTATCGGGGGGTGGCCCTGCACATCGATGCGGTGGGTAGCTAAGTCGGTGGTTCCGGGGTGGGGGTTGGGAGGGGGTAGGATCCGGTGGAGCAGCGTGTCTAGGCGGGACCGTTCGGAGCTGGTAAGCTCGGATAGTCCGGCACAGGCTCGATCATCGGTTGTGGAGTTAGGGATCTCTCTCTCAAGGGGGTTGGAGGACTCTACTACGCGGTCGGTACTTCCCTCAGTCCGTATTGTCCAGGTACCACGGCCGAAGTCGACGCAAAACCCGAAGGCAGTCATCGCATCCATCCCGAGGATACACTGGTACTCGAACGAGGGGGCAACGCGGACTACTAGTCGGCAGGTGCGCCCGTCGATGCGTACTGGCATCTCTAGTTCGCCGGTCACTGAGTCTAAGGCACCGTTGGGGTAGATCACACCGCCTGGAGGCAGCGGAGTCAACTGGGATAACAAGTCGCGATATCGCCGGACGGCCGGTCCTCCGATATAAGTTCGGCTGGATCCGGGGTCGAATAGCGCGTGTAGAACATGTCCAGCTATTTCTACGTCGAGATAATAGCGGGGGTCGCGTTGACGTTCGCTTGCGGGGGCCTCGTTTGCGGTGACGGCTCGGGGAGAATAGGGTCCTCGCACCACGGAGGAATAAGTAGGGACCCGACCTACTAATTCCTGTTGGCGTTTCCCGGAGCGGTACCTAGGCACCTTCTACAGCTCGCGTCTATTACGCCCGGGGTTCTGCAGCGCGAGCATGCGATATAGCTAGGGGGGTGGGGACAGTCTCGCACGAAGTGTCCCGGGGAGTAGCACCGGAAGCAGCTAGCAGGCAATTCAGGGGGCGCGGCGGTCACGGGTGTGGCCGCAGGCTGTCTGCGAGCGGAAGTCACCGGGGCTGGATTCGGCCTAGGGGGGTGGGGAGGGAGTAGGGACATTGGGGCGGGGAGGGGGTTTGGAGGGTTCCCGCTCGGGGGGGTAGACGTCGCTCTACCGCCCCTGGTTCGCGGTCTGGACCTCGGTGCTGGCCTATCCAAGGCAGCTGTCGCGGCGGTGGGGTTTGCGGACACCGGCCCTGCCTCCTGCGTCATCGCCTGAGGTTGGCCGGGGGTCGGCACCACCGCGGTGACGTTCGAAGCCTGGCACGCGAACTCGGGGAGGAACGCTCGGTCGGCTGACGGTGGGGGTAGATAGAACCGGTCCGAGGCCCAGGCGGATTCAACCCTCTTTCCGGCCTGTTCTAGGCTCTTAAACGAGTCTATCTCGTTTCTCGCGATCGCGGACCGGTACCGGGGGTGTAGGTTCGTATACGCCAGGTCCAGTTGTTCCCGCAGCGGCCATGGGTTAGGGAGACTAGACAGGATCCCGATCAGGCAAACGATGTAATCGGCGATGCTCTCTTTCGGACCCTGGGTGCGGCGGCGGGCTTCGTCGCGAACGCGAATCTCGTAGTTGATACCGCCGAAACGGTCTCGGAAGGCCTCTGCGAATTCGCCCCAGTTCGCCCACGTACTGCGGTTTTGGCGCAGCCATTGTCGGGCGATCCCGGTCAGCAGGGAGGACAGGGCACCGAGCACGTCGCTGTCGGTCAAGCTCAAGCCGGTACAGCTTCCCTCGATCCGACGGAGGAACTCTTCTGCGCTGACATCTCCCTGTCCGGAAAACGTGAGGTTCCATCTCCTTACGGTTTCGTGGGGGTCGCGAGGGCGGGCGGGGGCAGACGGGGGAGTCGAGTAGGCTGGGGTGGCTGGAGAAGCGGGGGTTGGGGTCGGTTCGGACCTTGCGGGCCCGTCCGAGGGGCTTGGGGAAGGTGTGGGGGTGGGGGCCTCCGACTGCGGGGCCGTCGGGTAGGGTGTAGCGGGGTGGTGGGTGGCTAGGGGTGGCAGGGGGTGGGGGTGCGGGTGGGACGGGGGGGCTGGGGAATTTTGGTAGGAGTAGACCGGGTATTGGGGGTGGTGGGAGTAGGGGGTGGCGGGATAAGGCGGGGAGTTGGAATAGGGGGTAGCGGGGTGGTACGGATGGCTGGGATACGGGGGGGTGGGATAGGGGGTCGGGTGGGGGTAAGGGGTGGCTGGGTACTCGGGCTGACTGGGGTAGGGGGTTGTGGGGGGGTACGTATAGCGGGGGTATGGGGTAGTGGGGTAGTGCGGGTGTTCTCCGTAAGGGGAGGTCGGGTGATAGGGGTTCCCGGGGCGTAGCGGGTACCAAGGGGATGCCTGGGGCAGATAGGGGTCGGGGTGAGGGTACGAAGGGGTATGGGGAGGTGGCGGCCTGCGGTGGCTCGGCACAGAGGCACGGCAGGGCGTCTCGGGGAATTGGGTGGAGGGATCACTCGAAGGGTTTGGTTCGGGGACTCTAGGGGTCGTCTGGGGATGTTCGGGCCAGGCAGGGGTGTCCTCGGCGCGATCTAGCTCCTCCGAGAAGTGTACTCGGGCTCGGGCTCGAGGCGGTGCGTGGCCTGGGGACGCGTATTGCGGCGGGAGCGCGGCGGTCGTCCCCAGAGGCGTACTGTTGCAGGCCTCCGGCCCCAGTGACGGGGATGGGGGTGGGGTTTCCCGCCCCGCGGCTCGGGTGCGGGGTGGGGAGGCGGGAATCTCTCGCGAGTTTTCCGCGACCGGAACTGGCGAGGTCGGGCCACGGCTAGGTGGCCTGGTTTCCGTGGACGCACGGGTCGGGACGGGCGGTGTCGGGAGCTCATCCACCTCGGGCTCCCAGGTCACGTTTTGTCCGCGGGTCAGCATCTGGTAGCGGACTAGCCGCCACCGCCGGTCGTTATCCGATCCCTGGGCTTGCAGGTGGTTCCGGAGGAGCAGCAGGCGCAGCTCCGAGTCGGATAAGCCGCAGGCCCATGTGGCAACGGCCAGGGTGTCGTTGGGGCGGAAGCCGAGACCCCGGACGGTCTCTGTCGGCTCTGGAGTTGGGCTCTCCCTGACCTCGGGGGCGACGAATAGGTTTCCCATCGTCTATGGGGTTACTCCTCATGGTTAGGATCTAAGAGACTCGTAGGAAGTGCGAAAACAATCAAAACTCACGCAAACGAAATAAAAGTGGAGAATAATTAGCCTAGGTAGCAGGGGTGAATTCGGCCAAAACCCGAAGTGTCTTTATTCGGGCCCCACGTTGGGCGCCAATTTTGTAACGGGTTATCCCTGGGTTCGGGTACCTCAGAAACTAAGCCGACTACAAACCTGGCCCAACGGATAGGTAGGGGATTTTGCTGGGCGCCAGACTTCGTTAGAAGCCCCTCTCTCTCTCGCTCTGGGACTCTCCGGCTAGCTAGTGACGATAGAGGGATTTCGTAGGGGCGAAGAATAAAGACACAAACCGAATATGATTCACTATTATTTAATTAAAAAGAAAAAAAAAAAAAGGTGGCGAACTTATTGGACACGCACGCTACCTGGCGTACAATACAGCGAAATTAATATTATTACTACTGACTCTACTCTACGTGAAATACCAAATATCAAATAAACTATGGAAATAATGACTCTAAGTTGACTAGAAATATGATCTGAATAATACTGGAATGAAACAAAAATAAAGCTATTACAATTAAATAACACAGCTCGCGGTCGAGCACTCCAACGGCTCTAGGCCCGATCGACGGTAGGGAGGACCGAGTCGACTCCACCTACGGTCTATCTCACTCGCTCTGGCTACGGGACAGTCAGCTGTCACCGTAGCGAGATTGCGCGCCTCGCTTCACGTCTCGTGGGTGACTGACGCGGCGCGCGGTAAAGCGGCGGCGGAGAAGTGGTGGGGCAGGCTTCGGCTGAGGAGAAAGCGACAGAACTCCGACCGGCAGCAGCTGAGTGCGACGCGTGACGTCAGAGGTCTGTGGCAATATGGCGTCGGTCTGATTTTAGCTGCGAGCGGCGCAACGGTGGCCAATCTGGGCACGGTTACGCGCAGCGAAAACAGCACGTGACCGGTGTTCTTTAGGTTTGAATCCAACGGTTCGCGGGGGAACGGTTGAGATTCAGACACGCGGCTTTCGAGGCTCGGGGAATATTTCAAGGGGTGCGGGTTGGTATCAGGGTGGAGTTTACTACGACTAGGATTGATCCTACCTGGTACGGACGCTCAAGCGGCCTCGGGTGTGACGGTGATGCTCAATAATACGGTCGGAGAGCCGGGGTCGTGCAGGGGTCAGTATAGCCAGCCAAACGGTAGTCCAATATTTCCAAAATCCAAATCGTAGTCACAATTCACAGCCTGGTCGTTATATCTTTTACACTTTCTTCTTCACTCACTCCACTCACTCTCTCTCTTTAAACTCTCTCTCTCTCTCTCTCTCTCTCGAGGACTAACACCTCGATAGACCTCCCTCTATCTGAGTTGAACGCACATTTTGTGAAAATGGGTGGTGAGGGAGAGGGCGTCTCAGCTGCTCCCTATTATCTGGGAAAAATCGAATATGACGATAGTAAGTTCTATTTCAAAGACATCTCTGTTAGGGTACTTGACAAGGCGCTGAATCACTCCCGGTCGAACGCTACAGGCGTTGACGGTATAGCCATAAGTGTCATGAAACTGGCTCTTCCAAGTCTGAGGACACAAATTCATCATCTATTTAACTTCTCCTTAATGCAGGGCATCTTCCCGGAAAACTGGAAATACTCGCTCGTCACTCCCTTACCCAAAGTTAAGACGCCTACCTCATGCGGAGATTACCGACCTATTTCTATACTTCCTTCACTCTCTAAAGCTTTAGAAAGAATTGTTACAGAGCAAATCATGGAATTCCTCGACAGAAACAGTCTTCATGATCCCTTTCAATCAGCGTATCGAAAGGGTTTTAGCACGCACACCGCGCTACTCCGGCTGACGGACGATATTCGCAAGGCTGCAGATCTTAGAATGGTAACTGTGGCGGTCTTCTTCGATTTCTCGAAAGCTTTCGACAGGGTCCGGCATGACGTGCTACTCTCGCTACTCAGGGAGCTAAATTTCTCAAACTCGGTCCTCAGATGGCTGTGCTCTTACCTCATTGGCAGAAAACAGGCAGTCCGGGATGGACAGGAGAATATTTCGAATTGGCTTCAGGTCGAGAATGGAGTTCCTCAGGGTTCGGTACTTGGACCCCTCCTTTTCTCAATTTATGTTTCAGATCTCGGGAAAAGGATACGGCACTGCAATCACAGTATCTTCGCGGACGACACGGTCTTCTATCTACATTGTGCACCATCGAAACTCGAAACTGGTATACGACAGGTCAACGAAGATGTAGCATCATTCTATGCATGGGCGCTTGAGAAAGGGCTACTACTCAATGCAGATAAGACAAAGGTCATGGTCATTGGAACAACTAGGCATATAAATACTATCAACCTCATCAGCCTAGCTCCAGTCACTGTTCATGGGCAGCCCCTTCAATATTCGACGGACACAAAGTGTCTTGGGATCACTATAACAAACAAACTACAGTGGCATCAACACACTGACTCCACAGTCAGAAAGATCTTCGGCACACTTCATCAGCTGCGGATAAATAGAAGAAACATTCCCAGAGAACTCAGGGTTCTTCTGATAACCACACTCGTGTTCCCACATATTGACTACTGTTGCCTCATTTACCTGGACCTGACGGGCGAGCAAAATCTTCTCCTGCAAAGAGCCCTAAACGCATGTGTGAGATTCATCTTCGATCTGAGAAGGGATGAACATATTACACCCTACTACAATAAGCTTGGATGGCTCAAGATCAACGATAGACGCAAATATTTCCTTGGGTGCATGATTTACAACATACTCAGGACTGAAACACCTCGCTACCTATCGCAGTATTTTGTCTTCAAGGATCTGACGTTATCACGCGACACAAGAGCACAAACTGACCATCTTATTGTGCCAATCTGTAGAACCGAACTGTTAAAGAAGTCCTTTCGAGCAGCAGCACCACAATTCTGGAATTCACTGCCCACCGAAATTCGGAACATAAAGAGTTTAAATTCATTCAAAGCCAAACTCTTTACCCATCTCTTCGAACTGGCATATATTGGCTCATGCTCAGAAGCGAGCTGAGGTCCTTTTCCTGTTCTTTCTTTTTCTTTGCTGTACCCGGCATAGGTTTTTTTCTGCAGTTTTCCCTATAGCCACGTCACCAAATGGGGGTACTCCTTTGAACTTGTCTGCAGACTAAATTTTCCGTTCTCACTTGTATTCTTTTATCTAACTTTTTTTTTTTTTTTCTTTTCTTTTATTATTATTATTATTATTATTATTATGTTATCTATTAACTATTTATACAACTAACTATTTTTATATTATCTAACTTTACTCTTTCTCTTTTTCTTTTCTTTATACTTATGGTAATTATTACTGCTACTATTACTACTTAATTACCTGTATGATTTTTCTTTATACTGTATTGGTAATGCGCTTGAGGGGACCTGTCCCAGAGCGCCAAATAAAGCTTACTCTTACTCTTACTCTTACTCTTACTCTTACTCTTACTCTTACTCTTACTCTTACTCTCTCTCTCTAATTACTTCGAACTTTTTTACTTTCGCTCGCACGAGGCTCACTAATAGTATGCAAAGATGGAAGTGACTTCTTGTTGAAATTTTAGTACCAACCGGCATCACCCGACCTGCGAGCGCTGGCGGCGACCACTTCGCCATGTGCGAGGGTCGGCGGCCAATGGGCTCCGCAGGGTAGTCGGGCGGCAGGATTTAAATCGGGCGGTCGGACTTAGACACGTCCGTAGGTCGGTTGGGCGGAGGTCTAACGTGCCACGTTACAATGTATTGCGACGTGGATTTCTATTGGTCCTCGGAGCTAGACCGGATAGCTAGACTCCGAGGTCCCTCCACTCAGCAATTGGCCAAAAGCTGAGCATATGAAAGTTGGGCGCCAGGGGGATAACCGTCGCTCACAAAAATTCAAACAAAATATGACTAAAATTTTACGGGTACGGGTACTCGAAGCATCGGCTAGCTACAGTACCGCGGAGAGGAGTCGGGATCAAATGAAGGATTAGCGGGACGTTAACAAACGACTCGAGATTTAGAATTTAATAACAAAATAAAATTTATTGAATGATAAGAAAAAAAAAAAATGGAATTGACAAATCGTGTACCCGGGGGTAATTCCCCTCGGGTATAAATCGGCGGCAGGCCGTGTAAAGGCGACCTGGCCGCGTTTGCCGAGTTTCACAATAACAAACAAACTACGAGCTTCCACGTGGGAGAGCAATAACAAGGAAAAATAAAGCGAAATTTAACATCTCGACAAATTGGGTCCTCGGGAGACAATAAATTAGCTAAAACACTAAATACTCTCCACGAGGAGGAAATCACAATAACTTACCAAATAACGGCTCGACCTAAATTAAATTAACAAAAATAAATGCCTCGTGGCTCAAAAATTGAACTAGAACAAAGGACGTTCCCGATCATGTATAGGCGATCGATACGCCCCCGTGAGGCGAAACCTCACGGTGAAAGACGAATATAATTATTTACAATTCTTTTGAATTTACCTAATTCTAACTTAACCTAACTCTGCGGCTTGCGCGATTAATAATTTAAGTAATACTAATGACTCGAATCGCGAACTAAACCTCGAACTCGAAATAAATAAAGGCTCTGGACTAAGCCTCGAGCTTCGTCTCTCCCCGCAGGAGGAAGAGAGAGCGACAGTGACCGACTATCACTATCTCTGTCGCACTCGTGTACGACAGGTACTGACTTAGCGAAACTACAAAAATATGCACTGAAATTACGTACAATAAAGACTCGAACTCGAACTTTTATTACATGGGGACACTGGCGACGGCCTACCGACTCGGAGGTCGTCTTAATTTGATCCTCAAGGATCTCAAAAAGCTTGCACTAAGGCAAAATGGCCGACAGCCGTTACCGAATTCAGATTGTTATGGTCAGAATGACTAGCGCTTACCGTCTTCCAGCCATCTCACAAAGAGGACCTTCTCTCTGCCGAAGTCCATTCGTAGATGGCCAACGGACACACGCACTCGGGTTCCAAAACCAACCAACCAAAAACAGGAAGACTTGCCTACGGGGCTTAAATGGACAATCTAAAAAATGAAAACTTGAAATCGTAGGGAGACGTAGTTCAAGACACACGAGTGTCGGGTACGCTAGTCTCACGCAGAGTGACCATACCGCATGGCGCCGGTAATCAGCGCCCTCGTGTTACGGCCAAATATCGATTATCGCATCGAGCGCAAGATCCCTTAAATATGGCGACCTGTTGTCGCTACGCGCGTAGTTCGAAGTCCACCACGGCGTCATTAGCTCAGTGAATCGGAGGACCACGGGTTGCAGGTTCTTCTTGGTGGCGGGAATCTCTTCCGCCACCGATTTCCCTCGATGCAGAGTGCCCTAGGCACCCCCCCCCCCCCGTGTCCTCACTTTCAACGTTGGAGGTAGCCCGGCCGGAACTAACCTCCAGAACTTAGGTGGTGTCCGTCGAAAGGATCCAAGCACCCGGTATCTAGCGTCGTGCGTCCGTCGGGGTGCGTCTCTGTCTGAGTGGCTCAACCGTCATATGGACCTCGTCTCCCACATGTCAGAGAAAAGTCGGAAAGAAAAACAAAAGAATAAATAATATGTCACATAGATCTAAGTCGGTCACGGTCGCCTCTCGGAATTATGGTCCGGCCTCGGGGCCACCCTATACAAACATTCCTTTTCGTACACTCCGCTAAGGTCGTCCAAGGGGTAAGGAGCGCCTAGTAACATGCAATGTTACAGTATATCTGTATGTAAATATATATATACCTTAATATGTAAGAATTTTCTATTGAAAATACACCCTATATACATATAAGTGTATAAAAAAAGTATGAAATGATAATAATAATAATGAAGTAAGAATGTCAGTCGCTTTCGGCGTTACACTCATGTACGAGAAGTTAGCATGGCCATTCTGAATTTTGTGAAAAAGTTTGAATGTGCCGTAATGTGCTCGACTTGTGCCGCGATGTGCCGCAAGAATCATGCAAATATCTCGAAAAACATGGCCGCCAAAGTCAAAAAACCGATTCCAACGAAGTCAATTCCAGAAATATCTATCTATTGTTTGAAGAATTGCGCTATCGCGATTTTGATGCTTGTGCCGCAATGTGCTCGACTCGTGCCGCGATGTGCCGCAAAAATCATGCCAATATCTCGAAAAGCATGGCCGCCAGAGTCAAAAAAACGATTTCAACGAAGTTAATTCCAGAAATATCGATCTACTTATTTCAAGAATTGCGCTATCGCGATTCTGATGCTTGTGCCGCAATGTGCTCGACATGTGCCGCGATGTGCCGTAAGGATCATGCGCATATCTTGAAAAACATGGCCGCCAGAGTCAAAAAACTGATTTCAACGGAATTAATTCCAGAAATATCGATCTATTTAGTTCCAGAATTGCGCTATCGCGATTCTGATGCTTGTGCCGCAATGTGCTCGACATGTGCCGCGATGAGTCGTAAGAATCATGCGCATATCTTGAAAAACATGGCCGCCAGAGTCAAAAAACCGATTCCAACGAAGTCAATTCCAGAAATATCGATCTATTGTTTGAAGAATTGCGCTATCGCGATTCTGATGCTTGTGCCGCAATGTGCTCGACTTGTGCCGCGATGTGCCGCAAGAATCATGCGAATATCTCGAAAAATATGGCTGCCAGAGTCAAAAAACCGATTTCAACGAAGTTAATTCCAGAAATATCGATCTATTTATTTCAAGAATTGCGCTATCGCGATTCTGATGCTTGTGCCGTAATGTGCTCGACTTGTGCCGCGATGTGCTGCAAGAATCATGTGAATATCTCGAAAATTATGGCCGCCATCGCCGAAAAGTCGATTCGCACGGAATAAATTCACGCAAAAGCGTCCATTATTTTTTTCAATCGTCATATCACGATTCTTTTGATTGTTCGTTCGAATACCTTATTCATTTATTCATTTATTCAGAAAATCTAAACTCAACCCCGGCGTACCCAGGATAGCAGAAAAAAATACATCATATGGGGCTTTCCATACCAACCCAACCTACCATCGAAATTGACATTTTTTATCCAGCCTCAAATTCTTTTATCTTTCCGTACGCTGTGAAAAAGGCTCCACGATTCATTTCGAATTTTCCCATCAAACCGTTCACGAGATATGAATTCGACACAATTCTAGGGTTTTTTTTGTTTTGAAAGGTTATAACTTCTCCAAAAATGGATTAGTTTGAATGGTTTTTCTTTCGTTAAATTGTGTTTTTAATGAATTTCTCGAAAATTTGATGCAAAAGTAAAACAAAAAATCATTTACTAGATTTATAAATTCCTAGATCAATATCTGATCTCGAACACTATTTGTATCTGTGGTTTTTTTTTTTCTCATTTTTGGGGCCGGATCGTGGTTCCGAATTTTCAGCTTTAATACCCCAAGACCTCTAAAATTATCGGATATTTCCCGATTGTTTTGCTGCGTAGCATCGAGAGGCCTAAGCTTTGCAGATCAAAAATCACGAGCGCGCAGCGCGAGTGATTTTTGTGCAAAGCTTGGCCCATTCGTTGCTACGCAGGATCAAAACATGACGGAAATAACCGATTCATTTTGAAGGTCAAGGGGTATTCGGAGGTTTATTTCTTCCATTACGATCTCGGCCGAACAGAGTGCAGTATTTCATTTTGGGATCAGCGTCTTGAAATTGATCCAAACTGGGACACGAGTTTGACAGTTTGACAGATATTTGAATGAAATCTGTCACAATCGGGTAAAACAATTGTCAAGCTACAGGGAAATTATCAGATTGAAACAGGCCACGTGGCCGAGAATACTGTACTCTGATTGGCCAAGATCGTGATGGAGGAAATAATCAAAGATAGATATTGGTCCATTAGCCTTCTCGGCTATTCAATGGTTCACATGATTATATAGAGAAGAAAAGAGACAGTAAATACGCTTTGTGTACGTAGTAAGGGAAAATACTGTAATTAATCTTTTGAGGATATATAGACAGATGTATACGGGGTAGTCCAGGAATTTTCGAACGGTCGCGAACCCTCACCCGTTTTGATTTGCGAATGGATTTTTTACATTATAGCTCCATGCTATGGGCTGGGTCTGAATTTTTTTCAAATTTTTTCAACTTTTGGTTCGGAAGCTACGATTTTTGAAAAATCGATCGATGGGGTCAAAAAAAAATTCATGTTGGATCCCCCAAAATCAGCTCCAAATGATTAACAAAAAATTCCGTAATCTTTCCAGATTTTTATTTCGTTCCCCTAGTCTCCCTATTTGAGCGGGAATTTTCAAATGATTCAAAAACATGCTTATTCACTATATTTCATACTAAATTTTATTTCATGGTTAATCGTGGGCGAAAAATTCATATTCTCGATAATTCAGTGAGATTCATCTTCTTTTCAGTGAAAAATAAAAGAATCATGAATGGGGTATCCCAGGGGTATCGTGTGCTTTATTATTATTTATTTTTTTGATTTATTTTTTTGATTTATTTTTTTTTCCATTTTTATTTGTTTTTTTTTTGCACAAAAAAAAATACTTCTGCGAAAATTTTAACTCTAAGTATCGTGGATTGTATTTTGAACTTTGAATAAAAATAGGGAGACTAGGAGAATAAAATGAAAATCTGGCAAAATCAGGGAATTTTTTTTTTAATTATTTGCTGATTTGGAGGGATCCAACATGATTTTTTTTTTTTTACCCCATCTAAGGACCACCCTAATATACATAGGTATGACAAAAGAAATGAGAATGAAACTGAATAGCATGAAAATACATAACCAAATAATACAAAATATCAAATTCAAAAACTAGAGCAATATAAAAACTGAAAGGAAACTTATATAGGTATAACTTGTATAGTATGTACGTATGTATAGGAAAATCCACAAGTAAAGATGGACACAGCAGATAGCTAGAACGAAAGCAAAGAGCGCCGCAGGATACAAGCCTAGCTATCGGAAGAGTAGGCTTAGCAAAAGACCCAGAGATAATAAAGAATAAAAGTATTAAAAGCTCCAGAGAGAAACACAGCTAAAAACGCAACGCAGACTAGCTGTTGAAAGCCTAAGAAATGAGTCGGCCAACAAATATAGTAATAGAAAGATCGCGAGTACGATTGGTAAATTTATATCAAGTTAACCTGAGTACTATCGAGAGTATATTCGAGGAACGGGAGTAGTTTTGTTGAGGTCATCTCCCTCGCTTGACCAACATGTATTTGAAATGAACGATTGGAGGAAACGGGAGTAGTTTTGTTCAGGTCATCTCCCTCGCTTGACCAACATGTATTTGAAATGGACGATTGGAGGAAACAGGAGTAGTCTTGTTGAGGTCATCTCCCTCGCTTGACCAACATGTCTTTGAAACAAACTTGTTACTCACTTTTCATAACCATCTTTTGATAGGTCATTGATGATGGTTTTCTTATTTACACCTTATCGCTATGTCCTAAATTGTGTATATACAAGTGTGAATTTCTATTAGTGTGTTACCACTCACAATTGGCGTGACATTTTTGCGTGCGTTGTCATTGTATCCTAGCCAGTGACTTCCACTCCAGCAATAAACGATATAATGACCCAGAGAATTAATGCGATTTGGTCCTTGGTATTCTATAACACCAGCCAGTTTGTATCGTTTTTCATCAACACTCAAATTTTTGGTACGTCGCAAAGTGCTTGTTTGGCACTTCTACCGGTATCAACGTCGAGAAATAAATGTGGACCGTATTCAACTGTTTGCGTCCCCAAAAGCCCACAGCATCGCGGGAAAACGTACCGCCCCAATGTCATCGCCTAATCAAGAGCTGTAATCCCCACTGATGTCAAGGGGTTTTAGTTGACGTCTAAAAAAACGCGCCGATGATCAATCTCAATACCGCAATTAGGACAACTATGTCGTACTATACAACTCGGTATATCAGCGAATAGATGTTCTATCATCGAAGTGATACTGGAGTCAGCTCGAAGTTTAATTATATGCCCATTTTTTTCTTGGACTAAATTTGGAGCAGCACGTAATATGGTAGCGCGTTCTTTAAAAACCTGGGCGACTAGGCCTTTTTCTATGAGTAGCCCGATGCACGTGTATATACCTGTCTGGCCTTCAACACATGTTCTATACTGTGCATTATTGCACACCGCCATCGCTACAATTTGACACGCACTGTCGAACCCACATGTATTTTCGACTATCATAATGATTGACTTAATCGAGATACTCTTAGAATGATTTCCATTAGGCAGCAGTGGCAAGGAAGTATATTTCTCGATATTAGACGAATCGAAATTCGGGCATGATTTGCTAAATCCAGGCCTCTTCGAAGAGTTATTTTTGTTTCTCCAATTATGTTCTTCTCTCAACTCTTTTATTGAATCATTGACAGATTCAAATATTTCTTCGGCATCCGCCAAAGCCAATCGTCTTTTTTTTCGAGCGTCACAGATTTTCAATACAGATCCATAATCTATATTCGCACACGCAGAATCTAATGGCAGATTATTTGTATCACTGTACCTAACAGCTTCACTTACAGTGCCTGGTTCCATAACCTTGGCATTTTCGCAATGACTATCGAGTATCGTTACTGCCGGATGGTTGAGATCATAAAAATTATTTGAATCATAATTTGGAGCGAAGTTGACATGATTTGAACCATTTGTTGAATTGCCCTGCGAATTTTTCACGAAATGATCAATTGACTGTTCAATAGTCATTTGCGACGACTCTGCAGGTTGGATGACCAACTCGTTATTATTTGTCAAGGATTCCGTGAAAGTTAGATCTGGATATGTTGGAAAACTGGTATCTTCCGCATCGATAATTGCGAAGTCAGGGTCTTCTAATGTCTCAAGTAATTTCTCATTCTTGTCCAGGTGGTCTTTGCTTTTTGCTATGCACTTATTATTCTTTACTCGATTGCCTTCATTCCTAACCACTACCTTATGAGCCTCTTTTTGAGTTTTTCTAGTTCTACGAGTGCATCTTTCTCTGATTACCCTGCTAGTGCTAGCTTGATTTTTCCTGGAAATGATAAAATGTGCGTAGCAATAAATCTGTCTGCACGTAAAGGTAGTCGTATGTTACGCAGTATGCGATTTTTCAGATCATTAAACTCCGATTCGACAGCAGCTGATGAAGCATTTCTTGATCCGCGTCCACAGGCTATGCGCATGATTTCGGAAAATAGCGGAAAGTATGGTAGAAGATTCTTTAAATGCTTTGCAAACTTTGCATTGTAAAAGCCATTGATTTTTCCGCTATTGCTGGTTGGCTCATTCCTTATCTGTACAATACATGCGTCGTAAATATGCTTCGTCCATTCCCATGTATCTTTCGGTACGTCTTCCGTAGAGTTCAATAATTGGTCGTATTTGGAATTCAAATTGTCTTTTTCTCCAGATTCATCGTCCGTTTCTTTGTCTGCGTCTGTTTCGTCTTGTATATCCGGTTCGACCAAGTCGGTGGGAAGAATTCCTCTAATCAGTCCCGTGAGGCGAACGCGTGCGCTGTCAGAGAGACTGCCAGTGTCTGCATTTCGGCTCAAGACAAGCAGGAAAATTTGTTTAGCAACGTCTTCGAGTGTGGTTAATGTTTCCTGGCGTCGGAGTACCGCCATTGCTCTGACACACATCGACTTTGCACCAAATGGTGTACCACGATAGCATTTCCACTTTGCGACCATATTCATAAAATGACATATGTTTAGGCGAAGAATACAAATAGGAGGTTCTGGAGCCTGCTCTGTCAAAAATTCAAAACAGCAAGACAATAGTATATTACGTTACTAGGAGGGAAATGAGACATTGCAACCCGGATTTTTGTTCCCCGAGCCGAAGGCGAGGGGAACAAAAATCGGAGGTTGCGATGTCTCAATTCCCTCCCGTGTAACGTATACAATTTTTTATAACGCTAGGATTGAAAGTTCGGTTGTAATTGATGTCGCGTATCCTAGCAACGCGTAACTAAGCAATAACATGTTTATTTAGTTGTTAACACCAGTATAAACACATGAAATTAATTTATTAAGAGTAACAAGTTTATAAATCATTAATTTTTGAAAAATAATTAAATAAAGTGTAAAAATCACGATGAGTTCAGATGAATCGGACGGTGAACTTACCGGAGACGAGATTATTCGTAATTTTGATGATGAAGCTAAATTAATTACGGAGAATTTATTGCCTGAAAAATCTAAAGAGCGCTATATTTTCACGTATGATCAATTTATGTCATGGCGAAAGAAAAATCAGACGGCATCATTCAATGAAAATGTATTTTTAGTTTACTTCAAAGAGCTATCGAAAAACCATAAGCCACCAACTTTATGGTCTCAATGGTCTATGTTAAGAGCCACCATAAACTTGAGACATGCAGTTGACATAAATTTGTACCATAATTTAAAGTAATTCATTAAAAATTTGGCAAAAGGCTATCAACCAAAAAAAGCTCAAGTTTTAACTTTATCTCAAGTAAATAATTTTTTAAACAATTTTCAAGATTTAATCTACTTAGAAAGAAAAGTAAGTAAAATATAGATAAAAATATTGACAATTTGATTTTAATTAATCTGGTGAAGTACTGTTTTATAACTTTTAAAGCATGTATCATTCCCAAAATATTTATATCTATTAATAATTTGAATTACAGGTCATTCTCATTTTCGGAGTTTTTGGAGCAATGAGATCAAGTGAATTTTGTCAACTGAATGTCCAAGATGTCGAGGATACAGGAAACCAATTAATAGCGACAATTAAAGCTAATAAAAACCACTACCCCCGGAGTTTCATCATTGGCAAAGAGTATTATGCAATTGTTAAAAAATACATGGATCTACGTCCGAAAGACATTGATACGAGAAGATTTTTTATTAACTATCAAAAAGGAAAGTGTACGTGCCAGGTAATCGGTAAGAATAAAATCAGCGAAGTACCGAAAGTCGTAGCTATCTGCTTACAATTGGAAAGTCCGGAAACCTACACCGGCCACTGTTTCTGACGTTCGGCCGCAACAATACTCGCAAACTCTGGGGCAAATATAACAGCCGTCAAACAACTTGGTGGATCGCGATCAAGTACAGTGGCAGAAGGATACGTGGAAAATTCATTGGCAAATCGACAAAAACTGTACCAAAAGTTGATTAACTCAGACCACAACGCACCATCTACATCTACTGCTTCTCCCACACCTTTACCTCGATTCGAAGACTCAGGACCAAGGGAAACTAACGGAGAAATGTCGCCTAATTCAATTATTGAATCCAGTGAGGATCCTGAAGTTAATAAAAATTCATCCCCGTTACAATCTACTAAAAATAATATTTCTGATGGTCCAGCAGCCGTTAATCCGAAAGATATACCCTTACCGTCAACAAAATCATCGCATCAAATTGATGAACACAATCGCCGTTATTTACAAGAAATTCAAAATCTGCCAGCTAATAATAAACCGAAGACTCCTCGTTTGAAACAAATTAACAATAATAATTTGAATAAAGCCGAAATTCAGAATGATGATGCCAATGACATTACTGTATACTCGTCATTCGTTACAATGGAGAAAAATACCATCAAGAAAGTAATAATAAACAAAAATTATTACTGCAATTGTGGGATTCTGTCAATAGGTGCCGTATGAGTAAGTTGTGCAAGCGAAGTGACAGGAGAAAATGAGAAAGTACGGGGAACACCAGTACGGAAGAAACAGAAAAAGTAGCAAAAGCGATGAGGAGGAAGGTGGAAGACAAGATAGAGGCAGGTAGAAGGAGTAGTAATAGGAATAGAGGGAAGGAAAAGAATTTTAGAGACCAAACATAACCTAGAAGCCGGAAAGACAGGGGGGAAGGAGGAAGGATAGAGAGGTAGGGCGCAGGCGCGTGAGGTGAGTGATACTACGCGAGTCAGGCGAGCGCATGGAAAGGCAAGAGGAGGGGTGGGAAGGGAGCGACGAAGAGACTGGGGAGGAGTGGGGAACGCCGAGTGGATCTCAGGAGATCAAAAAAAGAGGGAGGCGAACAAAGGCAGAGAGCTGGGCAAGAGAGAGACCGGCGTCAGACGGGTCGATTATAGAGAGTTTTAGGAAAAGGAAAGCAGAAGGTACAGCAGAGGGAGGGAACAGAAAAAAGAGTAGTGTGATCAAGATGAACCAACGAGAGGAGGAGGGAATGGAAAGAGCAGGGGAAGAAGAGCTAAGAAGGGATGGAAGACGGGAGGAGGAAAAAGAAAACAGGGGATGGAGCGTAGGAGGGGGTGAAACGAGGTGGATGGAGACAATAGCAGAGAGAATGGAGGGAGCCATGAGAGGGGTAGCGGAAGAAATGAGAAGGATGAGAGAAGAAATAGAGGAGGGAAGAAAAGAGATGAAAGAAGAGCGGGACAAAATAAGGAAGGAGGTAGAGGAGGTGAAAAGGCAGGGGGAAAGGGAGAGAAGGAGACTAGAAGAGAGAATAGAAAGACTAGAAGGGGAAAAGAAAAAGATGGAGGAGGAGGAAGGAGAGTGGAGAGAAAAAGTGAGAAGAGAAACAGAGGAGGGAATAGGAAGGACAATGAAGGAGGCGAAAGAAAAGATGGAGAGAGAGGGGAAGGAAAAAGAGAGAAGGATAAACGAGATAGAGAGGGAATGGGAAAGGAGAGAAAGGCAGGAGAGGAAGAACAACCTCATAATAAGAGGAGAAGAGATAGAGGGAGAAGAGGGAGCAGAGGAAGCGGCGGAGAGAGTGATATCAGGTGTAACAGGGCAGAGAGGGGGGATAAGGGAAGTGGCGGAGATAGGAGGGCATAAGAGAGCGATCCTAGTAAAGATGGCGAACTGGGAGGAGAAAAAGAGGGTGCTGGAAGGAAAGGCGAGACTGAAGGGAAGGAAGGTATACCTAGACGACGACTACACAAAGAAAGAAAGAGAAATTCAGAGCGAGCTGTGGGAGAAAGCAAAGCAGGAGAGAAGGAAGGGGCGAAGGGCGACAGTAGGGTACAAGAAACTATGGGTGGAGGACACACTATGGGAGTGGGAGGAAGAAAGCGGAGAGATAGTGCCGGCGGAGCAGAGAAAGAGGGAAAATGAGAGAGGCAGAAGCAAAGGGAGGGGACGAGGGGACAGGGGGGGAAGATAGGAAATGGAAGAAGAGGAAGGGGTGAAGGCGCTGTTCTGGAACGTGGCGGGGATAAAGGGGAAGGATGAAGACTTCTGGGAATACGTGGGAAAACACGAGATCATAGGAATGACAGAAACATGGATGGAAGGGGAAGAATGGGAAAAATGGAAAGGCAGGATGCCGAAGGGATGGATATGGAAGTGCAAGGGGGCAGTTAGGACAGAAAGAAAGGGAAGGGCGAAGGGAGGGATAATCACAGGAGTGAGGGAGGAAATGAACCTAGAAGTCGGAGGGGGGGAAGAGGGAACGAGGGGGGAAGGGATACAGGAGCGAAGGGCAAGAATAAAAGGGAGGACGTGGAGGATAATAACGGTGTACAACAGGGGGGGGGGGGGGGGGGGGGGGGGGGGAAGGGAAACTCAAAGAAATTGAAGAAAGGGTAGGGGAGGAGGAAGAGGAAGGGAAGCTGCTAGTCGGAGGAGACTTCAACGCGAGGATAGGGGAAGAAGGCAGGAGGGAAGAGGGAGAGGAAGAGGCGAAAGAAACAAGAAATACGAAAGACAAGAAGCGGAACAAAGAAGGAGAAAAGCTAGTGGAATGGGCGAGGAGGAGGGGATGGACAATTCTGAACGGAAACACCACAGGGGATGAAGGAGGAGAGATAACATTCAGCAGGAACGAAGTAGCCACGACAATAGACTACGCGATAGTAAACGAGGAGGCGTGGGAGGACATAAAAAGCATGAAAGTTGTGAGGAGAACGGAGTCAGATCACCAACCCCTGGAGGTAGAAATAGTTGGAGAAGGGAGAGAAAGAGTAGAAGAGGAGAAAGAGGGGATGGAAAGGCAGGTGTGGGGGGAAGAAGAGAAAGAGGAATTTAGAAAGGGAACGGAGGAAATCAAATGGGAAGGCGAAGGGATAGAGGAGGAGTGGGAGGAGCTGGCAAGCAAGGTGAGGCAACTGACAAAGAGGAGGAAGTGGAAGAAAACATGGAAGATAGAAAAGAACGAGTGGTGGGACATGGAGTGCAGGAGTCAAAAGAAGAAATTAAGGAGGGCATGGAGGGAGGTAGGAAAAGGGGCGGACGGGGGAGACGAAGGGAGAGAGAGAACTAGAGAGGGAGAGGAGATGGAGAGATTCAGAGGTGAAAGAAGGAAATACAAAGAGATGTGTGAGAAGAAGAGAGAATCGTGGAGAGAGACAGAGGAGAAGAGGATAGAAGGGCTAAGAGAAGAGGGGGAGATGTGGAAGTACATCAACAGAGAAAGGAAGAAGAGAACGGAGATAGGTGAAAGCATAACAATGGAAGAATGGAATGCACACTTCAGAAATCTACTAGGAGGGAGGGAAGAGGAAGACGGGAGAGGAAGAAAAGGGGGGGTGGGAGAGAGACAAGAATAGGGAAGAGGAGGGGAAGGGGAGAGAGAGAGGGGAAGGAAGGATAGAGAAGAAGGAAAGGAAAAGACAGAGCGGGAGGAGGTAAAGTTAAAAGGGGAGGTGATGAAGAGAATAGAACGATTAAAGATGGGCAAGGCAGAAGGGGGGGACGGGATAAAGAACGAGGCATGGAGGGCAGGAGGGAAAGGAGTGAAACAAAAGCTAGCAGAGATTATTTGGAAAACGTGGAAGGGAGAAGGGTACGTGAGAGAGTGGAGGGAGGGGATAGTGATACCAATACACAAAAAAGGGAGCACGGAAGAGGTAAAAAACTATAGAGGAGTAACGCTGACACAGACGGCCTACAAGATATACGCATCAGTACTAAACGACAGGATAGGAAAGGAGCTAGAGGAAAAGGGGGGGTTAGATGAGACACAAATGGGATTCAGGGCAGGGAGAGGAGGCATGGACAACGTGTATATATTAAAGCACGTGATGGGAAAAAGGCTGAAAGAGAAGAAGGGGAAAGTATACCTAACGTTCGTGGACCTGAAAGCAGCATTTGACAATCTGGACAGGGAAGTGCTATGGAAGGCAATGGCAAAAAGAGGAATAGGGGAGGAAATGATAGAAAGGGTGAAGGAAATATATAGGGAGACCAGCTGCAGGGTGAGAGTAGGGAAAGAAACGTCGAAGAGGTTTTGGGTAGACAAGAGGGTGAGGCAGGGGTGCCCGCTAAGCCCGACGCTATTCAACATATACGTAGCAGACTTGGAGGAAACAATGAGAAAAGGACAGGACGGAGGGGTCGTGGTAGGGAAGCAGAAGATATGGACGTTAGGATATGCAGACGACGTGGTGCTGATAGCGGAAGACGAAAAAGGAATGAAGGAGATGATAGACAGAGCGGACAGGTACTTTAAGAGGAAGAAACTAGAGGTAAACCAAGAGAAGACGAAGATAATGGTGTGCGGAAAAGGGAAGGGGAAAAGGAAGAGACAGGGGTGGAAGTGGGGAGGGAAGGAGTTGGAGGAAGTGGAAGAGATGAAATATCTGGGGTACGTACTAAGCAGAACGAACAGCGAGAAACCACACATAAAGGAAAGGATAGGGAAAGCAAGAAAAGCGATTGGAGGGATATGGGGGATAGGAGAAAGGAAGTTCAAAGGAGACATTAGGTGGAGGATGAAGATGTTCGAGGCAGTAGGAAAAGGGATTGTAATGTATGGGGCCGAAATTTGGGAATGGGAAGAAAGAGAGGAGATAGAGAGACTGCAAGAAAGGTACGCGAGATGGATACTAGGACTAGAGAGAACGACGCCAGGGTACGTAGTAAGGGAGGAGCTAAAGATGGATGAGATAAGGGTGGGAGCAGGGAGAAGGGCAATAAGGTACGAGGAAAAAGCAAGGAAATCGGAGGAGAGAAAGATACTCAGGGAATGCGTGCTGGAAAGGGGTAGGATGGAGAAGAGAGGGAAGGGGGACAAATGGGGGGAGGAAAGAAGGAGGTACATGTGGAGATGCGGAGTAGGGAGAGAAGAGGCAGAAAGGGTGTGGGAAGAGGAGGGGACAATAGAAGACAGAGTGGTGGAAAGAGACAAAGAGGTGCAAGAACAGGAAAGAATGGAGAAAATATGGGGGTCAAAGAGCGTCCCAAGATACACGGAAATAAGGGTGCTAGGCAGGCCGAGATACATGAGAGGGAGGAAAGGGAAAAAAGGGGAGGACGTGAGGATAATAGCAAGACTGAGGTGCGGAAATGAGGAAAGAGGGAGGAAATACTGGCTGAAAGAGGGAAAAAGGATGTGCAGAATGTGCAGGGAACAAGAGGAGACGATAGAACACATGGTGGGGACATGCAGGGAGATGGACGGGATAAAAGGGAAGGTAGAAGAAATAATGAATGACGAAGGAAAAGGAATTGGATGGGGAAGAGCGCTGAAAGAGAGAAGAGAAACAGTCGAAAAGAGAGAGAGGGAGCAATGGGAGTAAGAAAAAGAGAAGGCGGAAGGTCGGGAGACGGATAGGTAAAGTAGGCAAAAGCAGGAGATGGCGACACCTAGGAAGAGACAGGCGAAGATAAGAGAAACAGAAACAAGCAGGGAAGGGTGGGGGAAGAGCACAGACGACGGAGCGGCAGGCGACAGGCCAGTAGGCAACAAGCAGGAGGACAGTAAAGTCAGTGAGAGAAGTATAGAAAACAGAAGAATGGTAGAGGGCGGTAAAACGTGGGGAGAGATGGAGAAGGAAATGGAAGAGCTGAGGAGGACAGTGGAAGAGTTAAAGAGGGAAAGGAAGAAGGAAGGAAAAGGTATGGAAGAAGGAAGGGCAGGGGCCGAGGGGTCGACCCCCCCTACCCGACCTGACCGGGAAAAGAAAAGGGGAAAGTAGGAAGGAAGAAAAATAGAAAAAGGGACAGGGAGGAAAGACGGGAAAGAGAGAAATATAGTAATAAAGGGGATGAAAGGGAGAAGAGGATGGAATGAGGAGACCGCGAGAATGATTAA
Organism: Tenthredo scrophulariae; assembly: GCA_963978835.1. Lineage (NCBI taxonomy): Eukaryota > Metazoa > Arthropoda > Insecta > Hymenoptera > Tenthredinidae > Tenthredo > Tenthredo scrophulariae. The sequence goes on from OZ022227.1 coordinate 30,461,671, forward strand.
GGAAGCCGGGAGGGAAGAGGTACAGATAGAAGAAATGTGGGAATGTGGAGGGACAGATCTGGACACGACGAGGGGGGTGGTGGTGGTGAGGATGAGGGGTGAGAGGGAAAGAGAGAAAGTGTTGAGAGGGAAGGGGAGAGTAGAGGAAAAGTTCAAGATAAGGATGTGGAAGGACATTAGTTTTAGAGAAAGGGAGGAGAGATGGAGGACAAGGGAGAAGGAGGCGGAGGAGAGAAGAAGGGGAATACGGAACAGGAGAGGGGAACAGGAGCAGAAAGGAGGGGAAGAGAGAGAAAGAAGGACAGTAGAAGAACAAGAAGAGAGGGAAAGGGTGGAAAGGAAGAGGCTGGAAAGGAAGGAGCTGATAAGAAAGAAAGAGGTCTGGGGAAAAAGACTATTAGAGGCGATAGAAGAGATAAGGAAGCTGAGTATACAGCTGGAAACGGGGGAGTAGGAGGAAAGGAAGAAAGGGGAGGAGAAGGGAAGAGGCGATGAAGAGGGGAAGAAGAAGAAGGGGACAGGAGAAAGGAAAAGAAGGAGCGGAGAGGGGAAAAGCGGAAGAAACAAGTCAGGAAAGACGTGTATGGCCGTACAGGAGTATTAGCATTAGTTTATAGGTACAGCACCGCACTGTAGCCGTACGGAGCACGCGTAGTTGCATTTTGTAAGATCTATTTTAATTTTCCTTTGGTAATTTGTATTTTATTATTATTATTATTTTAGTTCCTCCTACATTTATCTGAATGTTTACATTTACAATTACTCCTGGTCTAGCTTCAGTTACCTTGTATTTTGTTTTATTTTGATTTGTATTTTGATTTGTATTTTATTTACTACCGTGTTTCCCCATAGTGGAAGTCGTAGAACGGATTAGACGGCAGCAGCAAATCAGAGAGGTCAGGACAAGGGAAACGGAGAAACAAATCCAAGAGAGGGAAAGAGATGGGAATAGAGTAGGTCGTAGGGAAAGAGGAGAAAGTAGGAATAAGAATAGGATAAGTAGGATTAAGACATAGTGGAAAGATTGTAACGCCGAAAGGCAACAAGAAACAATAAACACTATATTATTACTGCAATTGTAATGACAAAAAAAAATGATTAATTCGTTTAATATTTGATTGATAATGATCCGTTCAATAAGATATTAATTGTTGATTACTAAGTTTATTCACAATTATTGCAAATTCAAATTGTTTTCTATTAATATAATAATTCCATGTTGTATAATTTTATTATAGTTAATTCGTTTTATTAAAAAATAAAAATAAATCAATTTTTTCAGCCAATATTCTCATTCTATTCAATTATAAAAGGTACGTATACGTGTATATATTATTGATTGATTGATGTAAGTATCAATGATGATAAAAAGAGTTTTATTTTCTCTCGATGTATTTAAAAGTATTCAAATAACCGAAAACTGTAAAATAGACTGTGTCACATGGGAATTATTACAAGAAAATTGTGAGGTTGAACTATGCGATCTGTCATAATTTTGACATTTAAAAACAATATATTTTTCATGGGGACGAAAGTTGGCACATGCGCTCTAAATTAATTCATCATTCGGCCGGGAAGCAATGTGGCACTTTCATCCCTAAAATTACAGTTGAAAATCGAACTTTCAATCCAGGCGTTATAAAAATATCTTTTCAAGCTAGACGTTTGCGCAAACGCCCTGGCAATTCCACCTAGAAGTGCTTTGTCGAAGTCAGTCACTACTTCTCGTGGTAGACGAAAGGACGATGTTTCCTTCGCACCTTGTCGCAAGAATTCAAAGAGCCATTTTGCGATCGCGTCAGTATGTTGATCGGCCGATATCTGCTAGCAAACAGGCACCGTTTTGTTGTTGACTTGGGTAACAATTTGATATAAATATACATGGCAGCTGTGACCAGAAAGCCGTTTTATGTTCTGTACTACGGACCCAGTTCCATCGATGTGCATGGTATCGTGAAATTTTTTGTACACTGCTACTTGTTCTCTAGTCCAATAGTGTACAAAAAATTCGAAAAATCCTATAGAATGAATTGATGTCTCGTATTGAGGATCAAATTTCATAGCCTGCAAACTTTCAAATACATCATGAGTACTAATCAATCCAAGGATCTTGTCCCGCATTTCTGTAACAGCCTTGCTGATAACCGGGTTACTAGGAATATTCGCAGGTTCGCAACCCCCTATATTCTTAATCATTTCGTTAGCTTTTTTCCGCTTCCAAACGCAAGCCAGTAAATTTCCGTCTATTATTTCTTTCGCGATTTTCTGTCTTCGATGTCCCTTTAATTGTCTTTTCGTCGTATGTCTAACCGACCTTCCAAACCCATAAATGTAGCATTCCATTACTATTGGTTTGCCTTCGGATGGGGCGTTAGAAATTATTCCACGGAATTTGGCTTTGCAGTCAGGACACGTTCCAGGTACTTGAACATAAAATCCGCTATCTGACATTTCATTTTTTTTTAAACTTAACGCACAGGGTATCTTAGTCTTGGCAGATATAGCATCATACAGGGCATGTGTCCACGAATGTCTCTTCAATTTCTGCAATTCTCGTTTTCCTCGTGACTGGAACTCGTAACTCGTAATTTCAGGTTCCATATCAGTCCAAACTGTTGTCAAGTCAACTTCAAATTCTATGACAGTATCCAGCGTGGAGTTGAGCGAATTATTTAAGATCGCCGAGCTAGTATTCTGCAATGTAATATTCTTAGCCTGCAAGATTTCGTTTAATGTGTTGTGCCTGCTCTCCAAAATAATGGTGTCGATGTTTTTTGGCTTTTTACATAAGGATTTACTCATTGCTTCGGAAAGTCTCTGAAAAACATCGGTTTTAGGAGGAAGGACTTTACCGCTATTAGTTACTACCTCATATTCAGAAGATTTCAGCAATTCCTTAAGCTCAATGATAGCAGGAGGATCTTTACTAGTGACAATTTCTGTGTTTTGAGTGGCCATTCTATAGGGTATAATGGGAGGATTTTCTGTTTATAATGTTCTTATTTCGAAATAAGGATCTAAGTACAACGTTGCGAGGTATGTTCGTCTTACTCGAGAAAAGCAGCAAAGCATAAATAACCCGACGCAGGCTTAGTCTATAGTGTACAGTAGTTGATAGCGCGGCCGCAAGCATCAATCTGTAGTGTGAGCGCCACGTAGTGACTGAGTAGAGAAGTAGCGACTGGTGGTGGGGCGTACTTGGCAGTCAGTCAAATAGAGATATTACCATAGAGAAGGCGAGGCGGCTGAAATAGCCTGATCGGAATAGAAAAAGACGAAAGGTCGATGGGGTCCCGATGTTCTTCTCTAATAATGCATGCGCATTAACCCCACATAGATTAGTTGACAATTGTACATACATTAATGTGATTATTACCCACAAAAAATACTTTCTCATGCCAAAAAATATATGGGGTATTCTCGCTCATCCGGGACACTTTTCTGCGCATGAATTACCGATTTTAGTGCCACGCGAGATTTTGGTACTTGGCCAATCCCTAACAACAAATCCAGGGTCATACCCTCTGATTTCAACTGTTTCAGCAGTGATTCGATTTGCAAAATACGAAAAAATCAGTTTTCGAGCGCATCGCACTATCTTCAGACGTACGTACCTTTGGTTCAGGGGATCCAAAAAATATTTTCAACCAGTGCTCTAGAATCAGAAAACTTCCACCTTTTATGCTGTAACATCCAAGACTTCCGACAAAATATTTTGGTCACGAATTTCACAATATATTTTTGTTTTTCGTCCTGTGACCAAAGGGCATAATTTTTTTTGATGAAAATTGGACTGTAGGTAGATCTCCATGTACTCAAAAGACCCTGCAAAAAATATAGGGGGGCATATTATACGTTCAAATTCATCGAATCCATTAATTTACGGAAGTATTTATTCCATTTCATGCTGCACACTTGACCTGAAACTACAAAAATATGAATATAAAGGTACACGCTTGACTAAAATCTTAAAAATAACTGGTGAATATAACGTACTTTTTGATTTCATCAAACGGAATACGTCAGAGTACCATTCGATCAATTACGACACGTTTACGACGCGCGACGGCTTGATGTTCAAGTTCCGGAGTTTTGGCCTTTTGCATCTTGAGGATGTATGGGCATCACAGCAAAAATGATGATAAAAATTTTTTTAAATTTGGATCTATAGATTTCATCCTAGAAAAAATTCAACAAAAGTTTCGAGCTCTTAAGGAAGCCTGTTTAGGAAAAAATTGGATTAGAAAAATCGACGAAATAACGTGTGTTCTTATGGGTAAAAGTGGTAGAAAAATTGTATCTGTGTTAAAAATGACGAAAAAAATCTGAAACTTTTTAGGTCGACGGGGAAAAATATCTGATTTTCGCCTGATCATTTTTGCATTGATTAAGTAGCCCGTTTTCAAAAAATTGAATAATTTTTCCCGAGTATTGAGAAAAAAATCACTCCGCGCCAATTTGAAGTTAGTTGATATAAAGTGTATTGCCTATACTTATGCTTTCGGAGTCTTGACCTTCCGGATCTTTGGGTTTCGGAATTTTGAACCTTCGGTATGTCGCGATTCGGAATTTTTTAAATCGGTTACATAGACTTCCGGTGAAATACCCTTTCTGAAAACTGTAAGTTCGTTGCATTGAAATTCGGAAATTTGACCGTTCGGAACTTTGAAAATTCGGAACCACGATCAGACCCCAAAAATAAAAAAATAAAAAAAAAAACGACAGATACAAATAGTGTTCGAGATCAGATATTGATCTAGGAATTAAAAAATCTAGTAAATGATTTTTTGTTTTACTTTTGCATCAAATTTTCGAAAAATTCATTGAAAACACAATTTAACGAAAGAAAAACCATTCAAACTAATGCATTTTTGGAGAAGTTATAAGCTTTCAAAACAAAAAAAAACCCTAGAATTGTGTCGAATTCATATCTCGTGAACGGTTTGATAGGAAAATTCGAAATGAATCGTGGAGCCTTTTTCACAGCGTACGGAAAGATGAAAAAATTTGAGGCTGAATAAAAAATCTCAATTTCGATGGTAGGTTGGGTTGGTATGGAAAGCCCCATATGATGTATTTTTTTCTGCTATCCTGGGTACGCCGGGGTTGAGTTAAGATTTCTTGAATGAATGAATAAATGAATAAGGTATTCGAACTAACAATCAAAAGAATCGTGATATGACGATTGAAAAAAATAATGGACGTTTTTGCGTGAATTTATTCCGTGCGAATCGACTTTTCGGCGATGGCGGCCATAATTTTCGAGATATTCGCATGATTTTTGCAGCACATCGCGGCACAAGCATCAGAATCGCGATAGCGCAATTCTTGAAATAAATAGATCGATATTTCTGGAATTAACTTCGTTGAAATCGGTTTTTTGACTCTGGCGGCCATATTTTTCGAGATATTCGCATGATTCTTGCGGCACATCGCGGCACAAGTCGAGCACATTGCGGCACAAGCATCAGAATCGCGATAGCGTAATTCTTGAAATGAATAGATCGATATTTCTGGAATTGACTTCGTTGGAATCGGTTTTTTGACTCTGGCGGCCATGTTTTTTGAGATATTTGCATGATTCTTGCGGCACATCGCGGCACAAGTCGAGCACATTACGGCACAATTTTTTTTTTTTTTCGAAAAAATGACATGGCCATGCTCGACCGAAAAACGGTTTTTTGAAGGTTAGTGGTCTGTATTTTGAGACCGGGACTTGAGGTTTGCGGCACATTGAAGCACAAGTCGAGCACATTACAGCACATTCAAACTTTTTCACAAAATTCAAAATGGCCATGCTAACTTCTCGTACATGTCACACTCTTCAAGGTAAAAAAAACAAAAGAAAGGAACCGTAAAGGAACATGAAAAATAGATACAGCATGTAAAATATAACACACGTAGAAAAAAAAAATTAAAATCCAAGTAGTGAATTGTTATGAATTTGATAGGAGTCATTCAGGATTAGGATTGAGCTGCTACCAGTAGTACGAATCTGGATACAGCTGTCGTTGAGTTCGTTTCTCGTTTTACACCTTAAGGTAACCGGGCTTTGGATAATAGGTGACTGATCTGAATTGATTTAAATAAATAGAAGAATAATCGTTTATTGGTAATGATTACAACGATGGTAGAACTATCTATATGAGTTTTACAAGTTTGTAGAGCTTGAGTGAAGGGTGATTTCGAGTTAATGAATTATGATTTTGGAAACGAGTCTCAGAGTGTCTGCTTTCTTTAATGATCGTGAAGCAAGTGATTGAGCGACTACCCTGTTTGGCGATTGAAGAGCAAGTGTAGTACTGGCTACTGTTGAGCTGAATGATGGGATCATTCTTTTCCATTGTTCTCACGGGCATGAGCTTGCTTATGCAGGTGCAGTTAGTGGGCGCATAGGTAGGGATGAAGTTCTTTGAATGTAAGGATGAAACTTCCTCTGATTAGAGGCTGTGAGACTGGATGCATGCAGGATGTTATGTCTTGGGTATTGAGGGTGAGAGAGCATGGAGGAGTATGGAATAGTATGGAGTACGTAACAGAATGATCGAGATGTCTATATAATTCTAGTCCACGTGCCAATCCACGTGCACATCTAATTAGAGAACACAAAGCAGTATTAGTTTCTGGTCCATTTCCATTTTTATGGATAGCTGAACAATTAAAAACAATGTTTGATACGTAGTGATTTATTTTCACTTGTTTCATTACACATGTGGGGCATTCTCGCGTTACTTCAGCCACAAAGAAAAACAAAAAGTCCTCACAAAATAACAACGAAGCGGGCGATATATTGATGCGAATAAATTCACGAAATTTAATTATTTTTAGAAATTTTTTTTGACGAAATACTCAAGTGATGTAATTTTTCATGGGAGCAGTAATATCTCGAGAGCGACCAATCGCAACGACAATGTTAAGGAATAAAAATCTGCGATTGTTCGGGGCCTACAAGAATAAGATTTATTTAGATTTAATTGAGTAATTCTGACCCACATTTCAGGTCAAAATCATCGAAAATTTTCATTTTTCAAAGGAACAGCGCTCAATGGCATAATCTCCTCGAATTATGTATGAAAAAACCGAGTTTGAGTATTTTTTTATTTTATCAATGGGATTTGATTCTGTTTAGGGGATTGCTTTTGCAAGATTTTCTAAGATAAGTATCTCTGCAGATAACTTTTCAACGAGTGCGATTCCCATGAACAGGGTTTTCCCTAACATTCTTTTTGAAAAACTGATATCTATTAGAATTATGTATTTACAATTATGCTGAAAAATTCGGAAATTATTTACTACGTAGTTTTTCAGATATTGATAATAATTGAGTAAATAAGTCGGATATAGTCATGAGTATAAGCGAATAAGCGATAGTGAGTGAAAGAGGAGGCAATAGCGAATGAGTGAGTAAGCAATAGCACAAACTATATCTAGGAAGGCAACTACTTGAAACTCGGCCTTTCCGTACAGAATTCGAGGATATTATAACGATGACATCGAGCGTCGTTCGTTTAGGAAATAAGAATTTTCCCCAAAATGTAGGTCTGAATTACGCAGTATTATAAATAATCTTATATCTGTCAGTATGATTAAATATGAATGAATTTCAACCTTGTAGGCCTCGAAGAACCACAGATTCTCGATTGTCTTCACGATTAATCGTTCCCGAAGTATTACTCTTTGAATGAAAAATGACAAAACTTGGTTATTCCGTCTAATAACATTTGGGAAAATTTGAAATCTCCCGAATAAGCTTTTTTTTTAATGGCTGAAGAGACGTGGAATGCCCCATATGTGAATGTAATGAATGCGAAGTTATGGACGCTATACCGAGAGGAAATCTAGAAAGTATTGTAACTTACTGCGTATGTTTCACCAGCGGAAGGCCGGTGAAATTACGCTAGTCCGGGTGAATTCTTTGTCACGGGTGTGATTTTTGGAGCCCCTCGTAGGAAAAAATGCGTAATACCTTGAACCCTAATACAGACTTGGGATTGCCTTACTGCACAGACTCGGATAGACACTTTTGGTCTAACAGAGCTGGTATTAGTTGAGCGCACCGAAGCTGCCTCCCTAACTACAGACTTGGGATTGCTTATCTTCACAGACTCGGATAGATACTAGATCTACCAGAGCTGGTATCAGAATAGCTCACCGAAGCTGCCTCCTATCTACAGACTTGGGATTGCCTAACTTCACAGACTCGGATAGATACTAGATCTACCAGAGCTAGTATCGGAATAGCGCACCGAAGCTGCCGTCTATCTAGCTAGCTAATCACGATTTTATTTAGCAAGTGAATTTACTCTGAAAGAAATTATTTTAATTTAGCACGGAACCACAATATGAAATGAAACGCAAGGATAAAGTTTCTTATTGGTTTTATGTTATTTTGTAATTGCCTTGGCAATTTCTCTATTTATAAAAAAAAAAAAATAACTATTTACAATAACTAAATTATAATTTCTGTTTTTTGTTTGTTTGATAATTGTTTCTGTTTTGTTTGATAATTGTTTTGAATTATAAGTGCTGCTTTAGCTAAATATATTTCGTTTAGATTTGAGTTATAAATGCTACTTTAGCTAATTATATTTCGTTCTTGATTTGGGATTATAAATGCTGCTTTAGCTAGTTATATTTCGTATTGATTTTGAGTTTTGAGTTGAAGATTAGGTGTGAGTCGATCGCCTGCTTTAGTACGAATCGCTGCTCGTCGGTCTGGCGAGCCGCCTTATACAGTGCTTGTGACGTCACGCGACGGTCGGATGATCGGCGTGTGACGATCTGCGCGGTCGTACGGTCGTATGTCGCGTGTTCAGCCAGCTGGTATCGGCCGAACACGTTACAGTATACAGTGACTGCGCACGCGCGAGTTTCGTCGTCCGCTGAGGCAGGCTAGCCACCCTGAGTCTCAGCTGTCAAAATTTGTTTTTGACGGCGATGTAATTGATACGAATTTTTTAGGTTCAGATCTCAATTAATTGCGGTAGTGATTCAGAAAGGCTTGGAAAGCTTTTATTGTCAAAATTAAAACTTGATGTTCTGAAAGAACTGTCGAAATTTATTCCGAACAGCTGATTGTTGGCTTCGATTCGATGTGTCGGATCATTTTGAGAGGAATTGTTTATCCGATTAAACTGGAAACTAGTGGTCTAAGTGATGGGTGCTTGGAAAAAACGAAGCAGGTAGGTGGAAACAGTTTATTCAATCATGATAGTTCAATACAGTAGAAATAATCCAAATTCTTTTGATCAACAGGAAATGTTGGTGAATAAATGCTGTTTGGTTGGAAAATTCAAGAATGAGTCTACAACAGCCAAATGATTGCATCTCTGCCTTTCATCGACATCTCTTATTTAATTTCATCTCAAGTGCAGAGATCATCTCCACTTTTGTCGGTTGACCGAAGAAATTGTTATAATTTCTTTTAATTCTAAATATTTTTCATGCAACGTTTCTTTTACATATCTTTCTCGACAGAGAGGAACATTAAATTTACGAGTTCTGAAATAGAAAAACATGAAACCAATTTTTCAAGAAGTTTGAATATTTTATCATCTGTGATTGAATTGTGATTTTTTTCTTTCACGAGTCTAGTTTAATTAAGTTTCCCTCGAATCTCCTCCTACCACAGCAGATTATTGTCAATCGTAAAAAATTTCTAATGATAAGCAGAATTCATTCTGTAAATCATCGACAGTGTTCGAGTTACTGAATAGAGAGGGCCCCATACTGAAATTAAAAATGTATCAACTTTCGGTTGATTGAAATTATTTCTGAACAAGCGATTATTTGTAATGCAACGTGTATTAGCAAATAAATGCATTTGTAGCCCTTGACGAGGTTTGCCTAAGGATTTTCAAGAAGACACAAGTACAGACACAGCGACAGAGATAACTGAGACAGCTGGAACTAGCTAGCGGGGTGAAATTATAAACCAAAACTAACTTTAAAGATATTTTCAACTAAAAATGTTGAACATTCCTGGATTTCGATTGTATCAGTTCGGCTAGCAAAACCTATTGAACCAAATGACAAAAGTAACGAAGCCCAAGTTCAAAATAAAAATATTCATGTGTTCTAATAATTCCTTGACGCTGTGAAGTAGCACTAATGGCCGAATAACAAACTCATCATTATTGGCTTGAACAAAGTAAAATGGTAAAATATTTAAACATCCACGTCTGTACTGTGCGAGTTCTTCAATTTCGCCCCAGTCAATGATGTAAAGATGGAGGTGATGGTCCAACAAAATCACTTGAACTTCTGTTGCCTGACAGAACGACCACATCGAATAGTTGAAATGGTGGCACCAATCAAGAAAACATGGTCCTTGCTGGCAGAACGTTTTGATTACCAGGTAACATACAATTTTCCTACTGCTGATCGAGCCTCCTAGAAAAACGAATTTTATCATTGAATGCATGGCAAAATGTTGTACCACTCAAAGATCACTGAATCAGAATTGTACTCACGAACCCCGATGACTTCTCCGAGGAGAAAACTTGAACGTCGACGACTTTAGTCCCACTTCACTGTTTGATTGTTTCCTAGCTGAGAATAAAAGGTGTTATTATCAGACCTGTTTCTGCTGATTTTGGATTCAACTAATTGAATGCATTGTACTTTGATGATGTAAACTACACTGTGATTAACTGTTATTCTTTTCCTCTTTTCATTCTTGGATTTTTGGGGCATCCTTCTTTGGTAATCAAACATCGTTCGCTGTACTACGGAGTTGCATTTAACAAAGCTGACGAAGGGTCTGTGAGAGTTTCAGTCAGGTACATCTGCTGTAAATTTACACTCCTTGTACTCGTAAATTTCATGGACAAGCCGTATCATTTTGTTGTGTTCCTTCCTATTAATTTTATTCGTTTATTCCATGTTCATCGACACTGATTATTGGCGTCCGGAGCACTGCACTGGGATGAGTCCATTCCGGAAGTATCTTCTGATCTGTTTCAACAATCCATTTATTTTTTACCTAATGTGAATAAAGAATATTTTTTCAATAAACGTTATTTTCACTCACCTGCCTCAGTTCGTCCAGACTGCCACCTAATAATGACCTTTCAGATTTGATTTTGGATTTCATCTTTCACCAAATCACTTCAAGATAATTCTTGTAGTAGCGATTAATTGTTGTTTTCACATTAAATCTTTCATTGCACCCACTGAATAATCTTCCGATATGGACTACGTTATTAAAAACTGCTCGTCCGTGCTATTTTTTTTTTTTTTTTCGCTAATTATCGTCGAATTAAAATAAAAAGCAACATAACCTCGATTGACTACTTCACGCGCGAGAGTTCGACGGCAGATCTCGCTTAATTTTCTTTAAGTTGGCACCCATGCCTCACAGGTTGAAATACCTCCGCGGGACGATCCTACCGACCAATGAAATTAAATTAATTTGGCGCGTGCGCTGTCACTGTATACTTTCTAGATTTCCTCTTGGTACAACTTACCACTACGTATGAAGGATGTTTCGCATTTTTCTGGATGGCTCACGCGCCTTGCGCTTCGCTGCATTTGCGGCACGGCTCTTAACTTTTGTTAATTTTGCAGCTCGGTTTTCGGACGTGCAATGCCGTTGCAGTTTGACTCTCAGCATAAAGCGTACAGCGAATAACCGATGGGCATGACATCCATCTGACTCATCGAACCACTGCATGTTGATCTTGTTTGTTGCTCGGATCGCATGATTGACAAGCTTCATGAGGATATCAGCCTTGTGCTTGCGTCGAATAAAAATACCGTGGAAGGACTGGAGCTGAGCTTCTCGACGATTTTATAGTATTTATCAGTTGGCCTTTGTAAATTTATGACCGCATGTTCGTCATTACTGATATATTCTCGGCATTCAAGGTACCTTTCATTAGTATTACCAGTATCGGATATTTTTTCAGCCATAATATCTCGACAGTGTCCACAGGTGTGTATTTTAATTAATTTGTTTATGGTATATCCGGCGAAAAAGGCGATAGCGTTTGTTTCATATGATCCTGTATTTACAGGAGCAGCTGCAGCTTCGAATAAACGGATACGTGTGATCAAATCCATATCATCGTTATCCTCGATATCGCTGTCGCTGTCGCTGTCAGTGTCTGAGTCGTCGTCGATTTGAGCGTCAGTTTCGGAGACATCGACTGGGGGCGAACTCTCCATCCTCGGAAAATTCGATAGCACTGACAGCGGCTTCGTAGTGCTGATTTGTTAAATCACCCGCGGAATTTGTCTCATAATTCGATGGCAAAAGAGCAAGGTATGGTGAGTCAGCGCATATAACATTACCTCGTTTAGAAGAAATGATATTACGGACTGAAATGAGATGGCGTGCGCTAAATCGGAACATCCTGCATGTCGGGTTCGGATTAAATCCTTCACGCCTTCGGAATCGTGAGGACAGCTGCTCCACAGAGTATTGGTTGCATAGTGCAGTGCACAACTTGAAATCTGGGAATTGATTGCGTAGTTCGTAATAAAGATTGAAGATACCACGAACAGTTTGACAGATTCCGACGAACGATATAGGCCGCTTCCATCGCTCTTTAGCGAGTACTTTCATGTCCGATGCCCAGGACAGAAAATCTATCAAGATCTGCTCGACACCGGGGTTCTCAATGCACAATGGCCGCTTTGCGGGATTCGGGCTGTATAAACTTGAGCTATTACAAGCATCGATTATTGTGTCCATATTTCGGCAAAATTGAGCTGTGCTGACAATTGTTTCAGAACGGACACTTCCTGAATGGTATGCCAACTCCAGCGCAGAAGCAAACCGTTTGCTGAAAATCTGAAAAGCCCGAGATACGTTCATGCGTTGAAATCGATCAGGCCACATGTGAGCCTCTGTGATATAACCAAGAAGATTGGATGTTCCACATCGTTGACCCTCGTGAAATGTTGCGGTAAAGTCAGAGTATTTAACAATTTTACCTGGTATACCAACTGTACCCCACTTTCTTAGCATGCCTAGAACATTCTTCACCGCATGCGGAAAATCGTAGATAGCATGAATCTTAACATCCAGATGCATAAAATATGGATGGCTCTCGCTTACTTTTAATATATTGTATGCTTTTCCGTTTGTTGTACCCTGATCACACACCGTCATTTTCAAGATAGCTCCAGTGTCATTGATCTTGTCTATGCATATTTTCAGCAACTTTACAATATCTGCGCCACACACGCTATTGCACGGCAAAAAATATGCTGAAAGAGTCCGCCACCGGTTGCGTGGATGCAGTCCGTTTAAGCAGAACACGAACGCATGATTTGCACGCCGAGGAGTCCGGCCGAGAGGTCCAAGATCTTCAAAACCTTCGATGACGTCGGTTTTCATGTCATATTCTTCGCGCTCCATGAGAGACATTTCATCCCATTTCAAAGCACAACACCTTTCATCGGGTGGAATGTCTCTCATGGCCTGTTTCAGCGCTGAGAATATGTGTTCGCAAAACCCAACGTTTACTTCGGTTTCTGCAACCCATCTTCGAACCGTCCTATCTGCTGGCAACTTTAGCCCCATGTCACGCAACTTTTCATAGGCCGATGCCGAATAATGGTGCAATCTCATTGCCAGGTCACGTTGATCTTCAGGGAACGGCATCGTGGTATTATCATGACGCAACTGCATTTGAATCATCGTACGACTGACTTCGGACTTAACCTCGTTAATATCTATGTAATTAGGCGACTTTTTCTTCTTCAAGTCCGCAGATTCACTTTGAACTTCAATTTCCAGATGGCACGGCTTTGAAGCACCAGAGGTAGATTGTTGCATCTGAGATTCCAACTTCGAAATGACACTACGCAATCTGTCATTTTCGCATCGCAGCCGCTCAACGTCATCATCATAAGGTTACGCACATGGCGAGACCGGATCGTCAGCTTTCAAGTGGCATGACTAATCATGAGCCGTAAGATTTTCGGCTATTGTTAACCGCGGCGTACTGTAAGTACGTTTTACCTCAGTCTTATCAAACGACTGCATATCACAGTGGCGTAGGACAGTGTGATAATCCACAGGAATAGCCTGCCTTCCTAATTTGTCGCGGCCAGGTGTTGAAAAGCTATCCGCTGTGAAATGTAGTGAGCACAGTCGGTGATTTTCCAAGTTTCGGTAGTGCGAAACTTCTCGTTCTCGTGCTTTGGGATCAAAAAAAAAAGTCTAATTAATTATACCATAGATATAGGAAACAGAAAAAAATTAATAAATAATAATGAACTACGTTTAATAATTACATAAATTTTTTTTTTCCACAGATGCATATTCCCATGATACCTTTCGGTTTCAAAATGGCACTAGCTGCCCTATTGTACAGGGTGTAAAAAATTATGTGTCGCCGTTTTACCGGTTGATTCTCCAGGTCGAGATCGGCGAAGATCCCGAAAAATATGCCCACGCAAAATTGATCTTTATGTCGACTTTGAAGGTCAGATGGAGTCAAAAAAATTATATGATCCTAAAAAATTCTATTTGTAGAGAGAAACAAAAGTCTCAGAGAAACCATGGGTCGCAAGATACCCTTTCCCATAAAAAATGGCATTTGAATATAATCTGAAAAAATCGATAAATTTAGGAGAAAATTACAAATCGATATTTTACCGAATTGTTAATTATTTAGGTAACTCTCGTCATCTGTCGGTTCGAATCTCACAATTCGGTGGAATGTCGATTCCTAACTTTTTCCTAATTTTAGCGATTTTTTTTTTGTATTATGTTCAAAGGTCGTTTTCTATGAGAACAGGCTGCTTGCGACCCATGGTTTCTCAGAGACTTTTGTTTATCTGGACGAGTAGAATTTTTCAGAATCATCACATTTTTTGACTTCATCTGACCTCTAAAATCGAGATCAAGTTCATCAATTATTGACTCTATTTTTTTTTTTTTTTTTACAGCAGATTACTAGTGTTTTGAGCTATCGTTCTAAATCATTGAAGAATATTTGGACTATGCGTTACGTAGTTCTCAGCTACCGATGAAAAAGCGGTGAGTGCAGCATACGGGTCGCATCGGTGATTGAATCTTTTCGAAACTCGGGGGAAACATTCTACATTGATGTAATCCCAGACCAAACTAACAATATTCAATAAATTACAATTTTAAGTATGAAAATTATTACATCCAAGCCGTTTTTATATTTAATTCTGCAGAATAATAGTTGGAAATAGAAAATTTTCATACTTGAAATTAAAATTCATTGGATATTACTGGTTTGATTGGGAATTACATCCATGTAGAATGTTACCTCCGAATTTCCAAAAGATTCAATCAACGATGCGAGCTGCATGCTACGCCAACCGCTTCTACATCGGTGGCTGAGAACTACGCAACGCGGAGTCCAAATATTCTTCGATAAAAGTGAACGATACTTTAAAACACTGGTAATCTGCTGTAAAGAAAACTAAGTCAATGAATTATTACATCACAGCGTATCAGTGATTAAAAAAAAAATTTTAAGATGTATATACCCTGATTAATACTGATTTCGGGCGGAATTTCACTACTGCTCTATATTTAAGGATTGCCTGTCCAGCTCCAGACAATCAAATGAAGAGAAGTGAGTCGAGAAATCCGTTGTCGTGTCTATACTACTTTTTTGCATAATAAAATTGTGTGATTAGTGAGAATCAAAAAGATTAATGAACATACCTGCATCTCGTATCCATAGTTCATATCTAGAGTGTTTAGTCCTAGGAAAACTAAACGAGTGTATGTCCTCACTATTACGGGTTGAAGCACAATCTTTATAAAAACACATATCCCTGGTAGTTGATGTCATGGCACAGCGTAACTTTAATTTGTTCAGATGTCTTATTTAGTGATTAGCGATTTTGACGACTGTTGCCTCGACGATTCTAACAGTGACTGCCGAATTTTTACGCGAAATCGAATGCGATACAAAAGACGCAGCGCTGGAGAACAGCGTACAACAATGTAGGATTTTATTGTACCACGACAATAACCATCAATCCGATGTATGATCCGACCGTTGAAGTTTGATCATTTTTTGCGAGATTTTTGTTCTCGATTTTGAAGATTGTAAAAAAATTAATGCGCTGAGCATTTTAAAATGCTGATGACGTCTTTTTTTACCATTTTCAAAAATTGCTGATTAGCCAATCAGCCGGACTGAATTCTGCAATCGACTGAATACAAAAAGTCCTGGTTCGGGCCGGCAAAAAAAAATGAAGTCTGTTATG
The DNA here is from genome assembly GCA_963978835.1 of Tenthredo scrophulariae. NCBI lineage: Eukaryota > Metazoa > Arthropoda > Insecta > Hymenoptera > Tenthredinidae > Tenthredo > Tenthredo scrophulariae. Next base: position 30,477,880 of record OZ022227.1, read on the forward strand.
AAAGTTTCTATACAATTTTAGCCATGATTTGGGCCAAATAATGCAGTTCGTGTTCAGTCAAAACAGAGGAATTTTTTTTCGCAACGATGCGCCTTCAATTTTTCTGCTAGTTATACGAAATATTCGGGCATTCACGCATGAAAAACATAACAGCGCGATAAGACTTACGATTCAAAAGTCACAAACAAAACACACGCAAAGTGGATGCATGAGAAAATTCCGTGTTTTGACGTTGAATTCACGAATGTCGTCCCAGAGATTATAAGTGCGTATGTCTGATGGGTAAGACTCCAGGGAAGATAGCAAACAAGTAGGAAAACTTTTGAATGTAGCTATAATTGCTAATTCATATAATTCGTAATTCATGTAATTATTAATTCATGTAATTGTTAACTCATATAATTTTCAATTTGTATAATTGTCAATCGTGTAAAAATATGTGAAACCGGACACCGAACGTCTGAAAACACTGAGATTCCTACCTCCGAGGGGGAACTACAAGAAGGGACAGCAGCATTATCCTGAGGCCTTATGGCTGTCATCTTTGGACTTCAAGGGATACCTCATAGCGTGCACCGGTGGCTCTTCAAAAAAGCACCAAAGTCAGTGCTCCCTTCGGTCAAGAGGATCATCTTGGCTCACCAGCAGGTCGACGACATACGGGGATGTGTCAACACTCCTTCGGTCACCTTACGAACCTATCACTTTCAATTCTAAATACCTGAGGGTGCCTTACCGAACGGCGCAAGAGCGCCTCCAGAGCCTCCTATTCTTTGACTTATCGGTCTGGATCCGAATCAAACTCTGAGCCATTATCGTCTCAACGACCGTTATTGCGGCTGGTTCATTCCAGAAGACTATCAGTGTAGGCGTTCCATTCATAGGAGCCCTATCGCGACCGAGGTCTAGTTGCCTAGTACGCCATTTACAGTGGAGGCTCCAGCAGATTGACTGCAGTCGTCAGGCTGTTACGGTTAAGCCAGATTCTTCCGACGAGCGAGATCCAGAGTTAACCCAGCGCCAGGGTGCTACTGGAGGACGGCCGCGATCAGAGGGGGCCCGAAACATGGGTCGAGCAGGTGACAACTAATTATCAGTACGCAGGCATGTCAGAGGTGTTTGCATTTTGGGACCTGCTTCGTACTACCTATTACTTACTAACGAAGCGACATCCAACCAAGGAAAAAGGAGCAGTGTTTGCAGCCGATCGTGCGATGCATTTCGACTAATAATCTATGAAATCTATGTAGGTAACTTTATAACGCCCACCGTTATCAAATTACAGGTGGTGGGTGGTATTTTTGATATAACTTTGGTATGCGCAAAATAGTATAAGTCTTTTCAGCACGTTGTGCGTAAAGTTCGATTCTGCGTGTATGAAATTCAACTTAATGCGCGTTGTGTTAAAAAAACAAAGTCTGGTACACGTGCGAAAGATGATTCCCGGCTTGTGTGATAGTCACCCTTGCTTCGCTCGGGTGAAAAATCTTCACACTCGTACGAGAATCAACACTTTCGCCCTATTATCGAAAAGTACTATTGCCAAACTTTCCCTGGAGTAACCCCTGAGAGAATAGATATACGTGAAGACCGTCACACTCATCATCAGCGTTATTTGGCAGTGTCATCATATGATATGAATTGTTTTCTTATTGATTCATTTTCTCTCCGCTTAAAATGAATTTTTTTTTTTTTGTAAGAAAAAACCCTTGTTACGTCTCAACTCCACAACCTCTAATAGTTACCCGATCCACTATTTCCTATCTCCCAGACATTCCGTCAGCAACTTCATTACCCAACACCTGACTTCCTGAGCCTACTCTTCTCCTCAAAATCACACCAGAGCTGCATCTGCACTTTGGCCTCCCCACCTTGCTTAGAACCAACCTTTCCTCATTATTCTATTCTAATTGCCAACTTACTCTTCAGTCAACCTTCAATCTCTCCACATCTTCTCTCCTTCTTCTATCCCTACATCCTCCTTCATATCCAACTTCTACTTTCAAGCCAACTCTCCAACTACTTTTTTCCTAACACCTTCCTTCACTCACACATCGTCATCTATCACGCTCTTCCTATCCAACCCACACCTCTCACCAAGTCTCATTTTCACCTGTAACTACGAATAAACTATCAAATCGATCTATATATATATCTGTAATTCATTCATATCTACCTCGTCACAACCTTACCCTCAGTAGCGTTATAACCCCGACATAACACCCTACTGGATATTTGACTACAAAAAAAATTATTTTCTTAGGATAACTAAAATGGTTCAATAATTCCATTGATGGAACGCATTTTGCAACATTCAGACTGTGGTAGTATGTCTATTGAGATAGGAGAACCGTTTGCATGAAATTTTTGGCGTTTCAAAAATTTTCGTGGGGTTTTCCCTCAATCATTGATCAAATAAAGCTTATCTACCTTTAAATTGCCAAGTACCGGTATCGCTTTGTAATGCTGTACAGTTCAATTTATTCATTTTATCATATTTAATATCGAAACAGCTCAATGTTCGCTGTCGGTTATGCCTCATGAAATGGTTGTGTCTTAACGCGTATGGGATAAGATTTATCTAAAAATCTTCTGTATACTAGCTTTTATTGGAGTATGGTTACATCCGTGGTAGTATAATTCGAACGGGCTATTCTTATTTTCAATTATTATTGATAAACCTGAATTTTGTCTAAAAAATGTATTGATCAACCTGAGTTAATGCAAGGGAACAATATCTTTCTCGCGATTGATTTAAATTGTATTTTTTGTTATTTCATCTCGCTAATATGCCGAGGTCTGTTGTCTATTTGTTCAATTTCATAGAATATACAACCGGAAAGCACATGTAAAAGTTTTTGAGTTTGAATGCTGTACCTAGTCCCTCTAACATACAGTATCGAACCTCAGATAGCTGACTTGTCGATTGAAAGTTCTCTCATCATCGTATTTTCACTTTTTGTTGAACATCGACGCAAGTGCGTCTGGCGTCTAACGGGTGTAAATTCCGTTGTACCGAACATCTAAAGGCAAACGCTAAAGAGTAGCGAACCGGGGCTATCCTGATAAAGAATTACGTTACAGTATCTGAAATAATTCACGAAGAGATGTTTCAAGTAATACTACGAGGTAGCATATTATAAGTAATATCCGCCAGGTCGATAGAAAGAGGGGACTTAGTTGACAAAAAGTGCCCCATATACATGTGGGCAGGTCTACCGATCATCTGTATACCATCCGATGCAAAAATTTCGAGTTGTCTGTAATTTTAATATGTTGTAGTGTATACTGAGACCACCAACAAAAATTCCTCCTAAAAAAAAAATGGTACTTTCAAAATGTCTACTTACAAAAGGATTGAAATCAGATACAATTGCCAAGTACATGTCTTCTGTATAACAAAAGTTGACATCGGAAGAACAGAAAACTGAACCAACAAAAAATCATCAAAAGTTTTGCTCGTTCGCTCGCTCACTCGATTGGTTGTTGATTATCAACGTACAAAAGCATTGAAATCAGATACAACTGCCAAGTACCTGTAGAATAGTAAAAGTTCGGAATTGAAGAATTTGTTCAAACTAAATAACGTTGTAAATTTTTTGTTTAAAATTTTGTTCGAATTATTTTTTCGTTGTGAATATTTTTTGATAAATGTTGTCATTTTCAATTTCTTCATCCGTATTATTTTTTCAACCAATAATCATAAGCCAATCGAGTGAGCGAGCGCAGCGAGCGAACGAGTACAACGTTATTTAGTTTGAACAAATTTTTCAATTCCGAACTTTTACTATTCTACAGGTACTTGGCAGTTGTATCTGAACCCCAAAAAGCACCCCTAGTGCAAAAACCTTTCGCCAAGTACATTAATGTGGTCACTACCCCTAAAAAACCCACCAACAAAAATTCCTCCTAAAAAACCCACCAACAAAAATTCCTCCTAAAAAAAAAATAGTACTATCAAAATGTCTACATACAAAAGCATTGAAATCAGATACAACTGCCAAGTACCTGTAGAATAATGAAAGTTTGGAATTGAAAAATTTGTTCAAACTAAATAACGTTGTACTCGTTCGCTCGCTGCGCTCGCTCACTCGATTGGCTTATGATTATTGGTTGAAAAAATAATTCGGATGAAGCAATTGATAATGACAACATTTATCAAAAAATATTCACAACGAAAAAATAATTTGAACAAAATTTTAAACAAAAAATTTGGAGTCCGTGGTATGTTGGTGGGCCAATGTTTGAATGGCTATCAGATGACATTGACATGGTTCGCAATTGATATTTCATAATTCTGTTTCTACAAAAGGCCCACCAAGTACCACTACCTCCAAATTTTTTGTTCAAAATTTTGTTCAAATTATTTTTTCGTTGTGAATATTTTTTGATAAATGTTGTCATTATCAATTTCTTCATCCGAATTATTTTTTCAACCAATAATCATAAGCCAATCGAGTGAGCGAGCGCAGCGAGCGAACGAGTACAACGTTATTTAGTTTGAACAAATTCTTCAATTCCAAACTTTCATTATTCTACAGGTACTTGGCAGTTGTATCTGATTTCAATGCTTTTGTATGTAGACATGTTGATAGTACCATTTTTTTTTTTGAGGAGGAATTTTCGTTGGTGGGTTTTTTAGGGGTAGTGACCACATTAATGTACTTGGCGAAAGGTTTTTGCACCAGGGGTGCTTTTTGGGGTTGATATCACCACTTTTTGTACAATTTCGCTTGACTACTTAATAATTGTGCTCGCTCGCTACGTTCGCTCGAATGGGTTTTCCTATATATATCCTCACCTGCAAGGCTTGCTCAGTTGTCAACATTCTGCCAATTGTTCCTATGAACATATCAACGTATGTACGGTGATGCATTTTGCATCATCCGAATCCCTCAAAAAGCAGCAATGTTAAATGTGGTAGTATAATTTCAAACGAATGAAAATAATGTTAAAATATACACGTATGCTCATACTTTTCTGTGAGCCTTAAATTTCTGTGGATAGACGTAACATGTGTTCTTTTATTAAGTTCTACGAATTGTTTCGGTAGAATCCCGTATAATTATATATATATATATTGTAACGAGGCAAATTAGAATGCCTCGTAAATGAACCATCACCTCTTCCCCAGACCGAAGTGACCACCTTGATTAAAAGCCACCGATAAAAAGCAAGAAGTCCCAGCTCAAGTGTACAAGGTTCTTAATGTAATTATTAGTTGTATTAATATTTTTTCCGTCCCTCTATCTTATATTCCCGTGCCGGCCCGGATTGAAAACAACGAGGGAGATCATCCCTCAATCTCATCCGACCTGGCAGGTCGCCTGGAAGCCCTCCGAGTGATTAACTAGGGGACGACAGAGTCATCATATCCAGAAATACGCCTGAAAGAGCGCTGCATATTGAATCGCATACGCGGGGTAGCCTCCTCCCCCCTTCTGCTTGTCTCGTGCCGGCTTGGTCCACCGGCCCAATTGCAGATACTCCGCCTTCCAGGGTATTGAGAACATGACGAGCCATCTAACAACCCCCTGGCGAAAGCTCGAAGTGCCAAAAGGCCCTGTCAGGCCCGCGACAAAACCCGGCAGAAAGAAGATACGCCTCCTAATATAAGGCGTAATACCCCTTCCACCCAAAAAATTGCATCTGCATTGCGACAGACCCAGAAGCTTCACTTCTTGCTTGAAATCAGTTGAATACAGTAGTATCTTCCTTGTGAGTATAAATCTTTATAACCATTTCTATTACAAAACAGTTCTTTTAAGAACTAAACAGTCGAGCCTAATTTAGTTAAACTCAGTTAGTGAGTGTGTGTTTGATAAGGTAAGATTCCGACTATGGACGACCCTTCGATTGATATTATATTGATTCAGAAAGACTAGATCTCTTATTGCGTCGTTGAGTCAGCCCTCATTGAGGGTGACGCCGTTAAGATATCATCGAATTGTCGTACTTTAGCTTGGTTTATCTGTCGATATTGATTGTATTATTAATAATTGTGTTCCCTTGATATATGATTGTGTGCTAGTAATCGATTTTTCACGAAATTATCCCCTTTTATCGTACCGTCGTACCGTTATTCTTGTTGAGTATTTCCGTATTGATTCCCTTGTAACTTGTATTTATCGTTGATCTAACTTCCCTATACTTGCGAATAAATCGCATCTAAGAAGGAAGAATTCCCCGCGTGGAAACATTAGTTTCGTGTGAAAACGATAATTAATCCTGACGGCTTGTCGAGCCACGCTTCTTCCTTGAAGAATCGATCTAGACGTAATATCTATCATATATCAGGATAAAAATCCCGATCTCGTAGTATTGTTGAGTACAAATAATCTAACCCTTGTGTAAATCTTGAGCTGGTATATTTAGTATTATTCCGAATTATTTGTGATAATAGATTTTAACATCCCCTTCGTTAACGTGTTATTGCGTCGTAGTATGGTACGCCTCGTGTAAATTCCCTTCGGCCATCTTCGAGTGACCTCGTTCGTGTTCGGCTTCGACGCCTTGTGAATTTCAAACGAAAGGTCCTGTAATATCGACCCGCCTAACTAATAAGTAGAAGTCCCCATATTATTGATTCTTTATCTTCGATTCCCCTCTATGTTACCGACCTGTCTACTATTAGATACCGTCACCCCATAGTCTAGTTCTACCGTACCATAAGATAATTGTGCTCTTCCTCGTTTATAAATTCTTTATTCTACCGTACCTACCCCTTGTTCTATATTACCGTATGTGTTATATTATCGTCTGTCCTACTTTCTCATCTGTGACCTAGTCAATCAGCTGTTCCTGATTATTTCAATTCAAATAGTTTTATTTGGGTTAGTCCCGATCCGAGAGATTGGCTTCGATTGTTTAATTTGTTTTGTGATCATTTATTTGTTTGTAATAATTGTGTTCAACCTGAGTCCCTCCAACCTGGTTTCTTTGCGATTAATAAATCCATAAACCATATAACAAGTTTTTAACTCATCCTATATTATTTCGCCCCCATGTTCCCCCCACGCTGAGCTTACCGTGCAATATCGTTTTGTTCGCTCTATTCTTTTTATTAATTCAACTTCGTGTAAGTTTCGTCCCGTACCGCGGTATCATAAGGTACCTGGCGCCCAACACTTGGTCAATCTTGTACGAATTTTAGTATTTTTAATTGATACAAAATATTAGAGTCACGTATAAAATAATCACGTTGGTAGTGTCGGTTTTGGAGACGTGGCCGGCCCGGAGTCTCGAAGCCCTAACCCCAACCGTCGGCTGTGCACGTCACAATATATGCGTGCAACGTGTGACCCTACGCGCAGCTCTCCTCCTGTCTCATCTGGGCTTGAGACCGGCAATGGCGGAGGTACTTGCGTGCAGAGTTATAGTTGCTGCTCATGAATAAATATATATATAAATATTAGATATATGTATTGCAATTCTTAGGTAGTTTTTTTTTTTTTTTTAATGCAGCTAGGTCCTCTGCAAAAAAAAAACATGTACGCGTCCCGTACTCATAACGTCAACTTCAACTTCGAGTCTGAACAGAAAGTATCGAAAAATATAGAATTGGGCCTATTGATGCAAGACTAGCGTATCGCATAAAATGGAAGTTTTTGAAGTCAAACACTTGCATTCTGCTCTATTCGTTTGACTCTACCCCTTTTTTTTATCAAATCACACTATCCCGATATCTTGCAACTTCAGCGTTTTCTCTCATCATCCTCTCTTCTCAAACGACGACCCGCTACAAAATTGAACAATCCATGAAAAAGGTTTTTCTCCAATAATTACATTCAGAAATGAAATCACGCCGAGTCTAAAACGAATAAATAAATATGGATGAGAATCTCTATCATCTGAAAACGAGGGAGGCGATCGATCATTTCTTTAATAGTGAATAAGCATTTTCATTCTGAATATCTGTCGTGACAGCACTAATCTGAATTTGAGAAAAGCTCAAGAGAGACGAACATACAAACACAGGTCGCATACCAAAATCGAATGAATTTATGTACAGTTGACTCTATAATTCGCCGCATGATAGATAGTAGGACCGAGAATACACCGAGACCGAGACCGAGAGACATATTAGAACGTGGGTATCGATATATAGTTTGTACTATTAATTTACATGTAATCATAGATGTTTATACAGACTTTGAGATCGTTCTGAACGGAGAATCTAAGCTGTTTTCAAATCATGGATTAAAAAATCATCTCCACCGAAGGTCAAGGCACTACGTTGACGTGGAGTGTAGAATAAAGCCTATCGGAGTCCGAAACACAACGTCGACTTACAGTCTCGTTTTGACTAGATGATACGGATACAGATCATAAAACTCGTCGGAATCCTACGTATAACGTTGACTCAAAATTTGAGTCTGAGCAGACGGGCCTTCGGAGATAAGCTTAACATGGAGCTTGAAGTGAAATGCGTTGCAATCCAACGCTTGAACTCAGCTTTATTAGTCTGGCTCCATGCCGTTCCTTATATCAAATCATGCTATCCTTATATTTTTAAACTTCAACATTTTCTCTTGATTTTCTATCGTCAGACTTCCTCAGGCGGTAACTTACTACCAAAAAACCGTTTCCCCCGATAATTGAATTCATAAATGAAAATAAACCAAACCTAATCGTAAAATTATCCGATCACAATTGTAATTTTTTTATGTATCACCATGAATTTTACACGTCAGTTGATTCGCATAACCTCAAAATGTCGAGATCGTAGGATTCAAGATTAACCTATCGAAATATTTTTGTTGGTGACTATCACATTAATGTACTTTGCGTGAGGTTTTCGCACTCGAGGGGCTTTTAGTGGGTATTCACTAGATTTGATTAAGCATTGCTCGTATCTTTTATTTTATTTCCTTCATTTGGATTTAAAAATATGAAATAAAAACACGCGTCTGCTAGTGTTGCAGACGCTTTTTGTCTGCGATAGTAGCGCCGACTACGTCGTGACTCTCCTACTTACGCCACTCTATACAACTTTTGTGTGGATTTATCCCTTCTATGTCATGTTCCCAGATGCGTAAGGACGTATGTTCGGTGTATGAGCATAGGACATACGCCGTGCGTTTAGCGGCGCGATGTGATTTTATGGGAATGGTTTTAATGGGATGAATCTTGGTCTGAATTTTTGTGTCGAGTTTCCCTTCTATGTCTGTTCCTAGATCCGTAAGGACGTATGTTCTGTGTATAAGCATAGAACATACGTCCTGCGTTTAGCGACGAAATGTGATTTCATGGGAATGGTTTTAGTGTGAAACAACTTTTGTGTGGATTTTCCTTTCTATGTCATATCCCAGATGCGTAAAGACGTATGTTCTGTGTATAAGCATCGAACATACGTCCTGCGTTCAGCGACGAAATGTGATTTTATGGGAATGGTTTTAGTACACTGAATCTTGGTCTGAAGAACAGGAAAGAGAAAATTTTAACGAGGAAACAAGGTTTCAGAAACGGTAGTTACTTATATCTCAGCACTCCGGACACCGATTTAATCGATCTAGGGCTCAAATGAAAGCTTTTCATGCCTACATCCTAGAATCAATTAGTTTCAATTCGTGTAGTATGTGAGGTGAAAGAAAACGAGGATACTAATTCGCGTTATAGGTTAGGGTAGTTGCCTCTCGGGTATATAGACTCGTTGAGTCTCGCGCTTGTAAAAAAATTTTTTTTAATGTACTTGGCGCGAGACTTTACCGAGTCTCTTGATTAAAACATAGAGTAGCGGTGATAAAAGCCGAAGCCAGATAGCAGGCTGAGCAAAATAGTGCTATCTTTTTCTTTTTTTCTTTTTAAATAAATAAATTCTTTTCCAATATATTTCCATAGTGTTGAGTATTTTTATTTCTCGCCCCCACGAATTATCCCTCTACCGACAGCTAGCTGCAGCGAGAGAGAGAGAGAGAGGACTTCTCTCGAAGTCTGGCGCCCAACATCACCGTTGCTAGTCGGAGGAGGTAAAGCGTTGGTGCTGTATTTGATAATAGGTCGTAGTTTCCGCGGGTAACACCCGAGCTCGCGGAAATCGCTGTTACAGGCTATATTTTATGTAAACTACAACGACATCTAGCGTTGTTTTCAATAAGATTTAATTTCATTAAGATTCTAGCGGGAATCGATTCGGAATCGAATTTCAGCGGGAATCGATTTGAAATCGAATTTTAGCGGGAGTCGAATTAAAAGAGCATATGCAAATTCTATTGTTTATAATAACTTTCGTTAAACAAATGAAGGTCTATCAGAGAGCCTATCAGAATTCTGTATTAAAAACGACTCTTGTTGAACAAATGAAGATTTCTCTGAACTCCAATAAAAATTCTTCTAAGAAAACTGTGTTTGTTAAACGAATGATGATAAATAAATGCAACGAAGAAGAAGAAGCTCTTGATAGCGTCACTCGTTAAAATGGAGCCATTGAACCAAGATGCGATCAGATTAGGTATCCTAATTTCTGCACTAAATATAGGAGATATATCTCATAAAAAACCAGAGTTTGTGAAAGAAAGATCCGAGCGTGAATGGTAAAGAGTTAAATGTGCTAGAGGGGAGGCAGTGGCCCTAAAATTCAAGCCATTCAAAGTATATGCCACCCATGCTTTATAATGAGGTAAATAGAAATTTACATTTATTTATTTATTTATTATCTATTTTTTTTTTTTTTTTTTTAATCTACGATTATCTTTCTTCACTATTGAGATCCCTACTTTTATCTTTTCTTTACTTTCTTTTCTTTCAGAACTCCCATAAAAGAGTTTTCGAGTGTGGAGAAAGTACATCGTATGTATGTGAGGGCAATTGACTTAACTGGATCATATTTTCTTTGTCATTCTTGCAATTCGCCGATCGTCGAGGAACTTCCCAATGAAAGTTGCGATTCTTGCCTCAGATTTAAAAATCTTCTTAAACATGTGTTTGAAAAACGGTCCTCCAATAGGTTTTAAGTTGTTTGTTAATTTTTTTGTTTTTTATGTATGTGCTTGTTTAAATAAAATTTTATTTTTCTTTTCCTTTATATGTGTGTATTTTATTATTTCTTTCTAATGTTACTCTTTGATCGACGCGATCTAGATCGTTTGGTGTTCAATTTCGATTATTTCCGAGTAGTTCCGAATCGTTTCCGAGTCTGAGCTAAAACTCTTACGACTTCATGACCTCACAAAAATTCATATACATTGTCTGCCAAAGCTTCAGCGTCTAGAATTAAAACTGGTGCTGGAAGAGTCGCAAAATTCTTTTTTATTAACTAATCTTCATGAACTTCGTGAAGAGCTTTTAAGTAAGATAAAGGAATACTGTCTTCTTCGGAACGAGCGCGTGAATTTACTCGTGAAAACGACTCTTCGGGAGTTAACCTCAAATACACAATCATATGTCTACCTCAAAAGCAGGAGACTTATCGACTAAGATTCTAACATTTTCGAACAGAAGATAAGCCTCAAGGTTTTCAAAATCTCCTAACCTCCTACGAGCTTCTATGAAACAATTACAACTATAAATTGATTTCTCCATGATTTTGTTTGGAAGCACGGTTCGAACTAAATGTCTATTTCGCATTATCATTGCAGCGTGATGCTGGAAATGATAAGCGTATTTATGAGGATCTTTATACATTTTCTCTAAAAGGTTTTCCCCAGCTACGTTCCGATATTCTTCTAATGGTTCTAATAGAGTAAGGATGTCTTTATCTTACAAAAACCTTTTAATAATAGTACATTGTGCACCAAGGAGGTAAAGGCCTACCTCCGTGGTACACACGATACTTTATATAACGAGGCCATGTTTACCGACTTTTTGATTGTAAAGCTGCCATGCACGTGGAAGCTGTTTGCCACTGTCACCCGGCAGGGTCAAGGGGCAGAGCCCCTTATGGGGGCGGAGCCCCCCCCCCCCCCCAAACAATAAACCTATAGTTTTTATATGCATATATAGGAATATTCGAATTATTTCTCGCGCGTATTTCACGGGTTAGGAAGTAAAAAACCACACCTGATAATGATTGTAACGTTAAGTATTGAATGAGAATTTTTTTAATTTATAGGAAAGAAATAATTGTTACATATGAGTTTTGAAAGGACAAATAATTCATTTTATTTTTTATAATTGTTCAATAATAACGGAAACATGGTTGAATGTATTGTATTATTTATAATTGTTTAATCACAACGGAACAATGGTTGAATATAAGAGTTTTATTTGTTGGCAAGATTTGTTCGGGATTTGAGTCTGACTGCTTATCTGGCATCGATTCTTGCGTTCTAATTGTTTCAATTATTCGAAGTTTTGCCGGTGGAGCATCAGTGTCATGTTGAGAAGGTTGGGCTGGGGCAAAATTCACCGACGCTGATATTATGCTGCCAATTTTCCATTAATTTTTTATCGAGTCTGCGATATAACCTTCCGCAACATTGTTCGACTTCCAACCGCCATGGCGTTTCAAGGTCGTGATGTTTGCTCCGCTGTCGGCAAGCAATGTTGCAGAGGTTCTTCGAAAGGTATGCCCGGTGTATGTTTCTGGGTTGTCTAACTGTAGATAAACAGCGATGTCCTTGGGCATTTTGGCGAATTTATGTTTGCCAATGACCTGTGAGGTACATTTGCCTTTTTGGTAGTTCAAAAAGAACCGATTGGTCGTTGTCTTTTCTGGGCGCATATCTATGTATGTCTGTACCATTTTTGCGAACTCTTCGGTGATGACGAAGCTACGGGGTGTCTTCGCCTTGGTGATTGGAATCTTAACGATGAGTATGTTACCTTCTCTAGTAATGTCTTCGACTGTAATGTTCACTAATTCATTACCGCGACAAGCCCCGGTGATGCCAAATATCAGAGCGATCTGTAATGAACATCGCACGTTTAGTTATATGAAGTGCGACGTGGATTTTTATTGGTCCTCGGAGCTAGACCGGATAGCTAGCCTCCGAGGTCCCTCCACTCTACAATTGGTCAAAACTGAGAATATGAAAGTTGGGCGCCAGGCGGATAACCGCCGCTCACAAGAATCTAAACAAAGTATTACCAAAGTTTTACCTACGGGTACTCGAAGCGTCGGCTAGCTACAGTACCGCGGAGAGGGGTCGGGATCAAATGAAGAATTAGCGGGGCGTTAACGAACGACTCGAAACTTAGAATTTAATAACAAAATAAAATTTATTGAATGATAGAAAAAAATGGAATTAACAAATCGTGTACCCGGGGGTACTTCCCCTCGGGTATAAATCGGCTACAGGCCGGGTATAGGCGACCTGGCCGCGTTTGTCGAGTTTTACAATAACAAACAAACTACTGGCTTCCACGTAGGAGAGCAATAACAAGGAAAGATAGAGCAAAAATAAAGAACTCGACAAATCGGGTCCTCGGGAGACCATCAATTAGCTAAAACACTAACTACTCTCCACGAGGAGGAAATCACAGTAACTTAATAAGTAACAAAGATAGAGCCTACGGCTCGACATAAATTAGATTGACGAAAATAACGGCCTCGCGGCTCAAAAATTTAACTAGAACAAAAGACGGTCCCGACCGTGTATAGGCGTACCATGGGGCAAAGCCTCACGGTGAAAGACGAATACAATTATTTACAATTCTGTTAAATTTACCTAATTCTAACTTAACCTAACTCTGCGGCTGGCGTGATCAATAATTCAAATAATACTAACGATTCCAATGACGAACTATGCCTCGAACGCAAAATAAATAAAGGCTCTGGGCTAAGCCTCGAGCTTCGTCTCTCCCCGCAGGAGGAAGAGAGAGCGACAGTGACCGACTATCACTATCTCTGTCGCACTCGTGTACGACAGGTACTGACTCAACGAAACGACTAGAATATGCAATAAATTGACGTATAACAAAGACTCGACCTCGAACTCTCATACATGGGGACACTGGTGACGGCCTACCTTTCGGAGATCGGCTTAATTCGATCCCAAAAATTCTAACCAGCCTCGTGGCTACACTTAGGCAATATGGCAGACGGCCGTTGCCGGATTCAAATGAGCATGGGTAAGAATAGCTAACGCTTACCGTCTTCCAGCCACCGGAGAAACAGAATTTTCTCCCGGCCGTAATCCATCCTCACTCAACTTCGATTCCACGAATACACCAGAAATCCAATCACACAAAAACCCACGGGGTTCGAACTTCGAAAAAAAAAAACAAAAAAGACAAGGAACGCAAAAGTGGCTAGATACTTTTCTGCGCAACACGCGAGTGTTCGAGACGCTAGTCTAACGCAGAGTGACAAGACCGCATGGCGCCGGTAATCAGCGCCCTCGTGTTACGGCCAAATATCGATTATCGCATCGAGCGCAAGATCCCTTAAATATGGCGACCTGTTGTCGCTACGCGCGTAGTTCGAAGTCCACCACGGCGTCATTAGCTCAGTGAATCGGAGGACCACGGGTTGCAGGTTCTTCTTGGTGGCGGGAATCTCTTCCGCCACCGATTTCCCTCGATGCAGAGTGCCCTAGGCACCCCCCCCGTGTCCTCACTTTCAACGTTGGAGGTAGCCCGGCCGGAACTAACCTCCAGAACTTAGGTGGTGTCCGTCGAAAGGATCCAAGCACCCGGTATTTAGCGTCGTGCGTCCGTCGGGGTGCGTCTCTGTCTGAGTGGCTCAACCGTCATATGGACCTCGTCTCCCACATGTCAGAGAAAAGTCGGAAAGAAAAACAAAAGAATAAATAATATGTCACATAGGTCTAAGTCGGTCACGGTCGCCTCTCGGAATTATGGCCTGGCCTCGGGGCCACCCTATTCATTCACTCATTTTCGGGCACTCCGCTAAGGTCGCCCAAGGGGTAAGGAGCGCATAGTAACATGCAATGTTACAGAAGAAATTGCTAATCGATATTCTAAATACTATTTGTTTTAAATTACCTTTGTTGCTAAATATTCCTTGTCTGGAGCCTCAGTCAAAAATGTGTCGATATTTTCAGATGAAAGAACATTCGATTTTTTACTTATAAATCCAGATGATTGTCTTTTCATGAATGCTTTCAATGTGTGGTAATTGTCGACGTCGATTTGTTCTTCGATTTTAAGGGTTGTTTTTAACATAGAATGTATGGACCATAGGGTCGATGGTTTGTATTTTTTGCTTAATTCGTTGAAGTACGCCATCACGATTGATTCAGACGTAAA
Source organism: Tenthredo scrophulariae (assembly GCA_963978835.1). Taxonomy (NCBI): domain Eukaryota; kingdom Metazoa; phylum Arthropoda; class Insecta; order Hymenoptera; family Tenthredinidae; genus Tenthredo; species Tenthredo scrophulariae. The sequence goes on from OZ022227.1 coordinate 30,493,030, forward strand.
TTTTGTTTTGTGTTGTCGCTTTCATTTTGTAAATGTGTCATACGTGGATTCATAAATTTGTTCAGATTTCGATGGCAATAATTCGTGTTTTGTACTTTCCGCTGCTTCTTTGAGATCGGGTGGCGTGGATTCCAGCCACTCGTCGCTGCTGTGCATCTCAATGTCACTCATTTCCTTTTTTTTTTTCTTTTAAACAATTATTGAGGAGGTTTTTTCTTCATGTGATCGAGTAGGAACGCGTTTAACACGATACACACTTAGAGTGACGAATCTGTCATGTCCGCTGACGTCACGTGACGCGCCGGTATCTTAGCGTGCCGACATATTGGCACGGCGGATTGAAATAAGTGTCCGATATTATTATACATTATTTTCTCCTGATAGCGATATTTTGAATTCTTTGTTCAAATAATATAATTGTAACACAACGTAAAGAACAAGAAGAAGGAGAAGAAAAATAAGAAAAAGAAAAAGAAGAATAAGGAGAAGAACGAGGAAAAAATAAAAATGAAATAAATAAATAAATTTAAGTCCTAGTATACAGCACTTTTAAGTCCTAGGACCTAAGAGTACCACATTAAGTCCTAGGACTTAAATGTGGTACTTTAGGTCCTATACTGAGGCATCAAAAAGCGAGAAAAACATGCTTACGTTATATAAAAGTTGTTTTACCACATCCAATATCACCTTCAACAAGGATAGTAAAAGGTCTATAATCTTTTCGTTTTATTCTATGAGGCAGTTCCCCGGACCACCTGGGAGAATTTAAAACAGAAGTTTCGTCATCTCTCTGTAGAGAGTAATCATTCTCTACAGAATGGTTTTCAACCATATTTAAAGAACGAAGGTTTTTGATTTTATTATTTTGGGAAAGTTCATTAGTTTCATAAGGAGCCAGGCGGTCCAAATGAACAACCCTAGGTTTCGAACGAGTAGAACGAAGAATTCTATATACCACGTCATTTATTCTGTCAATAACTGTATAAGGACCTTCCCAGTTAGTTTGCAGTTTTGGACAACGACCCTTTTCTCTTCTAGGTTGAAATAACCAAACTAAATCTCCTGTTTTAAATTTGAGGTCTCTAGCTCTCACATCATAATGAGCCTTCGTGCGGTCTGATACAACTTGGATTCTTCCCATAGCAAAATTATGAATTTGTTCTAATCATTCCCTCAGGTCTGACACAAAATCTGTTTGGAGAGAATCTTGAATTGGAATTGGTCCCTTAACTAAATCTGAGGGTGAACGAAGATCTCTTCCCATAAGCATTGAAGCTGGAGACTGTTTTGTCGTTTCATGAATGGCTGATCTATAAGAAAGAAGAAAAAGGGGAATCCATTCGTCCCAATCTCGTTGACTTTTGTCTATAAAAGAAGATAAATAACTCAATAGAGTCCTATTCAATCGCTCTACCATTCCATCAGACTGAGGATGAAGGGGGGTTGTTCGAGTCTTCCTTATCCCTAAAACCTTATATATTTCTTTCATCAAAATGGATTCAAAATTATGACCTTGATCTGTATGTAGTTCAAGAGGAGTCCCATATCTACAAACAAAGTTTTGAACAAAAACCTGAGCAACTGTCTTCGCTTCCTGATTAGGGATAGGAATGACCTCGAGCCATTTAGTAAAATAATCAGCCATTACCAAAGCATATCTGTTTCCAGATCTTGAAAGAGGAAGTGGCCCGAGAACATGCATAGCCACTCTCTCAAAGGGTGCTCCAACATTATATACCTGAAAAGAACTTCTTCCCTTGCCGCGTGGACCTTTCTTTGCATTACAAACTTTACAGAGCCTACACCAATCATCAACATCTATCCTACAACGAGCCCAAAAAAATCGTTCCCTAATCCGACCTAAAGTTTTATTGGAGGCGGAGTGTCCACTTGAAGGAGAATCATGGTATTCCTTTAAGATTTCTTCTATCTTCTTTTTTGGTACTAGAAGCTGCCATCTTATTTCTTTTAAATCTGGAGATTCCCATTTTCGGTATAACAAATCTCGCATTAAAAACAGGGAATCCCATTGAGCCCAATAAATTTTTTAATCTTGGCTCTTGGCAGAAACATCTTGCCACTCAGGGCGTATCTTTAACTCTTTCCAACTCCTGATTTGAATTAGAACTTCATCCTCTTGTTGAGCCTTTTTCCATTCTCTCAAGTTTCCTTCAAAAGTGATCGATCAGATCTTATAGGGTTTGTCTTGTTGTTTTTCCAATCTTGTACATTGCTTGCATTCCTTAGGTCCTTCGCAAGGTCTCCTGGAGAGGGCATCTGCGCTTCCATGCTGAAGTCCAGCGCGGTGTTGAATGTCAAAATCATATTGGCCCAGCCTCTCTATCCATCTAGCTACCTGTCCTTCCGGAGAATGAAAAGAAAGTAACCACTTGAGGGAAGCATGATCTGTCCTAATCAAAAACTTCCTCCCATATAAATAATAATGAAAGTGAGTTACTGTTTTTACGACAGCTAAAAGTTCCCTACGGGTCACACAATAATTTCTTTCCGTCTTACTGAGTACTCGACTATAATAACTAACAACTCTTTCACTTCCTTCCTGGATTTGAGATAAAACTCCACCTATTCCTGAGAGTGAAGCATCAGAATCTAAAATGAAAGGATTTTTCACCTGAGGATAACCTAGAATAGGCGAAGAGGTTAAATAAATTTTTAATCTGACAAAAGCTTCTTCACATTCTTTGGACCAATCGGAAGGAACCTTACTCCCAGTTAAATGATGAAGAGGTCTAGCTATTGTTGCAAATCCTTCAACAAAACGACGATAGTAAGTGCAGAGCCCTATAAAACTTTGAATTCCTTCTCTATCTACAGGACGGGGCCAATTGAACACTTTTTCTATCTTCGCAGGGTCCGTCTTCACTCCTTTTGCGGAGACTACTGTAACGCAGTTTTTTATTCAGGAGAGGAAAACCTTTTGCTCCGTCACAATTCGGCGCTTTCCCGTGATAATTGCGATATTAACTGACTGAATGTTGGGCGCCAGACGCTGATGCCTCGTTTCCATACCAAATTACGATACCATACGATAAATTACGATAACCAAAAACTTACGGAAATGCGACGAGCGACAACTCGACTTGCTCAGATACAAAAGCCTTAGATAGAGGGGCAGGGTACACCATATAGAACAATATTATTTCTTTGAGAATAATGAGGTCACATCAATCAATTATTTATTAACGAAATCGAATAATTAGACAGAATCGATACAGAATCGGCGATATAATGGATCAGTTTGTTACGATAGATTTGCTAACTGTTCACGACAGAATTTACTCTTTTACGATACAATTTAATCAGAGGCGTGTGTCAGAGTTGACTCGATATAAAACGATTTGACTAGACTCCAGACTTGGTATCACAGAGCGATACTTCGTACCCAAATGCAAGGTTATTTCATAACACAGCCTAAGATCAATGCATTATTCCAAGATATTAAACAATGAAATCGGTAACAAACGATACAGGTTTCCTACTAATTAATTAGCCACGTTGGCCATACGATCAACGATATTTCGAGATCTACTGTTAAATAGAGACCACACGGTCATTCGAAAAACGCGAATCATAGGTTCGACGATACCAAATTAATTTAGAACGATAGACTGATATTTAACCAAATTCTGACGATACGATATCGGTAGTTGCGATACTAAATTATCCAAACGTTACTAAATTTTACAGAACCTTACTGAATTTTACAAACGGAAATAAATTATACCAAATTGACCATATTTTACTAAATTATAACAAATTAAACTGTAACGCGAGGCCTAAGCCTTCGCGGCTATCTTCGCTCAGGGTACTCCAGGAAAAGGATTTTCTACAGTATTTCATGCATAAGATAACTTTACCATACTAAATAAGAAATAGAAGCCATACGAGAAGCGATAAGCGATAGATTATAGCCAAAAACAATAAAAGGTCTACGTAACTCAGCCAGACTCGAGGTTGTTCGATAAATTATCCATAGACCAAAGACCAAAGACGAGCTTCTTAGCTCAAAAACCAAATTAACAAACCAGACTTTTATCAGAACTACCTCGTGTCTTTACAGAAAGGATCAAGACCTTACCTTAAATTGCTTCGGAAGAACACACACTATTTTGAATATACTCGATATGATAGCGATACGATAGCGATACGATAACGATACTCGATGAAATGCGATACACGATGATCTACGAGGATGCGTAGCGTAAACTGGAGCGAAGAATAGGCCGAACAGCGAGTGTGTCCTGCTTATATAGTGTTTGTTTCCTTCCAACAGCTCATCCTTCAGATTAGCGTAGGTCATGTGACATATCGGTACTCTAATTGGTCGCTAAACGACAAGTTTTTGACGAACGTATGATAGGAGAGATCTATCCTACCCCTGCCGCTGCTAATACCTCTCCTATTACCGCCTTCCTTTAGAACCCCCTGACGCTGGACTCACGTTGAAGTCTCGCTCGCCAGAACTATGCGATATTTCTCCTGGGGCCTTACATGATTCGTCGATCCACCAGAAGCGTAGGTCATAGTCTCGTGCTGGGCATACTAGGGCTTCGCTCACGACAAGATTTCGCAGGTTGGAACGCTGATCCGGGGGTTTTCTTGACCAACCACGGCCGCGATAACAGATTCAGAGAAAGTAGCTCGATAGATACCCTGACTGATGACTCATTGGGTGGGAGGCTGTGAGGATGCACCTGCACATCACCCTATACGCCACCCTCACATCGGTACAGCGTAGTTTCTTGTAGGCGGTAGCTTCTTCGGATGACGGGAGGATTGTTTGTGCTTCTCGCACATCCCTGTACGCCGCCAGTCCGATAGTTGGAGGTGGTAGATCTTCCACTTGAGAGGAGGCGCTGACCCTGGGGTTTTCTGGACCAACCATGGTTTGCGCGCCGACAGTGTCGTCCTTGACGATATTGGAAGTTCTTTACGTTCGGTAGAGCCATATTTTGCATCGGTAGTTCCCACGACGGTAGACATCTCGTGGTTTCCATACTCGAGATTACATAATTACAAAAATAAAATAGCGTTAGTTAATCCTAATTATTTTCCCTAAGTTTTTCCTTTTTCCTGGAGACCCTGTCTACGCCACGCATCGTCGCATTTTCGATAGAATCGCCTTGTGGCGGGGAATTTCAAAATACCACGTCACACTACATGTCCAAGAAAGTGAACATCTCGTTGAAAAAGATGACATTTCTTCGGACTCATTTTGAGTCCTGCTTGTCTCAAACGAGAAAAGACCTCTTTTAGATTTTCTATCTGATGTTCGAAAGTCTTTCCAAAAACAATTATATCGTCCAGGTATACCAGGCATTTCTTATCTGTAATCCCTTGTAGAATAGTTTCCATCGTTCTTTCAAAAGTCGCAGGAGCGTTACATAACCCAAAAGGCATCACTTTGAAATGCCATAATTCTCCTAGACCAGTAACAAAAGCGGTCTTCTCTTTATCTTTTTCATGCATTTCAACTTGCCAATAACCACTCTGTAAATCTATAGTACTGAACCATTCTGCTCCAGCCATTAAATCGAGGGTTTCTTCAATCCTTGGCAAGGGATAGGAATCTTCCTTGGTTATATCATCTAACCTCCTGTAATCGACACAAAATCTTTTTGTCCCATCTTTCTCTGTTACTAAAACAATAGGCGATGCCCAGGGACTGGAGGATGGTTCTATTACATCGATGGCGAGCATTTCCTTGACCAATTTGTCCACTTCTTTTCGTCCATTTAGTGGTAATCTCCTGGCTGCTTGTTTTATAGGTGCATGTTCTCCCACGTCAATTGTATGAGATGTCAATGTACTTCTTCCTTTGTCATTACTGTTCTTTGCAAAGGTGTCTTGAAAATCTTCAACCAAAGTTCTGAATTTTTCTTTCTGAGAGGAATCTAAACAAGGCGACGAGTTTTCATATAGATTCTGTAAATGACCAGGAAATGAATCTAACTCTTCTTCAGAAAGATCTACTGTTCGCACGTGGGGAATACTAGAAGTTTTACTTCTGGTTGTTAAAAGAGTTACCTTGTGTCGACCCGGAATTAATAAATTCCCTTCAGTTGAAATTACACAATTATGCACGGTAAGAAAATCAATCCCTAGAATCCCTTCATCCTCTATGTCTGCTACATAAACATTTTGCGAAGAATCAATACACCCTGACACACTAATCTCAACTAAAACTTCTTCTAAAACTGGAGTTATTTCTCCTGTAGCAGTACGTAGGGAAGAAGAAGGTTCGGATGGGTTAATAGATTTTAAGAGATCCGAACGGACTACTGTAACTTCTGCCCCAGTGTCTATGACCCAAAGGCAGTTAACCCCGTTGACAGTCCCACGCGCATATAAACCTGTCTGTCTTAGGCTTCTTAAAAGGAATTGTGTCAAAATAGGGCTTTCGTTAGGTCTGACACTAGATGACTTCTGCCCCTCAAAATCATCGATGATCAGTTATTTTGGTTAGAAGAACCTGGTTGACTTTCCGGAGTCCTTCTTTCCGTCTCTCTTTTCGAAGCATTATCTTCTCTCCAAGAAGTTTGAGGGTTAGAAAAGTTATGACTATTTTCATTATTTCTTTTCTCCAACGAGAAGTATTTATCTGTAAAATGTCCTATCTTATGATAATATTTGCATATGGGCGGGGGTCTGTCTCCGGCATTTCTTACGTATGGTTTTCTATTATTATTATTGTTATTTCGGTTATAATTATTGTAATTTTGTTGCCACGGAGTAGTTTTTTTCACGTCGTTATTTGTATTTGGAGTGTATTTATTAGTTTCGTTAATCTTTGTTAAAGTATTAGTGGTCTTTTCAGTCTCTACTCGTCTTATTTTTCCAACTACTAAATGATGTTTGGTTAAGGCCTCAATTTCTAATCCTTTAATCACGGCTTCTTGGACAGAAGAAGGTCCCGTTAAACTAAGAGTATGTCTTAACTCTGGGTCTGTTATTGCGTTTATAAATTTGTCACAAGCCAACATATTTCTTGTGGATTCATTACAATCTGGTAAAGCTATTCTGGCAAGTCTTTCTATCTCTAGTCCCAGTGAAGCAAGACCCTCTTCTTTAGCTTGTCTTTTAAGTCCCAATTGTGTTAAAGAAAGTTTAGAGATAAGCTGATTCCACAATCTTAATCGTGAGGCTGTACTGAGTTTTTCGTAGTTTTTAATTTCAGATTTATCAAGAGCTGAAAGAACAGCCAACGCGAGACATCTCAAATTTCCCGCAAGTTGTCCCGCTCTAACGACATGAGACCATTGATTCATTTCTGCTATTATTTCGAATTGCCGTTCATAATCGGCCCATGGAATTGACCCGTCAAAGAGGCCAACTTTTAGATTATTTGAGGGTTTCTGTGTCGTCTCAGTACAACCTTCTTCACAAGTGTTTACTGTATCATCATTAATTTGTTTGTCGCGACTATTCCCGGCGCAAGATAAATTAATAGGAATATTATTATCTGTATTATTTTCTACATTTCGATCGCCAGCCATGAGATTTTCATGGTGTACTGCTCGTGTGTCCCGAATTGAATTTTCGATTTGTTCATTCTGAGGAAATGTACGAGTGTGCGGCGTGAAAGTCGCCGCTCCACCCGTACGAGGTCTACGAAATGTAGAGGAAGGTTCTTCTTCCCCATAGTTTTGTACAGACCGAATATTAGTTTCTTCTACAATCTCTTCGATCCTCACTGGGGATCGTCTGGGAGTGGAGGTTTGGGAGATCGTCTCCTGAGGTTCCAGGCGTCTCATGAGGAGGGATAGGGTAGCTTGTTGAGCTGCCTGGTTTGCCTCTCATTTAGCTCGTCTTTCCTCGCGTTCTTCGCGTTGAGCTGCCAAATTCGCCTCGCGTTCTGCTCGGCGTTCCTCCCGTTCTTCGCGTCGCAGTTGAGCTTCCCGTTCTTGTTGTGCTGCTTGTGTAGCTAAACTGGCCTGTTGTTGAGCAGCCAAGGCTTGAAACAGTCGTTCCATCATGTCGACTTGAGGTGGTGGTATTAGCTGGTTACCGGCTGGTTCATTAGTAGGAGCAGTAGCCCGTCGACGAGACATTTCGTTTTTCGTTTATAGTTGATTTCACAAAATATTCACTTTATCGATCTCGGTAAAATCCCGATTCTGACACCAATGTTGCAAAATGTGGTTTGCGATATGTAAAAAGTTATTTATAGTGGGTTCCCGAGAGAAATAGAGTGAATCAAGTGAAATTAAATAAATTGGGTAAAAGGGTTATATATTCTGCAATATAGGTCTGTTCTAGTAGTGAGCTAGAAACAGACTGATTTGTTTTACAATAATGTTTGTTGACTCAGCAACCGAGGTTCTTATATTTTAAAAGATATCTTTCATCATATAGGCTACTAGGTGTTAATTACATGTAGAATTAATGATATAAGGGTGATTTTACCAAATGTAACAATATAAATGGCTCCACTCTAAATTATAATAGCAAACGACTCTAAAGTTACTATAATAAATTACGTATAAAAATTAGGTACGGTTGACGTTATCACAGATTTGGGGACTTCGCCTTCTCCGCCGCAACCAGCTGGAGATACAGCTGTTCAGTCTGATTTCGAGCTTTGCGCTCTAGTCTCTGACTGACAGCTGTTCGCTCGACAGCTGGGAGGGGAAGGGGATCGGGACTCGGTACTCTGCCGCAAGAGTTCTCTGACACGCTAGCAGACAACTGCGACGCGTGACGTCAGAGGACTCGGGCAAGATGGCGTCGGCTCTAGAATTGCGAATTCTGCGCAGCGGCTGTGAAAGCGGCTCGCAGTCGCGCAGAATCGACAGCCACCCGGAACAATAACAAGTTCAAACTCGCCAGGACTCAACGACCATGCGGGACTGTTTTATGCTCGGGACTAGGGGCGGTACTGGGGAACGGAGAGCTTTCTTGACTATGACTCGAGACTTGGAGGGGTTCTCGGGACTCGGGGGAAGAAATTATGATTAGACTTGGGCTGGATTTATTGGGTAGATCCTACCTGATCGTACGTTTCCTCGGCCTCGTGGTCGGCCCACGGTCCGGGGGCAAGCAAGGGTCGTATTGAGTCCAAATCGTCAGCAATCAAGTCCAAATCCAGAAGCAAAGTCCAAAATCAAGATAGCAGGGGTCACAATAACAGTTCGCACTAATCAAGGCTCTCAAACTTTTCACGAAACTCTCTCTCTCTCTCTCGATTCACTTCTGACGCACGTGATTCTCACAACGAGGCTCGAACAATGAATGACTCTTCGTTTCCGGGTAGCTAATTACCTACCCTCGCCGCTCGTCCTGTAAGCGCTGGCCGTCATCGATGGACCAATCCGGTGATCTACGATCGATATGGACGCGCTAGGACGAAGGCGGCGGATATTCAAATTAGCTATCGGTACTTTTGATTCATAAGGGCTTACATACGTTCGTCTAGGCTGGTCCGGAGGAGGTCCGAACGTTTGCCACGTTACAATACGTATCAAAATCACTGGTAAGGCATATGAAAGGATTCAAAATAGAGAAATTCAAGATTACAATTCTCTGAGAAGAGAATTACTACTGTTTTATGGAGCTAAAGGAACAAATAGACAATGGGAATTAGAATTAAGCATCTGTAGACAACGTCCCGGCGAGTCAGTCGATTCCTTTTATCAAAGAATAGAACACCTGTGCATAAGAGTAGTAGGATCTGGTCCAGTAAGATCTAGGGAAGAGACTGTATTTTGGGAGAAAAACATCACGACAAAAGCACGAGACTGTTTCATTTACGGACTTAACGAAAAACTACGTGACATCTTAAGACTAAAAAACCCTAAGGGCTTACTTCAAGCCTATAATTGGGCCACAGAGGAAGAAAAATTGAGAAAAACTAAAAACCAAATTACTCATCTTGCGAAAACCACTGCTACTAATAGAAGTGATCTCGTTTGCCGAAACTGCAATAAAATCGGGCACACGGCAAAAACATGTTTTGAGAAACAGAGATTCGCACTAATAAATACCCTTGAGGCAGGCTCTAGTTCAGAATCTGATCAGTACGTAGACCTAGACCACCAACCAGAAAACAGCTGCTCACAAAACTGTTTTGAAATAATAAATGGCTATGATTCTATAACAGAAGAAATTACATGCGACGAATGCCAACGAATCTACCACATCGATAGTTCCAGAATTAGGTGCTCCTTTTGTAAAAAGCCCGGCCATATGGAAAACAAATGTTTCAAAAAGGAAGCTATGTTAGCCGCGAAAACTAATCAAAACAATGTAGAAACCTCGAATTTTGAGGAACGGACTGCGTCGATGAGAGGGACGACGTCCGTTATAGAAAACCGCTCAACACAAACAGCGGAAAAATAGAAATACCAGAACATAAGATGAATCTAATTGGCTCCCCAAATAACGTAATCTCCTCAATACCCGAGTTGAACCAACCTAAAAGCTTGCTGATGTTAGACACTGGAGCCTACCCATGATTGATCAAGAAGAAATTTATCTTAAATTCATCACAGATAAACCCACAAGAACGCATTAAATTAAAAGGCCTAGCTATCGACTCACAAGCACACACATTAGGAACCATTGAACTCACGCTCAATGGTGGAGACGAAGTAAGGCCGATCAGATTTCATGTAGTAGACGATTCCTTAGACATAACACAAGATGGTTCAACAGGCAACCACCTTTTAACACAATTCAATAATGTGCTGATCAGTTATAGATGCAGAGGCAAAGATAATCCCGAGTTGCTATTAGGTAGCCGCAAATACAAACTGCAAAATCAAAAACAATTCACTATTCCTGCAAGGAGAGAAATCTTGGCAGACATCCCGACCATCGCCGAAGATTCCATAAAAGAAGGCTCAATATACAGGGTCGAGTTAAAACCAGCAGTCGTAATAAGCGAAAGCTACGTAACAATTAGACCCGACGACACAGCTATCACAAGCATCATCAATTTAACCGACACAGACCATACTATCCTTATTGAACCTCAAAGAGTTCACAGAATCCTAGACTCTGAGACTGACGAGATACAATCAGTTAATTGTATAAACGAAAATAATTCAGATGGTTTCTCGCCCTAAGTCCAAGCGAATGGTTATGGTCAGATATGACGGAATACCTTCGCGAAGTCGGCGGCCCTGCTGCTGCTAAGATATCTCCGAGTCAATTGGTCGCGGCGGATCCAGTGTCTGCAGCTCGATTCATTGAAAACAAGTTTCACGCTATGCTCGATTTCATAACATGCTCTCCCGATAACCCTATCGGAGAGGTGACCCATTATTTTTGGAGGCGCGAATACCAAGGCAGGGGAATGCAGCATTTCCACCTATCAATCTGGGTCAAAGATGCTCCGGTTATAGGGAAATCTTCGAACGAAGAAATAGCGAGTTTTATTCTTAAATATGTAACTTATAGAATGCCACCGAAACATGCTTCATCTGACTTGCATCGTCGCGTGAGTACGCATCAACGGCACACACACAACTCTCATTGCTTGCGAAGTAAGTGAAAAAAAGATGGTGGTTTGTCCAGAGCATGTCGATTCGGGTTTCCTCGTCCCGTAAGAAATAACATTGTTATCAGGCCGTGGCCATTTCAATAGCTGGCAGGCGGAAGCTCAAGTCTAGAAGTAGGCTGTATGATCTCCCTCGAAATCAGGATGAGGTGGATATCAACGACTACAACCCAGCAATTCTTTATGCTTGGGAAAGCAATATAGACATACAGTTTATTGGCGAGCTCAGCGCTATACTCATGTGGTATATCACTAAGTACCTGTCAAAATGTGAAAAAAGCAACATGGACGAAGATATGGCAACACTGATCAGTTCGGCAAAATCGCTCTACAGTCGTCTGTGGAGTTTTGTTCAACGTACGTTAAGTCATAGAGAATGTGGAGTGCTCGAGGCTGCTGATACGTTATTAGGAATTCCGTTGCACGGCACGGATCCACAAACAACTATTAAATGGATAGATGTGAATATAATAAGAAACAGAAAAGTCAAAACTCGTCAAGAAATTGAAGCCCTTCATGCTGATTTTACTGATATCTTCTGTGATTTAGTAGTTGATACGCATTATCCAGCTCGACCAGAGGAATTGGAATCAACCAACCTGTACGACTTCGTAAAATGGTACGAAGTTACCAAAGTGGAACCTAAAGCAAAAGATATTGAATATCACAAGATCGGAAACTCACTGTACCTGAAAAAAAAGGAAACGTGGTTGTTTAATTAATCATTATAAAAATAATGTGAATAATTAACCTGAACGATATTACTTTGCGCTACTGTTACTCTTCAAACCTTGGAGAGATACAAATGAGCTGCGGAATGGATGTGATACGTACGCAGAAGCATTCCAATCGATGAAAACGGAGCTCGAAGATGCGTTACAGTATCACGAACGCATTGCGGAAATACAGAAAGGTTTTGAGCATATGAAGGAGGTAATCGAAAAACGTATGACAGAAGGAGCTCAATCCCAACGAAGCGACACTTCGGATGGGGTAACATTAGGTTGTGGGCCAATCGAAGCAGAAGGTGCTATGAAAAAATTTCAAGCATGTGTCGAAAAGGTTGACACGGTGAACAGTTCGCAAATAATTGCGGATTTGAATCCTGATCGAAAACGGGTATTTGATACAACCACGGTCGCCGTGAGTTCAAACGATAGAATTCTACGACATCACGTCAGTGGAGAGGGTGGAACTGGTAAGAGTCATCTTATCGAAGCGCTCGTATGGTGGATCAAGCAACATACTGGTAAAGATACCGCCGTAACAGCACCGACTGGAATTGCAGCATTCAATCTCAACGGTCTGACTATTCATAGGTTGTTTCAACTACCTGTCGAGCACGGGGGCACTCCTAAATACAAGCAACTCTCTGATGCAGCTTTGAAAGTCATTCGAGAACAGCTCAGAAATGTCGCGCTCATTATCATTGACGAGGTCTCAATGATTTCCAATGTAACACTCATGTATGTACATACATCTCCGATTGGGTGAAATATTTGATACCACTGAACGCGAAGACGGTTGGTTCGGTAAAAAACATATTCTCCTGTTCGGCGATTTGTTGCAACTCCCACCCGTTCGAGAAGAACCTGCGTTCACTCAGCTATCAAGCGCAGTTTTGAATAAACTTTTGGGCGCAATGGGAAGTGTTAATCTGTGGAGTAAGTTATTCAGCTACGATGAATTAACGATTAACATGCGGCAAAAAAACGATGAGTCCTATCGCGAGATACTGTCGAGAATACGCCTAGGAATTGTTATCGATTCAGACACAGAGATCCTAGCATCGAGGACAATCCGTTTCACAAACTTCACAACTTCAACCTTCAATGAAAGGGTACGTGAACTATGTGAATACATAAATAATTTACCGAACGACGCAGTTTGTCTGCTTCCCACGTGTCGGATGTGTGATGTTCTCAATGAAGCTATGTTGGCCGAGATACGAAGCGAAGAAATAGAACTGATAGCTCACGATACAGTTGACTGCCCCCCATATGTCAAAACGAAAGTTCATAAAATTTTGGATATGGCAGACGAGGACTGTTCTCGGACCGCGGGCCTTGCCAAATTAATTACTATAAAAATTGGTGCAAAAGTAATGATCAGACGAAATATTGATGTTACTTTAGGTCTCGTGAATGGTACGATTGGTAAAATCACATCGGTATCACGAGCTATTGATACGAAGGATGTTGAAGCAATACGAGTTGTCTTAGCGACAGGTGTCGAACATGTTATAGAGCGCGTAGACGTGAAGTTTGAGGCAATGGAAGGGGCTTTCGTTATTCGAAGACAGTTTCCAATTTGCCTCAGTTATGGAATTACAATCCATCAAAGCCAAGGTCTCAGTTTGAAGAATGCCGTGATCGATGCGGGTAATTCTATATTTTCTAGTGGACAAGTGTACGTAGCCCTTTCGCGGGTAACTTCTTTAAAAGGACTTCACTTGATTAATTACGATCCGCATGCAGTATTAGCAGATGATTCCGCGATTCTGGAGTACAATAGGTTGAGGAAGCAATATCGACCGGACCTCACGGCGATGACAGTTTCCAAAAAACGCTCGAGAGGAGTTAAAGACCGCAAATGGTCTTTACCAATAAATGTATCTACAAGTCAGGAACCAATCGAGGAAAAACCATCCAGCGGCACGTGGCGAGTGAAAGGTTTTCAGAATGCAGATGGTGTTTCTTGTTATGCTCACGCTACGATACAGTGTCTTTTTCACAGTAGACCTATTAGAAATTGTTGGTTGAATCAACAAAATGACGACGTCATGAAAATCTTGATTGAAAATTACGTCAATTCACAATCACCAGGTAATGTTTTTCATGCGAGGAGACTTGCGGGTGAAGAGTTCACTTTGAACGTTCAGCAGGAGGCGCCGGAATTTTGAACCAGTCCAATTTGGAAATACGACGACTTGAGAAATATCGTAAAACACGAGCTTACCTCTACTAGGCGTTGCAGAGATTGTGGTTTCACGAGCAAGACAATCGAAGCTGGTTACATTCTGTTACTTGCTTTGGCCTCAAGCAAGAAAAAGACTCACAGTCTATGTTGGAGAGTACAAAGAACTGCCTCAAGATAGCAGGCGGAGCGGTAGGACTAATAATGTAACGAACCGCCACGAGAGGCAGTGCCGAATAAACATGGTAAGGAGAGAGCGTCGTCGTTACGAGCTCGCGGAAAATAAATAGCATTAAAATAAAATACAGTCCACTACATCAAATCATCCTTCACAACCATTACCCAACATAATGGTCCTTCGGAAGTGAAAAGTATCACGTTGCGAGCAGTGCGTGAGAAAACAAAACCGGCAAGTAACAACGAGTGAGGCAAGACTGCGGACAGCAGCCATTGTGACTCGAATAACGAAGCGAACGCGTGTCGGTCAACGATCCAAGATCTGCCGAACGCCAGAGAACGACCCATGAATCGAAAACCTCGGGTCGAATCATCCAATCAGAGTGAGATAAACAATCTTTATTCGTGAAAAACATCGAGTCGAGCATTGACTCGAAAAGAAAAATAAAATCATTTAATTCGCGAACAAGCCGCAGACGCGAAGTAAGTGATAGCGCTTCGATCGAAACCGAGGGAGACAAACAATCGTATTCGAAAAAAGTAAAGCTGGAGCGTCGCAGCGCCACGAGGCCCGACGGACGCTTCGCGCAATAGCAATCAGACAGTGCGTTATATCGAGGTTTCGAGTGTTTCGGGTCGACAGTCCACGAGCCGGATCGGTAAAAAAGAACGTCAATATTATCGAGCGCAGACGAACGTCGTGAGGAGAGTTAGCAGCACAACAGACAGCAAAACAGGTTAGTGAATCACCTTCCTTTATTATCCTTCCCTAATCCCTTTACACAATAGACAAAATGGCGGAATTAAAGAAGTTAATTTCGATGCGAGGCGCGGCAAAAGGTCAAATGACGCAGTTTTCCAACTATGTAGCAGCAAGCACTGTCGAACATGTTGGTCAGCTTCCTGCACGAATAAAAAAAGCTGAAGAAATATACAAAAAATTCGAAGAATTCCAACTACAGATAGAAATATTAAAACGCGAAAATCAAGAGAATCAGAACCCTCCGCCGACTGAAGAAGAACTTCAAGCACTCGAGAGTGAATTCTTAAGCGAACGAAAAACATTTGATGACGTATTCTTCGAAGCGGTCTCGAAGGCCCAGCAGCGCGTACAAGAAGCGCAACCGACACAGCCAGAGAATAGAAGGCAACCGAATCAAACAATCAGCGTAAAACTTCCCTTACTGGATTTACCAAAATTCGATGGAAACTACAATCAGTGGATGCATTTTCGAGACACATTCACCTCAGTAATCCATAGCAGACAGGATTTATCGAGCGTACAAAAATTGCAGTATTTAAAAAGCGCTTTGAACAACGAAGCCTTACAATCCATCGAAGCTTTGGAAACTACGCAAGCAAACTACGAAGTAGCATGGACTCTACTAAAAAATCGGTACGAAAACAAGAAGCTTATCATTAACACGCATCTCAAAGAATTGTTCGAGTTGCAGCAAATAGCCAAAGCGAGTAGTCATGCCACCTTGCGGCGATTGATTGATTCAGTACGAACGCATATGCGAGCATTAGAATCTCTCGGCCAACCTGTAGAACAGTGGAGCACGATTCTAATCTATTTGGTCGCGAGCAAACTAGATTACACAACACGAAGAGATTGGGAGTTGCATGCAGCAAAAGACGATCCTGAAAACTTACCGACAATGGACAACTTGTTTGAGTTTCTGACACAGCGATCGCACACGCTTGAGCTCGTTGAAGGCCCAAAACCAAAGCCGGACATCGGGAAGCCAAACTTTCAGAAGAAAACTGATAAAAAAGTCAGTCTAGCATCAACAACGCCGCCAGCGTGCGAATACTGTCAGGCTGAACACTTTATCTATCGCTGTGAAGACTTCGCCAAGCTATCCTTACAAGAAAAGAAGCAAGAAGTAAAAAAACGGCAGCTTTGCTTCAATTGTTTACGAAAAGGACATTACCTCCCAGCGTGCACTGCATCAAAATGCAAAAAGTGCTCTGAAAAACATAACACTCTGTTACACGCTGATGAAAAAGAAGACTCAGCGACTTCAACAAAAAAGAAAGAAACAAACGTGCAATCAAAGGCGGTGCTAACAAGTAACCGCAGCGTTAACACACATACTGAAAGCTCATCAGACAATGATGGGACTATGATCGAAGAAAACAATGAACAAGCAAACGAAGAAACCTCAATCGTCACTCATGCTGCACACCAACGATCGTCACAAGTCATTTTAGCAACAGCGCAAATTCAGATCTACGACGCAAAAGGCAAGCTGACGACATGTCGAGCCCTACTAGATCCTGGATCACAATCCAACCTTATCACAAGGGACATCGCTAGGAAGCTTGGCTTATCACGTAAGAAAGTGAACATTCCCGTGAGCGGAGTTTGTTTAACACGATCTAAAGTAACTGAAACGACCGAGGTGCACATCAAATCTATGCACAATAACTACAACGCCAAACTGGAATGTTTGATACTACCAGTTATTACAGAAAAACTACCGCAGATGAAAATCAACCCGGAAATACTCAGAATACCGAGTAAACTCAATCTTGCGGACCCAAATTATCACACACCGGGCACAATCGACTTACTGATTGGAAGCGGATGCTTCTGGAATCTTTTGTGTGTCGGACAAGAAAAGCTGGAAAAGAATCAACCGATACTGCAGAAGACCTTACTAGGATGGATAATCGGGGGCGATCTGATCGACAAACGAGTAACAGAGGCTCATTCAAGATGTCAGCTTCTCAGCACGCGAACCCTCGACGATCAACTGGAGAAATTCTGGAAAATAGAGGAACATCAGCCGCGGAAATTCTTAACTCCTAAAGAACAAGCCTGCGAAGAATACTTCCAAAAAACAACGACAAGGGAAGAAGACGGAAGATACGTCGTGAAATTACCAAAAGATCCGTCAATCGCCTTAGGAAATTCAGAAGAATTCGCGTTACGAAGACTCCAAGCATTAGAGCGTCGACTCTATCGAGACTCGACTTTGAAACAGGAATATAACAAGTTTCTTGACGACTATCAAGAAAGAGGACACATGTCTGAAGTTTCAAGAGAATCATTAGACAATAACCAAGACACCTTTTACCTGCCTCATCAGCCAGTAATTCGAACGACTAGTCTCACGACAAAAGTAAGAGTCGTCTTTGATGGATCAGCGAAATCAGCAACCGGAGCATCCCTAAACGATAGACTGCTCACTGGACCGAATCTCCAAGAAGAATTGCTCGATATCGTTCTTCGTTTTCGTTGTCATCAATACGTTCTTACAGCGGACGTCGCCATGATGTTTAGGCAGATATCAGTGCACAAAGAGGACCGCCAACTACAATTGATACTCTGGAGAGACGAGGCGAGCAAACCAGTGAAAATATTCACGTTGAACACAGTCACGTACGGCACGTCTTGTGCCCCATACCTCGCAATTCGGTGTCTCAAACAATTGGCCGAAGAAGAAGAAGCAAAACTGTACCCTGCGGCTGCAAACGCGCTGCGATCTGACTTTTATATGGATGACGTTCTGACAGGTTGCAGCACTATAGAAAAAACCATTGATCTACAACAACAGTTGCAAACATTGCTCGCCAAGGGACAGTTTCCTCTACGAAAATGGAGGACGAACGACGCGAGAATACTCGAGGACTTGGCAGAAGAAAGCAAGGCAGACGAGCTGCTTATCCTCGACAAGCAAGAGCCCTTAAAAACATTGGGATTACTCTGGAACTCATCGTTGGACACATTGCAGTATTCTGTGGACATCGCAGAGGGTGGAAAATCGACTAAGAGAAACATACTATCCCAAATTGCAAAAATCTACGATCCGCTGGGACTCATCGGACCTGTCATGATTAGAGCGAAAATGATAATGCAGGAATTGTGGAAACTTAAACTCGCATGGGACGAGTCTGTACCGCAGGCCACGTACACAAATTGGATGGAATACTATCGAGCACTACCGACAATTAACGACTTGATAATAACTAGAAACGTGAATCCAGAAAATAAATCAGAATCCTTTGACCTACACGGCTTCGGCGACGCATCCGAAAAAGCATACGGGGCGTGCGTATACTGTTCCTATGAAGCAAGAAACGGAGAATTCAAATCGTCCCTGCTATGCTCTAAAACCCGTGTAGCGCCGTTGAAAACACTGTCTTTACCGAAATTGGAGTTATGCGCAGCTTTATTACTTGCTAAACTAATCGACTCGGTTAAAAAAGCATTACAAGGAAAAATACGAAACATTTACCTGTGGAGCGACTCAACGATAGTTTTGTGCTGGATACAAACGAGTCCACACGAATTAAAGACATTCTTTGCAAACCGAGTAGCTGAGATACAAGCGCTAACCACGGATGCAGAATGGAATCACGTCCCAACAGGAGACAATCCCGCGGATATGTTGTCACGCGGCATTTCAGTAGAAAATATCATCGGAAATCAACTATGGTGGTCTGGCCCTACATGGATGTCATCGAAAAGGACGTGGCCATCTCAACAGCTACAATGGAGCAAAGAAGATCCTGGTCGCAAGAACGAGTTAATACTCGCAACTACGCAGACGTCATGCCCAATATTAGAAAGATACTCATCGTTCCTGAAACTGCAAAGAATATTTGGATATGTTGTCAGATTCATTCAAAGCGCGAGAGGAGAACTCCAAAAAGGAAATCTGACAACAACTGAATTGGATAAATCGACGATCATCATCTTTCGTATTACCCAACGAGAAAGATTTACACAAGAAGTACTCCACCTACGAGCTAAATCAGGGCGTGGGTAACAAAAGCCCCCTTCGTCATCTTAACCCATTCATGGACAATAACGGGTTAATTCGAGTAGGAGGACGGCTACGGAACGCTGACGTATCAATGGATCAAAAGCATCCGATCGTATTGCCGTCAAAACATCATATCACTACGCTTGTCCTCAGACACGAGCATCTCCGGCTACGACATTGCGGCCCTCATCATCTCTTGAGCTCCGTTCGAATGAAGTACTGGCCACTGTCTGGTAGAAGAGAGGCAAAAAAAATCACACGAAGTTGTATATCGTGCTTTCGCTACAGACCGCGTACATTGGACCCAATAATGGCAGATCTACCGGCAGCCCGAGTAACCGAAGCTCTTCGTCCATTCGACGTATGCGGTGTAGACTACGCTGGTCCGTTCACTATCCGAGAGAGTAAACGCCGAGGAAACATCCCGACTTCGAAAGCGTACATGGCAGTTTTCACCTGCTTCAAGACAAAAGCAGTCCATCTCGAACTCGTGAGCAGCTTAACTACGGAAGCATTCCTAGCAGCTCTCAAGCGATTTTCAGCACGACGCGGAACCAGTTCCCATATATATTCGGATAATGGATCTAATTTCGTGGGAGCCGCAAGAGAGCTCAATGAAATGTACGAGTTTCTAAAAAACGAAGAAACTGAGATTGCAACTACGCTGGCAGTGCAGCGTATCACGTGGCATTTCATCCCGCCTCGAGCCCCCCACTTTGGTGGTTTGTGGGAAGCTGCTGTTAAAAGCGTCAAGCGACACCTGACCATCACAGTAAAAGATCTTCTTCACACGTTTGAGGAGTATTACACTTTGCTCACCGAAATCGAAGCGATATTGAATTCAAGGCCCTTGACCCAATTGTCCTCCGACCCTAACGACTACACAGCCCTCACACCTTCCCACTTCCTCACAGGTGATTCACTATTACAACCTGCCGAGAGACGCTATGTAAATGTACCCGATAACCGCTTAAATCGTTGGCAGCATTTGCAGAAGTTGAAGGAGCACTACTGGAGACGCTGGACTCGAGAGTATCTGCATCAGTTGCAGACGAGAACAAAATGGGCAACAGGAGGCCAAAACCTTGAAGTCGGCACTCTGGTGCTTCTAATCGAAGACAACTTACCACCTCTTCAATGGAAAATGGGCCGTATTATTGAGGTTCACCCCGGCGACGATGGGGTAGTGCGCGTGGCTACGGTTAAAACATCAACTGCCACCTACAAGCGTGCAGTTAAAAAACTATGCGCTCTTCCGTACAACACAGTAAATGATCTGTGACTTCCGATAAAGACACTCATTAGCTTTAAGGACTCGAATGAAAATGAGTTTTATATTTCGATTTAGTTATAAGGACTTAATGAGAATAAGGATACTAGCGAATTAGCTCACATATTAATCCGCTAGGTATAGAGATAACGTTACGATATTGTCATCTGGTATCTTATTATATCGAGTCAAACAAAACTTTCGAATTGAAAGAGACGCTCGTTCAAGGCGGGCGGGATGTTGGAGAGTACAAAGAACTGCCTCAAGATAGCAGGCGGAGCGGTAGGACTAATAATGTAACGAACCGCCACGAGAGGCAGTGCCGAATAAACATGGTAAGGAGAGAGCGTCGTCGTTACGAGCTCGCGGAAAATAAATAGCATTAAAATAAAATACAGTCCACTACATCAAATCATCCTTCACAACCATTACCCAACAGTCTAACAGAGATTATCAATCACAATTTTTCGCTTTGGAAGAACGTCGAAGATTCGTCCTGTCAGAATTGTCAGTCAAAAAATATACTCATCAAAAGCGATGTATCATCGGCAAGCAGCTGTCTAATTTTACAGCTCACATTGACTTTCGTACACAATGGGAATATTACGAAGATTACGGTATTACAGCAGTTCCTACGGATCAACCCGTCTTTTGCGCGTCAGAATATTGAAAAAGGACATTATACTTGCATGCTTCGAGATGGAACTTCTGCTGGTCAACATGTCGATGATTATGTAATTAGGAAGCAGAAATGGATAAAAAATGCAAAGGATGCATACATGTTCTTTTTGCAGAGGAGCTAACTGCGCTGACAAATATGACGGAACAATTGTCATACACATATGGACATTTCATTGAGCATAAGGGTTCAAGTTTTCAATACATTTGAGGTGGTGGTATATTTGGGTTCTACGATAGCTATGCGATGCAAATACATGATGATTGACCTGGAAAAATAACCTTCCAAATATGTTGGTCGGAACCTAGTTGCTTATTGAAGTCCACAGATAATGATATTCGAATTTTTAAATACTGTTGTGATGAGTAACATATAACCCTGCGTGCAAGTAACTCCGCCATTGCCGGTCTCAAGCCCGGATGAGAAAGGAGGAGGGCTGCACGCAGGGTTAGATGTTGTAGGTATAAAGAATTATTGTAATGGAACAATTTGTAAACGCAATGAAAGTACATTCCGCGTCAGTTTACAAATTTTAGACTTGGGGAAAATTATGAGCACACGTGTGCTCGTTCCTGTTGACGTTCCTGCTTATGGAGGGACTGCGGGCGGTATGAAATAGTACAAAACAACCGAGCGAGCGTAGCGAGCGAGCACAATTATTAGGTGGTCAAGCAAAATTTTACAAAAAGTAGTGATATCAACCCCAAAAAGTACCTTCGGTGCAAAAACCTTTCGCCAAGTCCATTAATGTGCATCACTCCATCAAAAAATAACCATTGTTGCTTGATGATTATCAACATACAAAAGCATTGAAATCAGATACAACTGCCAAGTACCTGTAGAATAATCAAAGTTTGGAATTGAAAAATTAGTTCAAGCTAAATAACGTCGTACTTGTTTGCTCGCTGCGCTCGGTCACTCGATTGGCTTGTGATTATTGGTTGGAGAAACAATTCGGATGAAAAAATTGAAGATGACAACGTTCATCGAAAAATATTCATAACGAAAGAATAATTTGAACAAAATTGCAAAAAAAAATTTGGAGGTAGTGGTACTTGGGGGGCCTTTTATAGAAAAAGAACCATGAAATATCAATTGCGAACTATGTCAATGTCATCTGATAGCCATTCAAACATTGGCCCGCCAACGTACCACGGACTCCAAATTTTTTTTTGCAATTTTGTTCAAATGATTCTTTCGTTATGGATATTTTTCGATGAATGTTGTCATCTTCAATTTTTTCATCCGAATTGTTTTTCCAACCAATAATCACAAGCCAATCGAGTGACCGAGCGCAGCGAGCGAACGAGTACGACGTTATTTAGCTTGAAGAAATTTTTCAATTCCAAACTTTGATTATTCTACAGGTAATTGGCAGTTGTATCTGATTTCAATGCTTTTGTATGTTGGTGCTTTTTGGGGTTAACTATTTCAGCAGATGGTTATACATAGAAGGCGCAATTATATTAAAATTTGTTTCAAGATAGTTTAAACTTCGTACGGGTTGGGTGTAGTTCATTATTATGTAGAATGTTGAAATTTCAGAAGTTCACAATGTAGAGTAGGTACTATTGCGAGTAGCCAATAATCCAACCGTGGATATGTCGAAAATGTAAACTACGAAAGATTGAAATTCCTACACGTAAAATGTAGAATGCCAAAATCTCGAAAAATGACACTATAATCGTCTTTGTCAATGTTTTCACTATTCTCCCTTTGACTTGTCATTGATTCTAGAACTCAAGGCTGATCTAAGGTATGGCTCGACTTGCTACCAATTCTTGTCAAGATATTCCCCTTCCAGCTTAGTTTTGGCTTTGAGAACCAGGCGAAATTTGTACACAAATTTTGGTCTGGTCATATCAAATTACGTGAAATAACTGCCCGTGTAATATTCAGAGGGAAAAAAACAAAATACAACAAACATTTTCATGCATCGAATACGTTTTTTTCGAGAAATAACTATTCGGGTACATAAAATATCACACCGAATATCCATAAATACATGAAAAAACAAATGAACATTGCAGCATCTTAAAAAATGAATACTAATACTGACATGATTGTCATGAATTGGAATTGTTGAAAAGAAAATTAATCATAGAAAATAGGAAATTTGAACAATTACATATGAAAAAGTTAAACTAAAATGAGAGTAAACTACAATTTTCATTTGCATAACATAATATTGGGTGCGAAAAATTCGGAGATACTTTGTCAACTCTACTGGCGATTGAGGAAAGGCGTTTTTTGGATAATGTATTGCATTTTTTTTTATTTTTTACATCTCTTAAACAATGATACATATTAATTTTCGGAGTGCATCCATATTCGGTGTGGTGGCTGCGTGGCAAGTGTCCGACAGAAGGGACAGCGACGTTGATCCGGCGGCACATGCCAAATACGAACTGCGCACGTAGCGCAGACATACCGATGACCGCATGGCAGGAATGTATGTGTGGCTCGTTCCAACAGACATACGCGGCACAATGCTAAAAAATGAAAAACAGCAAGGAGTACACATGACTCAAGAATGATGACATTTATGACGGAATGAAATAGAATAACATCAACGTTTCAAAAGACAATTCAAAACTGTGGATTTGAATATTAAGAATGAGATTATTCGGGAAAAAAACCTGAATTTTTTTTTTCAGTGAAAAATAAGCTCAGGTCAATATAATACTTATAATACACTTTCAAGTGTCACGTCAACAATTTTCCGTGGAGTCATGTGTCAACGGCTCACGACGTGATGAATGTATAGTATTTCTGAAATAAGTGAGATGAAGTCTAACTGATCGCTTTGAAGAAGTCGACGCCTTGACTCGAATCGTGAAAAGAACACATCGTCAGCTTCGAAGAAGCACAAGTGCCGAATTTCCCCCCAGCGCTCGAAATGAACGCCGGCGATACCGCGGTCCACGTTAACTCGAGAGAGAAGCGGACCTACGGCATCTGGTGCCTGCAGGGTACAGTACAGACGCTCGTGTTCCACAGAACTATTATTTATTTTTAATTTGATAGAATGAACTTCGCTTACAAAATCTTAAATCGCATTTTACTGCAGAGCGCTCAAGAAATGGGTCTTCCTCTCATTTCTCTATTTCTCTATTCATAATTTAACTTTCAATTTCCACCGTATAGATTTATCAATTAATATTCATTAATGTTCACAATTCTTTATAAATTTCAGGAACCATTGTGATGACGAGTTTTATAACGTGTACACCTTCATCTGTATTCTTTATCTAGCGCGTACCGAGGGGACTTGTTCTCTAGAGCTTATAATAAATTAATCTTAATCTCTCTCTATCGTGTTGCCGTCTATACTACTATTTTTGCATTACTGCAAACGAAGAATCTATTTTCGAAACTGGTCTCGAATTTTCAATCATAAGTCACATTCAAACACAAATTTGCTCAGTATCATGATGGAATGACCTGAACTTTTCTATTGTTACACGTAGGTATATGTAGGTAGTAATGATTTCGATTAAGACCAACTTTAGTGGACTCAACAAAGACGTGTTGTATACGACCGAAATATTATTTTTTTGAAACTCGAAGTTATTTTGCACATGATAAAAAGTGTACTCCTGCTATTACCATCATCTGCTTTCAATTGCCGTCTTCTCTCCTGTTCGGCTCGGGCCTCAGCTTGACGCCGCAATTCGTCCTGTGCCTCCGCTAACTGAGCCTGCAGTCGCGCAGCTTCATCCTGAACTTCATCTTGCAGAGACTGTGCCGCTTGCAGCTCTTGCGCTAAACGCGCTTTTCTTTTTAGTCTCATTTCTGTAATAGTGATTGAAATGTATGTTTTTGTTCTTTCGCTCATTTATGGTAAAATCTCTAGCCTCTGCGTCTCTTGTTCCGAATTTGATTCTTTGCGGAGATCGGTTCCGCGAAAGCTGTTGGCTGGTCAGCGATCCGTCTTTTCCGGCGCCGTTTTCTCGAACGTCGCGCTATGACAAAATACATTAGGTTGATTATTAGGTTATCATAACATCATTTTTATTTGAAACGACGTTAAGGCCCATCCCTAGTCGCCCACCTCCTTTTTGTCGAAATGTGTCACATTTCGATTATTATCCGAGCCCAGGCATCGAAAACGCAAAAAAGGCCAACGTCGCGCGAATTTTATTTCAATACCGAACACATACGTCCAAAAAAATGTTCGTTTTATGCGAACATAGAGCCTACAAAGGTTTTTACATTATTCGAATGTTTTTGAATTCGATTTCCTTGGCGAATTACGTAAAAACAATCTGTAGGCTCTATTTTCGCATAAAACGAACATTTTTTTGGACGTATGTGTTCGGAATCGAAATAGAATTCGCGCGACGTTGGCCTTTTTTGCATTTTCGACGCCTGGGCTCGGATAATAATCGAAATGTGAAACATTTCGACAAAAAGGAGGTGGGCGATAGGGATGGGCCTTAACCATCACGGCGCTTCAACGGAAAAGTACACTTCATAGATTGTGATTCGTTTTTTTATAGTTGAAAGCAATTATCACACCAAGATTGGATGAAGCGCTTATCTAGGGATGTGTTCCCTTGAGATTTTATAAAATTCATGCAAAGTGTAAAATACTGTTCGAGATCTATATACCTTCATGTAACTGACGCAAATTTTTGAATATGCAAACTTGACATACGATACAAAAAAATCAGTCTAACAACATATGCGTGGCTTGGTTAGTGGTAAATCTTCAATCTAAAGTTATAAAGTATGTCACTTTCAATTTAAAAACTAACAAAATAGTAATTATGATATCATATTCTCAAACTGCTACAATTAAATTGTGCAAAAAACTTAAAGTGTGAAGACTACGTCTCCTGACGTAAATAGCTAATTAACGAATCAAAGAATCACAAAAATTACCAATCACATCCACTGGCGGCGTTTGACGTCCGCCGTCGTGAGGCCCAATTTCTGGCTCTCCCTGCGGGTGTTCGATATTTTGTCCTATACATGCGTAAGAATTATTCAGAATGATCGCAAATATTACGAGTTCGGTGAACTCGATATTACACAACTGGACAGTCTTATTCCAACCATAGTTTGTTGAAATTTTGAAAAAACTTACCAATCAAGTTTGCTGGCGGCGTTTGACGTCCGTCGTCGTGAGGCCCAATTTCTGGCTCTCCCTGCGGGTGTTCGATATTTTGTCCTATACATGCGTAAGAATTATTCAGAATGATCGCAAATATTACGAGTTCGGTGAACTCGATATTACACAACTGGACAGTCTTATTCCAACCATAGTTTGTTGAAATTTTGAAAAAACTTACCAATCAAGTTTGCTGGCGGCGTTTGACGTCCGTCGTCGTGAGGCCCAATTTCTGGCTCTCCCTGCGGTTGTTCGATGTCTTCTGCTATACATGCGTAAGAATTATTCAGAATGATCGCAAATATTACGAGTTCGGTGAATTCGTTATCACACAACTGGACAGATTCATTCCGATAATACATCATTAAAATTTTGAAAAAAATTACCGATAAAGATTGCTGGCGGCGTTTGACGTCCGTCGTCAAGAGCCACAACTTCTAGATCTACGTCCGCATGTTCAATCTCTTCTCCTATATAATATATGTATATATATATATATATATATATAATATATGGGGTATTCCACGTCACATTTGCACCCTTTGTACCTCACCCCCTTCGATTTGGATAATTTTTTTAGTATGATGCTGCAACCGACCCAAAAGGGTCTGAATTATTTTCGAA
The DNA here is from genome assembly GCA_963978835.1 of Tenthredo scrophulariae. Lineage (NCBI taxonomy): Eukaryota > Metazoa > Arthropoda > Insecta > Hymenoptera > Tenthredinidae > Tenthredo > Tenthredo scrophulariae. The sequence continues at coordinate 30,520,111 of OZ022227.1, forward strand.
TTTTTTCAACCAACGGCGAAATTAAAAAAAAAATCGAAAAGCCAATTCCGGAAACGCGAAATTGAAAAAACCTGAAAATAATTCAGAGACCCTTTTGGGTCGGTTGCAACATCATACTGAAAAATGATCCAAATCGAAGGGGGTGAGGTACAAACGGTGCAATTGTGACGTGGATGCCCCATATACACGGTAAATATAATAATACGAAATAAAGTAAAATGTAACAAACGCTGTGAAATTAATGACAATGGTTAATCCTGACTAAAATACGTAAGGTGCAAAGTGCAGCTATGGCAGTAAACCAAAACGAATAGAGTATGTGGAAAACGAAATTAATACGAATTCGACGAAATTAAAAAGACCTGTGTGTCAATTGTCTGTATTTAAAAAGTATAATACTTTGATTAATTGACACACAATGTTTTTAAATTTTATTTAATTCGTGTTAATTTCGTTTTCCACATACCTAATTCTTTTCAATTCGTGTTGGTTTCATGAGATGGTTGGTTTACGGGATGTGAAGTAGATATTGAAGTTAAAATTTTTGAATATTTTCTGAATTGATTTTCGTTCCTTGGTCTGTCAATGTGTAGTAGTCCTGTATTAAATAATTTTCAACGAATCCTTATCAAAGTACAGCAGGAATTCTGATCACTTGTACAACAATAATTCGCGAATTTTATATAAATATTGTGATCAATTGTGCGGCGTGGTATATGCATTAAGACCGTAAAATTCTGTGAATGATTCGCTAACTTCCAGTGATCCTATAAACAAATAAAAACAAATAAATATACAACTAAAAAAGTACCGATTGACAACCTATCGATTACGCACGTACAAAGTAAATAATCGACTAATCATCATTACCAATTGCATTTGAGATCTCCTCTTCTTGATATGGCTCATCGCTGGAGCTACCTGACGTCTCATCATCGGTAACATCTAAACAAATTTTTAACGAATTGGTGTCGTTACTAATTAGCTATTACAAAATCACGTAGGTATCATGATTCAACAAAAAGATAAGTGAGTTACTCAGTTTGCCCTAGGTTCACTCTTTAGATAGAAATATTTTGATTGAATTACCATCGGCTGGTGCTGCTGGTGCTGCTACATCCGCATTGTCGAGTAGCCACAAGGGTGGCTCCTCGGCAAATAACGAAGCTTGATAATCCGGATCGTTTTCTGTTATAAATGTAATTAATCGATGGTAATACAATGCACCAAAATACAATGGGAACTGCTCGAGACTTAAATAGTGGCTACCAAGCGCAAAATTGCGAAAGAATTACCAGATCAACTGTAGAGAGAAGGTTGGCCTGGGTTAAAAAAAAAAAAAAATTAGTTGTTACAGCGGGAGCTCTAATGAAGCAAGGAATGTAGTTATGACATTTGTAAACGTTCACGGACGATCTCGATGAATACGAGGCAATTAATAAAAACAATAACAGGTTGCTTAAATATTTACACGATGTGAATCTGGTATTACAAGGTAAAAAATATTACCCAAAGGTACAGCCACGGGAGGCTCCTGCAATTCAAAATCGACTCCTTCCCGCCCGTTTGACTCTCTCACGATTATATCCGCTACGTGGCCTTTTAGGGATACGGCTATCTGCATAAACTCGTCCACCGTGATCAAACGCATGTGGAGTTCCCTCCACGCTATGGAAGATCGAATCGATATCATGTTAAGTTGTATTTTATTATTCCAAGTATATCACCTATTCTCTGACTAGAGGCATACTTGGATTTTGGGGTATAGGAGCTAGGGTTAATACTCAATACTCGATGTAATGTAGTTGTAGACAACCTCAGTGCGATTAAGACACAGGTGTGTTCATTAATTGACAATCGCGTTGTTAAATGTTTATCAGAACTGTCTGTACCCAAAATATGATCGAGAAGAAGCTTTGGGTACAATTACCCAAAACTAAGGTATGAAAGCATGCGTGTATCATGCGTTATGCCTGCAACATCCTGATCATACTCTTACCTACGACTGGCAAGTAAAAAACACCACTACTCTGGCAAAACCCGCTACATCTCTAATCTCACTGTTGCAAAGATCTGTGACCCATAAGTTGAAAGCTGAATTTTATTACATGATTAAACGAACTTACTTGTAAGTGAAGTTCTATCATGATTGCATGAAGCGCCTCTTCCGAATAGATCAACACGTAGCACTCCTACTCTACACCGTTTTCACCACAATGTTTTCAAAGCATTCAATTTTTATAAATTGCCTGTCACCCTTGGTTTGTTATATGGTAATTTCTTTAAAGTACTGCCGTAATTATTCTGGGATTTCCAACTGATGTTGGAATGGGTAATTTTTGGGTGGGATTGATCTATTCGGAAGAGGCGCTTCATACAATCATGATAGAACTTCACTTACAAGTAAGTTCGTTTAATCATGTAATTGTATTTCGCGCCTCTTCCGCTAGATCAACACGTAGATGTTTGAAGCTTATTACGGCAGATAAATATATTGAAAATTAACATTTTTACATTTTAACGTGTTATTATTCAATACAGATTGTAAATTAGATAATAGTGATTTTATATATGACTCAACTTTTACTTTGAACAGTTTTTATAACTTGAATATGAACGAACACCACACCGGATAATTTCCTTATTCCTCTAAGATTGTTCTCGCAAAAATATCTTTATCCTGAGTGACGTAGAGTTTATAAAACTTAACGAAAGTTTCAGAATTCTTTGTCCAGCCGCAGCTTTCCTTATAATATCAATGGTAACTTCCTTTCTGCTAGCAGCAGAAGTTGACGTGTGACGAGTGCTATGTGGTGAGAAAATAGTTGTATCCACGCCACTCTTACATAAAATATTCTTAACCCATCGACTTAATGTTTGAGTAGACACCGGTTTATGCGGTTTTTTGAAAGATATAAATAATTTCTTTATTGAATTTCGCAGATCTTTGGTTTTGGAAACACAGGGTTCCAATGTCGAAGCTGCATATAAGTTAACGTTCTCAGTATAGAGAGGTAAAATAAGAGTTGGCTGTAGCCTTCCTGGACCTGAAGTCTTAATTCTATCAGGAATTTTTATCTCGATATGATCATCTAACCTTCTTATATTTTTAATGTCAATAAGGGATAGCGTCTGCATCCTTTGACCTGTTACTAATGTTAATAGTGTTATTAGATTCATTGATGATGATTCCAGATTCTGTTCATCAAGTCACCACTTTGAAATATAATTCAAAACTATTTTAGGATCCCATGTGGAATCATATTTTGGCATGGATGGCCTCAATCTCGTTACACCCTTAAAAAATCTCTCTGATAAAGTATTCTGACCTGAATCAGTATTAAAAAGCAAAGCAATGGCAGATCTGATGCAATTCAAAGTACCATGCGACGATAGTTTTTTGAATTCCTCAGTCAGAAATACAAGTACATCATTAATCGAACTGGACAATGGATCTATTTTTCTTTTAGCGCAAAATACCCACCATTTCTTTAATGAGACGTCATATTGTTTTAACGAAGAAATACTCAGTGATAATAGCATAATGTCTATTGATTCGAACGGTAACCCCTTTAATGCAAATGCTCTCCGGACAAGATTGCGGCAGCCAGGGTAGTCTGTTTCCATAGTGGATGTGGTCTCCTATCACGAGAGAGTAAGAAATCGATATTAGGTTTGAAAGATATCACTTCCGATTTCATTAATGATTTAAAAATCGGAAACCAGGGTTGAGCTGGCCAGTAGGGCACTACTACGATGCCTATACTCCTTTCAAATTTAATCTTTTGAAGTACTCTAATAATCAGAGAGAAAGGTGGGAAAGCATAGAAGGAAAAAGGTTGCCAACTAATTGTGAACGCATCCACTACGAGCGCGTCGGGATCTTTGAACCATGAAATGTATTTTTTGCACTTAGAGTTTAGTCTCGTTGCGAAGAGATATATATCTGGTTTTACCAAAGATTTTTCAATTATATTAAATGCCTTGTCAGATAGTTCAAATTCAGTTTCTGTTTTTAATTTTCTAGATTCAAAATCTGCTTCGAAATTTTCTTTTGAAGAAATATATGACGCGAAAATCCAAATATTTCTTTTTTCACACCACATCCAAATTTCTCTTGCTAATATACTTATTTCTTGGAATTCAATACCCCCCATTTTATTAATGTAGGCAATAGCCGTTGTATTGTCAACTCTTAGTAAGATGTCACAATCTGTGAGTTCATTAGCAAAACATTTCAAACCAAATAAAACAGCTTTCAATTCTAAATAATTAATGTGATGTCTTTTTTCTTCTTCAGTCCAGTGACCATTTGCCTTTTCGTTATCGGAGCAAGCGCCCCAACCTGATCTGGATGCATCCGTGAATATTTCTATTCTGTAAACTGAATTCTTAATCGGATTGTTTGCAATATTGATATTATTCTTCCACCAATTGAAATCATCCTTCATTGATTTTTGTATGTTTATAAGCGATTCATAATCATCATTATTTTCTCTAAGAGCTAAATATTTGTTCCTTTTAAAATCTTTCATGTATACCCAACCGTACTTTATTGCTGGGCAACAGGAACCTAGAATTCCTATGAATTTAGCAAAATCTTTTATTTTACAGACTTTTGTATTACTGAATTTTGCAATTTCTTCTGATACTTTCAATTTCTTATCTTCCGGAAGTTCAACGATCATTTTTTCCGAATCAAATATGAACCCCAGAAATTTGCACCTCTTCGAAGGAATTATATTACTCTTTTTACTATTAACTATGAAACCCAAACTCTGCACAATAGCTGTCTTCAAATTCTCTGCACATTCCGAGAATGCGTTGCCTATGATAAAAATATCGTCCAGATAAATCACAGACTGATAACCTAATTCTCTTAAAAAAGCAACTATTGGTTTCATGAGTTTTGTAAAAACGTAAGGAGCTGTATTAAGACCGAAAGGTAAGCAGACGTATTCAAAAGTTTCATTATTGAAACAAAATCTTAGGAATTTCCTACTCGACTTGGCCATTGATACTAGATGATAAGCATCCTTGAGGTCAAGTGTTGCCATAAAACAATCTTTGCTCCTTAACCTTTTGACCGTTCTACTATCTTCCAGTTTGAAATGTTCCGGTTCTATAAAATTATTTAATTTTTTAAGATTTAAAATTAATCGATGTGAATCATCCGGTTTCGGAATGACGGATACGTTTGAGATGAATTGATCTCTTGATTGAATACATTTACAGATCGCCCCCTTTTCTAATAATAGGATTATTGATTCCGAAATTTGAGATTTTTCTATTTGACATCTCTGAGGTTCTTTTGGACAAATAGACTGTTGAACAGAATATTTGAAAGGTATTTTATACCCCATAACCCATCTTAAAATCATGTTGTCTGACGTTATATGTCGCCATTCTCGAATAAAGTTCTTTAATCCACCTGTCGGTTTACCTACATTTGTGGAACTCAGAATTGTTTCTTGTATGGCCGAGATTGTTCTCGTCTCTGTTTCTCGCTCCCGAAATTCTGATGAGATGATCTCTGGCCACCTGATTGATTCCCCCAGGTCTTTGCAATAGTGTTTCGTTTGGCCGATTGATTTCTCCGAGTTTGAGTTGTTGATTTCTGCCCCCCCCCCCATCATCCTTTGTTGAATCTGTCGACGAGGTGGGCCTTTGAAGTTTTTTGAACTCTGTTGCACCGGGGCTGACCTTGGTACAGATTTAAGTTCCTTACGTGAACGTTCTAATGCCTTGGCAGTCTTCAAACGTTCCTCCAGATCTTCTCCAAAAACAAATTCGCCCGCTAAGGTTACATTTAGTGTATCTCTTGGAGATGAGTTAATGTTCTGCAAAATTAGACTTCGTCTGATCAGAGATTCTTCATGTTGTAAATCGGTTAATAATCTCCCTGTATCGCTAAGATGTTCAGGTTCTCATTACAATTATTTTTTAAAATCAATGTCAAGGATTTACCAACTGCTGAGAGACATGCAGAAATGTGTACCTGTTTTTCGATAATACGATTATCTCGCTTAATAATTGTATCCTGTAGAGATGCTTTTATTTCTGAGTTTAACTTCGGTGCATCTATCATTTGACAGTTTATTGGAGTAAGATATTTCTTACATAAAATAGACTTTTCTTCAACTGGAATTCCTTTGATTCCAATTTCATTTCACCGAAGAGCTAGATCTTTTTGGAGGGCTTCCGCAAAACATTTTTCATTAGCAAGTGATTTTCCCATTAGTTCTAAAATCTTGTCGTCTAGTTTCTCTTCAATAACCTCGTGTATATCCGATGTGTTAGCATTGTCGGTTGATATTGGATGTAATTGAATTGGCAATGGAAGTTCTGTTATTATGGGAATCTTATCGACAACATCGTCATTTCCCTCTGTAGTCGAATTTGGGGATGACGTTAAATCCAATTGATCGATATCTGACGAAGATTCCAAATCTGAGCCTTGTATAATCCTATTTCCTATTCAGGAAAAAAGTAAAAATAAAATCAACAATTCGTTTTTGACTGAGCAGTCAGTTATCGCAAATAAGATTGAGTGCCTGAGACAAATCTCCACGTGAATTGGACCATCACGCGTGGCACACTAGATCTGATTTGTAATCGCCAGACACAGAGGTCTACGTGGGTTGAACCATCACGAGTGGCCAAATTCAGATCTGTGATAATCGTGGTTCGCCGTGAAACAGTTTAACTGTTCCGCGTAGCGTCTTTTTTCAATTAAAAGGAAGAGGTTGGAATTGTGTCCTGAACTTACTTCTTTTTGATTCTTTATATCTCCGCTTCTCTTGACGTTTAATTTTCTTCTCCAAACGCCTTAGACGTTTAACTAACTTTTCCTCACTCCTTTCTTCGTCTGAAGAAGATTGTCTGGATCTTTTCTTGCCCATTTCCGAAATATTAAATGATAACACGTTGTGGCTTAACAGCACAAAAAAGAAGAATGACCATATAACAAACCAAGGGTGACAGGTAATTTCTAAAAATTGAATGCTTTAAAAACATTATGGTGAAAACAGCGTAGAGTAGGAGTACTACGTGTTGATCTAGAGGAAGAGGCGCGAAATACAATTACCAATAGTAATGCGAACCTTTCGCAAGCTGTTTTTGTTTGGATACAGTGTCGTATCTTGCATGACGACCTATTTGGCGATTGTTTCGCAGCCTTCTGACGTCTGGTCTCACATTACACTGCAGTTTCAGCAGCTTACCTGTCTCAGAAATCGCAAGTTTCACACTTTAAGGTGGTTCTTCACCTACAGTCCGACCAAACGTGAGTTTTAGAGAAGATTTTGAATACTTCTCGATGGGAAAAAAATCTGAAAAAAAATCAAGCGTGTAGAAGGTCTTCGGGAGATTGATTTTGCATAATAATAATCCAAAAAAGTTATCAACAAATTGATGGAGAAAAAAACTGTTCAAGAAATTAGCCGATGACCCAACTTTTTTTGCAGGTGAAAATGATTTGTCAATTTTTATAAATACGTATGAATTTTTTGAGAATTTTGTTAAATTTGTTATGATCTGAATTTGAATTTGAAGTCTTGTCCCTGTTCTAAGTACTAAAGTACAACTGATGTTGATGGTGGTAAATGAACGTTTATATTCGTGAACTAGTAGCTTTATTTAGATGAGTAGTTTATGTTTCATCCGAGTATAACGAATAATCTATGTTGTATTTAGGTATAAAAGTAAGCTAAGTTATTTTAGGTGTTTACTGTAATGAGTACGGTTGAGAAGTGTGGTGGAGTAAGAAAAATCAGGTAGTCGCTAGGATAGTAAGATAAAAGGATTAGCTGACTCGTTGCACTTTACAGTCCGTGTGCAAAGAGCGTCTCCTAGACGTAGGAGAGGAGGACGCGGAAGTTCCGGTAGCAGGTAGATGAAAGGGTAGAGATGTAGAGGGAAAAGGGGGGAAGCGTGTGAAAAGTAAGAGGATTGAGGTAAGTGAGGGGCGAACGTATGGGTAGCAATACCCGGACGTAACCCCCCCCCCCCCCCCCCGTTAGAGGAAACCGCCAACGTAGTTATTTGAATGTTTATCTAAGGTTTTGGCTTGTTTCATAGGTTTACAAAAAGGCGAATGTTTAATGAGTTATAACCCAATAAGCACCCATTAGTATAAAAAACGTTTAAAAAAATCATATACTCTACGTTTATTCAGCGGAAAAATGTTCCTCAGTTAAACGCATAAGTAGCGTTTATTGAAAACGTTACGTCGATACGTTCATTATTACGCGATAAGCAACGTTGAATACACGTGTACCACTTGAATATTTGGCCAAATTATTGTTGCGCGAAAAAAAAAATTAAGATACCTAAAACAAATTAATTACAATATATGAGGCGTTGATCAACAACTACTAATCGCAAACAATCGCACTTTCTTCCTAATTAAGAATTTAAAGATTAGAAAAACTTCGCATTATTGTTGTGGCCGAGATTCGATCCGGGGACGCTCGCATTCGCTTGTATTACTATTCGCACGCTCTATCAACTACGCCAAACTACCTATTGACGAAGTTAGTCACTTTCTCGTAATTGTCTTGGACTTTGCATCTGTCTCAATGATATCAGCGTTTCAATGCAACTGAGATATGTTAACTGAACATCCGAGTTGCAAATATGTTATCAATTTAATTTCTTGCCTAGAGTTCCACACGTTCTCGGTCGATTCAATTATATTGCACATTCATTATTATATCAGGAAAACGTATAAATCGAGTGCATATTATTCTAAAATCGAAACGCTTGATAGACATTCACAAAATAGACGTTGCCATGACATCTGTTAGGAACGTATAATACGCGGATATGAAGTGATTGGAACAACGGAGAAATTGCGTGTCATATGTTGTAACGTGTTCAGCCTATAGGCAAAATAGGCTGACTATACGTCACATCATGGACATAGCACACACAGGTATTGTATCACGTGATACAATACCAAAAGGTCGGAGCGTCGGTGTGACAACCCGCTTCGTATACCGGGACAATCACGTGAAACCGAATGGATCCATGTTACCGGACAGCGAATATTTCGTATTTTTAGCAGGTTAACCACTCGTTGCACTGAAAACCCCTAGAGTGATTTTGGCGCGCGGTCGATAAAACTCGGCAGCCATTGTTGATAGAAGCCGGCTGACTGTAAATACATCGCGGAAGGTAGACATGTGTGGTTAGGTTCGTTTATTTTAAGCAAATGATAAATAAAGTGAATAAAACTTACGTGAATAAGCTATTGATATTTATCAAAAATCAATCAATCAGTTTTAAGTGATATCATAATACAATCAACGAATTAACTTCAGCTGAAACTGCAAATTAATTAGAATCAAAGAGTTAATCGAGAACAACCAATTCGAGCGAAATTATTAATTATTATTCCTGGGCTTGAGGCTTCAATAAATTGAACTAGGTAAGTGAGAAAAACTTTATGAAGCTTTCTAAAAGTTTATTCAATGCGTAACAAGGATAAGTATCATGTTGTAATGAATTGGTCCTCGTAACAGTTAGCAGCGCAGTATAAACCGCCAGGTCTTGGAGTCTTCGAGAAATGCACAAAGCTTAGACTGGGCATCATGCCTGCGCCTGTAATTTCAAGGTAAAAATCATCACACGTTCATTGCACGATATCGTAGCTATTCATACTTTTCAAATATTCATGTTTTTCAATAACTCAATTCCATTAAACGGCACTTATTTTTTTTTTACAGCTAATATTAGCGAATGTTTGTGGCCAATGAATGTTGTCATTGAATGTATGATAATTCTTACCTTGAAATTACAGGCGCAGGCATTATGTCCAGTCTAGGCGTAGTGCATTTCTCGAAGACTCTAAGAACTGGCGGTTAAAACTGCGCTGCTGACTGTAACGAGGACTAATTTGTTACAACATGACAATTATCCTTGTCATGCATTGAATGAACTTTTAGTAAGCTTCAATAAAGTTTTTCTCACTCACCTTGTTCAATTTATTGAAGCCTCAACCCTAGAATACAATTAATAATCTCGTTCAAATTAGTTGTTCTCGATGAACTTTTTGACTCTAATTAATTCCTAGTTATAGGTTAGGTTAATTCCTTGATTGTATTAAGATATCATTCAAAACTAATTGATAGATTTTTGATAAATATTCATAGCTTATTCACGTAGTTTTTATTCGCCTTATTAATCATCTGCTTAAAATAAACGAACATAACCCCACATGTCTACCTTCCGCGATGTATTGACAGTCAGCCGGCTTCTATCAACAATGGCTGCCGAGTTGCATCGACCGCGCGCCAAAATCACCCTAGGGATTGTTCAGCGCAACGAGTGGTTAGCCCGCTAAAATGACGTCATATTCGCCAATATTCGCTTTTCGGTAGCATGGATCCATTCGGATTCACGTGATTCTCACGGTATAAGACGGACGAATCTAAGCCTCGAGAGCGGACTTGAGCCAAAGCGGCCGACCGACTCACAACAATTATTAATTCTCAATTCTCCAAGTCAGAGCGGGATTTGAGCCAAAGCGGCCGACGGACTCACAACTATTGTTTATTCTATTCTTGCTAACTCTCTTCTAGAGCGTATTTGAGCCAAAGCGGCCGTCCGACTCATTGTCATACATTCATTCTATTCTCTCAAACGGCAGCATACCCACGTAAATTCTCATTTCCGAAGAAAAGATTGTTTCAGCCATAGCGGCGTTTCGATTAGAATCACAAAAAAAGAAAAGATTGTTTCAGCCATAGCGGCGTTTCGATTAGAATCACGAAAGAAGTAAAAGATTGTTTCAGCCATAGCGGCGTTGTGATTAGAATCACAAAAATTGAAAACATTGACCCAGCCAAAGCGGCGTCTCGATTAGATTAAGAAAAACATTCATAAAATCATTCATTCATTTCATTCTCTCATCATTATCATTTTATGTTTCGCATTTTTATGATTTTGTAAAATAGAAAGTTCAAAAAAGATAGAACTATAATTACAATAAATAGGATATGATCAACTGATCTCACAAATATCAGAAATCTGATCTTTGTCTTCTATTTTCTTTGAAAACATAACCTAAAATTTTATTCTTCCAGAGAAGTATTTCACTTCAATTGCTTATAAACTTAAATTCATTGTTTAGCTAAAAGGCAGCTTCAGTGAGTCTGTTGGACAGCTACGGTATAGCTATAATTGGTACCCTAGTCTGAGAACACACATATCCCAAGTCTGTAATAGGCAGCTTCGGTGAGCTAGATTCAGGACAGCTACGGTAGAGCGATAATTGCTATCCTAGTCTGGTGAATCTAGCATATCCCAAGTCTGTAGGGAGGCAGCTCTGGTAGAGTAAAATCTATCCGAGTCTGCATTAGGGTAAATAAGGGTTTTTTCAACTTTTCCCACAGGAGCTCCAAATATTCTAAGAAAATAACCCGTGACAAACAACTCACGCGAACTAGTATAATTTCACGAGCCTTCAGCTGGTGAAACATATACAACAAGTTACAATGTACGTATCATCAGCTGTTCAATAAACGTGCATAATTAGGATATTGTTAACGGTATGCACATCGTTGTTTAGATACCGTCAATATACGTGTACATTTGCGAGTGATTAAACCTATAAATCGAGTGCATATTATACGTTATAATTATCCTTTATAAGAACGTGTAATATACATGAATGGAAGAATTTATTCGTAGAAAAATCGTGTATTATAAACGTAGTTGTATGGTTTCCTAATAAACGTATTTCCGAAACGTGCAATATTAGTATTGTCATGTACTGATACCAAAAATCAACTGAATATTCATTTAATATTCGTGAAATATACGAATGGGTGCTTATTGGGAAATGTTGTTAATATTATTATCCTAATGCTAAGGTTTGAATTATTCTAAAAGCTTATGTCTAAGTAAGTGTTTACAATCTCAAAAGAACATGGGTAATGGTATGACTTAAAATCTATCTTATACTATTCAAGTTTATATAAGTATATTATATAGTAAATCGTCTAGTGAAGTTATAATGTTATATTGACCGTAGCGATAATCCTTATGTATTTAATCATAATATTTATTTGGTTCCAGTGGGTGTGAGTTTGTCACTGTCTTCTGTAGGTGGTGGGGTTTTCGAGTTCTATTTTTATGTACGGTCGGGTTTATCGGTGGAAGTGGGGGTGGTATTCCTTTTTGAGGTGTGTTGTCTTCGTTCGAATGGGGGTGAATAATGTTTAATTGAATTGGTTTTTCGTATCTGGGCGGTTTGAGGCGTTTGTTGCCGCGTCTTGTCTTTTTGAGGCAAGAGAAGACTGTTGATATTTTCCCAAATAATGAGAATTTGTATGCTGCGAACAAGGCTGCTATAATTCCCAGGCCAACGGCGGCGTAAGTGAGACTGGCTGTTAGGCTGTCAGTGTCTTGCTGTACGCGTTTGTGTGTACTTATTTCTTTTGCTTGTTTGATCATTTCTTCCAGTGCTAGGCTGTTAGATTTTATGTCATCGGCGTCCAGGGGTGTGCTTTTGTATTAGTGGAATATGGGGATTGTGGATACGTTTACAGTATGGTTCTTATTCAGGTCCTGATATATCTCGGTTAGATTTAGAGTAAATTCTGGAACGTATGAGTGCATTTCCGTCGACGTCATGGTGTTAGAGGTACTGAGCGTTATAATTTCTGAGCGTCCTGAGCATCTACTCCTCAGTTTTAGTATCCCGAATTTGAAAAGGGTGAGACTTGTTGTAGGCATATTGGGGCACAGGATATGAATAGTTTCTGGGTTTGGTAAGGAGTAGATCCAGGAATTTGGTGCTCTTAGTTTAGACCAATATGATCCGTCGAATGAGTTTATTCTAATGTAACATGTGTTCAATTGGTTGGCCATATTACCTAGGAATAATTGCATTTCGCATGATTTGTGATTGTTGCTGTGGTAGATTGGTTGAGTCTGTTTACAGATGTATGAGTTCTGCGAGAATTTGCATTCCGTGAAGTCTGTTTTCGAGAGGTGGAGATAGGAACTTCTGTCTATTGATACTGCGATGTAATCATTATTGGGGGCTATGCAGGCGAAAGTATTTGATCTGTCGAAGTTTTGTTTAACCGGAATTGGAAGTAAATGGTATAAGTTAAATGTATCGTCGTCTAGTAGTGGGATTGATAGGCTATAGATTATGTTTGGTTCGTTATAGATAATGTTGAGTTCCGATAGTCTGATTAACTCTTCGGCGTACTTGTTTCTTAAGGGGATCGGAAATTGTATAAGCGGTTCTAAGGTTTGTATCTGTTGTGAGCTGTTAATCAGTTGTTTGGGTGATAACAGTTTCGGGTGTACAATTCCTTGTTTCGCGAATAAGATAGCATCGATTACGCTGTTTAGATCTAGTTCGTATTCGTTTAGCATTTTGTCTAGTTTGTTGAGGTGATGTTATGGTCATTGTATTACGTGTCAAGTGTTTTTTCATGGTTGATAAGCTAAAAGTGACGGATACTACTTGGTTGTCTAGTTCTATAATGTGCTTCTCTATGTTGTCAATTTCTTACTGTTGCGTGCCCAGCATTGGTCGGATGATGTGCGTTTGATTTGCTAACAATGTGGCTACATGGTTTGTATCGTTAAATAGTCTATCGATTTGTGCGTTAATATAATCACCATCTGCTTCTGTTAGCGTTCCGTAGAGTGTCTTGTGAATGCTGCCAACGAAGTTGAACCATCCTCGTTTGACGCGTGTATGGGTCAGTTCTGCTAACTTTTCATGCAGTCTATCCGTTTCCTGGTATCCTATCAAGTCTTCTATTTGGTTTTGATATTCTTTTATGCTTAATAGTCGGTTTTTTGATATGTTTATTGTATCTTGTACGATACATTCCGTTCCTGTCGTGTTACAACTGTTATTAATTAAGTCGCAGTATCTTCCTAGTTCGTTGGATATGTCTATAAACTGTTTTATATTCAAGAAGTTTATCAGTTTCCATTTGTTGTTTGATACACGTAAGTTTTCTAGTTGTTCGTAGTAGATCCCAGGGTTTGTTGTGAACGGTATCAAGGTGTAAGGTTGGTTTCCATCGTTTTCGAGTGCCGTGCCGTATCTGTAATTATTTGTCTCGTTAGTCTCGTGTGTGTGCTAATTTTAATTTATTCAAGTGAACTATTTTCGTTCTGTTTGGCGTAATGTAGATTTCTGCGTTGATATTGTCGATTATTTGTTTAATAATGTAGGGACCTTTGTAATGGTCGTCGAATTTGGGGCGTGTTTCGTTTAGTAGGAATACTTTTTGTCCGGCTTCGAAGGTTTGCGGATTAATTTGCCTGTCATAGTAAGTTTTTGACTTTAATTTAGCTTCTTTCAGGTTCATTGCTGCCTGTTTTCGTATGTCATGCATGTTTGTTATTAGATCGAGAATGAAGGTGTTTTACGTATTCGTTGTTGCATTTCTTGGTGTCGTGTCTGACGGTAGGCGTGCTTCTTTTCCAAAAATTAGATTATGTGGGGTGAAGTTTGTGCCTTCGTGTTTAGCGGTGTTGTAGCAGAAGATTGCAAAGCGAATGGATTACCTGAAGATTGCGTATCGCGATAACGTTCATTCGGTTTTTTAACGCCCGGGTTTTCTTCTGGCGGTGTTGGGTCGTGAGTGAATTCGGGTAGGTGGATTGCCTCTTTCATTAGTGGGGGCAGGCTACTAGAAGACTCAGTCCTTTGTCTTTCAGGGGGTTCAGATTTTTGATGGCTAGCTTCAATATCTGAACTATCCGAGAGAGTTGACGTTGCCATAGTTGGCGTTTGTTGCTCCTCAGTTCGTTTAGTTGGGGCAGGGTTAGTGGATTCGTCTGTGGTTTGTCGGGGACGTTTCGCGAATTGGTGTGCTAGTTTTTTTTTTTTGTTCGTTTCCTCCGAGGGTTCTGTATCGGTTCTAAGGCGTTTTGAATCAAGAGGTAGGATCTGGATTGTGTCGGGTGGTGGGTTTCTGGATAGCGCATCTGCGTTTGAATTCATCTTTCCTTTTTTGTAAATAACGTTGTAAGAATATTCGTCGAGTGTCAGGCGCCATCAAAGCAGTCGTGAGGTTGGATCTTTCACATTGTTTATCCAAACTAGTGGTCTGTGATCTGTGACGAGTGTAAATGTTTGTCCGTAAAGGTATGGTCGGAAGTGTTTCACGGCGAAGATGATTGCTAAAAGTTCTTTGTCAATCGTCGAGTTGACTTCCGCCTTTTCGAGAGATCTCGAGGCGTATGCGATTGGTAAGTCTTCGCCAATTTTTCCTTGGCTAAGAATCGCGCCCACGGCGCAGTTAGAGGCATCGGTCGTCAATATAAATGGTTTCTCAAAGTCCGGGTACTGTAAGATAGGTTCGTTACAAAGGCTTTCGCGTAGGGTTTCAAACGCAGATTGGTGTTCGGACGTCCAAAGGAATCGGTTGTTTTTCTTCAGTAAGTTGTTTATGGGCTTTGCGATTTCTGATGAGCTAAGTATGAATCTGCGATAGTAGCCGATCAGTCCGAGGAATTGTTTGATTTGCTTAGGATTTGTAGGGACAGGGTAGTTTTTGACGGCTGTTATTTTGTTGGGATCCGGTTTTACTCCGTCTTTCGTAATGACGTGGCCTAGGTATGCTATCTCTTTACGTAGAAATTCGCATTTGTCGGGCTGAAGGGTTAGTCCGGCATTGGCTAATCGTTCCATAAGTTTTTTAAATTTCATTGCATGTTCTTCTAATGATCTCGCATAGATTATTATATCGTCCAAGTAAACGAAGACTTCGTTGCCTAGGAGTCCGGAAAGTACCTGATCCATTAGGCGTTGGAAGGTCGATGGTGCATTTTTTAGGCCAAAGGGCATTCTGTTATATTCATAGTGGCCATGCGGAGTTCAGAAAGCTGTTTTCGGACTATGATTAGGGTGCATCGGTATCTGATGGAAACCTGACGCTAAATCGAATTTATAAAAGTATTTGGCGGATCCTAAAATGTCTGTTATGTTGGGTAGTGGATAGGCGTCGCCAATAGTTTTTTTGTTAAGTTTTCGGAAGTCTATGACAATGCGCCATTTCTTTTTGCCGGTAGCGTCTGCTTTCGTGGGTACTATCCAAACTGGGGAGTTGTACGGTGAAGAAGAGTGCTTGATAATATTTTGGTCAAGGAGTTTGTTAACTTGTGTATTTATCTCTTCTTGGTGAATTTGAGGATATCTGTACTGCTTTGTGTGGATCGGAATGTCATCTGTGGTAGGGATGGTGTGGCTGACTAGTTGTGTATGTTTTAATTTTTCGCCTGGTAGGAAAAAAGGTAGGTCAATTCTATAGCAAGGTCGGTTATCGGTTGTTTTTCTTCGTCATTTAAATGGTTTAATCGGAGGCTTTCCATAAGGGTGTGAAGACGTTTTGAGTCATAGTTAGAGGAGAAGTGAAGCGTGCGAGAATTGTTATTGGTATTAGTTTCACGAGCCGTGGGTAATAGGATTGACTGAACGTAGGTGAATCTTGTATCGGTCAGCTGGGGTCTTGTATCCTCGAGTTCGTCGACTTCTTCTAAGGTGACTACAAGCCTCCTTATCTCAACAGCTGTTTCGCTGGAGTTAATTACGTAGGTATATGCTAAACCGTTTCCGTTCGTGACTAAGGCCTTGCCGAGAAAAATACTGGGGCCGAGGTCTATGTTATCAATGAATCCTGTTTTTAACGTCGGGTTGGCGATTTTCATTGATCAAGAGACTCGGTAGAGTCTCGCGCCAAGTACATTAAAAAAAAAAAAATTTCACGCGCGAGACTCAACGAGTCTATATACCCGAGAGGCAACTACCCTTACCTATAACGCGAATTAGTATCTTTGTTTTCTTTCACCTCACAACATACACAAATTGAAACTAATTTTATCTAGGATGTGGCCATGAAAAGCTTTCATTTGAGCCCTAGATCGACTAAATCAGTGTCTGAAGTGCTGAGATATAATTAATTTCAGATTCTGATACCCCGTTTCCACGTACAATGTTTGTCTTTAGTATTCTTCAGACCAAGATTCAGCCAACTAAAACCATTTCCATAAAATCACATTTCGTCGGTGAACGCAGGACGTATGTTCTACGCTTATACACAGAACATACGTCTTTAGGCATCTGGGGACATGACATAGAAGGGAAAATCCACACGAAAGTTGTTTCACACTAAAACCATTCCCATAAAATCACATTCCGTCGCTAAACGCAGGACGTATGTTCTATGCTGATACACAGAACATACGTCCTTACGCATCTGGAAATATGACATAGAAGGGAAAATCTTCACCAAAGTTGCCATTAGTACGAGATCACGACGTAGTTAGCGCTCGGATCGCAGACAGAAACCGTCTGCATCATTAGCAGACGCGTGTCGTCGTTACATGATTTTTAATTCAAATAAAGGAAATGAAAGAAAGCACTACTAGCAATGATTATTACAAAATGCGAAGGTACAAAAACTAGTGAATACCCACCAAAAGCCCCTTAGGTGCGAAAGCCTTACGCCAAGTACATTAATATGATAGTCACCAACAAAAATGTTTCGATAGGTTAATCTCAAATCCTACGATCTTGAGCTTTTGACGTTATGCGAATCGACTGACGTGTAAAATTCATGGTGATAAATAAAATAACAATTGTGACCGGATAATAGGTTTGTTCGTCTTAGCTTACACTTTCTACACTTTTCTTACACTGTTTACACTCGCACAATAGGAGGTGTAAATTTCAAGTGAAAAGTGTAAAATCTAGTAAAAGTGTAGAAGGTGTAGCTAAGACGAACAAAAGTAATTTTACGATTAGGTTTGGTTCACCTTGAATGACACTAAATTGTCAGATGACTTTTAACTGGCTATTACCTCTCAATTTTATTTACCCATACATTGTAGATTTGGCTTATTTTCATTTGTGAATGCAATTATCGAAGGAAACGGTTTTTTGGGGGTTCGTTAGTTAGCAAGTTACTGCCTGAGGAAGTCTGACAATAGAAAATCAAGAGAAAATGTTAAGGTTGAAAAATATGAGGACAGCATGATTTGATATAAGGAACGGCAAGGAGCCAGACCAATGAAGCCGAGTTCAAACGTTGGATTGCAACAAATTCCACTTTAGGCTCTATGTTAAGCTCATCTCCGAACGCTCGTCTGCTTAGACTCAAATTGTGAGTCAACGTAATGCGTCGGATTCCAACGAGTTTTATAATCTAACTCTGTATCATCTAGTCAAATCGAGACTGTCAGTCGACGTTACGTGTTGGACTCCGATAGGCTTTATTCTATACTCCACATCAACGTAGTGCCTTGACCTTCGGTGGAGATAATTTTTTGATCCATGTATATAATGTATATTCATAATTTGATGTCAAATTTCAAAAAATTTGTTAGATCTCGGTATGCAACCTGTGTCTGTATGTTCGACTTTCTTAAGCTTCCTTCAAATTCAGATTTGTGCTATGACGACAAATTGAATGAAAATACTTATTCGCTATTAAAGAAATGATCGATCGACTCCCTTTTTCTCAGATGATAGCGATTCTCATTTATATTTATTTATTCATTGTAGACTCAGCGTATTTTCATTTAAGAATGTAATTTTCGGAGAAAAATCTTTTTAATGAATTGTTTAATTTTGTAGCGGGTTGCCGTATAAAAAAAGAGGATGATGAGAGGTAACGCTGGGGTTGCAAAATATCGGGATAGTGTGATTTGAAACAAGAAACGGCAAGAGTCAGACGAAGAAAGCAGAATGCAAGTGTTTGACTTCATAAACTTCCATTTTATGCTCTACGCTAGTCTTGCATCAATAGGCTTAGTTCTATATATTCTGATACTTTCTGTTCAGACCCGAATTAGAGGTTGACGTTATGAGTTAGACTTCGACGAGCTTTATTTTACCACGTATAATAATATTCGAATTTTGAAATACTGTTGTGATGAGTAACATATAACCCTGCGTGCAAGCAACTCCGCCATTGCCGGTCCCAAGCCCGGATGAGAAAGGAGGAGGGCTGCACGCAGGGTTAGATGTTGTAGGTATGAAGAATTATTGTAATGGAACAATTTGTAAACGCAATGAAAGTACATTACGCGTCAGTTTACAAATTTTAGACTTGGGGAAAATTATGAGCACACGCGTGCTCCTTGCTGTTGACGTTCCTGCTTATCGAGGGACTTCGGGCGGTATGAAATAGTACAAAACAACGGAACGACCACAATTATTAGGTGGTCAAGCAAAATTTTACAAAAAGTAGTGATATCAACCCCAAAAAGCACCTTTGGTGCAAAAACCTTTCGCCAAGTCCATTAATGTGTAGATCACTCCACCAAAAAATAACCATTGTTGGTTGGTGATTATCAACATACAAAAGCATTGAAATCAGATACAACTGCCAAGTACCCGTAGAATAATAAAAGTTTGGAATTGAAAAATTTGTTCAAGCCGAATAACGTCGTACTCGTTCGCTCGCTGCGCTCGGTCCACTCGATTGGCTTGTGATTATTGGTTGGAGAAACAATTCGGATGAAAAAATTGAAGATGACAACATTCATCGAAGAATATTCATAACGACAGAATAATTTGAACAAAATTGCAAAAAAAAATTTGGAGGTAGTGGTACTTGGGGGGCCTTTTACAGAAAAAGAACCATGAAATATCAATTGCGAACTATGTCAATGTCATCTGATAGCCATTCAAACATTGGCCCGCCAACGTACCACGGACTCCAAATTTTTTTTTGCAATTTTGTTCAAATTATTCTTTCGTTATAAATATTTTTCGATGAATGTTGTCATCTTCAATTTTTTTATCCGAATTGTTTCTCCAACCAATAATCACAAGTCAATCGAGTGACCGAGCGCAGCGAGCGAACGAGTATGACGTTATTTAGCTTGAACAAATTTTTCAATTGCAAACTTTTATTATTCTACAGGTACTTGGCAGTTGTATCTGATTTCAATGCTCTTGTATGTTGATAATCATCAATCAACAATGGTTATTTTTTGGTGGAATGATCTACACATTAATGGACTTGGCGAAAGGTCTTTGCACCAAAGGTGCTTTTTGGGGTTATTACTTTACCAGTTCGGCTAGGAATGGATATAATATTTTCGTCTATTATTTTCAGTGGTTTACAGTTATCCGTTGTTACTGTACCAGTTCCGAAGAAAATTGTGGCGTTCTCGTTGTATAGGAATTTCGTACCCAAAATACCGTCTTCTTTCATTGGAAAGGAATTATCGACTCGATGGAATACGTGCCAACTATTGCCGATTTGTACATTCACGCTTCCAAGAGTTTCTATTATACCGTTTACTGTGCCGGTTATCTGGGTTTTGTCTGTTAGGGTACAGTGTATGTTTGGTTTGACTGCGTTTAGTTTTATCACGTTTATGTCGGCTCCGGTATCGACCAACAGCGTGCTTGTCTGCTTCTCAAGTTGGGGCGTGTGTAGATGGATCTTAGGTGTTCGTGTTATTGCCGTTGTAAGAATGCGGGATGTTCTTGTATTATTATTCGACGATTTGTAACGAAGTAGACTAACGCCCGTGTGACGGACGGTGTGGGTGGAGTGGTTAATAATCCGAACGGTTCAATTGACAAGCGAGGACCTGCCGACTGTTAGGATACCCGTCACATGCGCGAAAATAATAAAATTAAAGAAAAGATCTATCTTACGATAAACCGGTAAATAGGATCGTTGCCGCCTACCCCTATACAGGTCTCAATCGAATTGTTTAAACTTTAGTGAGGCTAGTTGATATGAATGATAAAATAACAAAAATAAAATAGACGAATAAGGTGATTCAAATGATAATAAGGATTAACTGGTAAAGTTCATAATATATTCTTGGACGATTAGGAAGGTGTTATGATATGGTTCAAGCCCTCACAAATGAAATGGACTTGAACTGACGAATAGTATAAATGAGAAAATAATAAATTGGTCAAATAACAAGGTGATATTCAGTCACCGACGTGGGGATCGTGAAGGTTTGGCTAGTTCGTATAAGAAAGCTATTATCGAATAATAGATAACGCAAAGAAAGGCCTATTCACGATTCGCACGTTGGGATAATCAAAGATGATATAATGAATTATTAGAATGAAATAGTATCTCTCTCTCTCTAACGTCACGGTTTCCTTATGCGCGCAAAGGTAGCCTCGCACTGGGATTAGGGTAAACCCGGAATTCTACGAATTATTCCAGCCAGGTAGTGCAATTAGAATTGTTCAGGTCACGATTCATTCATAATATTAACTCTCAAAAATATATATATACATATATATATATATATATATATATATATATATATATATATATATATATATATGGATATAACCTCAATTATGATGGTAACATAGTGAGATAAAATCGAGATCGGTAGCTCGCGTATCGGTGACTCGACTAGAGCGGCGATACCCGTTCTCTTGAAGATTTTATAGGTAAAAATTCGAAGGAAAGGAGACCCAGCGGGATTAGGGCAAAACCCGAAATTCTATTGAATTATCCCGTTTGGTCTATGACTTTATACTCATACCAATCTCGAGTTTAACAAGTAAATATAATAATGATAAAATTGTGCAGGCTGAAATTAATGAATAGTGTCACAAGTTCACCGGGTGGTCTCGTTATTAGCAAGGGTTTATCCCGAAATACCGTAGGGTATTAGCTTATAAAGATATTCCCGTGATTATACTATTCATTTGATTGAATTATATTTTAACATGCAAATGGTTAAATCTAAGGAATTCTGGAAAACAGTATAACAAGTTCGAATGTATAATATAATTTATAAATGAGCAATTTGTGAGCGTTCGTGGTTACTTAGCTTTGGTCGACCTGGGGTACCATGGGTCTACTTTGATAGGTATTAGCCTCCCCCACCTTAGGAACCTCGTAGCCTTTGATTTTCGTATGTATTTAGATTTCGATTTAACACGTATTAAATGTTCAATTGTAGGTAAATGTTAATTTGAATGGTTGTTCAGAACTGAAGCTACTTGATAAACACGAATGTCTGTTGTTAATATTGTTTTGTTGAATTGAATTGAATATTGTTCCGAATTTAAGATTAGTCTTAACACTGAATTTATGATTGGAAGGGTTTAAGTTGAGTTTAATGGTTATTTGATATTCTTAAGATTACATAAACCCAGAAGGGATCTATGGCGATTATGGAATGAATGAAAGTCTATTAACATAAAGTTAATAACAAAAATGAAAATATATGTGTCTCTGCACTGAATCTAAAGCTAATAAACGGATCACTAAACTATTAGATTATATCTCGTTTATATAATTTGTTAACGGGTACTGAGTCCTTTATACTACCACTACACTTATAAAACAAAGAAAAGATTGAGTATAACTCTTGGCTCTATTTAGCACACGGTTCCTTACATCCACGCACGTCGCGATTTACCAGAAGAAAGACGCTAGTTCAAGTTCAAAGGCGACGAGGTCCCCGCGGTTGCAACAATGTATGTATTACTGCGCGCGTGGCTTAGCCAATTAGGGCCTTGTTTAGTGGCTAATCGTCGCCTGATTGGTTTGAGGGACTACTTGCAGTTAGGCGTAGGCGTTGGCGTCTTGTGACGTCACGCGGGCTCATGGTACTCCATGGCTCACCTATAGCCCACTCACACTAATCTGATTTGAATATCTTCAGACTATATTAATAGTTTGATCTTATATTTGAATTATTAATCATTTGCTTGATCTTTTAATTTAAATAATACCTGACTTTATTATCTTGTTATTCTGCTCATCTTTAACTTAATTTTCCCTATTTCTTTGGAAAATTAGAGAGAGAGAAAGCTACATCTACATACTAGTTTGGTAGTGTGAAGACGACGGGTCAGCAAGACTGAGGGTCCCAGTATTGCCTCGCCGTTATCTACGCCTACGTGACTTATTAGCCATTTCAAGAAGGGATAAACATTCGATAGAATTAAATATTATATTTCAATATGGTTACTTTTACGTTCTAAGTTACGTTTGAAAAATGAACGGAGTAGACTATTGCGCGTTAAAAAGGAAGTTGATATTTATCTCGTATATATATTGGATAAATGAATATATAGACTTGGTTAGGAAGAATCCGAATTGCAGGGGTTGCAATACCAAGCATATATTATATTGAATAAATATTGAATACATTGATGAGATGAATTTAGAAGGAAAAAGGAATTCCACAAATATATATGTAAGTTTGAAACTACCGCCCAAACTATAGAGCGGCACGTCAGAGGTCGCCCGCTCATCACCCACACCAATACCGAAGCACGCGGTCGCCGAGCGAGTGAGTCAAGACTGCACGAGTCAAGCGGTCAACACGTTATACGTGAGAGATTCAAGGCGCTTGCCGCTCAGCATAACGTCAATGTTGAATCAATAATTATTACAAAGTTACGCTGTACTTGTTGTTGATTCAGGTAAACAAACCGCTGTACATCTTGGTATTATAATCACTGAACATGTGTACATAGTGTAAATATATTATTATTCAGTTTTTAATAGCATCAACCGCAGTACGCTTCATTGGAGATCCCGATCCCAATCCCGTAAGACAAGAAGATTGTCTTATAAATCAACAACAACATCAGAATGGCTGTTGTTCGAGCAAGATTCTGCTTCGTCTCGGAGGCATTAGACGGAAAAACCACTGTTGTGAGAGTCCGCACCATTAAACTAGAAGGAGAGGACACAACCTATAAATTCCCGGAACACGCTACAACGAAGGAGAATCATCCAAAACTTTTCGAAACGACGATAGCGAAAAATATCGTCAAGAGCCTAAAAACACGTGGAAAGTTCCGGAAGGTGTGGATTTCGCTAACCGATGAACTGGAGGGTCAATACTTGGATGAAGAGGGAAACGTATGTTACGACGGTATTTATTTGGATGAGTGTCAGGCATATGTTGACCCCAGTCCCGCTCCCGCCCATAACCCTGAAACCGTCCCGCATGAAAAGATAACATCGCGAGTGAAAAACATGATTCTAGATAAATTCTCTGGGAAAAACCAGAACGCGACCATGTTTATGGAACTTTTCGTGAGCGAGTGCACTCGTTTAAATTGTAAGGAAGAAAATTACGCAGGGACGTTAAGATTCTTTTTGGAGGGGCCGGCCCTCGACTGGTTTCAAAGTTTTTTGAAGATAAACAAGATCACACGGCCATGGGAGCAATGGAAAAATTCCTTTTTAGACACCTTTGCCGTGATAGGGTGGCCGGAAATAAAGTATGCATACGAATTCCGCTATCTAAATGGGTCGCTTCTAGAATACGCGTTAAAAAAGAGAAATCTGATTTTAGACACAGATTCGAAAATATCAGAGAATACTCAAATAAATTTAATTGTTTTGGGTTTACCAGCAAAGATCCAATCACATATAAATAGAAAAGATGTGAATACAGTCGACCAGTTAATGTCACTCATAAACCAGTCAGAAGGTCTGATAGAAAGAGAAAAAAAAATCATCAAAACAAAAGCCCCAGAGGAAAATAAGTCAGAAAAAAAACCATGCCCTTACTGCAGTAAAAAAGGATTCCCAAATAGGTATCACGCAGAAGAGGTGTGCAGGTTAAAACTCTCCGATAGAGAGAGAACAAAAAACGATAAAATAAAAATAATAAATAACACGAATATTCAAGATAGCGTAGCGTATTCGGACGAGTCAAAAAACGGATCGCGACCCCACTTATCAGATTGAGAATAGGTATCGAGGACACCCCAGTCGTTGCGGTTTATGACTCGGGGGCAAATGTATCAATAATAAACTATGATACAGTGGTAAAATTAAAATTAAACAAAAAAATAAGCGGGGTAAATAAACTAAACACGTTTGCAGGCACTACGAATACGCTAGGCTCAATTAATCTGAAAACCAAAATTTTCAATATGTCAAACACAATATGTTTTTATATTGTAAAAAGCGACTCTTTTCATGACGACATTTTGTTAGGACTGGATGCAATCAAAGAGTTCAAACTGTGTCAGGATGAAAACTTGGCAATCTCTCAAAAGGAGACAAAGAAAGGTCGGCTACATGAGGATAGGAAAACAGAGTCGATGCAAACAAACATAGTCGAAAACAGGGAGAGCTCTCTGGAGCAGGTGTTGGAGAAACACAAAGAGCTGCTCACAGAAGACAAATTCGAAGTAGGCAAAGTAAAAGGCCACGAGGCGACAGTAAGGCTCACAAAAAATAAGTACATTGCGCGGACACCGTACAAATGTTCTATGGCGGATAACGAAGAAATAAATTCACAATTAAAATCGTTGTTGCGAGTAGGTTTAATTGAGCGCTCCACTAGTCCCTTCGCTTCTCCGGTAACTCTTGTTTTTAAGAAGGAAGAAAGGAGAAAGTCACGCCTCTGCGTAGACTATAGCGAACTAAACAAAATAATCATACCAGAATGCTATCCATTTCCAACTATTGATGATCTACTAACTCGAGTACGGGACGGCAAAATTTTTTCAAAACTAGATGTGAACTCGGCCTTTTGGTCAATCCCGATTAGAGAAAAAGATAGATATAAAACCGCGTTCATAACCCAAAACGGGCATTGGCAATGGAAATGCTTGCCCTTCGGCTTAAAATCGTCTCCGGCAATTTTTCAGAGAATTCTGAGTGACGTATTAGCGGAAAATAATCTCGAGGCTTTCGCGATGAATTACATAGATGATATTTTGATTTTCTCGAAAGATTTTTCAAATCACCTACAGCACATCAACGAAGTTCTCACCGCCATAGAACAAGCGGGCTTTAAATTAAACAAGAAAAAATGCACATTCGCAAAAAAGTCAGTTATCTATTTAGGACATGAAATCAAAGAAAATGAGATAAAACCCCTAAATGATAACCTAATCGCAATCAAAAACTTTCCCACACCGCAAGATCAAAAGAATGTTAGGCAACAGGTGGGAAAAATAAATTTCTACCTGAAATACATACCGAAAGCGTCGATAGTGTTAGAACCACTGCATAATTTACTTCGGAAAAATGTAAAATTCGAGTGGACACAAGAGTGTGAAGACAGTTTCAAAAAGATAAAAAATTGTCTCAGCTCCGAGCCAATCTTGGCGATCTTCGACCCAAAACTCCCTATATACATTTTTACAGATGCATCTAAAAAGGGGGTAGCGGGAATCTTAAAACAACCTCAAAAAGACAACTCCATAAAACCTGTCTTTTTCTTTTCAAAAAAATTAACAAAGGCACAAGAAAATAAACGAGCCATTTTTCTGGAAGTCCTGGCGATAAAAGAATGTATTTTATACTGGCAATACAAACTAATAGGAAATAAATTCACGATCTTTACAGACCACAAACCGCTTGAAAATTTTAATGTAAAAAAGAGTAAAGATCCCGAATTGGTAGTTCTACTAAACTACATTTCAAATTTTGATTTTGAAATCAAGTATAACCCAGGCAAAAATAACACTGAAGCAGATAGCCTTTCGCGAAACCCAGTACTAGAGGAAAGCACAAGCAGTGAAACGGCCATAAAAATAGGAAACTTCGTATCAATGGAAGAATTGATAAACGACCAAAAACAACTAAACATAAAAAAAGAGGATAAAATAGAAAAAAAAGAAAACATTTGTTATAAAATTCTAAATAACAAAGGAAAAATATGGGTTTCGGAGAATCTAGGTATTCAAATGATAAAAAACATTCACAATGAAAGCCACATTGGAGTAAAGCAGTTGACTCTGACCTTAACTCCAAAATACTACTTCAAAAACATGCATAAACACATCAAACTTATCTGCAGAGCATGCGACACTTGTATAAGAAATAAACCGAGGTTCGGAAACTTCACTCAACCTCTTTCACAACTAGGGCCAGCGTCGGAGCCCTTTGAAATAATATCCTTGGACACGATAGGAGGATTCAGCGGATACAAGTCACCAAAAAGATTCTTGCATTTAGTAGTAGACCACTTCACAAAGTACGCTTTCATACTAACCTCAAAAACACAAACAGGGAAAGATTTCATAAATACGGTAAAAAAAGTACAGAAAAAGGGGAAAATAAAATTACTCCTAGCGGATCAATACGCTGGCATAAACTCAAAAGAATTTAAAAAGTTTCTAAAAGAAGAAAACATAACAAACGTTTTCACCGCGGTAGATTGCCCCTTTTCAAACGGGCAAAATGAACGGACAAATCAAACATTAGTTAATTCGATCAGGTGTAAAATTTTTGAAAACAAAGACAGGCCATGGTCAGTCATAGCTGAACAGTGTGTAGAAAACTACAATAATACAATACACAGCACAACAAAATTTACACCGAATTATCTTTTAAACGGAATTGATAAATCCTTCTTCCCCTCGGAACTCAACGAAAATAATTTAGAAAATCTGGAAGCAAACAGAAAGATAGCATTTTCGAATGCAGAAAAAATTCATAATCAAAATAAAGTCTATTACGATAAGCATAAACGTGAAATAACATACAAAGTCGGTGATCTTGTTTATATTAAGAACGGAAATCGTATAAACAGGAAAAAGCTGGACCCGATCAGGGTGGGACCCTTCAAAATAAAACAGAAAATTTCGGATTTATTGTATGTTATTGACTCGGGATTTAAAACACCAGAGTCAAACCTTTATCATGCAAGTAAAATGATCCCATATATCCAGACTCCCGACTCCTGTAACATATGTCTGAACGGGGGGGGCAGGGGGGGGATGTAAGTTTGAAACTACCGCCCAAACTATAGAGCGGCACGTCAGAGGTCGCCCGCTCATCACCCACACCAATACCGAAGCACGCGGTCGCCGAGCGAGTGAGTCAAGACTGCACGAGTCAAGCGGTCAACACGTTATACGTGAGAGATTCAAGGCGCTTGCCGCTCAGCATAACGTCAATGTTGAATCAATAATTATTACAAAGTTACGCTGTACTTGTTGTTGATTCAGGTAAACAAACCGCTGTACATCTTGGTATTATAATCACTGAACATGTGTACATAGTGTAAATATATTATTATTCAGTTTTTAATAGCATCAACCGCAGTACGCTTCATTGGAGATCCCGATCCCAATCCCGTAAGACAAGAAGATTGTCTTATATATATATATATGAAAGTTGCGCACGTAACACCCGTGTTTCGGGAATGGAGTTGGTCGTTTTTAAAACAGATTGTTGCTTCCTCGAGTCGCAGGAAATCTGCGCTCAGGAGGCCGTCTTCTTGTATAGGAAATTCGTCACTTATTAAGTGGAATTTGTGGCACGTGCCGGAAAATTCTACCGTGAGAATCACGTGAAACCGAATGGACCCATGCTACCGAAAAGCGAATATTTCGTATTTTCAGCAGGTTAACCACTCGTTGCACTGAAAACCCCTAGGATGATTTTGGCGTGCGGTCGATGAAACTCGGCAGCCATTGTTGGACATTGTTGTTGGAAACCGGCTGACTGTCAATACATCGCGGAAGGTAGACATGTGGGGTCATGTTCGCTTATTTTAAGCAAATGATAAATGAAGTGAATAAAACCTACGTGAATAAGCTATTGATATTTAGCAAAAATCGATCAATCAGTTTTAAATAATATCATAGTACAATCAACGAATTAACTTGAGCTACAACTGCAAATTAATTAGAATCAAAGAGTTCATCGAGAACAACCAATTCCTTGATTGTATTAAGATATCATTGAAACTAATTGATAGATTTCTGATAAATATTCATAGCTTATTCACGTAGTTTTTATTCACCTTATTAATCATTCGCTTAAAATAAACGAACATAACCCCACATGTCTACCTTCCGCGATGTATTGACAGTCAGCCGGCTTCTATCAACAATGGCTGCCGAGTTGCATCGACCGCGCGCCAAAATCACCCTAGGGATTGTTCAGCGCAACGAATGGTTAGCCCGCTAAAATAACGTCATATTCGCCAATATTCGCTGTCCGGTAGCATGGATCCATTCGGTTTCACGTGATTGTCACGGTAGATTAATGCTACCTAGTGTTTCTGTGTATCCTTCTGTTATTCCCGAGATATAACCTTTATTCCTTGGGTCTCAATGAGTGTCTGAGGTGATAATTTTTCGTTTTATTAGGTTTCAATTCGCACCGGTGTCTACTATTATTGTTCCAGTGTTGTCGACGATTTGTGGTGATTGAATTGTAATGGTTGGTGATTCTAAGAGGGTCCTTTTTACGTATTCGGACGCATTTCTAGAGTTCGGGACGTCGTTGCGTCCGTGTGGTGGTCCCGTTACTCGTTTAAAGGTTGCGGTTCTGATGGGAAGTTTTCGGTATTCGGAAAGTTAGTATTTGTATTTGTGAAATTGATGCGTGCGTATCTTGGCTGTTCGGCGTTTGGGCATAGAGGTATAAGAGATAGAGTACGTGAGTCATAGGAGCCTATACAAGTGAAAGCCAGCACGCGATAGAAAGAGAGAGGAGAACTAGTACGTCGGATTTCTTTGTCTAATGACGCATGCGCCAGCACGCGCAGTATTGTTGACGTGAACATAACCTGTTTATAAGCTTCATCAATTTAAATAATATCACCATGGTGATAAAGTGTATAATTTGTAAAGAGGAGCAAAAAGCATTCGAGAGTCGCAGCTTTCACAAGTGAGTAAAAATCAAACATCAATGTGAAATGACCCAATGGCTAGTTATCGTGAAATTTCTTTCTACGCTCGATTGCATCATGAAGGTTCTTCATTACAAGAAACGATTCAAAGAATCAGAATACGTAATAATAAGATTACATTATTCAGCGGCCAATAAGTAGTTCATTATTACCTTTTTGGGTTGAGAGTATTTTGTATTAGGTACATAAGATTTGAATTATCATTTCATAAAATTGATAATAGTAAAATATTATAATAGTAAAATAGTTATTAGTCTATTTATTCATCCTACTCAATCCTACTAGGCTACTACACAACCACATTAATTTTCGTAGTGAGCGCGGAGCGCAGCCTGAACTTACTAACTGCGCATGCGTCATTAGACAGAAAATACCGACGTACTACTTGCTCTCTCTCTTTCTATTCCGTACTGGTTGTATCGGCCGGCTCACGTACTCTATCTCTTATACCTCTATGAGTTTGGGTTATTTCGGTTTCTGTTGTTAGGTTGGTTTGGTCGCTGACCAGAGTTGTTATGTTGTGGTTTGTTGTGTGCCTGAGGTTGTTGGGCATATTGTGGAGTGTTTGATTGGTAAAATGAAGGATTTTGGAGTGTCTGTTGGTTTTGGTAGTTCCGCGTGCGGCACCTTTCGACCGTATGACCTTTACGTCTACAATATGTACAAAATAGATTGTCGGTACACTCTCGTGATCTACAGTTATCTATTGAGTGTCCAACACGCTTGCAGAACTTACAGTTCAGAGACAGGTCGTGAGGCGGTGTTTGTTTTGAGTCAATAATATTACCGTTTTGAGCCGGTTCGTTAGTTTTTGAGCAGTTTTGGTCCGGTTTCGTGTTGTTTGGTGTCTGTGCTCTCAATTTTTGCCTTTCTAATACCATTCTTTCCGCGCTCACCGCCTTATCGACTGCCGCTCGCAGCGTGTTTGGCTTCTCGTTCAACACCCTCTGTTCTAGCGCGTCACAGAGACCCTTCATGAATGCGCGTGAGGCGTTTTCTTCGACATTTTTTATTAGTATGATAGCATTTGCGGCGGTTTCTTTGGCATCTATAATGTCGATAGCTGTATCTACGAGTTCTTCTATCCTAGTTCCGTACTCTAATGCGGTCTCGTTTTTCTCTTGTCGTGCGCACGCTATAGCACATTGCACGTCTGATAGTCTTCGTTTTGGTTCAAACGCGCGTTTTAAGTTGTCTATAATAAGTTGTAGCGTCTGGAAGCTATCTCGCGGAAGTGCTCTTTCTGCACGGCCTTCGATTTTTGATCGTACTAGTGCTACGAATAGGAGCGTATCTCGTGGATCTATTAATATTCTTGCGTTCTTGACTTTTCTAACAAAAGATTTTACTGTGATATTCGATCCATCAAAAGTTGGAATTAGTGTAGCCGCGACTTTCAATGGTAGGAATGTCATTTCTGCGTCAGTCATGGTTTCCGGCAGGGTTTAGAACTTATCTTAAATGGTATACGTATGTTATAGGGTAGCTTACGTCCTGGAAGTTATGGCGAGTACAATGAGAGTGATTCTTCTTAGCATATTTCTGAAGTGGTGATTGTTGGTGTAAAGATGGCGATTCTGGATCTGAGAGCTGGGCGATAGCGTTGGTGATATCGGTGTCTTGGAGTCGTTACCGGGTTACGTCGTTGGAGCGAGTTCGCTCTTTGTGGGGCTCAGATGCGCCTTTGGGGGGGCGAGGTGCCTTAGAGGTTCGGTCGCTGCGATTTGTGTTAGCAGATTCCGTGATCGCCAGTTATCGCCAGGTTGATAATAGCGGGTTGATAGCTTACACTTTTCGGGTATATAAGCGATTGAGGTCGTACCAGTTGTATCGTGCAATATAACGGGACACTGTTTTTTTTTTTGTATTATGTGCAGTAATTTATACAGAGCGTTGCTCTCTTGGTTATTAGTTCACACAACTTGTCTTACACGTTGGTTCACTGTTTGATGTCACAATTTGTTTAGTTAATGGTTTGTATTTTCGTCATATTAGCGTCATTCGTTTACTTTCTTTCACATACCCTCATTAACAGGAAGGACGACCGCTGCCACCAGTGTTATGATCTGAATTTGAATTTGGAGTCTTGTCCCTGTTCTAAGTACTAAAGTACAACTGATGTTGATGGTGGTAAATGAACGTTTATATTCGTGAACTAGTAGCTTTATTTAGATGAGTAGTTTATGTTTCATCCGAGTATAACGATTGATCTATGTTGTATTTAGGTATAAAAGTAAGCTAAGTTATTTTAGGTGTTTACTGTAATGAGTACGGTTGAGAAGTGTGGTGGAGGAAGAAAAATTAGGTAGTCGCTAGGATAGTAAGATAAAAGGATTAGCTGACTTGTTGCACTTTGCAGTCAGTGTGCAACGAGCGTCTCCTAGACGTAGGAGAGGGGGACGCGGACGATCCGGTAGCAGGTAGATAAAAGGGTAGAGATGTAGAGGGAAAAGGGGGGAAGCGTGTGAAAAGTAAGAGGACTGAGGTAAGTGAGGGGCGAACGTATGGGTAGCAATACCCGGACGTAACAAATTTTTGGAAATTGCGTTTTGTCAGGTATGAAAAACGCGCATTTTTCAAAAATTTAACAAAATTCTCAAAAAATTCATACGTATTTATAAAAATTGACAAATCATTTTCACCTGAAAAAAAAGTTGGGTCATCGGCTAATTTCTTGAACAATTTTTTTTTTCATCAATTTTTTGATAACTTTTTTGAATTATCATCATGCGAAATCAATCTCCCGAGGATCTTCTACATGCTTGATTTTTTTGAGATTTTTTCCCCATTGAGAAGTATTCAAAATCTTCCCTGAAACCCACGTTTGGTGGGACTATAGGTGAAGAACTACCTTAATGATGCTGTATACCCTAGGGCGTGACTGCAGCTGCTAGCAGCAATCATTATCACTCCATCAGATTCATACTTATAAACAAAATCCCATGCGGCAGGGTGGGTTTCCATCTTATGACCGAGTCGGCTATGGTACGACTCGATAATATTATTAGTACGGCGGCCTAGTCCATACACACTAGAACCATGAGGCTTCACGATATTGAGCACATACCTATTATAATATTGTAAAAACCGGCTGAACCGTCTTCTCAGGTTCGCAGGTAATTGATTTGTGAGATGATGGTATCGAGCTTCGATTAAATGAGCCGGCTAGTGCTGTGCGGGTACCCAAAATTTCGGGTACTCGAAGTCGGGTTCGGGTCGGGTTTTTTGGCAATCCCGAAATCTTCGGGTAGTCCGAAATTTTCGGGTAGTCCGAAATCATCGGGTAGTCCGAAATCTTCGGGTAGTTCGAAATTTTCGGGTAGTCCGAAATCTTCGGGTAAAAAATTCGAGAGTATATTTTTTGGTGAGCCTCTAGTCTGATTTTCTGAGAATAGAACCTTGAGAACTCACAATTCCAGACGGCTACGAAAATGTCCTTCAGATTGTCCAGGATTCCGGAAATGACATAAGTCCGAAATTTTCGAAAAGCTCTGTTAAGTTTAGAAATCCCGGTATTTTTGGAGAAGCGAAAACAGCCCTGACCAAAATTTTCAAAAACTCCGCAATTTTCGGCAAACCAGAGATTCTCGAGGAACTGAGGTTTTTTGGGCAACCCGAGATTTTCGGGTAACCCGGGATTTTCGGGTACCCGAAATTTTCGGGTAATCTGAAGTTTTCGGGTAATCAGAAATTTCCGAGTACCCGCAACTTTCGGGTAATCCGAAATTTTCGAGTACCCGAAACTTTCGGGCAATCCGAAATTTTCGAGTAATCCGAAATTTTCGGGTACCCGACCCAAAAATAATCCATTTTACCCGACCCGACCCGACCCGGAGAATTTCTGTACCCGCACAGCCCTAGAGCCGGCAGATAGGCAAGGGCCCATATCTGTTTGAAAAAATTTTCGGCATCCGCGTCGTCCCTGAGCGTATTCTGCAGTCCAATAGCTTTTGCTTTTTGGTGAAGCGCCTAGAAGATGATAATTTGTAGGTGACGAAAATATATTCCGATAACGAGAGGTTATTTATTTTAGCAGAACCAGAAGTCATCTGGAGGGATTCCATAAAAGTTGACATAATTTTACGAGACTGAAAAAAACTACTAACATGTACTAACTACTCATTGCATGGTAAACAGTATGGCATTTTTGACAGCCTAATGTCAGCACATTTTTTTAAACTCCGTGTGTGAAGCGATAAATAGTGGTAGAGACTTTATCATTTTTACTCCCCAGAAATTTTTACTTCGTAAAACTTTGTTTTCATGCGAAAATTAAATCATCACTGGGAAGAATACTTATTTTATTTACTTATATCTCAAGATTTTCCTCAAATCAAAAATTTTCTACTGATAAAAATTTGATTTTGTTTAACTTTTTTATAACAATGATAATTATGATCTCATTATGTAATAAAATTTTATTTAATTTCACTAAAATCGTTGAAACTTGGCTAAAATTTATATCCAGAGTATTGGCGAGTCAGGAGATTTTATCGAAAGTGACATGTCTTCTCAACCCGTCGTTAGATTCTAAGGTACTTACTCGATCGTAATGAACATTGCATCCTGTGCTCATAGGTGTTGGAAAAATCAAAACAATTGCGTTCCGTAAGCCGCGTTCGAAATCACTCATTGCGAGTATTATATTGTTGTGAGGTATGACATGCTCCTTAATATATCTCAATACTGCGAGATATGCAATTTCTGTCTTACGGGACATCACAACCCATATAAACGGAAAGCCCTATAAATGAACAGACCGAAGAATGCTTATTTATTGTTGGTTGAAATGACTGCAAATGGGCAATTTGAAAAGAAATTGTGTAACATTCTCAATGTCTTTTTCATCCATGACGCTCTGCGTGCAATAGGTAGGCTTAGAGCCGTTATACAATTGTTAGATAATTTTGAGTAATTCAAGACCATTACAAGAATACAAGTTACTACTGCTGAAAAATTTCTCACATGGTTAAACTGTTACGTCGCGCATTTCTGTTTCGACGAAATTTTGATCGTATAATAAAGCGTGATCAGCACCACTACTGTCGGTGATCAGTTTCACCGATAAACGACCAGTGTCGTATTCTAGATTTTGCTGGAATAGCGGATCCATGAGCCTATCAGCAAACTCTCTAATATTTTCCGGATGTTACGAATTTCATTTCACAATTACAACATAAGACATAACGAACCGCTTCATTGTAGATTGAGTAAATAAAGATTATAATCTGAAGCAGCATTACGTTATTTCAACTCTCAACCTTCGCCTACCATTTGTAAAAATAATAATCCGGTCGAAAATTAATCCTATGGATGCAATTAGACAAACAAGAAAGGAGTATGAAATGGGCCACTCGCAATTTTGAATGTGCACTAAATGTATAATGGGGCATTGATATCTCGAACACTTTTCCGTTCATTTGATAAGATTTAGATCAATAAAACGGAAAATTGAAGTAGCAATATACCGGGACAATCACGTGAAACCGAATGAATCCATGTTACCGGACAGCGAATATTTCGTATTTTTAGCAGGTTAACCACTCGTTGCACTGAAAACCCCTAGAGTGATTTTGGCGCACGGTCGATAAAACTCGGCAGCCATTGTTGATAGAAGCCGGCTGACTGTCAATACATCGCGGAAGGTAGACATGTGTGGTTAAGTTCGTTTATTTTAAGCAAATGATAAATAAAGTGAATAAAACTTACGTGAATAAGCTATTGATATTCATCAAAAATCAATCAATCAGTTTTCAGTGATATCATAATACAATCAACGAATTAACTTCAGCTGAAACTGCAAATTAATTAGAATCAAAGAGTTAATCGAGAACAACCAATTCGAGCGAAATTATTAATTATTATTCCTGGGCTTGAGGCTTCAATAAATTGAACTAGGTAAGTGAGAAAAACTTTATTGAAGCTTTCTAAAAGTTTATTCAATGCGTAACAAGGATAAGTATCATGTTGTAATGAATTGGTCCTCGTAACAGTCAGCAGCGCAGTATAAACCGCCAGGTCTTGGAGTCTTCGAGAAATGCACAAAGCCTAGACTGGGCATCATGCCTGCGCCTGTAATTTCAAGGTGAAAATCATCACACGTTCATTGCACGATATCGTAGTTATTCATACTTTTCAAATATTCATGTTTTTCAATAACTTAATTCCATTAAACGGCACTTATTTTTTTTTACAGCTAATATTAGCGAATGTTTGTGGCCAATGAATGTTGTCATTGAATGTATGATAATTCTTACCTTGAAATTACAGGCGCAGGCATTATGTCCAGTCTAGGCGTAGTGCATTTCTCGAAGACTCTAAGAACTGGCGGTTAAAACTGCGCTGCTGACTGTAACGAGGACTAATTTGTTATAACATGACAATTATCCTTGTCATGCATTGAATGAACTTTTAGTAAGCTTCAATAAAGTTTTTCTCACTCACCTTGTTCAATTTATTGAAGCCTCAACCCTAGAATACAATTAATAATCTCGTTCAAATTAGTTGTTCTCGATGAACTTTTTGACTCTAATTAATTCCTAGTTATAGGTTGGGTTAATTCCTTGATTGTATTAAGATATCATTCAAAACTAATTGATAGATTTTTGATAAACATTCATAGCTTATTCACGTAGTTTTTATTCGCCTTATTAATCATTTGCTTAGAATAAACGAACATAACCCCACATATCTACCTTCTGCGATGTATTGACAGTCAGCCGGCTTCTATCAACAATGGCTGCCGAGTTGCATCGACCGCGCGCCAAAATCACCCTAGGGATTGTTCAGCGCAACGAGTGGTTAGCCCGCTAAAATGACGTCATATTCGCCAATATTCGCTTTTCGGTAGCATGGATCCATTCGGATTCACGTGATTCTCACGGTAGATCATTTGACACAACTATTAGAGGCAATAATGAAGGAAGGCTTTAGATTGAAATTTTCAAAATGCACATTTGCTGCAGATACAGTAAACTATTTAGGACACGCGATAGGGAACAATTCAAAACGTCCATTAAAAGACAACCTTATATCAATAAATAATTTCCCAGTTCCGAAAACACAAAAACATATAAGACAATTTTTAGGAAAAATGAACTATTACAATAAATATGCTCCTAACGTAGCCATAACGCTAGACCCATTACACAATCTGCTAAGGAAAGGACAAAAGGTTATCTGCACAGAAAAATGCAAAGAATCATTTAGAGGAGATGAAGGAATCACTTTGCTCTCGACCCGTCTTAGAAACATTTGATCCGAAACTACCAATACACATCTTTACGGATGCGAGTTTACCCGGCGTAGGAGCTGTCCTAAAACAAATGCAAGACAATGGAGAGGAAAAACCAGTGGTGTATTTTTCAAAAAAACTGAATGAGGTCCAGAAGAGAAAGAAAGCCATATACTTAGAATGCCTAGCGATCAAAGAAGCCATAAAATATTGGCAATACTGGCTGATAGGTAAACCATTTATAGTTTTCTCCGAACATAAGCCACTAGAGAACATGAACATAAAAGCAAGAACAGATGAAGAGTTAGGAGACTTGACGTACTACTTATCACAGTATGACTTTCAGATAAAATACTCCCAAGGGAAATAGAATTCGGAAGCTGACTGTCTGAGCAGAAATTCAGTCCTAGAATCACATGAGAATGCGGAACAACAACTGAAAATTGTGAACTCAATAAACATAGAAAAGATATTTCTGGACCAAGAAAGGAATGATGATCTACAAGAAGGAAAGGATAAATTGATATTACAGAAGAATATATATTACAAAAAATCGAAAAAAACGGAAAAAATTGTACTATCAGAAGATTTCAGTATCGAATTTATAAAGAAAATACACGAAAACTATTGTCACATAGGAATTCAGCAAATGCAAAGATAATCGGACCATCCTACTCGGCCAGGAATCTAACACAAAACATAAAGAGAATCTGTAAGAACTCTGAGACTTGCATAAGAAATAAATCAAGAAGACAGAAAATATATGGAGTGATGTCTCACTTAGGACCAGCCCGGAACCGTTTTGAAATAATGTCCATCGACACTATTAGAGGATCTGAAGGATCCAGATCCACGAAAAAATACTTACACCTACGGGCGGATCACTTTACAAGGCACGCATACATCTCAAACTCAAGTACACAGAATTCTAATGATTTCATTAAACTCGTAAAAAACGTGTCTGAAGACAAGCAAATCGGAATGATCCTGTCGGACCAATATCCAGGCATCAATTCCAAGGAATTTAAGAAGTTCTTAGATGAAAAGGGCATACCCATCATCTTCACTGCGATAAATACGCCATCTTCGAATGGCCTGAACGAAAGATTAAACCAAACATTGGTAAACAGAATCAGGTGCAAAATGAATGAAAAAGAAACAAAATCAGCTTGGACAACAACGGCACGAGAATGCATAAAAAAATACAATGAAACAGTCCATACAGTAACGGGGTTTGCACCCGCATACCTACTAGAAGGAAAAAACATCACAGTCCTACCAAAAGAAGTAAGCCAAGAAAACATATCAAAGAACTTAATACAGGATCGAGAACTAGCGTACCAGAATACAATAAAATCACATAACTACAACAAAAGAATATATGACAAAAACAAAAATGATTCTGAATTCAAGAAAAGAGATTCAGTATTTGTAGAAAATGGGAATAAATTAAACAGTAAGAAATTAGATGAGTTAAGAATAGGACCATATAAAATTTTAGAAAAAGTAGAGAAATTAGTATATAAAATAGACACCGGACACGAACAATCAGAATCAACACTATTTCACGTAACGAAACTGACGCCAGCGCTTGCAGCCGCATGGACGAAACATACAGAAGAGGACATGGAGAATTCATTCCCAGAAAGTTCCGAGGGACGAACTTTCCCGAGGAGGGGAGATGTAAAGAAACTGCATGACAGCATTTCTTCGAATTGAATTTGCCGCTCACTTGCGGACACGGCCATTACAAGCGGATCCGTGAGACGGACATAGACGGTAAAAAGAAGAACGAGGCAGAGTGATCACGTGAAAAGACGAGAAGAAAGATTGATAAAAATTAATTGAACACACCGAGTTAAGTGACACAAGGGGAGTGACAGCGAGGAAAGTATAAACTTTAATGTCGTTTCTTGTTGTTGCAGGTAGGAATAAGATAAAAAGATTGTGTAAATAGGGTCCATAATAGGAAAATAAACACTTTTTGTTACAGAAACCCAATATCGTTTATTTAACTGCGTCAACCCCTTTGAATTGCAACAAATAACATTATATTATAATATAAGGTGAAGGATTATATTGAAATAATAGTAGACAGGTTTTGTGGGGATATTATTCATATAATACGTTTAATAAACTATTCATAACATCAGTCTAATTGGTAATATCAATTTCTTCACCTTCAGTGACTTATATTGAATGAGATAAATCAATTTTCGCTACTGTCATCTTCAACTACCACATTTCTTTTATCATTTTTAAATAAGTTGCTATAAGGATTTGGGCTGGCTTGGAATTTCCGACGGGTATGTCGCGAATGACAAGTATTAAGGCCAATTTATTTGCCTTACCTATATCCTACTAATATTTGCGTAACCTATATCCTATCTACGCAATTTTGAAAAATGTCATGATGTGTAGATCCAATTTGCGACTTAATACCCTGATTAAGAAAGCTCATGGATGAAATATCTGATCTATGGTGCGAAATCGTAGTGTTGGCTATATGACGTGTTTTTTTGTATATTCCCACTGTGTGTGTTGCAATTTTAATTATCCTGTCACAAGTATTTGAACCCTTCTAAGTGGACGTGATGGTTTGATGAATTCTCAT
The DNA here is from genome assembly GCA_963978835.1 of Tenthredo scrophulariae. Lineage (NCBI taxonomy): Eukaryota > Metazoa > Arthropoda > Insecta > Hymenoptera > Tenthredinidae > Tenthredo > Tenthredo scrophulariae. The sequence continues at coordinate 30,559,575 of OZ022227.1, forward strand.
GCACCTCACGTGGTACTGTACTACTCAAAGTTTATTCTGTAAATAACTGGTAAAAAGTTCACTTCAAGGGGTCAAACGACCACAATTTTAAGATCATCTATCTACGCAACCATTGCATAGAAATTATTGATTTTTGAAAAGTGGCTTTGGATGTTAACTTTGACCGTGAAGTGACTCCTCCGCTGAAGGATAATGCGGCAATGAATATAGTTGGCAAAAAAAAATCAAAGTCTAAAAAGTGCAAAAATCCTATGTTGATCAAATGGGAAAACTATCACCATTCAGGGGTTAATGGCACTTCAAATTTTTATTCCGCATAATTGTTTTCAGGCTGTCAAAGCCTCTGAAATTACAGCCTAACGTATAAGTATCATGATGTTAAAATTTTTGTATTTCCCATGATTTCCTATAATTTTAACGGTATTTTGTAATCCAAGTATAAAGTGCCCCTTGTTTCATACAGAGAGATTATGGCTATGGTTTACACTCAGTCAAAGCCAACTCGGCACACTCCAGATTTTTCGTCTGTTTATTGCAGGCTGGCCATCCTCTTTTCTTTTTTTTTCTTCGAATCGATGTCTTCCGAAAGCAAATCTATTCAACCAGAGAGAAAATGCAGATGGTCGGCCTGCAATAAACAGACGAAAAACCTGGAGTGTGTCGAGTTGGCTTTAACTGAGTGTAAACCATAGCCATAATCTCTCTGTATGTCTTAGACCGTAGGTACAGTGCCTACTGTGCCTACTGTATAAGACGGGGCTGAGGGTCGAAACGCTGAAAACGTATTTAATTCTGAAATTGTGAGCTTAAATAATTATTCATTCGAATTTCTTACTACCTTAGACTGCACAAACTCGAATTTATATTATTCATGTCTCATACTACCTCGTCATATTTATTTATTTCTGCAATGAATTAGGTCTAACTTTTACTGTAAAATGATTGTACTAACTGCCCTTGTCTTACTTCCGGCATATTCGCTACTCAACGCATTTCTCGTCTACAGCCACCGCTTATGTTTAAGTTCGACGACGGCGTCGACCGAAAATATAAAATCGGCACGTTGCAACAGTGTCACTGTCAAGCGTCAAAACATCATTCAGCGTCTATTCGTTGCGTTGAGCAGTCTTAGATTGTCGAGTTGGCTTGCTAGATAGCTATTTTCTTACTCTTTTTTCACTATTGTATTCTTTTTTATTATTGTGAAATTTTCATTATCGTACAACCCAAAGACAATCAGTGCGTAAAGGGTATCTTCTGATAAGTTTTTATATTATTCGTAGTCTTTTTTAGTATTTTTAAATTTTCATTATCGTACAACCCAAAGACAATCGTACGCGTAAAGGGTATTTTCTGATAAGTTTTTATATTAATTTGTTATTTTATTCTTATATTCCTCGTGTTAAAAGACAATCGTTGTGTGAAAAGTCTTATTCTGATAATTTTGTATATTATTTCACTAATTTATTCGTGTATTCATTAAGAGTTGGAAAAACAATCGATACGTGAAGGGGAGGGGTATTGTTCTTAATTTTTTATATCATTAGTATCAAGTCATACTTGTTGTTTTTTTTTTTTTACAATTTTTGTTGTCACTGATTGAAACATCTGTCATCGTACAAGTATTTTATTTTTGTATTCGGTTCTATTGAGGGCTTTTGAGCGCTCCGCTGTTTTACCGACGGAGTAGCATTTTCGGCCAGTCGTCACAACCGCAATTTAGTCGACGGATCACGTCTCTATTGCTCCACTGATCACTCTCAGATTTCGTAGGGGTGATCCTCAGATTATCAGCTAGTGCGGGCTGGTTTCCGAAAAGTAATCGAATGAAATTCCAATTATTAATTGATTTATTTATACGAAGCTCTGAAATCAGCTGATACTAATACATGGCCGATACACAGACACAGGGTATTAAAACAATTTTCTCTGCACTTCATCTGGAAAACCGGTGCTAGGGATACCAGCGCGCCGTACAGGCTATCGTTAACAATCTTTTGATATTATTCCGCGGTAAATTAGAGGAGCAGGAGCAACAGCAGACGTCGACTAAAATCCGAAGTGACAGGCTAGCGTCGACACGAACACATGCGCAAACTGTTCCATAGAAGTAGTTGCTGCTTCCGCCGCGCGCTCTTTGTGATAACAGCGCCATCCGGTTTTACGATATTCTATCCATTTATCAGTGGAGCTCAAACTCATCACTGATGAAAACTTTTATTCCGCGAGAGTGTCAATTTTTATATTTCATGAAATAAAATTTATATTGTCAACTCTTTACAATTTTTCAAATCTATAGATCCAATATGTATATTTCGATGAACTAATGCCATAAGGTCGTACAAGCGTCAAATTTTTTTTACACCTATATAAAACGCATCTGTACATCTAATAGCATTTTCGACTGGGCTACACCGAGCTACACTGGTGTAGTGTAGCTCCATCCTCTTTCTTTTCTATGAGGAAGAGAGAGACAGAGATGGCTACACTACACCAGTGTAGCTCGGTGTAGCCCCAGTCGAAAATGCTATAAATTCACCGAGAAAATGTATTTTCGTTTTTTTTGCGCTTACGACCTCATGGCATTCCCGCAGAAAATCTACAAAGTTACGAGTTAGATTCCGAGAGAAGTGGAAAGTCACCTCAAAATTTTCGAAGTTTTTACCTTGAGTTTTGAAAATTGATTGAAATCTTTTAACGTGGAATATATCTTCAAAAAAGTAGATAGAAGTTTTTATGACCGCTTGAGCCATTTTTTTTCACAGAACTTGTATGTCGATGAATTTATTTTGAGAAATAGCGCAGGATTGGCTTGAAAAATAACTTCGGTCCTACTCGTCGTGAAGAGATATTATGAAGCTACAATAATCACCTTCCTTGAAAAATGTTTAAATATTTTAATTGTTCATAACAATCATAAGATGCAATTTCGCACCAACTTACCGATCTTCTATCGGTTGTTAGCAATTTTTCAAATTGTGGAACACATATGATGAAATTTCCACTCAATTCTGTAGAGTGGGCAATTTTTATTTTTACCAAGTGGTTTTAGATTATTATCTCCTGGGAATATTTTGTAATGCGTGAGTCATGGTGAGCCAAGCCGAACTCAATGCCGCCACGCGCCTTATGAAAATTTATAAAACATAGAAAATAAAACGACCTTGACAACTGAAACCATCTACTCTGCATTTATAACATGGTACCACGTATTTTTCTGATATCTGTTTTTCAAAGTTTCCTTACCAATGCCGTCAAGTTCGACTTTCGAGTTCGCGCGTTGATCGTCGCATTCTTGGATCAGCGAAGTCAGTCCGAGGATCGCGAGATCCACGCACAGCCGGAGAGTTGTACATACGGCCGAGGTGCGGATATTATTTTTTGATATAGTAGCGGGAAAGTACCTACGCCATTATGGACACGTGTCAAAGTTCAACTTTGAGGCCGGAAAGCCCGACCATATCGGCGTACTTTACGGCTACTATATCAAAGATTCAATTACGTGGTTATCATGCATTTTGTCGAGTGCGAGTATTCAACCGAAACTGGTAGGCATTGTTTTACGTCGACTTGAGAAAGTACGCCAGCAAAAAAAATCACATGACATCTTCGTTTGAACGTGTCTGTTTAATTATAGTTTATGGGTTGAAATCTGGTTGTAAGTTTATGAGTTTTGGTCTGGTCGCTGTTGTGTAAAACAGCTGTGCGAAACGTCTGATCTATCAGCGCTTCGAATGGGTAACTTACTGATACGGAATTAAAAAAAGTGAGGGAGTATAAATTAGAAATAACAAACAAGATATGCCTTGATTTTTGAATTTTTCTAATAATTTTCTGCTCATAATATATAAAAATCTAAAATCTAAAATTATATATAATATGCTATAATAAAAAATGGAATATTGTTCGGAAACATTCTATACGACCGAAACATATACCGCTATTGCTCAATTTAAATATTATCTTGGAATTGGTAGATGTATATGTTTCGGCCGTATAGAATATTTCCGAACACACTCGCTTGGCCTCGACTGGGGCCCTCGCGCCCTCTGTCGCTTTCATGGCCCCTCATGCTCCCCCCACGACCGCTGCCCGCCCCCACGACGTTTGGCCCCCCACGACCCCTGTTCCCCCCGCGACCCCTTTGCCCCCCATCGACCCCTGCCACCCCACGACCTCTGCCCTCCCCCATGACTCCTGCCCCCCCACGACCCCTGCTGCCCCGCCACTCCTGCTTCCCCCACCGCTTCTGCTCCCCCCACCATTCCTGCTCCCCCCACCACTCCTGCTCCCTCCACGAGCTTGACGCCCCCCACGACCCCTGTTTTCGCCGCGGCCGCTGAATAACGCAACGCTCGGTGGCTCTGGTGCCCTTAGCAGCCGCGGCGTCAACGTTATCAGCGGCGCTGAATCAGGCCGCGGTGGTGTCGCCGCTTGATGCGGGGGTGTCGCCAATCTTCTAGGCAATTGCGGCCACGGGTCCCGCATTCTATACGCAGCCGCGCGGGCAATTTTGGCATTACCCGCGCTACGGCTGCGTGAGCGCCGCACACGCTGGGGAGTATCATTTTCCTACAAACAGAAACTCATAAAGTTTTCCTACAAACATAAACTATATGATGTCGCAAAAAATCACTGTCCGATCTTAGCTATTAGAATAGGGGCCCAACAATATTTAGGTTTTGTATGATTTTCTTGATGAATTTCTCACATGATTGCTATACAGGGTGGTCCATTTTATTCTCCGCAGGCGAATATCTCGAAAACTAACAGTTATAAAAGAAAAAGTTTCATACAGAAGTTGAAGGGTTTCGAGGGGGAAAGATAATGCTGATATGTGTTGACTTGTGGACTTCGCCAATTCCGAGATTTCGCAAGTAACTTTGAATTTTAGATAGGGAACATATGTTTTGGTTGGGGGCAGCTGATAGAGAAATCAAAGACTCATTCAAATACGGAAGCAAAAAAAAATGGGAAAAAAAAAAATTTTGCAAAAAAAATTGGAAAAAAAAATTTCGCAAATTTTTTTTTTTGCAAAAGATTGTTTTTTTGTCCCTAGCTTTCGAACACATTCATTGTTTATCACGCCAATTCAAAAATTTTTTCGCCAATTTTGAAATTGGAAAGTTTGAATGTACCAGATTAGTAAAAAAAAATTCGTAGGTCAATAACGCAAACAACTAACCGCATTCGTTCCCCGACATAATTACCCTGACAACATGTTCCAGCTCATGTCGGACTGAGTGATCAACAATGAATGTGTTCGAAAGCTAGGGACAAAAAAACAATCTTTTGCAAAAAAGAAAAAAAATTCGCGAAATTTGTTTTTCCAATTTTTTGTGCAAAATTTTTTTTTTTTCCATTTTTTTTTGCTTCCGTATTTGAATGAGTCTTAGATCTCGCTATCAGCGGCCCTCAACCGAAACATGTGTTCCCTGTCTAAAATCCGAAGTTACTTGCGAAATCTCGGAATTGGCGAAGTCTACAAGTCAACACATATCAGCATTATCTTTCCCCCTCGAAACCCTTCAAGTTTTGTATGAAACTTTTTCTTTTATAACTGTTAGTTTTCGAGATATTCGCCTGCGGAGATTAAAATGGACCACCCTGTATAATAACCACATTTTCATACTATTTCAAATGGTCGCTGAATTTTAGGACAATTCCCGGATGGTCAAAAATAGCTAGAAATAATATTTGAGTGGCTCCTCCGCACTTACCCTCCTCGCAGCTTCACCGCGGTCTCCTCTATGGCCCCCTTGGCCGCGTACGGCTCCCCGTCCGTTCTGCCCTTCGCGGGCTTTGTTTCTCTGATTTTCTGTGATCGCACGTAATAATTAATAAAAATCATTTCATGCTGCAGCGATATTTTGTTCTATTTATGAGGCATTTTTTCTGTCAAACTGTTTAATTATCGTCATGGTCATTTGAGGATTTTACCAAAAACACATGAATAGGCGGTCGGATTTCAAGGGTAGATTGATTAAAAAATTAGATGCAGAAGAAGGCCATTCTTTTGAATTTATTGATGGAAAATTGTTCCATCAACGTAAACCAATAACACAATTTATAATATTTTTAATTTTTCACAACAGTTCGGATTTTTTTGCGATATTTGCTTATTGCGGCACCCCTTGCCGTTAACTTACAGGCCACAGCTTTTTAGATCTTCTTCTCCAACCATTTGGGGTAGAACTGAGAGGTGAATTTGTGAAAAAAAATTTCAACCCAGAATAAGGACCACCCTAATACGCATTCATATACTATATGGGACTCCTGTTCCAAATCGTTCAACTTCGGGACCTGACCCCCTTGGACCGTCGTTTGATTTTTTGTAGTGATAAGCTTATCAAAATGAACATATCAGAATTTTTACAGATTTCCATCTCAAGTGATATTTCTTATCAATTTATGAAAGTTTTTAGTTTGAAATCCCTCGCAAAACCTTAGGTATTTATCAAAAAACAAAACAAAAACAAAACAAAAAAAATAGGAAAAAATCTTGGAGCCCATTATGATTGGTACGTGAATGTGTTGATAAATGATGAGGGAATTCTATGAGAAATTTCAATCTAAATCTAATCTGTCAGATTTTCGTAGCATCCGATTGCAAAGTTTCAGATATGATTCTATGAGCACAGCTGTACAAGTATTTTTCGGAAAATTTTGAGGTTTCAAAATTGTTATGAAAAAAAAATCTTTCTGTAACACCGCTCGACAAAAAAATCTGACAAAATTCCCACATGTTTATGACGATGAGTTGATTATTCCGAAAAATCACGCGAACAACATGAGACGATTTTTATTGACAGAATATAATTTGAATCAATCTAAATCTGTTCATAACTCGGGGGCACCGCCAAAATCACGCACCGTTTCGTTCTCACTCATCCAATTGCAAAAATAAAGAGGCCATTTCGTAGAGTGGAAAATTCTCTACAAATTCAAAGTGAGAACCTATGTTCTAGGACCCATAGTTTTTGCGTAATACATTTATGAAGAAATTTTTACAGAAATTACGCCAAACGATCAGAAAACAGAGTAACAGCGTAATAGATACAGAAACGATCGATATAATAACATTCACTTACTTGGCATGATCTGGTTCGATTGTTCCATCGGGACGGTTGAGTCGCGATTGAGAGGTTTTGGAGCACAGTTTTGGAGCGTTGAGCGAACTAGCAGTCGACACAACGGACGAAACGCGCGATGCTCTCCACAAAGTAACGTAGCTCGAGCAACGAATGAAACAACAGTGTCTTCAACGTTTCGTATAATTTTATTAACGTTTCGATTGTGAATTGTGTGGTGTGAATTGTGTTCTGGAGTTATCATTATGGAAAGCAAATTTCGTCGCCGTGATACAGAAGGAAAACGATACCGTCTGTGTGGAAAACGGCTTTCCTTATCGAAAGCTTCACGCAACAAGTAAGTGGATCTGCTAAAAATGGATAGAAATCGTACAAAAAAAGGCACGGAAAACCCCGATTTGTGGCTCACTGACATGACTTACAGGCGTGAAATAGACGTGAAAAAAGCCCATACGTATTTTGTTGTTCGTCCGAAATATTGCCTTTTCCAAAGTTATAAATTGATATAAATATATTTTCCAACGACGATCATGTAATTCACAAAAACACGAATTCTAAGTTTTGAATACAGAACTGTATACCGGGACAATCACGTGAAACCGAATGGATCCATGTTACCGGACAGCGAATATTTCGTATTTTTAGCAGGTTAACCACTCGTTGCACTGAAAACCCCTAGAGTGATTTTGGCGCACGGTCGATAAAACTCGGCAGCCATTGTTGATAGAAGCCGGCTGACTGTCAATACATCGCGGAAGGTAGACATGTCGGGTTATGTTCGCTTATTTTAAGCAAATGATAAATGAAGTGAATAAAACCTACGTGAATAAGTTATTGATATTCATCAAAAATCGATCAATCAGTTTTAAATAATATCATAGTACAATCAACGAATTAACTTAAGCTATAACTGCAAATTGATTAGAATCAAAGAGTTCATCGAGAACAACCAATTCCTTGATTGTATTAAGATATCATTGAAACTAATTGATAGATTTCTGATAAATATTCATAGCTTATTCACGTAGTTTTTATTCACCTTATTAATCATTTGCTTAAAATAAACGAACATAACCCCACATGTCTACCTTCCGCGATGTATTGACAGTCAGCCGGCTTCTATCAACAATGGCTGCCGAGTTGCATCGACCGCGCGCCAAAATCACCCTAGGGATTGTTCAGCGCAACGAATGGTTAGCCCGCTAAAATGACGTCATATTCGCCAATATTCGCTTTTCGGTAGCATGGATCCATTCGGATTCACGTGATTCTCACGGTATATTATATTCTTCCTACAAAAAATGATTATGAAGTGCTGAGCGCACTACGTCATGACTATAGGACCGATGCAGCCGCTGCCTCGTGTACTGGGGCACGGTATTAAAAATAACGAAAAAAAAAATAGACTCCATAAAACCTCTGTCGAACTCGAATTTTTTTATGAAGCAGAATTGAATGAAGAATTCCATCATATTTTTTTCAAAATTTTTGAAATGGTTGATTTCTGGCGAAATTTTTTTCAATAATTTAATTGTTTACAAGACACTAGAAATTTCAATTTATTGAAAATTCAAAAAATTTTGCTTCCAGGTTATTCCTTTAGCTTTCGAAAGAGCGCTGGTCCATCTCTCTATGATACATAAAACCGGAGATATAATAATACTTGAAGTTACCAAAGCGCTAATTTTGCAACAAAAATCAGTAATTTATAACTTTAGAAAAAACAATATTTCGAACGAACAACAAAATACAACGCTTCAACGTGGGCGTTGATAATAATAGCCCTCAAAATTCATTTCAATACGGGCATTCCATCCTCCGTCGACCGAGCTTTTACCGTTGACCTCTCAGAGGGTCCGCGATTTTTTATACGATTATTCTGATTCTCGAAGGCACTCAGTTTTTCCTTCGGCCTTTTTTCCGGATTGATTTCAATTATCTACAATTTTTTAAAACGAATATAATGATTGTCACACTAAAGACTACAAAAATTCGAAAATATCCCTGTGGCCATATAAAAATTTCTCAGCCTAGACCCAGAGTGTGCCGGCGTTCATTTCTAATAATTTTTTAGGTATTTCTGTTTTTTCAAACCTCGATTGAATTTTTTAAAAGTTTTTTTCATGCATAACGCTCAAACAATATAGTAGCGGACGCCAGCCGAATCTGGGCCCAGGCTGAAAAGTTTTGATGTCTGCTACAGGATAATTCAAATCGATTAGAAAAAATCGGACCGAAAAAGCTGAGTGCCTTCGAGTGTCGCAACAATCATGTAAAACCTCAAGGGTCGAACCCAAGTCTAGTCGTATAGATTACCCGAAATATCGCGTGTGTAACGGTATAAGGACGTGTGCGCCAATATACGACCTCTTACCACGTATAAAAGTGAAAGGCCATATCTTTTTTTTCCCCGTATTTCCGCCGAAATTGTCAAAACGCGTTAAAAAAAAAAAGGATTTGAAGAATTATTCAATTTAGGTAAAAAGTCGTAAGTACTGGTGGTTACGCCCTCTCATCTCTAAATTTGTGAGACAAAATGTGATGGTAAAGAAAATAAGTTGGTGGTGAAAGAGCGGATGCACCAAACATACGACCTTTTACCACCAAAATCGCCTTTTTGGCGGATACGACCTTATACCATCAGACACGCGATATATTTGATTGTTACCGTCCCTCGTAATAAAATTATCTCAATTCTAAATCATGTAATGGAAATAACATTATGGAGTCATTGTGTCACTTTAGACGAAAAAAGTCTAAAGATCTGGCCAGCTCATCAACTGATACCATCGGCTCGATGTTCGTTACGGAGACCTCGAATTCAGTTGCTGAATTTGACGAGAATAGTGCCCACCTTTTCAGTGACAGTATTTTATCCGCCGAGAGTAATGTATTCACGGAAATGGACATCCCTGTCCGTTGCAGCGGAAAAGAGATTGCGTCCGTCGAAGCAAATCTGTGTACTCTGAGCATAGATACGGAAATCGCGTCGGAAAGAGTTGAACCTACTCATGAATCGAGGCACCAAAGTTGCCAAAGGATCGTCAGAGGTTCATTTCATCAAGGTACCTCTAGATTTTCGTGGCGCACTCGAGGAAAGCAGTGTACTGCGAATGCCGCAGTAGCCCTGGCTATGTGCAAGAACACTGATCCCGGTTTATGGACTTCAGCACACGTGGATTCCGTGCTCATGACAGGTGATAAACTGTACACAGACAGCATGGCAGCCCGTAATGATGTTGATCCGGATGAAATGCACACGGAGTTTTTGACAGCTACGGAGCTAAGGACGGATATTGAAATCCATTCTGAGAAGTATATTCTTCGTGTAAAACCCGAGTGGATGTGCGGTCATTTAGACAACGATCATCCTGACGATGGTTTCCCAAACTTGAGGAATCGAATATGCGACTTTTTAGCTGTAGAGAAATTGAGCATTCTCACCGCCAATTCAATTTCCGTCGCTATTTTCAAAATGGGAGGTACAGTGTGGATGTTCGATTCACACAGTAGAAGTCAAGCAGGAGAAGCTACCTCCGATGGTCGAGCCTGTTTGTTGGAATTTCCAAACGTGGAATCCTTGTTCAAACTATTACGGAAGAATATTCCTGCCGGAAGACCAGATGACCCATCGCAAGATACTTACGACCTTACAGAAGTTGACTTACTACGTGAGCGTGATAGGGAACAATTGTATATGCAGGCTGAAGCAGTATCTAGTCCACCGAGCGCAACTCAGATGGAATGCGATACGCTTCCGAACGTTTATCTAGAAGCAAGGTTGCACTCGGAAGAAATGTCGATCGAAGAACGCAATCTCGAAATAGAAATTGCAAATATAGTCGAAGAAGAACGATTAATCGACGAACAACATAAAGTAGAACTAAGCCACGATGCGATAGGCGAAGGCTTGCGGGATGTCAGCGGGCTGGAAAAAGGAGTATACTCATTTCTCCATGTCTGGAATAAGTTGCATGCGATGTTCGATGAACACCAGAGAGGCATCGAATGTCATTTCCGTGACCTGCGACTCGTCGGATATCGCCATGTTGGACTGAAGACATCATTGCACTTCAAGTGCTCGATGTGTTCTTTCCAAACATCCATTATGAGTGAGCCTGAGGATGATGATGAGTTAGACATCAATACAGCGGCCGTACTGGGGAGTCTGTGTGCTGGAATAGGACACTCTCAGCTCGAACAGCTCCTAGGTGCGATGGATGTCAAATGTATGGCTGCTACAACATTTCGACGCACTCACGACACGGTTTACGATGGGTTAGTGAAAACCGCAGCATCGGAGATGAAGTTAGCTGGTGACGAAGAACGTGAACTTGCCATACAGAGAAACGACGTCATCAACGGGATTCCACATATACCCGTAGTAGCTGATGGCAGTTGGATGAAGAGATCGTACAAATTAGGGAAGTACGATTCATCATCTGGCTTGGGAGCGATCGTCGGATTTCACTCGAAAGAAGTATTGTTTGTCGGAGTGAGGAATAAATATTGCTCGATCTGCGAACCGGCGATAAAAAAAGGCGCGACTCCTAGAGAACATACGTGCTACAAGAATTGGGGTCGCAACGCAAGTTCGACCAGTATGGAAGGCGACGCAATCTTAGAAGGATTCAAGAACAGCTTGGACCAGCACGGGCTCATATACTCCGTTCTTATAGCCGATGGAGACAGTAGTTTTTATAGAAAAATAACTGACTACAACCCCTATCGTAAGGAAGACATATACGTCAAAAAAGTAGAATGTGGAAATCACTTGATAAGAAATGTCGGCAGCAAAGTGAAGGAACTTGCAAGAGGGAAAGGAATACCTGGCCCCCTTCGTAGGAGGATAGCTGACAGTGTACCAAGGTTCAATGTTGCCATCAGAAAAGCTGTTCAGTATAGACTGCAGCAGAATATATCGTCGACTGAGACGAACAAGATGCTGCGAAAAGACATTTTGAACATTCCCTGTCACATTTTTGGAGAACATGCAAAATGCGCCTCTCTTGGGTATTTCTGCAACGGTGTACCCAAATTGAACGAAGAAAATGTTGTTCCGGAAATGAAAATATCAGGGCTATTCGATGCAATGGAAGACACTGTGTCACGTCTCAGCCATCATACTGATAGTTTACTCTATAATGTTAATAACAATACCGTCGAATCATACAACGGCATAGTAGCTAAATTTATAGGTGGAAAGCGCATCAATTACGGCAAGAGAAATTCTTATAATGCGCAAAGCCTAGGTGCTGCCGCACAATTCAACAGTAAGAAAGTTTTAACGCGTTACAGAGAGGTGGCAGGTGAAGAACCGTCACAGGTGGCAAGCGTTATGGAGAGTAACAGAGCGCGGTGGGCAGAGTTACAGAAACAACGCGTCGTTCGTGCAAAAGAAGCCAACGTCGTCAGACGGATAGAGATGATCAGACAGCAAACAGTCGACAAAGATTACGGTCCGAGCTCAGAAAAAACAGATCTGAGTGAGGAAGCGTATGCTTTTGAACTGGACCGACACGTCGCTAGATTGAAGGCTTTTCAACAAAATCGAATTACTCTAGAAAGGGAAACTGTCGATCAAGCGAACAGCACGCTGTGGTTGTCTACGAGACGAAAACTGCTTACCGCATCTAAATTCGGTCAAATATGTCACATGAGGAAAGGCACGTCTTGTAAAGCTAACGTGAAGGCGATATTGTATTCAAGTACTTTAAAAAATACACCTGCTGTAGAATACGGACGAAAAAACGAAGAACCCGCTCGCTTGGAACTCGAAAAGCAAAAACATGTTCAAGTGCGCGAATGCGGTTTATTTGTTGACGCCGAAATTCTTGGTTTGGGCGCTTCACCTGACGGTCTCATCGGTGATGATGGAGTCGTAGAAATAAAATGTCCGTATTCCGCCCGCGAATTAACGCTAGACCAAGCTATTGCCAAAAATATTATCGCTGTGCGTACAATATTTAAAAATGTCGACGCTTCTGAAATGAATGAGAACCATGAATACTATTATCAGGTACAAGGGCAGTTACACATAACTGGAAGAGATTACTGTCTCTTCATGGTGTGGACGCCCTACGGTTCGAAAATCATAAGAGTAGCCAGAGATGACGAATTCTGGAATAAAAAGATGAAATCTTGTCTGCTAGAGTTCTACGAAAACTGCTTGGTCCCTGAAATAGTTGACAGTCGCTATGTCAGGAGTATGCCTATAAGGGATCCACCGTACATACTCGAGGCACAGGAAGTAACCGCCAAACGAAAGCAAGAGAAAGAAGCAAAAGTGGTAGCGAGAAAGAAACAAAAAGAGGTAGATGAGGGAGATCCGCGTTAAATTTGAACGCGATGTTACTTGTAACGGTGTGTGCATGTATCGCGTTGAGTTTCGCGCGAGGAAGGTGCAAACACCTGAAAAGTAAAACCGTACATAAATATTGCGTGCCCAAGCGCGCAATGTGTCGGGACTTTTGAGCTGAAGCTATATATGTACGTCCCGTACGAATATTGCGTTGAGATTCGCGCAAGTCGAGTACGGGCGCAGCAAAACAGCCCGTATACGAATCTCCGTGCCGGTAGCACTCACATATATATTGCGTTGATTTTCGCGCAATGAAGATGCGACCGGTGAAAGAGTAATATTCGTACTACATAATCAACGTGGCGCCCAAATATTGCGTTGAGATTTCGCGCAAGTCGCGGGCGCGCGTATAACAGAACAGTGAAACCTATATTATATACAATGGTTCGTCCAGCAGCACTTACATATATTGCGTTGATTTTCGCGCAATGTAGATGCAAGCAATCGCACCACTTTTGCTATCACCTGTATTCCCCCTACCTGATGGAAGACATCCCACTACCTTCTCGTGGTTTCCGTCGAGCAGTATCACTTGTACATAATTCATTGATTATAACACGGTATCATTTATTGTATAGGGGAGACCGCGGCAAACTGGGCAACTGTTCTGAAAATTTGAAAAATTTGTTCCGCAAATCTTTCGAAAGCTTTTCTTTTACCTAAAAACAGGGTTGTTACCGACTCTCAATTTCCAAATTACCTGACCTTTACAGGTCACTGACCAAGAATGTACTTTGTTCAGGGCTTTTTATTATCGTTTATTTAGGACATGCGGCCAAAACTTTATTTTAAATGGAACACATTTCAATCCTTGGAAAAGAATGAACCCGCTGCTCTTGAATTTCCCCCGAGATTCATCAGCGTAGAAACTGAAAGTGATTGAAAATTTTTAGCAAAATCGACATATCGAAACGGAAATTAAGAAATGGTCCCCCCTATTTCAACAGCAATACTTTTCAATATAGTATATCAGTATTCAAACTGTACAATTGGTATTGGCCAAAAGTGGAGATCCCTGTTACTGATGTATGTAGAAATAATCATTAAAATGTATGTATGTTATTGGAACCGAAGCATGTGCGAGAAATCTACGCTCGAATAAACGTGTAAATAAATATATGAATAGATAAGTCTATGAATCTGTTTCATATTCAGCTCTCATCAAAACCGTATGAAATATAATTCAGACATAGGTTAGTGATTGTTGTAAACATTTTTATTCGAATCAGTCTGCTCACGTTCATATGTAATGCGAAACCATAAAATTTTCACGAATTTTTCTATGCGAAATTTATTTTCAGTGCAACCGTTCAAATCAACCCAAATAAAACTGCCCTCTCTGAAGCATATGGGGTATTCCACGCCAACTCGACTTGCCGCGGACCCTCACCATTTTTGATTTCTCTTTTCTTCGAGTATGATGGAAGGGAGGGCGAAAAATGAACGTCTGAATTATTTCAGATTGCTTGGTGGAGTATTTTCGAAGATGATATCATATTGTCATTGCATTCCAGAAATATTTTCATTCAGTTATTTTCACGTGGCGTGATAAATTGGGGAAGAAGAGCAAAGTTGTTGAAATGAAGTTTGTTTTTTCAGCCCTTCGGTCAACTTTCTAAAACTCATAATTCCTAAAACTCATAACATCTAGTACGAGGATTTTTTTCTGGGAGAGAATTGAAGTCTCCACTCCCTTTCTTTGTTCAAAAAACTCTATTATGAACATCGTTTTCGGGATATTTTTCAAAACGAAAAAAAAACTGTCCAAATTGGGAAAAGATACATTTCTAAATGTGCTTTTTTGATAAAAGGGGTTACGAACGGTAACTGTGTATACAAAAAGGCGAATATACACAAGTACAGGAGTTCAAAAGAATATATTTCTTTTACCTGTACTAATGATTGGTATACATTTGGGAATAATATATCGCGTTACTAATGCCATAAGGTGGTAAACGCCAAAAATGCGATTTGAGTGCCAGAAGGTCGTATAATTTTTTTTTTCTGCATTCGCTTTAGAATCGACAATTACGTGTAAATCAATTGAAATTAGACATTCGGAAAATTAAAAGCAGAAGGTCGTATATACCGAACACATACGACCTTCTGGCTTTAGTTTTACGGAAAAATCACGAAAACTAAAGCCAGAAGGTCGTAGTCGCCAAAAAAAACTTGTTTTTCGGTAAGTTCAATGGAAATACGCGTTTCCATCGATTTCATGGCGAATCCGAGAGAAAAAAAAAGGCGGATACGACTTCTGACTTTAACTTTTTCGATTTTTCCCTGAAAATAAAGCCAGGGGGTCATATCCGCCAAAAAAAAAATTCTCAAGAATTTCGATAAATCTATGTGTTTTTCATTGGTTTCATGGCGATTCCGAAGAAAAAATAAGTATACGACCTTTTGGTTTTGATAGAACCAGAAGGTCGTATAGTGTCGCTTACGACCTCATGGCATTAGTAACGCGATATCATAAATCAATAATTCATCAAATTTCTCAAAGTATATTGTTGAGTATATCGATTTAGTGACGGTGAAAATGTTCGACATGTCACATCGTTGGAATGGTTAGCAAAGAAAATACACCTAACTGAATGTAATGAGTTTTTGAAGATCTTTTTTTTTTGTTCAATATAGTGAGAAATATTCTTATGAAGAATATTCCCATGATTGTGTCCCTGAGTATTAGCAATATAATGCTGCCGTGTTATCTAATAGTAGTTCAATTCCGCTAACAAACTAATAAAAACAGAACAAATTTTCGAGTTCTCTCCTTATTATAAATATATTGTTTTGCCGGTGAGATTCCAGTCATCACGTAAATAGTAGCATGATCCTAAATATAAGAATACCAGTTCTAAACATTCACGTTATATCCACATTCTAACAAAAAATGCAGAAATGCAGAATTATAATGATGACGACAAAAGAAAAAATTTAAAAGGCGAATATATGTACGTGACTTTACAAATAGGTTGAGCGTCTCCACCTGAGGCCCCGCCCATACCGAGTTCTCAGGCTCGGTGCTAGAGGCGCCACATACGCTAGATTATTTCAACAGGGTTCTACGGCTGGGCGCTAGAGGCGCTCTTCCGATCGAGGAGTTGTCGGAGCTCGCTCAAAAGCCCTTAAATTAAGTGTTAGAGGATGCCCCGAAGACCGCAGAGACGGTTACCTCCATCTGCGAGAATGAAAGACGGAAGAATCTATCAACAGAGTCGAACATCTCATACGGGAATTATGTAAGTTGGAAGAAATATTTGAAATTTCACACAAGTCAATTCACATTCTGATTATTTTGATATGTCATTTCCAATCTAAATTTCGTGCATACAAAAAATTAATCTAGATGGCAAAATAATTTTATAATCATGCCTTTCTACGGTCCGGCGGTTCAATTTTTCATCTTAAATTTTTCTATTTGTTAATGACAGACAAAAAGACGAGAAGTATACGCTCGTAATTCAATTTCATTTTACAGCTACTTGCGTTGTCAAAAATCGACCATTTGCCAAGCTACTGCAAAAATAGTGAACGGTGCCATAGAGGATTTGAACCCTGACTCAATACAGGGTGATTCTTTTTGCGCGCACCATTTGGTAAGGGTAGATTCCTTGTGAAATTCTAAGACTAATTTTCCTTTACCAAAAAGTCCTGGGTCTAATATTTTCCGGGCTACAGAAGGTCTTAGTTGACCAATCACAGAGCTTATAGCTGCTCAAGTTAGGGCCGGTCAAAAGTATAAGACTAGCAGTGCCCGTGGCGAGTCGATTTCCAGTGAAATAAAAATGAATGATTAAATCTAGTGATAAATTTTTTCACCATATGGCATTTGGGTTACAGTCATTGTCGCCAGGAGTCACCAGGAGTTGTTTTCGTACAACATACACTTTCATTATCTCAAATTAGTCTTAGAATTTCACAAGGAATCTCCCCTTACCAAATAGTGCGCGCAAAAAGAATCACCCTGAATATTGTCTGCCGGACTGTCAAGTAGAATCCAACGATCGATTCAAGCAGGCATTAAAAGACGCGCTCACGTCATTGGTATAAGCTTAGCGATTTGTACGATTCGTTAGCGGCCGTGTAAGTTTTACAATTCTATTGAGAGACTCGGTAGAGTCTCGCGCCAAGTACATTAAAAAAAAATTTTTTCAAGAGCAAGACTCAACGAGTCTATATACCCGAGAGGCAACTACCCTAACCTATAACGCGAATTAGTATCCTCGTTTTCTTTCACCTCACATACTACATGAATTGAAACTAATTTAATCTAGGATGTAGGCATGAAAAGCTTTCATTTGAGCCCTAGATCGATTGAATCGGTGTCCGGAGTGCTGAGATATGAGAAACTACCGTTTCTGAAACCTCGTTTCCTGACAACATTTATCAAAAAATATTCACAACGAAAAAATAATTTGAACAAAATTTTAAACAAAAAATTTGGAGGTAGTGGTACTTGGTGGGCCTTTTGTAGAAACAGAATTATGAAATATCAATTGCGAACCATGTCAATGTCATCTGATAGCCATTCAAACATTGGCCCACCAACATACCACGGACTCCAAATTTTTTGTTTAAAATTTTGTTCAAATTATTTTTTCGTTGTGAATATTTTTTGATAAATGTTGTCATTATCAATTGCTGCATCCGAATTATTTTTTCAACCAATAATCATAAGCCAATCGAGTGAGCGAGCGCAGCGAGCGAACGAGTACAACGTTATTTAGTTTGAACAAATTTTTCAATTCCAAACTTTCATTATTCTACAGGTACTTGGCAGTTGTATCTGATTTCAATGCTTTTGTATGTAGACATTTTGATAGTACTATTTTTTTTTTAGGAGGAATTTTTGTTGGTGGGTTTTTTAGGGGTAGTGACCACATTAATGTACTTGGCGAAAGGTTTTTGCACTAGGGGTGCTTTTTGGGGTTCAGATACAACTGCCAAGTACCTGTAGAATAGTAAAAGTTCGGAATTGAAAAATTTGTTCAAACTAAATAACGTTGTACTCGTTCGCTCGCTGCGCTCGCTCACTCGATTGGCTTATGATTATTGGTTGAGAAAATAATTCGGATGAAGAAATTGAAAATGACAACATTTATCAAAAAATATTCACAACGAAAAAATAATTCGAACAAAATTTTAAACAAAAAATTTGGAGTCCGTGGTATGTTGGTGGGCCAATGTTTGAATGGCTATCAGATGACATTGACATGGTTCGCAATTGATATTTCATAATTCTGTTTCTACAAAAGGCCCACCAAGTACCACTACCTCCAAATTTTTTGTTTAAAATTTTGTTCAAATTATTTTTTCGTTGTGAATATTTTTTGATAAATGTTGTCATTATCAATTGCTTCACCCGAATTATTTTTTCAACCAATAATCATAAGCCAATCGAGTGAGCGAGCGCAGCGAGCGAACGAGTACAACGTTATTTAGTTTGAACAAATTTTTCAATTCCAAACTTTCATTATTCTACAGGTACTTGGCAGTTGTATCTGATTTCAATGCTTTTGTATGTAGACATTTTGATAGTACCATTTTTTTTTTTAGGAGGAATTTTTGTTGGTGGGTTTTTGAGGGGTAGTGACGACATTAATGTACTTGGCGAAAGGTTTTTGCACCAGGGGTGCTTTTTGGGGTTTTAGATATACCGTGAGAATCACGTGAATCCGAATGGATCCATGCTACCGAAAAGCGAATATTGGCGAATATGACGTCATTTTAGCGGGCTAACCACTCGTTGCGCTGAACAATCCCTAGGGTGATTTTGGCGCGCGGTCGATGCAACTCGGCAGCCATTGTTGATAGAAGCCGGCTGACTGTCAATACATCGCAGAAGGTAGATATGTGGGGTTATGTTCGTTTATTCTAAGCAAATGATTAATAAGGCGAATAAAAACTACGTGAATAAGCTATGAATGTTTATCAAAAAGCTATCAATTAGTTTTGAATGATATCTTAATACAATCAAGGAATTAACCCAACCTATAACTAGGAATTAATTAGAGTCAAAAAGTTCATCGAGAACAACTAATTTGAACGAGATTATTAATTGTATTCTAGGGTTGAGGCTTCAATAAATTGAACAAGGTGAGTGAGAAAAACTTTATTGAAGCTTACTAAAAGTTCATTCAATGCATGACAAGGATAATTGTCATGTTATAACAAATTAGTCCTCGTTACAGTCAGCAGCGCAGTTTTAACCGCCAGTTCTTAGAGTCTTCGAGAAATGCACTACGCCTAGACTGGACATAATGCCTGCGCCTGTAATTTCAAGGTAAGAATTATCATACATTCAATGACAACATTCATTGGCCACAAACATTCGCTAATATTAGCTGTAAAAAAAAATAAGTGCCGTTTAATGGAATTGAGTTATTGAAAAACATGAATATTTGAAAAGTATGAATAGCTACGATATCGTGCAATGAACGTGTGATGATTTTTACCTTGAAATTACAGGCGCAGGCATGATGCCCATTCTAAGCTTTGTGCATTTCTCGAAGACTCCAAGACCTGGCGGTTTATACTGCGCTGCTAACTGTTACGAGGACCAATTCATTACAACATGATACTTATCCTTGTTACGCATTGAATAAACTTTTAGAAAGCTTCAATAAAGTTTTTCTCACTTACCTAGTTCAATTTATTGAAGCCTCAAGCCCAGGAATAATAATTAATAATTTCGCTCGAATTGGTTGTTCTCGATTAACTCTTTGATTCTAATTAATTCGCAGTTTCAGCTGAAGTTAATTCTTTGATTGTATTTGTTGAGAAATCGTGGATGAAGAATAAACAACACTTGAATTTGTTCAAGTAATATTTATTGTAAGTAAAGTAAAAATATAAAGAGGTTACTATAATACAAAAGATGAGAGCATCGCGGAGCTACTCAGAGCGTGCCGTTCACATCGGCAGTCTTGCGCGGTCTCCCTCTATCATACTGTATAGTGCACGCACGCACATCACTCACACTTGCATACTATAGTACATACTTGTCGCATGCGCACTAGGATAAGATTAAAGAACCTGACGAAAGGAACTTGACAATAGAACCTGACGAAAGGGGCTTGAAGATAGAACCTGAAAGTACAAAGGAACTTGACGATATGTATATACACAATAACGTATCTACTTCTTCAACACGCCTCCTTAGATCGTTATTGTACATTTCTTTTCATTTTATGTTTAACAATGTTCTAAATTTTACAAACTTTTCATTTGGTAATGCTTTTGTAAATATATCCGCAATATTTTCTTCTGAATTAATTTTTAACACTTTAATTAAACCTTCAATCACATTTTCATGAACAAAGTGGTAATGAATCTCAATATGTTTTGAATTTTTAGTGAAGTTACCATTTTTCGCAATATCTATAGCACCTGAATTATCTTCAAAAATATCAATAGGTTCATCCATATTCATTTTAAATAATTTTAACAACTCTTTTACAAATTTCACTTCACTTGTAACTTCAGAAAGAGCAACATATTCTGCGAAACAAGAAGCTTTCGTTACACATTTTTGTTTTCTACTTTTCCAATCGATTGCATTACCAAAAAATCTAATTACATAACCTGACGTAGATTTTCTATCATTAACATCGCCAGCCCAATCAGAGTCAACAAAACAATCTAAAATTTTACAATTTTCATTTCTTTCATAATGCAATTTTAAATCTTTCGTCAAATACAAATATTGTAAAATTCTCAAAGCATATTTCCAATGCATTTCATTATAATTACTCTGAAATCGACTCAAATAATTTACGCTGTAACTTATATCTGGTCGTGTGCACAAACTTATATATAATAAAGCTCCAATAAGATTTCTATATTTATAATCAGTTTCACAACCTTTACCTTTTTCAATATTTAAATTTACTTCCATAGGTGTACTAAATAGTTTACTGTTTTCAATTTGATTTTTAATTGCAAGTGATTCTATATATTTAGTTTGACACAACGACATTTTTCCATCTAGATAATCATAATAAATTTCGATACTCAAATACTCTTTAATTTCATTCAAATCTTTCATTTTAAATCTCTTTGATAACAATTTCTTTACTCTTTGAATTTTTTCTTTATTTTTACAACATATCAAAAGGTCATCAACATAGACTAAAATGTATAGAACACTTTCTCCTTTACCATGAGTATATAAGCAGTAATCAGCTTTACTTCTTTCAAAACCAAGATTCTTCAAAAAATCATTCAAACAATCATACCATGTTCTAGGACTTTCTCGTAGTCCATATAATGCTTTATTTAATTTACAGATTCTACCTGTTTGATCATCATATCCTTTTGGTTGATGAACATATGCCTCTGTGCTTATTTTACCATTCAGAAAAGCAGTTATAACATCCATTTGTTCAATAATCAGACCATACTGTGTACAAAATGAGAATAAAATCTTTAAAGTTTGAAGTTTGGCAACAGGAGCGTATATATCATCAATCAAATCCTTTTGTTGGTATCCTAACGCAACTAATCTCGCTTTATAAACATTTTCAGATTTCTTTGTGTACATCCATTTTACATCAATAATTTGTATATTTTCTTTTCTCTCAACTAGTACCCACGTTTCATTTTCATTTAAACTATTTATTTCTTCATCCATAGCTTTTAACCAATAATCTTTTTCGTGACAATTTATCGCCTCCTCAAAGTTTTGAGGTGTATCTACTTTACAAAAATTTACATTTATACTATTTGTTACATTTTTTGGGTATCTTACAGGCGCCTTTTTCTCTCGTGTTGATCTACGTGGTACTTTAAAATTTTCATTACTTGATTTCTTATCTCTACGTGACTCGAGAGTCTGAGTAGAAGACAAGTTATTATTTTCATTTTCGTCAAGAAATACATCATCTAAATCTTCATATGAGTCAGTCCACGTCAAGCGGGACACCTTTTTGACCGCATGTTCTTGGAAATCGTCGTAATTTTTTTCACGTATTCTCTGGGTGAAATGAATGAATGAAACATTTTTTTTTTTTTTTTTACTCAAAGGGCTTAGAAGTTACGAGGGGTTGAATTTTCGAAAAAAACACCAAAAATCGGAATCAGGCTCTTCTTCAAACGTTAATATCTCCGGTTCCCTTTGTCGTACAGAAACCGGCAAAAACTCATTTTGAAGCTCTTGAATTGCACTTTTACGCTATTAATTTTAAATTTATCGAATAAATAATTTTCTATTTGTTATAAACAATTATATTGTTTAAACGTGATTTTCGAGATGATTACACCCTTTGAAAATTCTGAAAAAAATATGAGCGTGTTCCTTGATTCATTGTCTACGAAATCTGTAAGTTTCAGGATGGAACTCCGATGGAAACTATATTTAAAAAGCGATTGATCCGTGCGGGACGTCGCGCGCGGCTGTCTACGCGGGCGCGCCGAGACCGAGGCTTGTTCGCTTTACATGCAAGCAGTACAGGGGGGTTGTTATACGTCTGAATTCATCAAATCCATTAATTCACGGAATTATTTATTTCGTTTTATACTGAATATTCGACTTAAAACAACAAAAATATAAATATAGAAACAAAACGCTTAACTAAAATCTAAACACATCACAAATTCGAAACTAAAGTTCCTAGTCGTCAAAAATAAGTGGTAAATATAAAGTACTGTTTGATTACCATCAAATGGAATACGTCACATCATCATTTGATTAATTACGTACTGAATTAATCAACTAAAAATCACTATATTACAAATTTCAGAACTTTATTATACATATAAATAAAATCTTAAAGTAAGCCGCAAATTTGAATTTCTACTAATAGTTAATTTACTTGGAAACCAATGCTTCTATTGACTTCTGCGCATTCGAATATCTTTTGGCAATAATTTTTTTTTTTTTGAAATAGGTTTTATACAATGGAATGTCAATGTTCCACGTACTAACTTCGCTTTCTCAAATCGAGCTTGTAATGCAACGGCTTCTTTTTTATAATCCTCATTTGTGAAAAAATCTACGTGAACGTTTTTGATATTCTCATTATTCTTTGCCCATGAAAAAAATTTTCAAGGAGTATTTATCGGTTCAGGTGATGGTTCTAGACTGCTTTTCGCGGCTAATCTTTTGAGGGCACCCCCAATGCCATCACGAGGCCCTTTCCCGTGCGAAGTAGCAAAGAAGTTCCATTCTGCGCTAACTCCAAAGTCTTCTTCGTGAAGACATAAGTTCAAAAAAATTTTTTGTTTTTTTACTGTGCGCTGGCTCCATCAGAAAAGTAAATGATTTTATTAACTTCACGTATCTCACGCTTCAGAAACTCCACAAATTTTCGTTGAAAAAGATGAACCGCGATAATATCATGCTTGAGGCATTCGGAAACTGCAATATAATTCTTGTGCTGTTTTTTTGGCTACGGCAATCATCCGGTTTGAAACATCGAAGTTTTCATGAATTTTGAGGAACGACTAATTTTGAAAGATTGTCTAGATTTGAATTTTCTTATTTCAGTCATTTGTATAATGAAACTCTTCCTTCAATTTTTCAATTATTTCACATTTTGTTGTTTAATCTTTCGATTCCGCATCAATTTCCTCTTCATTATGAAAGACCTTCGAAGCTAGTGTTCTGCGCAATTTTTCCAATTTTTCACGAGGATACTTCCTCTGCTGTAACTTTTTTTTAATGATGGTTGAGGATCCGAGTCTAATTGAGTCCTCATTCAATTTCAAAATATCAACAGATTTTTTACTCTCCGATGAATTGCCTTCGCTCGACGATTCGAGTACTGCACTGGTACTAGGTATAGGATCCTTACTTCTTACAGACGAACTGTCACTGGTTTCAGCGTTTTCAGGCATTCTTGCAAGTTTCAACCGACAGTAGTCACAAATTTTCATATTCGTGGACATCTGTACATTTTTTATACTCAACTTTCGTAGCATCGTCGGAAGTACACGTCTCAAATTTTTAGAGTTTTTCTTTTCGTGCTTTTATAAATTGAACGGATTGAAGCAATAGTCGAACCTGTTCTGTTTTGGTGCCATAATAATTATCGATAATTCGATTTTGATGCACTTCGAAAATTTCAAATACTCTTCAGTCGTTTCAAACTACATGAACAGAGAATTGATGCGACTTTAGTAAACGTCAAGACTATACCGAAATAGTCAAATACTAAAATACATTTATACATTCTGGGGAGGCCACGGAAGGGTGAAAAGAGGGGATTTTCAATACCTAAGGGTCGGCACACAGGTGTTCAGACAATGAGTATTTTTATTGCATTACGCGAAATTCATAGTTTCTTACCTGAGTTCAATTCCAAGTATGTAACGGCGCGCGAACAGGGTCTTGCCGCGCCAACGCTCGTGGCCGCGCCAGCGCGCGACGTCACGCACGAATCAATCGCTTTTGAAATATAGTTTCCATCGGAGTTCCATTTTGAAACTTACAGATTTCGTAGAGAATGAATCAAGGAACACGCTCATATTTTTTTTTAGAATTTTCGAAGGGTGTAATCATCTCGAAAATCACGTTTAAAAAATATAATTGTTTATAACAAATAGAAAATTATCTATTCGATGAATTTAAAATTAATAACGTAAAAGTGCAATTCAAGAGCTTCAAAATGAGTTTTTGCCAATTTCTGTACGACAAAGGGAACCGGAGATATTAACGTTTGAAGAAGAGCCTGATTCCGATTTTTGGTGTTTTTTTCGAAAATTCAACCCCTTGTAGCTTCTAAGCCCTTTGAGTTAAAAAAAAAAAAAAAAATGTTTCATTCATTCATTTTACCCAGAGAATACGTAAAAAAAATTACAAAAGAATTAGAAACATCGAGGAATATTTTTGGCCAAATCCGTCCCGCTTGACGTGGACTGACTCATATATCTGATTTTCGCCAAATACGATATCCGAATCGCCGATCTTCATTCCACCGACTAGCTTTCGAACACCATATTTCGTGTCCAAGTTCTTGCGCTCTTTGGATGAGGTAAGCATGCTCAAATAGCGCGCCGTCTTGACCACTTTTCTCGACACCGGTGTGC
Organism: Tenthredo scrophulariae; assembly: GCA_963978835.1. Classification (NCBI taxonomy): domain Eukaryota; kingdom Metazoa; phylum Arthropoda; class Insecta; order Hymenoptera; family Tenthredinidae; genus Tenthredo; species Tenthredo scrophulariae. The sequence continues at coordinate 30,585,057 of OZ022227.1, forward strand.
TTGTAGAAGCGGCTGCAAACGCACCATCCTGGTTGTTATCATCGTCATCATCATGGGCATCATCTGTATCACCGGCAGCGGCGATGGCTGTAACATTGTCTCCAATAGCAACGTTAGCTGCCAGGCTCCCCTCAACCGCACTTCTATATGCATCATTATCATCATCATCATCATCATCATCATCATCATTATCTTCATCATCATCAGAAGCATTCTCATAATCTTCTGTTTTTACAGAATCTTCCGTTTTCTCTGTCTTAACCGAACCCCCCGGCTCCGTTTTCACTTCTCGCTTCATCAGTAGCCGCTGCTGCTGCTTCGATGAATCTACCAACTTGTGCAGTGGTGTGACCAGAGGTTTGAAGATTTCACTAATAGCCTGCTCACTTGTGTCTTTCCCCATTTTGATCATTTTGTGTTTACGTCGAATGATGTCGCTAGCCCTTGCTATTTCTCGCAGCACATCGTTTTGCTTACGTATCTTGGAGCTCTCCATGCTGCCAGTTTGATCGATGTGCTGTGACTGTATGCGGTTTATTGATGATTCAGACTTATAAAGCAGTCGAAACCCCTCCTATATCGTCCAGCGTTAATCTCGCTGTCTTTGTCGATGGTTACAAAACTATATCTACCGTCATTCCAACATGCTAAGCACAAATCTTTGAATTGTTGATAGGTCATATCGGTGTTTACGTGATCAGCGTAGATGTGTTTCAAATTCATCTCATCTTGACGAAAAAGAACCAGCAAGTTTGCATTATCACGCACCAAATGTTTCGGTATTCGAGCATATGTTTGACAAAGATAAAAACTATCGACATCTCTGTGCCGCCCCATGCAAAAATAGGCTCTGATATTATCCTGCTTCTCACAGGCCACGTCATCGAAAATCATAATCGAGTTGGGATGCGCATCTTCCGGCTCTACAACCTCCTTGTGCTCATCAAACGGAAAATAACCCATCCCCTCGACCGGTTCCAACAACCTCTTCAAGAACTCAAACTTGGGCTGATTGAGGGATTTTGAATAGACGTACACATTCTCAAATCGAAGGCCATTAGCGTGGGTGAGTAGTGTGAGAAGAGCATTAGTTTTACCGCAATTCGAAGGCCCGCCAAAGACAGCCCTTACACTATTTGGTAGTAGGGCCCCGTGTCGCTTCCCCTTCTTCTTTTTTCGCTCGACCAATTTATCGAAATTGGCAATGGGTAGTTTAATTGTTTGATCCAGAAATTTCATGATGCTTGGCAAACGTCGCAATGCAAACTAAAATATTCATGCATAAAATACGTGCTTTCATAGAATTTATGTTAGTTCATGGTCGACCATGGTTGGACACACACGTAGACAAAGGCGCGGTTGTGGATCAATAAATAAAATCATCAACAATCTCCCCGTCGAATTACATGTTCCTGGTTATCAGTACTGCGGACCTGGCACGAAATTGGCAAAGAGGTTAGCTCGTGGTGATCGAAGCATCAATACTCTAGACGCTGCATGCAAACAGCACGATATCGCATACTCCAAGAATCACGATGATATCGCGGAACGTCATAAGGCTGATAAAGTGCTTGCCGAGAGGGCTTGGAATCGGGTTTTGGCTAAAGACGCAAGTGCAGCCGAAAAAGCTGTCGCCTGGGCGGTCACCAACACCATGAAAGCAAAATCCAAACTGGGTATGGGTATGGAGAGGGTCAAGACACAGGTATCGCTCAAGAACAAGAAAAGGACATTGAAATTTATTATACAGGCAGCAAAGAAATCCATGAAGCCTGGTTCCGAAGCTATTGAGTCCGCTCTAGCTGGTGCCCGTTCGGCCATGTCGAATGGAAAAGTGCATGTGCCTCGTATTTTACCCGTCCCTAAGAAAACTGGCGGTTTATTACCGTTTCTTATTCCAATATTTGCGGCCCTTAGTGATACAGGTGCTTTAGCGGGCGGTGCTGCGGGCATAGCGAAGGTTGTCAATGAAGCTTATTCAAACAAACATCAGTTACAAGAATCCAAGCGACACAACGCAACAACGGAGGCGATTGCTTTGGGAAAGGGCTTATACCTGAAACCGTATAAGAAGGGTATGGGGTTGTATTTGAAGCCAGCAAAAAACTAACAAAGCTACCACGCCGAGCTGTCACAGATGTCGATTTGCTCCACTATGCAAGAGCTATGAAAATTCCACATTTTCGTAGTGTTTTTATGCGAAATGATTTACCCTGCTCAGGGCCTAGGAAGCGTGAGTCGGCAATTATAAATCTTGATGATAAAGACGGTCCAGGGACGCATTGGGTTGCATACTCAAAAAACGGCAACGATGCGATGTATTTCGACAGTTTTGGTGATTTACAACCGCCTAGAGATCTCATGAAATAACCGGTGTTGGTAGCGTAAAATATAATCATAAGAGATATCAAGAATATAACACAGTAATTTGCGGTCACTTGTGCCTCAAGTTTCTCAATGGACAACTATAAAATGTATGCGTATTGTTGATGTGGTATTAGTCATGGCTGATTCGTTCACGTTGACACTCTCCGGGGAATCGTCGGTCTTGAGGACTCAATATTTTCCCCCTATCGAGCTATCACCGACAAAGACGTATGTTCTCGGACTGATATAGCTCTTGACATTCAACGCAATACCCAATATAGATGAGGGGTGTAATAAGTTTTATGCATCGCCCGACACAATGATCACCATACCCACTGGGAGCTATGAAATTGAAGATATCGCAAATTATTTGAAAAGAGCATTACCTGATGATATAAAATTCAGTCTAAAAGCTAATAACAATGAGCTACTCAGCGAAATCAGATGCAATCAACAGATAGACTTTCACCCAAAAGATTCCATTGGTCATTTGCTCGGTTTCACCCCCGATGTTCTCCAAGGTGGTATTACCCACAAATCCAAGTTACCCGTTCGCATACTCAAAGTCAACGCTTTGCGAGTTAAGTGCAATATTACCACGGGTGCATATATCAACGAGCATCAAGTACATACGATTCATAAATTTTTCCCAACCGTACCACCCGGATATAAGATCGTGGAAGTGCCGACAAATGTCATTTACCATCCACTCACCGTACGGTCAATACATGATATACAGTTGAGAATAGTCGATCAGGACGGGAAATTGATCAATTTTCGTGGTGAAACTGTAACTATACGATTACACGTGAAATCTTTGAGATAATATGGGAATTGTGTTTGAGGGGGCAAGAAAATCTGGTAGTAGTTATAAAAGCCCGATAACATGCCCAAACATCATCAGTCATCGTGCAGCTCCGATTCGGATGACACATCAGAACGCTCAGTTTCTCCAGAGCCTAGGACTTCGACTTCGTTGTGGTGGAAAATAAGAATTCGTTGCTATATCTGCATATGCCCGGCACGAGAATGATAAAAATCCAAACACCTGTAACCTTCGACGAGTCGATTGCCCACTGTGAAATACATGCGCATCAACCGTATGCCGCGTCTACATTCAAAAATAACGATGAGTTCCGCATAGCTGTGCAGAATCAAGATGCGTGTGTATTACCCAGCAAAAGTTCGCTCCACATCTATGGCCGGATTACAAAATCAGACGTCAGCCTAGTTGGTGAAAGCACTGAATTGGTCAATATGGCTGTGTGTCACATGTTTAGCGAGATGCGTTACGAGCTGAATGGTCATGAGATTGACCAGAATAAGAATGTCGGCATCACGAGTATTATGAAGGGGTACTTATCACTCACCCCAGGACAACGATATCTCTTGGAGAAAACCGGCTGGTTGGAGGATAATGATAAGCTAACCAACGCCGATGGGTACTTTGATGTTGTTATACCACTGAATTTTCTACTCGGATTTGCCGAGGATTATAATCGAATAATCGTCAATGCAAAGCATGAGCTGATTTTGACCCGATCGAACAATGATATGAGCGCCATTTATCAAACCACCGTGGAGGGAATCAAAATTTCGCTCGAAAAAATTGAATGGTTATGACCATACATCAGACTGTCGGATCCTGCAAAGATCAAAATGCTCAATTATATAGCCAAAGATCCGGCTGTATTTATGAGTTTCCGCTCGTGGGAAATGTACGAGTACCCGATGCTGCCTGCAACAACGAGACATGTATGGGTTGTTAAGACATCTACACAACTAGAGAAGCCAAGACACGTCATACTAGGATTCCAAACCGCAAGACGAAACGATCCGAAGAAAAATGCCAGTCAATTCGATCATTGTATGATTAGAGATGTAAAACTTTTTCTAAACTCGCAATGCTATCCCTATGGAAATTTGAATCTTGATATTGCTCACAATCAATACGCTATTCTCTACAATATGTACACTAACTTTAAAATTTCATACTATGATGAAGAATCCGAGCCTCTTTTGTCGAAAAATGATTTTTTGAACAGAGCTCCGCTCATTACGATAGACTGTTCCAAGCAAAATGAGTCGTTAAAGAGTGGTCCGGTGGATATTCGTTTAGAATTTGAAACTAGTCTCGCATTTCCGGCAAATACTTCAGCCTAGTGTATGATTATACATGATCGCATTGTTGAATACAATCCAATCAGTGGCACCGTCAAAAAATTAGCTACATTTTGAGGATTCATCATGCTTGAGAACTATGGATTAAGCTTATTCTAAATAACTGAAGGAACAATAAATAAATAAATAAATGTAATTGCAAATTCATTGTTATTTATTCAACCCTCACCTATTCCCATTACATATATATACATGTGTGTGTGTGTGTGTGTGTGTTTAGATTTTGCTACACAATTCAAATTTATTGTATGAGCCTCCAAGATAGAGTATCTGCAAGCGTTCTTGATCCGCCTCGTTGTTCAACTGATCCAGCTGAGTAGAATCATTCTCTAGAGCCTTTCCAACTCTCGCAGGCAGGAACACGATATATTCGTTGGCAATCGTAGCGATGATTCTGCAACCAAATTTCATTTTCACAAGCCTCAGTTTTGTGATGTCGTACTTTTGTCCAATCTCCAGCTCCGACATCTTTTTCATCTGCATATCATTGTCCATACGGCTAGTGCTTTTCAGGCTGCTGAAGTCCATCTGCAGGGACGTGAATATTACGGACTTAGTTTTTATATATATTATAATTGAATATGATTATCATGTAATAGGATTCTTATCTTGCTCGAGAGAGTTTGCGGGTTCGAAGATACGTGGAAGATGCGTTAAGGGGGTATTGCCGTCTAGAAGCTTGGTTTTTAAAGTAATTTTTAGGAATTATTTTTGCGAAAACTGTCAGTCCTACAGTGCCTGGGTTTTTTACCCATAATAAGACATGTTTCAACTAACACCCCGAATTTCTATGAAATACTTTATTGAAATATATACAAGTTATGCGCTGTTCTTCAGGTTGTGGCGTGAGACGGTCGTCCAATTGGGCGCAAAGATTGTGGTGGTTCTAGTCGTGGGAAACAGAAAACCAAAATTTTTTTTCAATCTCTATGAATATAGTTATCGTCTGATCTAGATCTAACCGAGTACGAAATTTTTCATCGGAATCGCAGCCGTTTGAACATTAAGTTTTTATTCTTCTGGAAAATTATCAACGAAAACATGACGGCAGGGCCAAAATATTCGAGCTTTCGGTTTCATTCTAGGTCACACGAGAGGTGACAAGTCCGTTGAAAGGTGTGCAAAATCAGAAGTCAATCGGTCCGATAGTTTCTAAGAAAAACGTGCGCCCGACTTGAAAAATTTCGTTTCAAGCTAAACGCGTTTAAAGTTTTCATTGATTTGAAATTAAAATTTGATTTAAGTAACTTACCCTCAATCGGCTATACCGGGACCGTAAAGACCGCCTTCCTCGGCTTCAAAAAAAGAATGTTGAGCCGCACTCGCTTCTCTTCTCGCGGTCCGTGCCTCTTTAGATGCGATCGACGCCCGTCTGTTGGACCGTTGTATACGCTCGTTGTCTCTACACTCTGCGTATTGTTTAGCGTTGGGGCCGATTTCTATTCCCATTTCATCCATAATTTTAAGAATTTGCTTGAATCCTTCATTAAAAATGACGACTGCTAAATAATTAGCAATATCTATGGTGTTTTTGCCACAGTGCAAATGTTTTGGAGCAAACATCCAGATAGTTGAGTTCAAGCTTTCGTTGTTGTTTTGTGTAAAAGCTCCGACACATCGCTCCAATAAATCGTTTGAAGTCAAGTCCTCATGGATGGGCCTTATGACCTCTAAAACTGAATCGCTCAACGGTGGTTTATCATGTTTGAAACTATGCAATGTTCCTGCAGTTTCTGCTCTACGCCATGTACACCAGCTCTCGGAGCCTCCAGGGCAACCCTCATGATGTGGATCGCTATCGGTCGATCGTTTATGGTCAAATGTGGCCCATATAGCCTTCTGCATTTCTGGAACTGAACCTGCATTTCTGCGTATTGCCAAGCCGTAATACGTAGCAAGTTCATTGATGACTTTATCTGTCAATTTTCCAGATCCTTTGCCACCGATGCCCTTGTGCTTTTTCTTCGCATTTCGTAATCTTGTCCCCATACGTTTTTGTACATGACCCACACATTTTTTTTTCTCAACGATGAAGTCTTTACCATACACCATACCATCTACAAGGGCTTTGTGGGTTTTACTATCTCCGTCTCCTACATATCTTCGGTATTTGACTTGGAATTTTTCCGTTGATCGCACGAACATTTCCTTTACCACATCCACTTCCATCCTACCAGCAGAACCGCTATGATTTATCGTGCACACCTCCTCATGGTCGCTCTTCCATGTTTCATATTCTGCTGTGTCAGATTTATTTTTCCAAATATTGCACGATTGGCAAAAACTTGATTTAACCACCGTATCAATGACTTTATTGGAATATATTCCAATGAGGGTAGTGATGCCAAATAAGGAAGAGAAGCCTCTTTTTTTCCACGTTCCGTCCCCGGATACAGCCAATTCTGACGGAGGATTACCTTGCTTAGCGTTCTCTTCGGACTCTTCCTGGACTGCTTTTTTTTGTTACGATGTCATAGACCCTTTGACTCACTTTATGGATATTTTCGAGACACGCGTAATATGTATTTCCACTTAGTCCTTGACAAATATCCATTATGCCACAGAATAGATTGATTCCTTTCATACCAATGCCCAAGAGTCGCATGGCAAAAACTATTCGACGATTTATTTCGAAAGCTTTATCAATCAGGGGACATGAGTTCATGTAGTTTACACGACATTTGCACTTTACTCCTATTTTGAAGCCCAATCCCCGAGGACTTGCTTTAGTAAAAGTTATATCTTCTTTACACGTCTTACACATGACGAGTGCACTGATGGCTGAGAAGACAGAAAAAAAGTTAAGAATACTATAACCGTGTTCTCTGTTTACACAAAAGTCGTCGTCTCCCGTATATTTCATTTTTTTTTGCCGACGTACTAGCATGCTTAGTATCAGCTTCAACAGTGTATCGATTACCCTGAAATTTCCGTTTTTGAGGTGTCGGCTGACGTGCATGGCCACCACGCTTGCCTTTTCGATCCATTTTTGAAAATTCGCACCCCTACTTTGTTCACAGCTCGAAAGTACACTAACTATTTATACTGCAACTATGGGAGTTCAATGAATTTCGAGTTAATATTTCACAGATACTTTCTCTAAACCCCAAATGATAAGAAAATGCAAAAAAAAAAAAATCGAATTTTTGAAGTTTTCAGACGGTAATACCCCCTTAATGGCGAGAATTCTAGACGTACGAATGCGGCTCCCTGCGAGCTCTGGACTTTTAAGCCATCATCCCCCGCCCTCGAGACATGTGGGGAGGGTTTTCTATGACCCTCCTCCAAATACCAGTTTTTCAACCGTTGAACGTCCTCGGAAGCGCAATGGTAGCCTCTCGGTACATCGCCGTGACAGTCTCCATGCCAATGAAATACATGCGATTCCAATCGTAGTATTCGAAAATTCGGACACCCCAGCTCATCCAAATCAATCACCGCTTTTGAGTCGTCATTGAGGATTTTTTCAATCCAACGTTTCTTCTCCAATCCCTTCACATAAATGCAACGCGCATCATGCATAACCTCTCTCACAGTTTTCTCCGCATCTCTATACGGCGTTTCTCCAGCAATCCAGGGTATTCCATGATGATGCCGTGTCAACCACGAATTAAGATTTCTGTACTCGCTTGAGAGAGTCACCCAGGAGCATGGTGCTTTGAAGAGGATGCGTGTAATACCCTGTCTATATTCCTCATGCGCGCGAATGCTTATTGCAGCCAGCTCTTTTATCACAAATTTATCACTGGATCGCCCAAACCCTTGTACATCCAATATTAGCTCCATATTAACAGCTCCGTGTGTGGTCTCAGGCAAAGCCGAAAATTGACTGAGCTGCTGATTTATTGCGCGAGATCGGTATGCATGCAGGTGTGCAGACGGTATCGCGTGAACGAATGTGGAAAACCCATCTTCCTATTGCAATGTTTATGTTAGACTGATTTTATCTGCATGATATATATGAATTGGTGGTTGTGCACCAACCACTTGCAGATTAACAAAATTCTAGCGCTCTTGAGCGGCCAAAATCATGCTGATTTATTGCGTGGGATCGGTATGCATGCAGCTGTGCAAGCAGGACCGTGTGAACGAATGCGGAAAACCCATATTTTCTTATTGCCGTGTTCATCTTTGACAGATCTTATCTTAGAGCAGCGAAAATCACATTGATTTATTGCTCGAGTCTTGAGACTAACCGATTTTATGGTGTGGGAGGATGTCTTGAGAGCTGTTCTCTGGTTGGTTGGGCCTCATTTTATTTCGGGGGTGGTGTGCAGCCAATAGGATGCAACCCAACTCTCCCAGCTAGGTCAGTTTGAGAAGAAGGCGGTTTCCAGTTTGAAAAGATCGGTGAATAGCGAAAGTTCATAGAATCGGAGTAAAGCATCAAGAAGAAGAAGAAGAAGAAGAAGAAGTAGAAGAAGAAGAATTTCCGAAACTAAAAACGCGTAGAAGAAAAAAAAAAAAAAGGTATTTTGTTGGTATTGAATACGCAAATTTTAACGGATTCTAATATAAGAATGTGTGTTAAATCCAGATGAATCCAACTCACGGAAGAGTTGCACAGTGGCAGCGCAACTGCGGCGAAGGGCCGAGTTGAGGGCGCGATTCCTTCAGAACGCGCAGGTGGTGCTGCGTTTTTTGCGCGACAGTCATGTGGATTAGAACTTCATCAATGAAACCGCGAGCGTGCACTACGAAATGATAGAAAACATCACGCGGCAGTATCAAATTAATGATCATTGGGCGATGCGTGCGGCCACTACTGAAAATGCCACAGCATCGCCCATTCAATGCTTGGATATTTCGTCTTCCGTGCGGGAAGATGCGGCGGGTTCGAATACGGAGACGATCCAAATAAATATGGAAAGAGGCCGATCGCCATCACCCAGTTCGGCCTCATCGGAGTATTCGCGATCGAGTCCGAGCTCGCCGTCATCGTCGTCGAGGTCATCATCCCCCGACATACCGCCACCGCAACCAAGGGTGATTCCGCTCGAACGGCAATATCCCCTAGTTTAAGTTTGTGTTAAAAAAATTTTCTACTTTAGAATAGGTTAGACTTATGAAATATAGCTTAAGTTAGTTTTTGAGAAATTTTTGTAAATATATAGCTTAAGTTAGTTTGAAGAAAAAATTTTTTTACTTTAGAATATGTTAGACTTAAGAAATATAGTTTAGGCTAGTTTTAAGAAAATCGTTACTTTAGAATAGGTTAGACTTAAGAAATACCAAATAAAAAACATATATCATCGGATGATCCGCGTCACTGCTTGCATATAACATACCCTGCCACTTTTTGAGCATTTAAGCTAGTATAATTCGCATATATATGTAAGCTAGGAATCAGATATTTCAGAGCGGCCATCATGGATCGATTGTCGGTAGATCGGTAATCGTTACCATGATGCGAAGGCGAATCGGTAGTGGCGCCACCGCGAGACGAAAAAAAAAATTGCAGCCATCCGATTGTCGGTAACAGAAGATCGACAATCTTAGATTCAGAATCGTTACCATCGGACTACCGATAACGGAAGTGGTGCCATCACACGGTGGAAAATTGCAATCGCGAAACGGAAAAAATTGCAGCGATCCGATTGTCGATAACAGAAGATCGGCAATCTTTGATTCAGAATCGTTACCGTCGGACTACCGATAACGAAAGTGGCGCCATCGCCCAGTTGCAAATTGCAACCATTCGATTACCGGTAACGGAACATCGCCAATCCATGATTCACGTTACCATGATTCAACATCAGTACCATCAGACTATCGGTAACCAAAGATCGGCCATCGTTACCATGATCCAAGAAACAGATCGGTAGTGGCGCCATCGCATGGCGCAAAATCGCAACCATTCGATTGTCGGTAACATAAGATCGGCAATCCAAAATCGTTACCATCAGACTATCGGTAACAAAGATCGGTAATCGTTACCATCCGATCGTCGATAACTTATCGGTGCGGTCGGTAACTTACCTACTGCCTGATGGCCGGTAAAGAAGGCTGGATCCAGAACTCTCATATATACACTACTTCCTCATTTAAACTAATATTCGACGTTTTTCAGAAATGTATACATAAACGTTCAGTATTATTGAATCCTGCACGTATAATACACGGCTTTTTTTTCGAAAATATCCCGATAGGTATTTCTTATTGATCTTTATTCGTCGTATGCACGTATAATGAATATCTATATCATACGTTAATGTGTTTATTCACTCCTCAACTGTAATCGCCACTTCATTGACTTCAAAAGCGGGCATAAAGTAGCATATTATTCCCTCTCATAATTTTTTCCCCGCAATTTTTTTTTTTTTCCCCCATTTGCGGGAAATAATGTACATTATTCCCTCGAATCCAGATTTGCGGGAATAATGTACATTATTTCCCGCAAAATTTTAATGGATTTATTATTATTATAATTTTTTTTTTTTCAAATGTTTTTCAGTAAAAAAAATTTTTTTAAGTTTTTTTCAAAAATTTTTTTAATTTTTTTTCAAAAATTTTTTTTCTTCTGAATTTTTTTTCCTTATTACGTTTCAACTCCACAACCTCCAATAGTTACTCGATCCACTATTTCCTATCTCCCATACATTCCGTCAGCAACTTCATTACCCAACACCTGACTTCCTAAGCCTACTCTTCTCCTCAAAATCACACCAGAGCTGCATCTGCACTTCGGCCTCCCCACCTTGCTTAGAACCAACCTTTCCTCATTACTCTATTCTAATTGCCAACTTACTCTTCAGTCAACCTTCAATCTCTCCACATCTTCTCTCCTTCTTCTATCCCTACATCCTCCTTTATATCCAACTTCTACTTTCAAGTCAACTCTCCAACTACTTCTTTCCTAACACCTTCCTTCACTCACACATCGTCATCTATCACGCTCTTCCTATCCAACCCACACCTCTCACCAAGTCTCATTTTTACCCTTAACTACGAATAGACTATCAAATCGATCTACATATATATCTGTAATTCATTCATGTCTACCTCGTCACAACCTCACCCTCACTAGCGTTATAACCCCGACATAATATCCTAAAGTTTCCAAATTTTTTGTTTTCTCCATTTTTTGTTTTTTGAACGCTTTCCTTCTATATAATAATATGAATTTTATATGAATATTAGTTGCCAAACTTATAAAAATAATCACACTTAAACACAAGAGAAAAATTCTAAAGTCAATGAAGTTTTAACGAGCGGGTGGGGGACTAGCGCCGGGCAGAGGGGGGGGGTCTACGCCTGAATTATTCGAAGTTGTTCCTTTATTTTTGTTTTCCTGAAAAAATTTCAAGTTTCTTTTTGTGGGGGGGGGGCTCCGCCCCCACCACCCCGGCCCCCTGCACCCCTGCACCCCTACCAGGGGCTGCGCCCCTGGACCCCCCGCCCGTTTACGTCTTTTTGGAATTTTTGGACTGCTCCATTAAGGTGAAGTGAAACGTTTCTCAGAACCTCGAAAACGGAAATCGTAAATTCTCCGAAACTACTGAATTAATCGCAATGAAACTTTGAGGGATTACACATAATTGTGGCAGAAAGTGGCTGATCATCTCACTTTTTCAAAATTTGGCAAAAATTTTCACAGATTGACGTACCGACCACATAAATCGCGGGATTATTCACTGTTGCCGTAGATAATCGCATTTCCCCGACAATCAGCCACTCCGCAATGAAAAACCACACACTTCGAGCCTATTCCCGTGTCATTTGATAGAGAAATGGCTGAGAATTGGCGATTCTCCGTCACTCATAACTAAAAAACCGACATTTAGTTCAGGTGAGAGCCTGTACCGACATCGCGACGAGTATACTTGTGAGCCGAGCGGCGGCGCTAGTGAAGGTTTCCTCTGTCACTTTACGTGAGATGTTTTTGCTGCTCCTCCTGACCTAACCCCACTCGACTGACAGCTAGTCACTCTATTTCAGATTTGAGTTCATGGAGAGATCGATTTATTGGACAAGAATCCAAGTAACACAAGCAGACGACATAACCTCACACTTTTGACAGCTACCCTAGCGTAGGAGTTTATTTCAGATTTGAGGTTATGGAGGAATCGATTAGTTGCTCGAAAATCGAAATAATGAGAATACATTCAAATGACGTATACAAGCAGGAGACATAACCTCACACTTTTGACAGTTAGCCTAACATAGAAGTTCATTTCAGATTTGAGGTTATGGAAAGTTCGATTTGTTGGACAAGAATCCGAATAATACAAGAGGACGACATAACCTCAGACTTTTGACAGCTAGCCTAACATAGGAGTTCATTTCATATTAAAGGTTATGGAAAGTTCGATTTCGAAGTTGAAACAATCGCGAGCATTGGTATACGTATATACTGGCGTAGCAAGCGTCGGAAGATGTGCACTGCGCCATCTAGCGGTAGGCAGAGGTACCGAACGTTCGGTATTTCCGTCTTACCACGGTGAAAAGCACCCGGCCGTGGCCTTGAAACGTTTCACTTCACCTTAAGGTGCATGTCCACATGGGAGTAAAACTCTCGAAAGTTGCTTTCGAGAGCAGTACTCGCCAGTGGACACGGTCCTGAGAAGCCGTGTCCACTGACGAGTACTGCTCTTGGGAGCGACTCTCGAGAATTTTACTCTTATGTGGACAGGTACCTTCATAATACGAACTGCTGTACTATTCAATGATTTCTAAGAATTTATAAAGTGGCCACAGTTCACGAGTCGTAAATAAAACATCGTATGGAACACTGGAATGAAGTCCATCATTCCCTCGGGCTTACTGCCCTCGCGATAATTCCCTCGGGTGATTACTGTCCTCGCTTCGCTCAGGCAGTGAACCCACCCTCGGGAATTTCGTTCGGGCAGTAAACTCACCCTCGGGAATAATGTTTGACTTTATTCCCTAGTTGCATAATGTACTAATACGTACAATCACGAAGGGTAACTTACTCAGCTTTCCAGCGTAATAAAAAAATTACACGTTCATTATCCGACTCTATATTCGTTTATCATAAGTACCTGTATTCAGAATTCCTATTGATTCAAGATATCAGTTTCGACACTCTGAAAAATCCGTTAAATATACGGATGATTGGAAAACGTTTCTTTCTTGAATAAACGTTATTCAATTTTACGTATTAACGCTCACTGAAAACAAAAACATACAAAAGATACTAAATCCATTTTACGGTTGTGGTGAGGAGGATGCTCACGAAATAAACGTGTATCAATTATCGTATCGGGGCGCGGAAGCATAAACTCTTTTCCCCTGTATAAATAGCATAGAGTCGTCCTCTTCAGGGTCTATGATGTCGCAGTTTGAATTCGCCTGTCTTTCTGCGGCCCAAAACTGTGCAGATTTTACGTAGAAGCCATTCGCACAGCTAACGCTGAGAATCATTCTCAAATGAAGGACATTTTGGGAAAAATAAAAGTATCAAAAACATCATATAATTAGGTATATCATTTTTATTTTTTTGAACTAGATTTGAAGTGAGTATCATCTCTTTCGTTCATCTTTTGGATATTTATATTCTCTCTTTATATCCATTTTTATAATATCATAAAATATATGTTAGCGTATGTCTATAAATATTTACTAGGGTGGTCGTTAAAAATTAAATTAATGGAACCTGCGGTTTTCGGAAATGTCTTACGAAACATGCAGATTTTACGAAAAACCCATGGAAATGTTATGATCTGAATTCGAATTTGGGGTCTTGTCCCTGTTCTAAGTACTAAAGTACAACTGAGGGAGATGTTGATGGTGGTAAATGAACGTTTATATTTGTGAACTAGTAGCTTTATTTAGACGAATGGTTTATGTTTCATCCAGGTATAACGAATGATATATGTTGTGTCTAGGTATAAGAGTAAGCTAAGTTATTTTAGGTGTTTTCTGTAAAGAGTACGGTTGAGAAGTGAAGTGGAGGAAGAAAAATCAGGTAGTCGCTAGGATAGTAAGATAAAGGATTAGCTGACTCGTTGCAATTTTGCAGTCCGTGTGCAACGAGCGTCTCCTAGACGTAGGAGAGGGGGACGCGGACGATCCGGTAGCAGGTAGATAAAAGGGTGGAGATGTAGAGGGGAAAAAGGGGGGAAGCGTGTGAAAAGTTAGAGGACTGAGGTAAGTGAGGGGCGAACGTATGGGTAGCGATACCCGGACGTAACACCCCTCCCCCCCCCGTTAGAGGGAACATATCGCTTGTATTCAAGCGGTATGCTTCCTTTTAACGTAGTTATTCAAATGTTTATCTAGGGTTTTAGCTTGTATCATAGGTTTACAAATAGGCGAATGTTTAATGAGTTATAAATGTTGGTAATATTATTATCCTAATGCTAAGGTCTGAATTATTCTAAAAGCTTATGTCTAAGTAAGTGTTTACAATCTCAAAAGAACATGGGTAATGATATGACTTAAAATCTATCTTATACTATTCAAGTTTATATAAGTATATTATATAGTAAATGGTCTAGTGAAGTTATAATGTTATATTGAGCGTAGCGATAATCCTTATGTATTTAATCATAATACTTAATTGGTTCCAGTGGGTGTGAGTTTGTCGCTGTCTTGTGTAGGTGGTGGGGTTTTCGAGTTTTAGTTCTATGTACGGTCGGGTTTATCGGTGGAAGTGGGGGTGGTATTCTTTTTTGAGGAGTGTTGTCTTCGTTCAAATGGGGGTGAATAATGTTTAATTGGATTGGTTTTTCGTATCTGGGCGGTTTCAGGCGTTTGTTGTCGCGTCTTGTCTTTTTGAGGCAAGAGAAGACTGTTGATATTTTCCCAAATAATGAGAATTTGTATGCTGCGAACAAGGCTGTTATAATTCCCAGGCCAACGGCGGCGTAAGTGAGACTGGTTGTTAGGCTGTGAGTGTTTTGCTGTGCGCGTTTGTGTGTACTTATTTCTTTTGCTTGTTTGATTATTTCTTCCAGTGCTAGGCTGTTAGATTTTATGTCATCGGCGTCCAGAGGTGTGGTTTTGTATTGGTGGAATATGGGGATTGTGGATAAGTTTACAGTATGGTTCTTATTCAGGTCTTGATATATCTCGGTTAGATTTAGAGTAAATTCTGGAACGTATGAGTGTATTTCCGTCGACGTCATGGTGTTAGAGGTACTGAGCGTTATGATTTCTGAGCGTCCTGAGCATCTACTCCTCAGTTTTAGTATCCCGGATTTGGAAAGGGTGAGACGTGTTGTAGGCATATTGGGGCACAGGATATGAATAGTTTCTGGGTTTGGTAAGGAGTAGATCCAGGAATTTGGTGCTCTTAGTTTAGACCAATATGATCCGTCGAATGAGTTTATCCTGATGTTACATGTGTTCAATTGGTTAGCCATATTACCTAGGAATAATTGCATTTCGCATGAATTGTGATTGTTGTTGTGGTAGATTGGTTGAGTCTGTTTACAGATGTATGAGTTCTGCGAGAATTTGCATTCCGTGAAGTCTGTTTTCGAGAGGTGGAGATAGGAACTTCTGTCTATTGATACTGCGATGTAGTCATTATTGGGGGCTATGCAGGCGAAAGTATTTGATCTGTCGAAGTTTTGTTTAACCGGAATTGGAAGTAAATGGTATAAGTTAAATGTATCGTCGTCTAGTAGTAGGATTGATAGGCTATAGATTATGTTTGGTTCGTTATAGATAATGTTGAGTTCCGATAGTCTGATTAACTCTTCGGCGTACTTGTTTCTTAAGGGGATCGGAAATTGTATAAGCGGTTCTAAGGTTTGTATCTGTTGTAGGCTGTTAATCAGTTGTTTGGGTGATAACAGTTTCGGGTGTACAATTCCTTGTTTCGCGAATAAGATAGCATCGATTACGCTGTTTAGATCTAGTTCGTATTCGTTTAGCATTTTGTCTAGTTTGTTGAGGTGATGCAGTAATGTTATGGTCATTGTATTATGTGTCAAGTGTCTTTTCATGGTTGATAAGGTAAAAGTGACGGATACTACTTGATTGTCTAGTTCTATAATGTGCTTCTCTATGTTGTCAATTTCTTACTGTTGCGTGCCCAGCATTGGTCGGATGATGTGCGTTTGATTTGCTAACAATGTGGCTACATGGTTTGTATCGTTAAATAGTCTATCGATTTGTGCGTTAATATAATCACCATCTGCTTCTGTTAGCGTTCCGTAGAGTGTCTTGTGAATGCTGCCAACGAAGTTGAACCATCCTCGTTTGACGCGTGTATGGGTCAGTTCTGCTAACTTTTCATGCAGTCTATCCGTTTCCTGGTATCCTATCAAGTCTTCTATTTGGTTTTGATATTCTTTTATGCTTAATAGTCGGTTTTTTCATATGTTTATTGTATCTTGTACGATACATTCCGTTCCTGTCGTGTTACAACTTTTATCAATTAAGTCGCAGTATCTTCCTAGTTCGTTGGATATGTCTATAAACTGTTTTAAATTCAAGAAGTTTATTAGTTTCCATTTGTTGTTTGATACACGTAAGTTTTCTAGTTGTTCGTAGTAGATCCCAGGGTTTGTTGTGAACGGTATCAAGGTGTAAGGTTGGTTTTCATCGTTTTCGAGTGCCGTGCCGTATCTGTAATTATTTGTCTCGTTAGTCTCGTGTGTGTGCTAATTTTAATTTATTTAAGTGAACTATTTTCGTTCTGTTTGGCGTAATGTAGATTTCTGCGTTGATATTGTCGATTATTTGTTTAATAATGTAGGGACCTTTGTAATGGTCGTCGAATTTGGGGCGTGTTTCGTTTAGTAGGAATACTTTTTGTCCGGCTTCGAAGGTTTGCGGATTAATTTGCCTGTCATAGTAAGTTTTTGACTTTAATTTAGCTTCTTTCAGGTTCATTGCTGCCTGTTTCCGTATGTCATGTATGTTTGTTATTAGGTCGAGAATGAAGGTGTTGTACGTATTCGTTGTTGCATTGGTTGGTGTTGTGTCTGACGGTAGGCGTGCTTCTTTTCCAAAAATTAGATTATGTGGGGTGAAGTTTGTGCCTTCGTGTTTAGCGGTGTTGTAGCAGAAGATTGCAAAGCGAATGTATTCGTCCCAGTCTTTGCCAATGTTTGTGTAGTGTTTGATATGTTCGGTGAGTACGAGGTGACTGCGTTCTAGCGATCCATTTGATTGTGGGCGATAGGCGGTTGTTCGGACTTGTTTGATCTTGAAGAGTTTGCTAATTTGTTTGATTGTGGTACTCATAAAGTTCTGTCCTTGGTCCGTCAGTATCGTTCGTGGGGCTCCGTAGCGCGTGATGTATTCTTTAGCGAAAGTCATGCCTATTGTTTGGGCAGTAGCATTAGGAAGTGGTATTGCGTCTAGGAATTCAGTTAAGTTGCATTGGATTGTTAGTAGATATTGATTGTTGGATTTCGTGATAGGAAGTGGTCCTACGATGTCAAGTGCTACTTTATCGAAAGCGTCCGCTGGTGTATCTGTGATTATCATCGGTAACTTGGTCTTAATTCTGACCAATTTTTTTCTTCGGCAGCTGTCACAAGCTTTGATAAAGTTTTGTATTTGAGTTTTGAGATTTGGCCAGATGTATTTTTCTCTTATTCGGTTAAAAGTCTTTGTTACCCCTTGGTGTCCTCCAATTAGCGATTCGTGGTATTCTTTGATTATTTCGTGGTGTAGCGTTTTGTCGGGTGTGATAATTTCTTCGGTGCAAAGTGTGATTTTAATGTTGGTATTCGCGAAGATGTAGTAAAACAATTTTTTGATCGTCGACCACTGGAAGCTACCTAGTCCTACGTTATTTTTTCTGAAGGTGAAGGAGTTTATATTCTTGCATATTAGGATACGTCTCAGGTTGAGGAGTATGTTATGAAGGTCTTCCAGATTGTCCTTGTCTGTGTGTTTGTTTTTTATTATAAGTGTGAGAATATATTTTTCTTTGAATTTTGTCATAGCTATTTCTAGTTTCTGTGGTGTTCGAATTGTGAACGTTTTCCTGTTCAGCATGCCCTTGTCTATCAGCTGTTTTGCCAATGGGTCATCTGACGGGTGGTCCGCTGGGACGCAGTGAACGTAGTTATCGTTTATTAGGAACATTTCGTCTTTTGATTCCTTGACGTTAGGTACAGGTATTATGTTGTCTAGGTTATTTATAAAATGGTTGAAGTCATCAGGTATGCTGTTGGTATCGTTGTCTTGAGTACTGGTATGTCGTGGGGTGTCAGTGGGGATCAGAATGGGAGAATCATTATTGCGTAGGTCTTGGGAATCTAAGGTGTCTATTGGTGAGTCGGTGTCGTCGCTTTCTGTTGAACTTGAGATTTCGGGATCTGACGAGTGGTCTGTGTCCGCGGTATGGTCGGTAGTGTTATCTGCTTCTGTTGGTACAATGGTTTCATGTTTTGTTGTCGGGTGTGGGGTTGCTGTTACTGGGTTTGGTCGTTCGTTGATTTCGAGGGTTGATCCGTGAGATTTTGGATTTTCGTATACACAAATGGTAATTTTAATGTCTGTATCTTTAAATATGTAATGGATCATACGACTAACCATGTCCCAGCTGACTTCGTCTAGGCCGCAACCTAATCTTGGCATTGATAGTGATTTCACTCCTTCTTTGATAAGTGCTACTTTTAGTTTGGCTAGTATTTTGTACATGACTTCGTTCGTTGGTTTGTCGAAATGGTAATCTTTTGTTATCAAATTATAGATTATGCGTCGTGGGTATGTGACTGTAATGATGTCCGTCACTTCAGGTTTCATGGCTAGAAGTTGTTTACGTTGTATCAGTCCCTGCTTCACCATCTGATCCGCGACACCTAGTGAAGTTTTACAATCTGCTGAAATGCAGTGTGCTAGGTTGTCTTTTTGTTTTAATATGTCAGCGTTTATCTCTGTAATGTGTTTATTGTAAGCCAAAGGTAAAAACTCCAGATCTTCGAGGAATTGGCCGTATGGGGGTGTGTTTTCTGGGTTCTGGTTGGTAGAAGTTCCGGCTGGTCTGTCGCGTGAGTCTTCTCGTTTCCTTATATCGAGCCTAGTGAGCGTTGCTGTTGACTCTGAGTCCGTTGTCAGATTTGTGCTCGGGAGTTTTTTATAAACTTTTTTGCGTATGTAGGGTGCAGATCTTGGCTTATTATTTTTTGACGTTCCGGGTTGAGCATCTGCGTTTGAATTCATCTTTCCTTTTTTGTAAATAACGTTGTAAGAATATTCGTCGAGTGTCAGGCGCCATCAAAGCAGTCGTGAGGTTGGATCTTTCACATTGTTTATCCAAACTAGTGGTCTGTGATCTGTGACGAGTGTAAATGTTTGTCCGTAAAGGTATGGTCGGAAGTGTTTCACGGCGAAGATGATTGCTAAGAGTTCTTTGTCAATCGTCGAGTAGTTGACTTCCGCCTTTTCGAGGGATCTCGAGGCGTACGCGATTGGTGAGTCTTCGCCAATTTTTCCTTGGCTAAGAATCGCGCCCACGGCGCAGTTAGAGGCATCGGTTGTCAATATAAATGGTTTCTCAAAGTCCGGGTACTGTAAGATAGGTTCGTTACAAAGGCTATCGCGTAGGGTTTCAAACGCAGATTGGTGTTCGGACGTCCAAAGGAATCGATTGTTTTTCTTCAGTAAGTTGTTTATGGGCTTTGCGATTTTTGATAAGTTAGGTATGAATCTGCGATAGTAGCCGATCAGTCCGAGGAATTGTTTGATTTGCTTAGGATTTGTAGGGACAGGGTAGTTTTTGACGGCTGTTATTTTGTTGGGATCCGGTTTTACTCCGTCTTTCGTAATGACGTGGCCTAGGTATGCTATCTCTTTACGTAGAAATTCGCATTTGTCGGGCTGAAGAGTTAGTCCGGCATTGGCTAATCGTTCCATAAGTTTTTTAAATTTGATTGCATGTTCTTCTAATGATCTCGCATAGATTACTATATCGTCCAGGTAAACGAAGACTTCGTTGCCTAAGAGTCCGGAAAGTACCTGATCCATTAGGCGTTGGAAAGTCGATGGTGCGTTTTTTAGGCCAAAGGGCATTCTGTTATATTCATAGTGGCCATGCGGAGTTGAGAAAGCCGTTTTCGGACTGTGATCAGGGTGCATCGGTATCTGGTGAAAACCTGACGCTAAATCGAATTTAGAAAAGTATTTGGCGGATCCTAGTTGATCTAAAATGTCTGTTATGTTGGGTAGCGGATAGGCGTCGCCAATAGTTTTTTCGTTAAGTTTCCGGAAGTCTATGACCATGCGCCATTTCTTATTGCCGGTAGCGTCTGCTTTCTTGGGTACTATCCAAACTGGGGAGTTGTACGGTGAAGAAGAGTGCTTGATAATATTTTGGTCAAGGAGTTTGTTAACTTGTCTATTTATCTCTTCTTTGTGGATTTGAGGATATCTGTACTGCTTTGTGTGGATCGGAATGTCATCTGTGGTAGGGATGGTGTGGCTGACTAGTTGTGTATGTTTTAATTTGTCGCCTGGTAGGAAAAAAAGGTGGTTAAATTCTATAGCAAGGTCGGTTATCGATTGTTTTTCTTCGTCATTTAAATGGTTTAATCGGAGGTTTTCCATAAGGGTGTGAAGACGTTTTGAGTCATAGTTAGAGGAGAAGTGAAGCGTGCGGGAATTGTTATTGGTATTAGTTTCACGAGCCTTGGTTAATAGGATTGACTGAACGCTGGTGAGTCTTGTATCGGTCAGCTGGGGTCTTGTATCCTCGAGTTCGTCGACTTCTTCTAAGGTTACTACAGGCCTCCTTATCTCGACAGCTGTTTCGCTGGAGTTGATCACGTAGGCATATGCTAAACCGTTTCTGTTCGTGACTAAGGCCTTGCCGAGAAAAATACTGGGGCCGAGGTCTATGTTATCAATGAATCCTGTTTTTAACGTCGGGTTGGCGATTTTCATTGATATTACTTTACCAGTTCGGCTAGGAATGGATATAATATTTTCGTCTAGAATTTTTAATGGTTTACAGTTATTCGTTGTTACTGTACCAGTTCCGAACGAAATTGTGGCGTTCTCGTTGTATAGGAATTTCGTCCCCAAAATGCCGTCTTCTTTTATTGGGAAGGAATTATCGACTAGATGGAATACGTGCCAACTATTGCCGATTTGTACATTCACGCTTCCAAGAGTTTCTATTGTACCGTCTACTGTGCCGGTTATCTGGGTTTTGTCTGTCAAGGTACAGTGTATGTTTGGTTTGACTGCGTTTAGTTTTATCACGTTTATGTCGGCTCCGGTATCGACCAAGAGCGTGCTTGTCTGCTTCTCAAGTTGGGGCGTGTGTAGATGGATCTTAGGTGTTTGTGTGATTGCCGTTGTGAGAATGCGGGATGTTCTTGTATTATTATTCGACGATTTGTAACGAAGTGGAATAACGCCCGTGTTTCGAGAATGGAGTTGGTCGTTTTTAAAACAGATTGTTGCTTCCTCGAGTCGCAGGAAATCTGCGCTCAGGAGGCCGTCTTCTTGTATAGGAAATTCGTCACTTATTAAGTGGAATTCGTGGCACGTGCCGGAAAATTCTAGATTTATGCTACCTAGTGTTTCTGTGTATCCTTCTGTTATTCCTGAGATATAACGTTTATTCCTCGGTTCTAACTGAGTGTCTGAGGTGATAATTTTTTATTTTATCAGGTTTAAATTCGCACCGGTATCTACTATTAATGTTCCAGTGTTGCCAACGATTTGTGGTGATTGAATTGTAATGGTTGGTGATTCTAAGAGGGTCCTTTTTACGTATTCGGACGCATTTCTAGAGTTCGGGACGTCGTTGCGTCCGTGTGGTGGTCCCGTTACTCGTTTAAAGGTTGCGGTTCTAATGGGAAGTTTTCGGTATTCGGAAAGTTAGTATTCGTATTTGTGAAATTGATGCGTGCGTATCTTGGCTGTTCGGAGTTTGGGTCATTTCGGTTTCCGTTGTTAAGTTGGTTTGGTCGCTGACCAGAGTTGTTATGTTGAGGTTTGTTGTGTGCTTGAGGTTGTTGGGCGTATTGTGGAGTGTTTGATTGGTAAAATGAAGGATTTTGGAGTGTCTGTTGGTTTTGGTAGTTTCGCGTGCGGCACCTTTCGACCGTATGACCTTTACGTCTACAATGTGTACAAAATAGATTGTCGGTACGCTCTCGTGATCTACAGTTATCTATTGAGTGTCCAACACGCTTGCAGAACTTACAGTTCAGAGACGAATCGTGAGGCGGTGTTTGTTTCGAGTTATTAATATTACTGTTTCGAGCCGGTTCGTTAGTTTTTGAGCAGTTTTGGTCCGGTTTCGTGTTGTTTGGTGTCTGTGCTCTTAATTTTTGCCTTTCTAATACTATTCTTTCCGCGCTCACCGCCTTATCGACTGCCGCTCGCAGCGTGTTTGGCTTCTCGTTCAATACCCTCTGTTCTAGCTTGTCACAGAGACCCTTTATGAATGCGCGTAAGGCGTTTTCTTCGACATTTTTCATGAGTATAATAGCATTTGCGGCGGTTTCTTTGGAATCTATAATGTCGATAGCTGTATCTACGAGTTCTTCTATCCTAGTTCCGTACTCTAATGCGGTCTCGTTTTTCTCTTGTCGTGCGCACGCTATAGCACATTGCACGTCTGATAGTCTTTGTTTTGGTTCAAACGCGCGTTTCAAGTTGTCTGTAATAAGTTGTAGTGTCTGGAAGCTATCTCGCGGGAGTGCTCTTTCTGCACGGCCTTCGATTTTTGATCGTACTAGTGCTACGAATAGGAGCATATCTCGTGGATCTATTAATATTCTTGCGTTCTCGACTTTTCTAACAAAAGATTTTACTGTAATATTCGATCCGTCAAAAGTTGGAATTAGTGTAGCCGCGACTTTCAATGGTAGGAATGTCATTTCTGCGTCAGTCATGGTTTCCGGCAGGGTTTATAACTTATCTTAGATGGTATACGTATGTTATAGGGTAGCTTACGTTCTGGAAGTTATGGTGAGTACGATAAAAGTGATTCTTCCTAGCATATTTCTGAAGTGGTGATTGTTGGTGTAAAGATGGCGATTCTGGATCTGAGAGTTGGGCGATAGCGTTGGTGATACCGGTGTCTTGGAGTCGTTACCGGGTTTCGTCGTTGGAGCGAGTTCGCTCTTTGTGGGGCTCAGATGAGCCTTTGGGGGGCGAGGTGCCTTTGAGGTTCGGTCGCTGCGATTTGTGTTAGCAGATTCTGTGATCGCCAGTTGTCGCCAGGTTGATAATAGCGGGTTGATAGTTTACACTTTTCGGGTATATAAGCGATTGAGGTCGTACCAGTTGTATCGTGTAATATAACGGGACACTGTTTTTTTTTTTTTTTTTCGTATTATGTGCAGTAATTTATACCGAGCGTTGCTCTCTTGGTTATTAGTTCACACAACTTGTCTCACACGTTGGTTCACTGTTTGGCGTCACAATTTGTTTGGTTAATGGTTTGTATTTTCGTCATATTACCGTCATTCGTTTACTTCCTTTCACATAGCCTCAGTAACAGGGAGGACCACCGCTGCCACCAGTGTTATGATCTGAATTCGAATTTGGGGTCTTGCCCCTGTTCTAAGTACTAAAGTACAACTGAGGGAGATGTTGATGGTGGTAAATGAACGTTTATATTTGTGAACTAGTAGCTTTATTTAGACGAATGGTTTATGTTTCATCCAGGTATAACGAATGATATATGTTGTGTCTAGGTATAAAAGTAAGCTAAGTTATTTTAGGTGTTTTCTGTAAAGAGTACGGTTGAGAAGTGAAGTGGAGGAAGAAAAATCAGGTAGTCGCTAGGATAGTAAGATAAAGGATTAGCTGACTCGTTGCAATTTTGCAGTCCGTGTGCAACGAGCGTCTCCTAGACGTAGGAGAGGGGGACGCGGACGATCCGGTAGCAGGTAGATAAAAGGGTAGAGATGTAGAGGGGAAAAAGGGGGGAAGCGTGTGAAAAGTTAGAGGACTGAGGTAAGTGAGGGGCGAACGTATGGGTAGCGATACCCGGACGTAACAGAAAAAACAAAAAACAAATTAATTTTGAGGAAAAGTTTGATAAAAAAATGTGAAAAAAAAATTATTAGCTCGACATTTTTTGTCGAAATTCAATTTTTTTTTTACCATGGGTTTTGCGTCAAATCTGCATATTTTGTAAGGCATTTCCAAAAAACTGCATGTTCATAAAAAAAAAAAAACTGACCCTTTTGCGGCATTGTTCTTTTCATAAAAAAAAAATTGCTTTTATGTTTTCACACGAAAAAGGAAACTCTCTAATGGGCACCTGAAAAAATTCGCTTCTTAACGACCACCCTAATATACACAGATATACCTATCAATATGACCACTGTGCGATTTTTTTTGGCGTAGCCCATTGCGAAAGTATTTTTCCCATTTGATTAACATGGGATCATCGCTCTACTTTAATTTGATCTCATATATCGCAGCTTGGAAAATTGCTGGATTCCTGCAAGGTCTAGGAATATATGAAATAGATGTCAATGAACGAGTAGCAGAGAGAAAAAAAAAAAAATTATCGAATGCCCGTGAACGAGAATAGTGACGAAGGTTCTGAGTAATTTCATTGTCAACAATGAATGCTTGAAATGATTACGAAATCACGATAACTTTTTTTTCCTTTTTTAATTATCAACGAATTTTCTCAGATTTTTCCCAATTATTTGAAGCATTCATTGTTGAAAATAAAACTACTCAAAACCTTCGTCACTATTCTCGTTCGCCGGCATTCGATAAAAAAAATTTTTTTCTCTTTGCTACTCGTTCATTGACATCTATTTCATATATTCCTAGACCTTGCTGGAATCCAGCAATTTTCCAAGCTGCGATATATGAGATCAAATTGATGAAGAGCGATGATCCCATGTTAATGAAATGGAAATAGTATATTACACTACGAGGGCAGAAAGTTGAATTTCCTGCACTGCGCACGATATGATGCCCGAGGCGAAGCCGAGGGCATCATATCGCGCAGTCCAGGGCTTTCAAACTGCTACCCGCGTGGTGTATACTATTTTTCTTCATGCCCGGTCGAAAGTACGCTGACTAATTGAATTTTTATAGCGATTTATACGTTTCAACAAGTGTTGATGCCTGCCCGACATTGCAGGCACGAGCGAAGCGAGTGCTGCTGGTCGGGGGCAGGCATCAAACACGGAAGAGAGTTAGGTTAGGTTTGTATAGCAAGATGGTTACTGGCGCCAATATTCAAGCGAAGAATGCTTTATTAACAAAGTTATGAAACATGAATATATATAGTCTTATATTCTCAAAATCTTTGTTATAGGTACAACACAGTTATATTATCTTTTGATTATAAAATAGTTATAGCAAAAATTTGACATATTATCACAATGAGTACTTTTTGTTGTTGTTTTAATCATCAATGGCTGATCACAATCATATTATTCATTATAAAATAGTTTCAGCAAAAACTTATATTATTTATCACAAACATTGCCTATTGCATACTTTTTTTTTCTCCGCTGTTTCACTTTAGCACTGAAGATTTTTTAGGTTTATGACTCTTGGCATTGTTCTTGACTAGGCTTTTTAGGTTATGAAACTTGCCGATGTCGATATTGTCTCTCGAATTTAGAGTTTTTCTCAACATTGACCAGATACTCCACAGAGTTGACGGTTTCAATCGCTGACTTAAGTTTTTGAAATACATTATCAGATTACTTTCCTCAGACTCTGACAGAGAACTTTTATGTTCTACCTGCCACTTTTTGTAGGTATCGTAGATTAGTACGTACCGTTCGGCAGACTTTTTCGGCAACGTTTCGGTTTCGATAATTAATCGTGCTTCTGCATCGAAATCCTTCATTACCTCTTCTTCGTCCGTGGTTCCGTCTGACGACAATGTTTCGTTCATTTTATTTTTGGTTTTTTTTTATAAACCCAACAAAAATCACTCGACGCGAATTTCGAGGTTATGAGCGTGCAGTTACTACCGTCGTTCCCGCCTTCACAAGTCGGTGCGTGCGAGTAAGTTTTCGCTCCCGCTGTTACAGAGGGCGGCGTGTAGTTCTACCAATGCATGAAAGTTAGGCTTTCTGCTTCACAATCGATCCCGGAAGTACGTACTTTCGACCGAGGTATGGAGAAAAAATACTTTTGCAATGGGCAACGCCAAAAAAAATCGCACCATGGTCATATTGGTAGGTGCTAATACTGACCTCATACACTCACATTTTGAGCGGTGCGAGGGCAAATTAACAAATATGACCTCAAAACGATTAGCCCTAATATATATATAGTATATATATATTTATTTTCATTTATAGTATATATTTTTATTTATAGTATTTATAGTATATATATATATATATATATATATTTTTTTTTTCTTTTCTCACCTCGTTTTTTCTGTATATTTTTTTCATATGATTATATATGCATCATAAGTGCTTTTTTAAAAATATTTTTCGAGTTTTAACGTATCATTTCGTATTGTTTATACTTTGTTTATTCAACATTATCTATTGTTTATTTTCCTTGACATGCATTGCTATGTTTAGCTTGCTTCAACCAATCTCTTATAGCGGAAGAGATTTGAACGTCTGTGGCATCTGGAGAGTCCGGAAAAGCAATTTTCACTGCAGCTGCGGAGAAATATCACCTTTTAATAAACATACGTAATTTTCATACTCATCAGACGAACTGGCATGAGTATAAAGTCCATTTTATTTTGTAGAATATTATATGTATACCTGTTATTATTTTCACCATTTGAGTGCTCTGGAATGGCTGTTTCTTTTCTCTTCCCGCCCAGTTGAATTCCATGGCAACTTTATTCGTTAGTATGAATCTGAGAATATTCATAACACTTTGCCGAATGTTGATACCCCCAATAGCAGCCAGTCGGGTTGTCTGCATTGTTATGGATTGTAACGTGGCAAACGTTTGGACCTCCTCCGTACCAGCCGAATCGAACGTATGTGAGCCCTTATGCCCGAAAAGTACCGTAAGCTAATTTGAATATCGGCCGCCTTCGTCCTAGCGCGGCCATATCGATCGTAGATCACCGGATTGGTCTATCGATAACGGCTAGCGCTCGCAGGACGAACGGCGAGGGTAGGTAATTAGCAGCCCGGAAACGAAGAGTCATTCATTGCCTTGCTATCGTTGAGTGAATCACGTGTGGCATACAAGTGAAGCGAGAGAGATTTGTGGTAGAGAGTTTTGGAGAGTTTCTTAGTGATTTTGTTTAACTGTGACCCCTGCGACTTCTTTTGGACTACCGACTTGGATTTTGATTGTGATACTACCGATTTTGAATTATACGACCCTTGCCTGTCCCCGGACCACGCGCCGACCACGAGGCCAAGGAATCGTAACATCAGGTAGGATCTATCCAATAAGGCCACCTGAGTCTGACCCAAATTCTTTCCCCAAGTCCCGAAAATCGTAAAGTCTCGAGTCATAGTCCCGGAAGCTCTTCGTCCCCCAAGTACCGTCCCCAGTCCCGAAGCTAAAAAGTACCGCATGGCAGTTAAGTCCCGGCCAGTTTGAACTTGTTGTCATTCTTTGTGGCTGTCGAGTCTGCGCGACTGCGAGCCGCTTTGGCAGCCGCTGCGCAGAATTCGCAGATCTAGAGTCGACGCCACCTTGCCCAAGTCCTCTGACGTCACGCGTCGCAGTTGTCTGCTAGCGTGTCAGAGAACTCTTGCGGCGGAGTACCGAGTCCCGATCCCCTTCCCCTCCCTGCTGTCGAGCGATCAGCTGTCAGCCAGAGAATAGAGCGCAGAGCTCGAAATCAGGCTGAGCAGCTGGATCTCCAGCAGGTAGTAGCGGAGAAGGCGAAGTCCCTGAGCCTGTGATAACGTCAACCGTACCTAACCTTAATATGTAATTCGTTATTGTAAATTTGGAGTAGAGTCAATCATATTATTGTTAACTTTTAGTCAAGTAGCGTTAAACATAGAGTAGCGGTGGTAAAAGCCGAAGCCAGATAGCAGGCTGAAC
The DNA here is from genome assembly GCA_963978835.1 of Tenthredo scrophulariae. Classification (NCBI taxonomy): domain Eukaryota; kingdom Metazoa; phylum Arthropoda; class Insecta; order Hymenoptera; family Tenthredinidae; genus Tenthredo; species Tenthredo scrophulariae. The sequence goes on from OZ022227.1 coordinate 30,613,467, forward strand.
AAAATAGTGCTATCTTTTTCTTTTTTTTTCTTTTTAATAAATAATTTCGTTTCAAATATAGTCATTAGTGTTGAGTATTTTTATTTCTCGCCCCCACGAACTATCCCTCTACCAACTAGCTAGTCGGAGCGAGAGAGAGAGAGAGAGAGGGCTTCGAACCGAAGCCTGGCGCCCAACCTTACGTCGCTGGTTTGGAGGAGGTAAGCGTTGGCGTCTTATTTGATAATAGGTCGTAGTTTCCGCGGGTAACACCCGAGCTCGCGGAAATCGCTGTTAGAAATTTGGCGCCCAACGTGGGGCCCGAAATAAAAATACTTCGGGTAACGGCCGAACTCACCCCTATTCTGTGTTTTCTTTTATTTGTTGATTTTGCCTAACGTTGACCTTATCACGATTGTTATCGAGTAACCCCCCCCCCTTCGTCATATGGTCTGGTTCTTTGAGAACTGGTCCCGTCCGCAAACCACAGGGTCGTCTTCGCAAGAACCCTCTAATAACATGGAGAATAGAACTCCCACCCCCGGTCGCGAGGTATATCCTCGCATGGGCATTCGCCCTGACGATACGGGAGGAATCGTGGAATGGATATGCGGGCTATCGGACGAAGCGCTGAGAACGCTTCTTCGCCGATACCACCTAAATCCGGAAGGCACCCCAACCGACGCTCGTTGGAGGTTAATGAGATATCACGAACTCTCCAGAGATAGAAACGTCACGTGGGTGGCTGAGGAAGATGAGTTACCGACCGGACCAACCCGGTCAGGCCAAGATGCTAGTTCGCGTCTTAGATCACCACCTCCCCCGCGTCCTCGTACACCCCCACCGATCCCCTCACCCCGTAGAGAGACCCCTGTCCCCTCTCCTCGTGGAGAAACCCCCGTCCCCTCCCCTCGTAGAGTTATCCCCGTTCCTCCTCCGCGTGGAGAACCCCCAGTGCCCTCTCCTAGAAGACGGACCTCCCCGGTTCAAGAACAGGCTACCCCCGTTCCCTCACCGCGTCATATAGTTCCGACACCCCCCCAAAGTGCAGTTACAGGCCCTTCTACGTACAATAGTACCCCCCTAGGCCACCGAACAGTACCCCCTCCCGATTATGCATCAACCGGACGAACGCTGGGAGTAGGTCGCTCTCGTGTACGGTTCCAGGAGGAACTCGTCCGAGGCGAAGACGCAATGGTTGCACCCCCTCCCCAGCTCACCGGTCACCCTTGGAGTACCCCAGGAAATCCCCCATACCCTAGAGTCCCAGAGTTCCCTTACTTTCATTCCCTACTCCATACGGAACACCCCAGGTATCCTCCTACTGAGGAACATCCCCTACGCCGCAGTGCGTTTGTCCCTATTCACCGAGAGTTACACTCAACTTCTGCACCCCCACCCGTACGTTGTCCTACTCCTCAATTACCCCGCACTCCCCAGAGGAGCCCGGTTCAACCGAGAATCATCGAGATTGTTTCCTCCCCAGTTCCGCCCCCCACCTTCTATCCTAGAGAGTACCCCCTTACCTTCCCCCAATTCCCCGAGAGAGTTCCTCCCCAAGTCCCAACCTATTCCCAATTCCCCGAGAGAGTTCCTCCCCAAGTCCCAACCTATTCCCAATTCCCCGAGAGAGTTCCTCCCCAAGTCCCAACCTATTCCCAATTCCCAGACAGAGTTCCTCCCCAAGTGCCTACCTCACCCCAAATCCCCGAAAGAGTCCATCCCCAAGTCCCTATAGCCCCCCAAATCCCAGAAAGAGTTTCTCCCCAAGTCCAAGAGAGTACACCGTGTCAAGTGGTAGCCATACCTACCGTTACAGTCGGTATTCCCGGCACACCACCCCCTACCCCGATACCTAGATCCCCCACCCCCTCGTCAACTCGAGTCAGGGACCCCAACGAAATAGTACAGCGGTGGAAAATATCGTTTTCGGGCGTCGGAGATGCTAGTGGCGAGGAGTTTCTAAAGAGAATCACGGAAAGTCGGAGAGGTAGTCGCCTGAGTGATAGTGATGTCCTCGGCGCCCTCCCTTTCATGCTCACAGATATCGCCCTACAGTGGTACCGCCTTACGCATCACGAGTGGCGCTCCTGGTCCGATTTCATCACTGCCTTTCGAGGCCAGTTCGGTGAAGTTAACTACGAGATCAGGTTGCGAGAAGAAGCTCGCCGACGTACCCAAGCCCCAACGGAACGAATAGCTCACTATCTGACTTGTTTAAGGGTGATCCTGAGCAGCCTCCCTAATCCTTGGCCGGAAAGGGAACAGCTAGATTTGGCATATGCCAACCTACACCCGACGTACCGAGCCGCGATCGCTCGCTCGGACGTGGACTCGTTCGCAGCCTTACAGGCAGCCGGCCGACAGCTGGAGTCTGTCCGGGCGATGGACCGAGCGTATGCACCCCCTCCAGCCCCAGAGAGTACGTTGCTGCCGGAGTTGGCGTACAGACCCCCCGCAGTCAACACTAACCCGCCTCAGGCGACTGTGCGTGGAACAGGAGTCGCTCCTACGACCAGTACAGCGCCAACCGCAGCCCTAGAGAAGCCCCAGTCGAAGTCCCGCCCGAGGAACAGGGATAATCGGAGGAAGGAAGCGACCTCCGCTTCTGACCGACCTTCGACTCAGGCGAACCGAATACCTTCCCTGTTAACCATGCCCTTCTCCCACCCCGCTACATCCCCCGAGGCTCAAACCCGACCAACCTGCAACCCCCCGGCCGCCTATGCTATGCGTAACGCGAATACCGGATGGTCAGCTAGTTGTTTTAGGTGTTATGCTCCGGGTCATTTCATTAGAGAGTGTCCCCATCCCCCGTCTTATACGGCATGCTCACGCTGCAGGACCCCCGGAGAAATCGACGCGAGCTGCCGCCGTTGTTCGAGACCCACTCCGGGAAACGCCAACGGGAATCGGTAGGCAGGGTCCCTACCTATTCCTCCGTTTCGCGAGGACCCTCCCCTCCCCAAGAAATCTCGAGCAACCATACTCCTAGCCCCGCCTCGAAGAGAGATCCCCGATATTACTTAGATATCGAGGTAGCTGGAAGATCCCTTAGAGCCCTTTTCGATCCTGGTTCCAGCCGAACGTATATCGGTGGACCAGCTATGGAACAGTTCCGCGATTTCGAGTCCAGTTTAACGCCGCTCACCCGATGCAACGTAATGTACCCCAATGGCGCGATAGATTCAGTAACAGGAGAAATGGAAATGCCCGTACGCATAGGCGAGGTAACGTTACCAATCCTAGTTCGAGTCGCCCCCTCATTCCATTACGCGTGCATCCTCGGCATGGATACGTTAGAAGCATTCGGATTCGTAGTAGACTTCCGGAAGCGGAACTGGCAAACTAACGTAGCGGTCCCGACAGAGCCCCCCGATACCCAAGAGAGAGACCCCCAAGTCGCGAATTTCCCGGAAAACGAGTGCGCCGGCTTAACCGAGCTCACTCATCCCGAGAAGTCCCAACTAAATAACCTGTTAACCCGAATCTTACCCCCTCACCAACCCCATCCCGGAACTACCGATCTCGCGATCCATCGTATCGATGTCCAGGGTCACCCTCCGATCAAGCAAAGATACTATCAAGTATCCCCGAAAGTACGCGAATATATGTACGCGGAGGTAGATGCCATGCTGGCAGGCGATATTATCGAGCCTTCGAATAGCGAATGGTCGAATCCGATCGTGATGATCCGAAAACCCTCCGGAAAGTACCGCTTTTGTCTCGATTTCCGAAAAGTGAATCAGGTAGCTAAAAAGGATGCGTACCCCTTACCGCACATGAATAGTATCCTAGATAAACTCCGCGAGGCGAAGTATATCACTACCTTGGACTTGAGTCAGGCGTACTTCCAAGTCCCGTTAGAGAGAGAGAGTCGGGAGATAACCGCGTTTACCGTTCCTGGTCGCGGTTTGTTTCAATTCAAGCGAATGCCTTATGGCTTATCAGGCGCCCCCGCGACGTTCCAACGCCTGATGGATCGCTTGATTGGTCCCGAAATGGAACCTCACGTCTTCGTCTATCTAGACGACGTAATAATCGTGAACGAGACGTTCGAGGACCACCTGAGATGGTTGACGCGAGTCCTAAGTAAAATCACGGACGCCGGACTCACTATCAACCCAGATAAATGCGAGTTTTGCCGGTCCGAAGTAAAATACTTGGGGTTCCGAGTCAACCGTGACGGCCTTCAAGCCGACCCGGAAAAGGTCGAAGCGATAGTCAACTACCCGGTTCCGAGTACCGTTAAACAAGTACGGAGATTCCTTGGTATGGCTTCTTGGTACCGACGTTTTATTGACGATTTCGCGACGAAGGCAGAACCGCTGAATAGTCTTCTGAAGAAAAGCCGCCGTTGGCAATGGGAGGAAGAACAACAACAGGCGTTCGAAGCTCTTCAGACCGCTCTAGTCACACCCCCGACCTTAGCTTGTCCCGATTTTACCCAACCCTTCACGTTACAGACCGACGCGAGCGATTATGGCATCGGTGCCGTCCTTACTCAGAGCGTACAGGACGTAGAGCACGTGATAGCGTACGCGAGCAGGTCGCTTACGGAAACTGAACGGAAGTACACCGTCACAGAACGCGAATGTCTCGCTGTTTTATGGTCAGTCCGGAAGTTCCGTCCCTATCTCGAGGGTTATCATTTTACCGTGATTACCGATCATAGTAGCCTGCGGTGGCTACATAACCTACACAACCCAACGGGTCGACTTGCTCGGTGGGCGTTGGAATTGCTTGAGTATGAGTTTGAAATCATACATCGCAAAGGAGCCTTGCACCACGTCCCCGACGCGTTAAGTCGTATACCCGAACCAACCCCTGTCCCAGTAGCTACCGTAGGGGAAACCCTCGATCCCTGGTACCGGAGAAGAGTAGAGGCAGTCGAGAGAATGCCAGTCCAGTATCCGAACTGGAAGGTGGAAGAAGGCCGATTGTACCGACACAAGGTCGACCCTTTGGCTGACCCCCTTCTACCCGATTTGGATCCCTGGAAACTAGTATTACCCTTAGAGAGGCGTACTGCCGCCCTTAGAGAAGCCCATTCCCTTCCTACCTCAGGTCACCTTGGAGTAGAGAAGTCCTACGCGCGCGTGGCTCTCCTCTATTATTGGCCCGGAATATATCGAGACGTGGTACAGTTTATTCGCGCCTGCGAGGAATGTCAACGGTGTAAGGTAGACCAGACCGGACCGCGAGGTTTGATGGGTCGCCGAGTCACCGAGGCACCTTTTACAGCGATCGCCGCGGATATTATGGGTCCATTCCCACCGAGTCGCCAAGGATTCGTCTACGTCTTGGTGATCCAAGATCTTTTTACTAAGTGGGTGGAATGCGCGCCGCTGCGTAAAGCAAACGGTCCGACTATCCTCAAGGCGTTAGAAGAGCTGGTCTTCTATCGCTGGGGAATTCCCGAGGTCCTTCTGACCGACAACGGCACCGAATTTTCGAATAAAATTATAACGGCCGCGTGTCAGGACCTAGGCATTTACCACACCACTATCCCTCCCTACCATGCCCAAGCCAACCCCGTCGAGAGAGTGAATCGAGTGATCAAGACGATGATTACCACCTTCTTAGAAGGCGATCATCGCGAGTGGGATAAACATTTACCCGAGTTCCGTTTTGCAGTCAATTCCGCCATTCACAGCTCGACGAAAGTCTCACCAGCCTTTCTAAATTTCGGGCGAGAGCTAAGGCCCCCGAAAACCGTGAGGAGAGACGTGGAAGGTCCCCCGGTGATTACCTTACAGACACCAGAGGAATGGGAGAGTCGCATCAGAAGGCTGGACGCCTTACGAGATCTAGTAGCTCAAAACCTCGAGGATGCCACTACAACCGGTACTACAACCGAGGACGCCGAGACCTCGAGTTTAAGCCAGGCGACCTCGTCTTACGCCGACAACATGTGTTGTCATCAGCTGCGAACTACATCGCCTCAAAGCTGTCGGCTAAGTTTAGCGGTCCCTTCGTTATAAAACGTCGGAGAAGTCCGACTGTTTATACTATAACGGATACTGAAGGTAATCCAGCGGGCAAGGTCCATATCAAGGACCTTAAACCGTATCACCCCGCGCAAGCGGACCTTACTGCTATTCCGAATGGCTTGAGACTTTCCCCAGAGCTTAGTCCCGCTTCTCCCGAACCTCCACCCCCCCGCATTGTTGACAACTCGCTCATACCTAACCTTTTACAGAGAGACGAGAGAGGAGACAGAGAGAGAGAGAGTAGCGACGACGATGCGGAGGAGCCGCAGTCAGGGCCCGCCCCGGCGCCTCATTCGCAGCTGGACGGACCCAGAGGATTGGAGGGCCAACCTGGTGCCACCCGACCTGACGGATCGTCACTCGGGGCACGAGTCCCTCCGACGGGAGTCGACCCTCTCCCTGGAGATGGAGCGGACGTCCCAGCTCCTCCAGGAAGCCCCACCGACGGCCCTAGCGAGCTTGTCCGAGCCGATGGAGGAGGAAGAGGTGGTGGCACCTCCCGGAGATCGCGGGGTAGACCCCCCAGAGCCCGTGGCAACCGTGGGCGTCCCGGCCGCGGAAAACCCCAACTCCCCAGTACCGCAGGAGAACCCCGGCCTTCAGCCAGAGGCGGGCTCCAACCCCCCGAACCCGTTCCGTCGACGAGTGCCGGTCCGAGCACCGACACCTACCCCCGTCCCTACTACTTCCGCCCCCGAGCGCCGTAGCCGGCGTCGCCGTCGCCGTAACAGGCCGCGTAACCGCCGTCGCACTACTCGACCGATGTCGCCATCGGTCGCGAGTGTGGCGAGCTCGGTAGAGACGCCGCCTGGGCCACCCATCCGCCGCTTAACGGCACCCCGGGAGTTTGTTCCCGAGGACTTCATCCGTCCGGATCCCTCACCCCCCCGCTACAACCCCGGTCCTTCCCGTCCACCTGGTCGTCTGATCGGATTGATGGACCGACCCTACCCCCCTCCCGCTTCCTTTGTAGCCCCCCTCACGACCCCGGCCCACTCGACCTTGCCGCCGCATCCTGCCTCGTACCAAGGCCCACCGCCGCCAGACAGCCGTCGTTGCTGGGCGTGCGACGAAGAGGGTCATAGGTACGCGCGCTGTCCGAGACCGCGGCACGCGCACTGCTATATCTGCGGATGGCGCGGATATACGGCCAGAACCTGCCCGACCCATCGCCAGACCTGGGAGCTGGCCTATGCGGCCCATATTATGGCAGTGCCGACTCCCCCGCCAAGAAGAGGAGCCCAGGAGAGGCGGGAGCCTCAAAGACGAGCCTCGACTGCCCCCGCAACGAGAGAGCCACCCCGAACTGGAGGGAGAGCTCCACGGAGCCCGATCCGAGCCCCGGCGTCGAGAGACCCTGACCCCGAATTAGTCGCGGCGGTCATCGAGGTCCTCCGCCGCCTTCAATAAACCCTCCCTCCCCTACTGCCGAAACCCAATCAAGTCCCGAGTACAGTCCCGCTTACAGTCCCGCAAAACAGTCCCGAACTGAGTACCGAACCCAGCTCCTAATTCCTAATAGCCCGTGATTGCTCGCCCCTCCTCCCAGCCTCGAAACAGAGTACAAACTCAATAAGACTGAGTAGATTAAGAGAGAGTAAAAAGGCTGGTAGAGTCGGAGGTTGCGGAAGCGTCCGGTAACCCCGTACGTTCCGTTTGGCGGAGGAGTGTTGTAACGTGGCAAACGTTTGGACCTCCTCCGTACCAGCCGAATCGAACGTATGTGAGCCCTTATGCCCGAAAAGTACCGTAAGCTAATTTGAATATCGGCCGCCTTCGTCCTAGCGCGGCCATATCGATCGTAGATCACCGGATTGGTCTATCGATAACGGCTAGCGCTCGCAGGACGAACGGCGAGGGTAGGTAATTAGCAGCCCGGAAACGAAGAGTCATTCATTGCCTTGCTATCGTTGAGTGAATCACGTGTGGCATACAAGTGAAGCGAGAGAGATTTGTGGTAGAGAGTTTTGGAGAGTTTCTTAGTGATTTTGTTTAACTGTGACCCCTGCGACTTCTTTTGGACTACCGACTTGGATTTTGATTGTGATACTACCGATTTTGAATTATACGACCCTTGCCTGTCCCCGGACCACGCGCCGACCACGAGGCCAAGGAATCGTAACATCAGGTAGGATCTATCCAATAAGGCCACCTGAGTCTGACCCAAATTCTTTCCCCAAGTCCCGAAAATCGTAAAGTCTCGAGTCATAGTCCCGGAAGCTCTTCGTCCCCCAAGTACCGTCCCCAGTCCCGAAGCTAAAAAGTACCGCATGGCAGTTAAGTCCCGGCCAGTTTGAACTTGTTGTCATTCTTTGTGGCTGTCGAGTCTGCGCGACTGCGAGCCGCTTTGGCAGCCGCTGCGCAGAATTCGCAGATCTAGAGTCGACGCCACCTTGCCCAAGTCCTCTGACGTCACGCGTCGCAGTTGTCTGCTAGCGTGTCAGAGAACTCTTGCGGCGGAGTACCGAGTCCCGATCCCCTTCCCCTCCCTGCTGTCGAGCGATCAGCTGTCAGCCAGAGAATAGAGCGCAGAGCTCGAAATCAGGCTGAGCAGCTGGATCTCCAGCAGGTAGTAGCGGAGAAGGCGAAGTCCCTGAGCCTGTGATAACGTCAACCGTACCTAACCTTAATATGTAATTCGTTATTGTAAATTTGGAGTAGAGTCAATCATATTATTGTTAACTTTTAGTCAAGTAGCGTTAAACATAGAGTAGCGGTGGTAAAAGCCGAAGCCAGATAGCAGGCTGAACAAAATAGTGCTATCTTTTTCTTTTTTTTTCTTTTTAATAAATAATTTCGTTTCAAATATAGTCATTAGTGTTGAGTATTTTTATTTCTCGCCCCCACGAACTATCCCTCTACCAACTAGCTAGTCGGAGCGAGAGAGAGAGAGAGAGAGGGCTTCGAACCGAAGCCTGGCGCCCAACCTTACGTCGCTGGTTTGGAGGAGGTAAGCGTTGGCGTCTTATTTGATAATAGGTCGTAGTTTCCGCGGGTAACACCCGAGCTCGCGGAAATCGCTGTTACAGGATAAAAAAAAAAAAAATTAATAATCTGATTATAAATTCTATTGGTTTCCAATTGTCTAACAGAACTTTTGAAAAGTAGAATGAAAAATTGCAGACCACGAGTCGGCAGAGTGAGAAAATTAGTATGCACAGAATGAAAAAACCTATGCAATTCAATACTGCAAAAGATGACGTCTCCGAAAGGAAATATTGAAGTACGTTCTGCAATGAATGAGATGATGTAACTTGTACGGCAAATAAATCAGATTCTTACAAAATAAGTTTGATAAATTTCTTCCTTAAGAAGAATGTCGAATCTTTTAAAGTCTTCCATTGTTTCTATGGGCATACTAGGAAAATCATCAGGTTTCACAGCTGGTGTGATTTGGCCAAATTGAGAGCACCTGGCCAACTGATTGACGGAAGTATTGATTTGCGATATTTCGCTTTCCAGAGTCCCGAAACGCGTCAACACTTCCATTTGAAATTCTTCTTGTGCCATGCTTTTGAATTTGCGATTCTTGACCTGAGATATTCGTGAAGTGGAAGGTGATGATCGTATGCCTGGATCTTCGTCATGTTGAAAATTGTCTGGGATCGATTCCAAACCAGTGATACTTCTTGTTATACCAAATGATTTGGGCGAAGACTGAACCTTCGAACCATGACCTATATGTACGTGGAAACAGAACGTATATTAAACGACTTTTGGGTGTATTATAGAATATACATAGTGGAGCGAATAGAGTATAAGTATATCATCCTTTCAACGTGAACAAAGAAATCCTTGAATTTTTTGTACATATTGTTTCACTATCATCGATGAACGATAGCCGTAGCAACGCTTTGAATTAGTGGCGGCTTTTATTATAGAATTTTCGACTGGGCTACACCGAGCTACACTGATGTAGTGTAACTATCTTTATCCTCTTTCTTTTCTATGAGGAAGAGAGAGACAGAGATTGCTACACTGCACTAGTGTAGCTCGGTGTAGCCCCAGTCGAAAATGCTATTATTCTATTCACCTAATGGGTATTTGAAAAATAAAATAACATGAAAAATAATAGAACAATTCATCGAAAGTGGAAACGATTGATGCCCATCCCTAGTCGCCCACCTCCTTTTGATACAATGTGACACATTTCGATTATTATCCAAGCCCAGGCGTCAAAAACGCATAAACGGCCAATGCTGCGCAAATGTAGATTTAATTTCGAACACATACGTCCAAAAAAATGTGCGTTTCATGCGAAAATAGAGACTACCCAATAAACAAAAAAACCGATCATCGTATAAAATGGACGAGTCTAACCGCACAAAAATCGTGTCCCTAACACGGGATTCCGTGGTTCCAACACGGGTTTAAATTCCGCATGAAAAATTTCTGCGGCACGAAAAAACCGCACGGTGTACCCAACACGGGACACTGCGAACCGCAGCACGTTTCACGGGAAAGTTTCGTTATCCCTAGAATAGTGGGCACGGTGTATGTGCACGGGAAATCATTCCGTTGGATCCAACGAATGACATGCGTTCCCGGCAGCGCGAAGTTTGAATCAGTTCCACGTGCCAACCGTAGAGTGCGTATGCATTAGAGTGTTTCAAAAAAATCGATTATTTTTTTTTTTTTCAAAGAACATTCAAAATTCTTTACAGTATCCCCAAACAAAGATCCTGGCGAAATATGAGCCCTTAATTTTAATATTTAGAGGTAGCGATTTTGAATTTTCTTCTTCCATTTAAATAACATGGGGAAAATTGTTTCTGGACTTTGGAATTTTTTCGCTTGAAAATAAATTACTGCACAGTGATAATTAGGAAGACCTTTTCTTGTAGGAAATTGAACGCTCTATAAAAAAGGACTGATTGAAAATTTGCGTAAAGCGAGCCGCTTTGGAGTAATCAAGCCTCAATCGCTGGACTGTTTAAAATAATAATGTTATTCATTTATAAATACAAGCAAAATTGACTTTTATCACTTAGATAATCAATAAAAACGATAATCTGTAAATTTTCAACTAAATGTTGCTCTAACAATTTCATTAATCAACAATAAATATTAATAAATGATTAATTTTATCGATCATTAATTAAAAAAACAGGTGTATTACAAATGTATGATAGAATTCAATCATAAATTTTATATATTATAATAAAATAATTGAAAATAATTTTATTATCATTTATTGTTGATTAATAAAATTGTTAGACCAACATTTAGTTGAAAATTTACAGATTATCGTTTTTAAGCCGATAATATAGATTATTTAAGTGATACAAGTCAATTTTGCTGCATTTATAAATGAATAACATTATTATTTTAAACAGTCCAGCGATGGAAGCTAGATTACTCCAAAGCGGCTCGCTTTGCGCAAATTTTCAATCAGTCCTTTTTTATAGAGCGTTCGATTTCCTACAAGAAAAGGTCTCCCTAATTATCACTGTGCAGTAATTTATTTTCAAGCGGAAAAATTCCAAAGTCCAGAAACAATTTTCCCCATGTTATTTAAATGGAAAAAGAAAATTTGAAATCGCTACCTCTAAATATTAAAATTAAGGGCTTATATTTCGCCAGGATCTTTGTTTGGGGATACTCTGAAGATTTTTCAATGTTCTTTGAAAAGAACATTGATTTTTTTGACACTCTAGTACCCATACATACAACTGTTATGTTTCAGATACTATTTTCGAATAGCCCACTTTTCCACGCCCCTATTATTTGTGTGTGTAACGTATGCATCAGTGTTATGAATAAATAAAGCGAGTCTGCTGAAATTAGTTTTTCAAGAATTGTGTTAATTTATTTTAAACTAGATTGCATCATAGGATACGATAGTTCTATCAAAATACAGTCAGCGGAAACGATTATGCTCGAAGATTAGAGCGCACTGGTTTGAAAGCGAGTGAACTAAAACTACATCACAGTATATCAGAACGTCAAAAATATTTGTCATTCAAACGTATATATCTATTACATGAGCAAGAACATTGAAAAATAGTGTTCACTTATTATGGACTCACAAGGGGAGTCGTTCCAAGTGGACACTCTGATTCCAATGAAATTTTGTACATGAGATTTCAAACTCAAACAAAAAAAAAATCATCCGATTTCCAGTAAAATTAGCATAAAAATCTGAGCAAACGAAAAAACAAAACAATATTTCTGAGAACAATCAGAACTATGAGTATTAAACAATATATCAATGATTAGAGCGCACTGGCTTTTGTAACTTAATTAAACTACATTGCATCATAGGACAGGATAGAGATATCCATTATTGAAATACAGTTAGCGGAAACGACTTTGCTCGAAGACTAGAGCGCACTGGTCTGAAAGCGAGTAAACTAAAATCACATCGCACTATATCAGGACGTCGAAAATATTTGTTATCCAAACGGATCGGGGAGAGTGGGGCGAAGAGGGCACCTCGGCCAAACAAAAAAAATTCTCAGAAAATTTTAGATTTTTCTTTTTCAATAAAAATTGGTTCCCAAAGAATTTTTTTTTTTTCAAATTTTATTTCCAAAATTTGTCCGGGCGCCCCCTTGCCTCGCTGCCCTCTTTGACCCGCTCTCTCCTATCTATTACATGAGCAAGAAGAAAGTCTACATTTCTATCGTTGGTTCGGGGTCTGCTGACGAACATTCTTAGTCTTTGACTTGCTGTGGGCTGTGAGTAAAGCCAGACTAGGCCGCCCCCTTGTTATTATGGGTATATGTGAAGTAACATCATCCACTGTAGTATTCTCACCTATTTCTTCAAGGTTTTGTGCTCTAGGACAGAGCGTAGATGAATCTGTTTCTAATAATGGAATCTCTTCTACATCTAAAATAAAACAATTACTCATTATTAGACGAGTTTGTTAATCGCCGAAATCCTTGATGCTTTCATGATCACTTTGGCATTGCTAAAATACCTTGTGTACTGGAAATGGTTTATTTATGTAGAAATATTTCTGCATTCACGCGCCAAAGTTTTACCATATTTTTTAGAACATGTACTTTACAATCAAATTTGTATCCTATCGATAAATTGGCGATATGAGTCAATTCGTCTGCGATCGGGACTAGTATCTTCCTCTTTTGTGGAACAGTGGCTTGCTTCTTACGTGCTCCAGCGTGAAGTTGGAGTTTGTCCATTGCTTCCTGTATTTCGACGTCATCCAGAGCATTTGCAGTCTGGGTTTCCAATTTCTCTACTGTGACGCCAAAACCGTCTTGCCATAAGGCATGGAGTGTTTTCAGTGCTTGCACTTTAGCGCTGAAGCTCCGCCCACATGACAAACTTCCAAGGTGCACTATATCTTTCAATATCAGTTGTAAAATTTTTGTTCTCTGTCTGAATGTAATATTTTCATGCGGAACAATTTTGTCCACCACAGTTGTTGGATGAGACATGGTGTTAAGCGAAGTAGGTGACCGAAATATTCTGTGGGTTTCTCTACAATACTCTTTTGTCCACCTACGGGAGCACAACTGTAGGGTAAACAAATCTAAGCCCAGCCTTCTCCGGAATGCGAATATGTGCCTACACGGTAGGAAAGAGGACATCCATATTGGGCATTCACATGTCAGGTCAGTAACTTTTAACATCCTGCTTTTCGATTGGATTGGACATTCATTGATGTCAGCATTTTGGTTCCGAATTGTTACAAGGGTATGGGATTTAATTTCTTTTAAAACTGTAGCACATGGAGCATCCATCAGTGTGTTGATATATTTTTGTTCACAACTATCAGGCGCATACTTAGTATTTACTGTAAGCCCGAAGCTTTTAGATAGTTTTACATCATTTTCAAAATTATGCGAATGCAGCCACGTGAAGAATGTATTCACGAAATCTACGAGAGAACTGTTCTTCTTTACGACTTGCTTGATTTTAGCGTTCATAGATTCCAGTCTATTATTCGTTCGATTTTGTAAGTTTCCGTGAACCATGCTATAGCACGTCCATTCTTCTCTGATTGGATGCCAGTTTTTTTTAAAGTATTCAACCACTGATTGCGGAACGGATTCACAAAATGTTGCATAAATTTATTGGTACTGTTGCTCCGAATCACTGTACGCTAATTGTTGTAGAAATTTGAGAGATAGGTCCTTATCCTCTTTTGAAATTCGCATATGTTCCGTGGTAATCTGACGTGAGAATGTACGTAGCGTGTGGAACAAACAAATATAAACAGGGGTATTGACAAAAATCTCCTGCAAAACATCCCTCTCCAAGAGATCTTCATCCCCCATGAAACAATTTATTTTTGAACATGCCAGGCAATTCTCGTTTTTGAAAGACTGGAGAAACCATCTGAAGGTTTCCCGGTTTTCTTGGGCTAATAATGCAACCGCGGCGACCTCGCTGAGGCAATTGCAGTCTTCTACTACCAAAATCATCACCGTGAGATCTGATTTTAGTAATTTATATGTGCCATCGATAAAAACTATTTCAGGCCATGCCGAAAACGAATTTCTCATATCACTGGTAAAGAAGTAAAGCCCTTTAAAATCATTGTTGTGGTGTAAGATTTTGACAACAGCACCTATAAATAATCATAGTATAAATAACGGTAATTAAAAAATATGGTTTATTGAATTAATTACAAAATATGCTAGTGTTTGCGAGTTTCGTTTCACTGAATACATAATTGTAATTTAATAATTTCTTCAATTCTTGGGAAAGATTCTGCCAGTAACATTGCCTGTCCCCTCCCGAACAAGTCTTATGCACATGGTGCGCGCCTGTGTTGGTTTTGCAGTAGGAAGGGAACTGTCTAGTCTCACCGGAAACTCTTGGTAGGTCAAGAAGAAATTGTTTCAGAATTCAACTATATCTTAATCATATGGGACATAACCGGAGGTATCTGACGTTTTGCAGAATTAGAATTGAAGAACATACATTACTTTCGTTTCAAAGGAATCAATAAATTTAAGTAGCTAGACCAAAATCTCCAACCCACCCTTTTCCTCTAAAAGCTGCACCGCCGTTTTCAGCGTTTGTCGTCTTGGTGTTTAAGACTGCTCTGAATGTTGGTCAAGTCTTTCAAAGGCACATGCTTATTACTCTCGATTGCTAATTTTTCTTGTAGAAGTTTCCGATCGCACCTCAATTTCAGGGAATCGACGACCATTTGATAATCTTTGGGAGATAATCTTTGATTTTCTGGTAGCTTTTCTACCTGTTTGAACGCATTAAAAAATTACCAATCATGAAAGATAATAAAAGCAAATGCAATGGAGATCAGATATCAGCTTTTAGAGTATTTAGAATTATTTCATTCGGCCGTGAGCCAAATCCTTTCTAGCCCCATGTATGGGTGTCTCTCAATTAGTCATACAAACCTACATAGTGCGATTCCTCTTTGAAATAGAAAACGAAAAAAATGCTTGATTAATATTCCAAATAACTTTAATGCACGTATTACGTGAAAAATCGAAATTTTTAAATGTGACATCATATTTGGATGTCCTCCCCCCGTACCCATGTCACATTTTCGGTTACCCCCTCCCGCCCCTTGAGTGATGACGTCATTTATGGACGGCCCCCTTGGCTATAAAAATGTTATCAGTAAGATATAAAGATTGACTAATAGTAAGTTAGGGTAAGATATTCTATTATATTTGATATTTGTATATACAAACCTCTGAGTTCTCATGACCTTCGTGCATTAATTCTAGTGATGTAATTTCTAAGTACTTCTCATTCTTTGTTAGGTGTATCTTGATATTTGCACAGCAGTTGATCTTTCTTGTACTGAACATAAATTTAACACATGTTATACTATGATAAACTAATTTCCGTTCTAGGTATTTTTTTCATAATATTGGCAAAATTGGTACATCATATTGGTGCTTATTTATCGATAAACTACCTTCGATTCCTCTGACCTGTGGATTCATTCCGATATTTTGCGCCACCGAATTTACATGCGTAGTGAATGTATGAGTAAATTAAGGTTTTCTGTACAGTGAACACTACTTTTTCCTCACTGTTTTCCTCACTGTGAACACTACTTTTTCTCTATCTTGGTAACTTTTCAGATATTGTTGAAGCTCCTGGTAGCTACCAAATTGTTGACCTTTATGTGGATCTTTTGCACTACAGGCCATATCTGTAACATTTTTTTTTTCAAACTAACGATAACAGGTATATTAGGGTGGTTTTTAAATGGAAAATTATGTTGGACGGCCGGAAATCAGCTCCGAATGTGGAAAAAATAATTCTCTAATTTTTCCAGATTTTTATTTCGAGCCCTGATTGGCCATTGTTTTCACATGGATATTTTTTTATTCGTCCAAATACTAATTTAAGTAATTTTGGGATTAAAAATTGCCTCGACAAACCTGAATCGAATAATGCACGATAATATTGATATCTCTATAAAGCATAGTCAAGAATCGTATATGGGTATAAAATCGTATATGGTATCTTGGTAACTTTTCAGATATTGTTGAAGCTCCTGGTAGCTACCAAATTGTTGACCTTTATGTGGATCTTTTGCACTACAGGCCATATCTGTAACATTTTTTTTTTCAAATTAACGATAACAGGTATATTAGGGTGGTTTTTAAATGGAAAATTATGTTGGATGGCCGGAAATCAGCTTCGAATGTGGAAAAAATAATTCTCTAATTTTTCCAGATTTTTATTTTGAGCCCTGATTGGCCATTGTTTTCACATGGATATTTTTTTATTCGTCCAAATACTAATTTAAGTAATTTTGGGATTAAAAATTGCCTCGACAAACCTGAATCGAATAATGCACGATAATATTGATATCTCTATAAAGCATAGTCAAAAATCGTATATGGGTTATTTCATACGAGTCGTGGGTGTTTTAATTCAGTTCAATATTTTCTATCTAGGCTAAGAAGCCTACCTTCGAATTGAACAATATCAATTCTAGTACAACATAATACATGTTGATTGAATCTGTAGCGATGGTTTTAATTGTTTTTCGCAAGAATTTCAAACTATTGACAACAAAAAATTAATGACAGAATCAGCTGCAGAACTGTGGCATTGAAATATTAGCACTCATGAGGAATACCTGAAACGGAGGCCTAATGTGACATCAAGTTTACCAATACAAAAAAATGAGCTGTATTGAAAAATAATAAGATGAAAAATCATATCTCTAACGAAAGATAAATCAATAGAAAATAATAAATTAATCGACATAATCACTTTGTAAAATAATGATTTAAATTTTGTCACTCGACCTGTGTGTAATATAACAATGAAACGTATTCGATGCAATCTCGCTGATTTGAATTAAACCCAACTCAAATAAGTATTTTTCGAATGAAAAAAATATCGCGTGCCAACAGGGCCAATCAGGGCTCAAAATAAAGATCTAAAAAAATTAGAGAATTATTTTATTCACGTATAGAGCCGATTTACGGCCATCCAACATTGAAATTCCGAAAAAAAGACCCATACAACGATCACCCTAAAGTACATATATATGTTCATATATCTTGTGTTTCAATTTGATTCAACTTACTTCGGGATCTTTCCGCGTGGCACAGGAATTCATAAATTTTACATGCATAGGCGAGGTTGATTCTGGTGAGTGTTCGGGCTATCGTATCGAATCGTATATCAAACAATCATTTCCGAGCCAGAATCAAACTCGCCATGTGTACCTAAAACCATGCCATGCCTTTAATTCGTGGAATAGAGTAATTTTTGTTCCGAATTCGGAAGGATTATTTTTCAAATCTCTTATCTTTTTTCCCCCAGAGTTAGTATATGATTTTGACAGATTAATCTAATCTAGGCACATGGCCTCACGAAATTTCCCGAGTTGCATGATTCCGAAAGATTCCCTGTAATAGGTTGCTATCCATTATTTTTACGTCACCGCTACTCTGCGGATAATTGAATATTGTACGTTTTCACCTACCTGCAAATGGACCCCTTGACCACTGCTGATGGTTAGTTTATTTTTAACCGAATTATGTTACTACACGTTCTCGCAGCGCAACAACTTTCAACGTAGTTTGAACTCTCGGGGTAAAGTAAAATCTTCGAAACAACGAGAGGGAATCCCGTGAGATTTTACGAACGCGAAGAGACGACAACCCCGGTCAAGTTAGTTCCATTCCGCCTCAATTGTACAGTAATGTTCATTAATGGCTTCGCGGTGGCTAACTGTTTTTTTTGGACTTTTTCGGAAATGAGACTCCATTCAAGTCGTATTTCATGTGCCGATAGTCGAAATTATAATAACAATAATTATGACCCCTTATAAAAATAATATAATATTATTTTATTGATTGTATCCAAAAAAGTCCGAAAAAAACAGTTAGCCACCGCCAAGCCATTAATGAACATTACTGCCCCTAGTGATTCTAGCTCTCCTAACTTATACTCCATAGTCGAATCCATAATTTGGACTGTCTACTTTGTGTCTAGCTAGGTATTCATAAAGTTCGGATTCTCCCCAGTCCCCGTGACGTAAAACTTTTAGAACACAGTTTGGACTGCAGGTCTGTACCAGATTGTTCAAGCAGCCACGTGAGGCTATAAAGTTTTTTGCACAGAACAGAAGACGAAGAAGATTAAGAAGCAGCAGCCGCGTGTGAAAATTGGATGAACAGTGAAAATTGTCAGTAAAATCGCCATCATCAGTTGCAGTAAGTTTCGATTATTGTTCTTTTATTGGTTTTCGTCTCAATGGAAATCATATTAGATGATATGACATACTATGTTTTCTAGATGACAGACGAATTAGACGTGAAGCAACAATTCGAAAGTTATGAGGCTTTCCGAATATGCCTCGATAGTTATGAAAACAAAACAGGATACAAGTTTTCAGTTAAAAATAGTCAAACGATAGAAAAATGTAAGGTCAAAGGACCGTTCAAATCAGGCCTAATATATTATGAAAGACACTACAGGTGCCAGTTCGCAGGAAAGTTTACAACAAAAGGAGCTGGAATTCGAAATTGCAAGTATCAAATGTTATATTTTCTACTTGGTGAAAAGAAATTTGCCACGGTGTGCACCGCAGTATCGTACAATTATTGTTACAATGTTGCAATTGTACGTTGTGACCCCCCTTTCTATTATTTTTTAAATTATTGAGACATATGATTCGAAATAATTCTTTGTAATCTTTAGTTAAGGGCTTAGAGATTATCTCGACTAACACGATTGTTACAGTATTCGATAGTATTCCAAACACGTTGATGATTTCTAGATATCGAATTATACTGTTGTGTATCAATTTATTGATTGCAGAACTATCAAAACAGGATGTCCAGCCGAAATTAAGTTTCGAGCACGAGATAAAAAATGCTTAGAGATCACAAAGTTTGAATCTGAGCATAATCATAATGTTTTACAGGTAACTAAATTTCAGATTATTCGAAATTTCTCTTGATTGCAATTTTATTTGACAATTCGTAATCACCCGATTTCTAAAGATTGCTGAAGATAGACCATCGTACCATCCTAATGCAAGACCAAGGATCATGGATAAAAGCGCTGAAAATCCAGATGATCATAGTTCAATCGACGAACCAGAACAACAGGAGGACTCGCGTATATCATTAGGTAATGTGAAAACCACTACCTTACCCTAATGCGTAAGCAGGCTGAGTTCTGATAAATTACATTTTTAATTAAATTACCCATTCAATTACGCATTACTTTTATGTACTTTTTGCATTAATCAGAGCAATTCTGTGGAAAATCACACGCCCAAAGGCAGGCTAATGGGAAACGCCTGAATTGAGCAGATCAAACATCGACGATTGGGTTTCATTTATTTCGAGGGAAATAAATCGTTGATGTTTGATCTGCTCAATGCTCAATTATTTCCCACGAAATAAATAAAACCCAATCGTCGATGTTTGATCTGCTCAATTCAGGCGTTTTCCGTTAGCCTACCTTTTAGGCGCGTGATTTCCCAGAGAATCGCTCTGTATAGTATGAATTTAATTTGTAATTAAACTTATTCTTATCACACATTACAAATGTAATGGGTAATTAAACTTATTATCATTACAAGTTTCAAGTGTAATGTGTAATTGAACCCATTCCATTTCCATTAGACATTACATATTTGATGGCTAGGTAATCAAACTTATCAACAGATTTGAGTTGAGAATGATGATGAAATTGAAGTATGTAACGTTGACGTAACAGAATTTTCAGAAAAATGTACTATTTCATGGCTCAAATGTTGTTAGAGTTGCTAGATAGACGAGGTATAAGGGGTGTTGTCACTCAAACCGGGAAATGATGCACGTACTTTGCTTTTTTTTTTTTTACCCATTCAAGTCACGAAATTAAGAATTTTGTTCCATTAGTTTGTTGCGTTAACTTTACAAACTTTCAATAAGTCCCTTCATGTTGTGGATCAATAATATTATTTTTCAATCGAAGTATAAATTATTTTTCTGGTTCTTGAATCTTTTCGTTGCTCTTGAGGTAACTAGCAACTAGAGATGTATTTGATACCTATAGGATTCTCCCGATTGTTCACTTTTTCCTGATATTACTTTTTTGTAGTACCATAAGTTCTACCAATTTGCTACTATTATTTCTCTAATTATTCAGAATACTATTCGATCTGTCAAGCAATCGGAAAATTGGGATCAAAATGTTGCTACCACAATATTAAGATATAAAGGGTGATCCAGAATTCGTGACGAATCGCTTGAGGGTTTAATTCTGCTAAAATTGGGATTGAAAGTTCCCCGCGTGGTTTGGGGATTTGCGACTTGCGATGTCACATCAATAATTACACTCATATGTAGAAAATTATTTTAAATTTACAAAGAGAAGCATGCATTACCATGTCTACATTGGTAGCTTTTTATTCTTGGCAAGTTGAAGTAGATCTTTCAACTGTAATTATTTCCGGTATTACGTAAGGTTGCTTTACAGGCATGTGTATTTTCTACTATGTTAGCCCCTGTGTATGGGAATAGTCTCGCAGCGTAGATTTTCGACTTCGGAGAGTTCTCTGTGATCCACACAATAGTACAAGAGCTTCAAAGTTAAAGCACATCATGTTATTAGTAGAGTTACAGAGAAGAGCAACAGAGTAAGATTACTTGTAAAGTCGATGTAGGGTCCCATATAATTAGTCATTGTTTTCATTTCACATTTAAAACAAAATTAAAAGCTTATCTCGCGGACATCAACCTATTCCAATCAGAAATGTTCATTTCGGACTCTTGACATACCCAAGCATTTCTCCAGAAAATCCATCTTCCACTGTTTGACAGCGAGTTCGAATTTTGCACGTTATTTTTATGTATTCAACATATTGAAATTGTAACAAAGAGATTGTAAAATTTCGATTTTTTCATCATAAATTTAATTTATTGTTATAGGTGTGTGCGAAGAAACATCTACCAACGATAGAAGCAAGTTCGACATAGAAAATATGACCGTCGTTTTCCAGAACTCTACACTCCAAACGAGTGATGAGCCCTCTGCTTCTTGCTCGGTTTCAACTCCCAGAACTACATCTGAAGTAGGTAAGTACAACACATAATAATGTATCAGAGACAGCAAGAAATTCAATACTGACAGAATCACATTCAATAGAACATCCAACATCACCAGTGGATACACCTGAAGATTTAGGTACAATTGGAGAGGACTTGAAGGCAATGCTAGAGTACATTGATAAATTGAAAGGAACCCCGTCGGATTCAGCTAGTAAAACTGCCTCAGAAAATTTGAACGTGATTGGCATAGAGCATACAATAGACGCAGTTGAAAAGACTGAAAAAAGCGACTCCTTTTTGGAAATGAAGATGCCAAGAGCTCGTAAAGGAAAAGGCTGCCCGAAAGGTGCAAGATTAAATGCAGTAGGACTCCCCAGACGTAAAAATATTCCTCTTCAGTTCTCCAAAAAGAAGACGAATGCCAAAGCATATGACATGTGAGGTTGGCTATTCTCGGATGAAGTGCGAGAAGCTGCGTACAGTTGCGAGTATCTGTTATTAAAAGACGATGTCGAATTAGCAACGCAAAATCTAAAGGACGCATTCAACGATGAAACGGTCGACATTGATATTATCAAAATTTACTTTGAAGGGAATGCTTTCAACCTGTTGAAAGAAGCAGTGGTCGAGAAAAGGAAGCTTGGTTCCTGGATATGTGGAGCATGCTATGAACCGATAGTTGATGATGACAAAACGACGAAATTTTTCATCATGTGCGATAACTGTCTCGATTGGAATCATTCACACTGTGTTGGACTTTCACGAAGACCAAAATCTTGTTGGTTTTGCCATAAATGTTCGTCCACCTAACTTCCACCTCCAGATGTCACTAACAAGAAGAGTTACTATAAGTGGACACTCCGATTTTCATAAAATTCCTAGGTATTCACATAGATAGTACTTAGTGCACTGATGCAAACGGTATACAGGGTATTTCTTTTAACTCTCTACATACTGATGTAGTGTGTAGGGGTTGCCTAGACAAGCATTTTGAGGTAAGACACCCAAGATCGGAAACTCATTCCAGCGGCTGTGGAGGGCTTTGAAGATTTTGGTACCGCGTGCTTGTTCATAGTGTAATGAATCAGATGTGATCACTTTCGACCCAACGTTTTATTCAGCCGTAGACAAGAGTACGAAGTTCTTGTGTGAAATCAATAAAACGATGAACTTGGCAATAAAAAAATAACAAAACAATTTCTGGTGTTTATGAATAAAATTTGAAAAAATTATGGAAAACGAAAAGCCCAAGTGTGCAAAACCCCAATTCGTTTTGCATAACTTTTTCAAATTCTGTTTAAAAGTACCGGAAATTGTTTTGTTACTTTTTTATTGCCAAGTTTATCGTTTTGTTGATTTCACGCAAGTACATTTGTACTGTTGTCTACGGCTGAATAAAATGTTGGGTCGAGAGTGATCACATCTGATTCATTACACTATGAACAAGCGCGCGGTACCAAAACCTTCGAAGCCCTCCACAGCCGTCGGAATGAGTTTCCGACCTTGGGTGTCTTACCTCAAAATGCTTGTCTAGGAAGCCCCTAGACACCCTATCCGTACGCACAGAGTTAAAAGAAACACCCTGTATAGACATTCGGGCAGTAGAGCCTTAGGCTCAGACTCACCTTCATACAATGTGAGTCGAAAAACCTAGTCAAACTCCTTAGAATCAATCGATTTACAATTTTTTCGATCGAGTATCCGTTAAGTCCGCTTTTTCGGTCGTGTTTCGCGGCCGTAAAGTACGTCTTCACGGACACGTATTTTTAGGAACGCGTGTCCGTAAAGTCGTACTTTACGGCCGCGAAACGGCGAAGAGGCTTCGTACTTCACATATACTCGATAAAAAAATGTTGTTCACAACTCGGCCGTAAAATCCTAGTTTGAGGCCCAGGTACGAAAAATACTATAACTAAACATTCAATATCTACCCCCTTGTGTACCCATTTTACTAGAAATCTGATGATTCTGCTAGGCTTTTAGGTTCTACTGTGCAGGGGTGGGCCTGTCTCTTAGCTCTACTGCCCAAATCTCATATACAAAATTTAATTAAAATCAGAGTGTGCACTTGGAACGACTCCTCTTGTGAGTCCATAATAAGTGAACACTATTTTTCAATGTTCTTGCTCATGTAATAGATATACGTTTGGATGACAAATATTTTCGACGTTCTGATATACTGTGATGTAGTTTTAGTTTACTCGCTTTCAGACCAGTGCGCTCTAATCTTCGAGCAAAGTCGTTTCCGCTAACTGTATTTCAATAATGGATATCTCTATCCTGTCCTATGATGCAATGTAGTTTAAGTTACAAAAGCCAGTGCGCTCTAATCATTGATATATTGTTCAATACTCATAGTTCTGATTGTTCTCAGAAATATTGTTTTGTTTTTTCGTTTGCTCAGATTTTTATGCTAATTTTACTGGAAATCGGATGATTTTTTTTTTGTTTGAGTCTGAAATCTCATGTACAAAATTTCATTGGACTCAGAGTGTCCACTTGGAACGACTCCCCTTGTGAGTCCATAATAAGTGAACACTATTTTTCAATGTTCTTGCTCATGTAATAGATATATACGTTTGAATGACAAATATTTTTGACGTTCTGATATACTGTGATGTAGTTTTAGTTTACTCGCTTTCAAACCAGTGCGCTCTAATCTTCGAGCATAATCGTTTCCGCTGACTGTATTTTGATAGAACTATCGTATCCTATGATGCAATCTAGTTTAAAATGAATTAACACAATTCTTGAAAAACTAATTTCAGCAGACTCGCTTTATTTATTCATAACACTGATGCATACGTTACACACACAAATAATAGGGGCGTGGAAAAGTGGGCTATTCGAAAATAGTATCTGAAACATAACAGTTGTATGTATGCGTACTAGAGTGTTTCAAAAAAATCAATGTTCTTTTCAAAGAAGTAGAATATGCCAGCTTTGGGGCGTCACAACAAACCCCCCTTTCCCTCCTTTCCCTCCCCCTTGGCGCCATACTTCCCCCTCAAGGTCGTCTGGACTTCCCCCTCGAGGTCGTCTAGACTCCCCCCTCAAGGTCGTCTGGACTCCCCCTCGAGGTTGACCGTTGACGAGGGGGTGTCTCTGTCCCCTGTCCCCTCGCTATTTCCGCCCCCTCCGCCCCGCGCTGTATTTACATGAGGGGTCGTGTCTCGCTAAAATTTTAAATACGCTACCCCCTTCTTACGACTATAAGGATGGGAGGATCGGGTACAAGATTACAAGATGCAATGACACGGCAATATTCACATGAATGCTATTTTTATTCAAATCTCAAGTATACACGAACGGGTGTGAGACAACTTGTTTTCTTAACCCTATGAGTAAATACAATTTCATCCAAATCTCAGGTTATATATATTGGCCTAAGTGGTATCTTAACACTATGAGTACACACACACACACGCACGCAATTTGTGTTTATTCAATACATTGGTGGGATTTTATGCAAAGGTAGGTGATAACTTAATTCTACGAGTACAATTTTTTATTCATATGCTCATTCGAGTGGTTCTAAAAATATTGTGTTGGAGTAATTCTACGACTTAGCTTTATTTTTTAATTTATATTTCCCAGAGGTACAATACTGTAGGCAACTGCTGGGGATGAAATTCCGAGAGCTTGAGATCTTGCCCTTGCCGATTAACTTGTTATAAAATGTTCGGGCGATGGTGTCATTCTTTTCATAGTCGTCAGTAAATATATCGAGAAACTGGCACAAAGTACTGCCAGCAGCCATAAAATAAATAAACATAATAGAGAAGTGTCCACATACGTCAGAAGAAAGGCTCTGCAGCTGCCTGTCGTTGCAGCGGTATTGCCGGCAATTTCTTCGGAGTCTTCGCATATGCTCAGGGATGGGGGGTGGCAGTCCAAAACTGTCAAAGTAGGTCCCCTGTCCGGTGGGGGTGACGTAAAATGCCACCCAATGGGAACCTGGGCGTGTGTGGTCATCGATGTTGGAGACAATAGCTGTCGGGTATGTCCAAACCAAGGGTACTCGGTCGGCTGCGAAAACCCCGCACGGGATCGTATGCAACATCTGTAGGGCCTGCAGAATTTGTAGACTGTCCATATCCCTCGTCTTCGGATACGGTCATGCCTCGCAGTGATGGCGTCGTAATTGAATATAGCTCAAGTTAGTCGAGAGCTTCGGAGATGCCGCCTATGGATCCTTCTTCGTCTTCCGCCTCCTCCGGATATTCCAATTTCTTTGGTATTATACCAGGCGTTGGCGGTCTATGCTCAACAGAATTTCGTCGCAGAGATGACTTTCTTTCAGGCCGAGGTGGAGGCTGTCGTTTCTCGTTTTTCGTCGGTATAGGTGGTGGTGCAGCCAGCTGATCTTGTTGTTCTACTGTCGAGACGCTACGTTCGCCGTTCCGACACTTACTGTCGATCGGTGTCCTCGATTGGAAGATATAGTTGAACCTGTCGGAGGCTGACTCGACGCGAGGGCTGTGGTCGTAGGTTTTGAGAAACTTGCTGGTTGCTAACCATTTGTTCAGCTTAACGGCATTGTTTACCGCACACGTGTAAAGTTCTTCCTTTTTCACGCCGTGAAATAAACAATATTCCGGCGTTGCTTCCATCTTGGCAAAACT
Organism: Tenthredo scrophulariae; assembly: GCA_963978835.1. Taxonomy (NCBI): domain Eukaryota; kingdom Metazoa; phylum Arthropoda; class Insecta; order Hymenoptera; family Tenthredinidae; genus Tenthredo; species Tenthredo scrophulariae. The sequence continues at coordinate 30,639,537 of OZ022227.1, forward strand.
AGGGCAGTTAAAGTTTTCCAAATTTACGATTTTCCGTGCTGTCGCTTTTGCCAGGTATCTAGCCTTCTCGTAGCCCCGAGTCAGAATACGGTGAGCAGTGCAAGCAATTTCCCTCAGATAACTATTCAATTTTCGTAGCGAGATGTCACCCTCGAACCACTCGATCCCGTGATGATAGCAGGTTACGTGATTATTACGGGTCTGGTCAATGGAATGCAGATCTTCAAACGGGTGCGGTGGCTCGACAATCCAATGCGCGGTGTGACTTTCCTCCAGAGTAAGCACCGTCACTTCTTTCGGTATAAATTGTCGCTCGATGTCGTGAAATCCTTGGATATCAATAACGTAATCCATATTTACCGCTTGACGTACGATGGTGAACGAATCAAAGGTTGGCACTAGACTGATCATCACGGTGATGGCGCGCGGCCTTTTAATCTCACCCCCGAGCTCTTGATCGTAGCCCTTACCGCTTCGAGGACTCTGCTCCTCCCCCGTAGCGGACACCTGGCTGGCCGGTGACGTGTTATTTTCCCCCCTAGCCGACGTTGGGATTCGTTTAACCGCCGAAATCCGCAATGACCTGGCGGGCGGCATTCACTTCGATAATATTATCGAACTCTGCGTAAACAGTTAATGGTTTCTTTCAAAGCTTCGTCAAAGCGCACTTCAATTCTCAGGGTACCGTGCTTGATGAGAGACCAATGCGACGGACAGTTAGCTGAGAGATCCGGGGTCAGGTCGAAAGCCATTAGGCAGAATCCTTTAGGGTAACTTGTCCTGCTGATTCCGTTTCCCTCGTTGAGAAAATGTATACCGGTCTCCGAGAACAGGGAGTGATAGGCCTCAATGTACAGGTTGCTCGTCACTCCGTCTTTCTTGAAATTCGGCTGTAAAGGTTTTGAAGGGACCTGTACCCCATCGACGTACAGTGACAAATAGTTCATGAGAAAATTTTGGAAATTGAACGGATTTAGTTTCCTGTCTCCGTTGAAAGCCTTGTTGCTGACGCAACCTAGTATCACGCGTTTCGGTAGTTGACCAAGTATAACGTTGTCCAGCGTCTCTGCCTGTACGCTTGCGTGAATGGTAAAGGATTTCACCTCCACTCTGGTCACAGGGTACTTTGCACTACCTTGAGCGAGTGTCCGCGCATGGGCCAGTAAAATTCCAGGACTGATCTCGACGCGCCGTACCAACAACGAGGTTTCGACGATGTGAAGACTATGCAGGGGCTCCAGCTCCATTATGCAAAAACTGTCTCGCGATCTCACGAGTCGTAGTCGCAGCTCTACACCGTTGAGTAGAAACTTTTCTTGGTTGAAGACGTCGCAGTGAAGATGACCGATCAGATCCACAACACGACCGTTATTCATTATAGCCTTGCGTGCAGCATACCCGCCACCCACACCCTCCTCGTCAACGTCCCCTGTGTGGTTGTCCGATGCCGATTTACCGTAGCCACTCCACAAGCCGGCAGTAAGATGCGATTCCTTTGCGTGTGGTGCGTAATTCAGTAGTGTCTCTATGTAGGAACGATAAGCGTACGAGTTGTTAGTCGGTGAGACTAACTTTTGATTGATAAATACGTCAACCTGACTGAACATAGAGTGAAGCAGATTGTTCACGGGACATAGCCACGGCCGCTGCTGATCTGCGTCATTAGGCTCGATCGTTCGTCGAAATCGTACTCGTACGCTGAGCATAGTGTGCGCCAGATCGATGTACTCGTCACCGTGCCCGGGTACGAGAAATTCGATTGGCGAATCATCGGTTATAACGATGATACGGGCTTGTAGTGAACCCACTGACCACCCTCGATGGATGTTTGCGTCGGTGGTAAGGTGAAAAGATCCAGCTCGGATTTCATACACTCCATCGAGTGAGCGTGTAAAAACGCCATTGATTGCTTGTTGACATTGTTACCGATGGGAAGAGATTAACGGGGTCCAAAGATATCGGTAATTGCCCGCTTTTTTGGTCGCCTTCCACTTTTGTCAGTTGTCCCACGCCTGGTTTTGGTGGTTGTCTTCTTCTTCGTCTTCTTTCTCTTGTTAGTTCGGGTAGACGGGCGTCCGGCGACGAGTCGTTTCAGACGGGTAAGCGTTAACTGACGCTCTGTACCTGCGGTCCCTTTTTTATATCCAGATCCCTTCATTAGTGCATCAACTTTTTCCTCGGCCTTTTGTTGCAAATTACTACCCGATTCCTTCACCCGTGTCTTGAACGCCTGTTTGAACGGTTTATGATTCCGCATGTCCGATAATAGGTTGGCACCGTTGCGTAAAACCTCTTTTCCAATGGCCTGAGCCCCTCTGGCTAACAGCGGTAATACTCTACGAAACAAACCTCCGAGAAGACTACCGATACCGTGTCCTCGCTGATGCGCCGCGCCGCGGTAGAAATTTTCCATACCGCCGCCGCCGAGCTGCGCCTCGTAATGATCGATATAATGAGCCATCTGAATTTGTGCCTAATTTTTATTTTTCTCTCTGTTTTCGTTCGTCGTCGTCTTATTCTCCTTCTTCTTCTTCCTCTTCTGCCTCGAAGAGGCAGATCGTCTTATTGCTGAATATGTCGGAAGTGCAGTGTAGTCGTCAACGTCCCGTACTCGAATGGCATAGGTTCACCGGTATGCGTTCTGATATTGATTTCAATCGTGCGGAAACTTGTAAGCATCAGAGGCAGATAGTGCGGCGGCGAGAGAACTCTCATTTCGGACTCCCCGTAAACGGAACGCTCTTTTCCGCATGCTTGGACAACTCGCAACAGGGGGGCGTAAACGTCCCCGACTATCCGCGGTTCCACGAGGTCGCAGTAGACGAACATCAGGCACGAGGGTATCCTGGCTGGATGCTGTATCTCCACTTGAGGTTTACCCCTCGACACGACGTGCACCCTTGGTCGTATCTCCGTCATCACCGTTGGATATTCATCCCGCGCCGCGTTGTTTGCCGCAATGGTGAGCGGATAATGAATCTCGGCAAGTCCAACCTCCCAGACACCGGTCAACTCGATTGACCGCGGTAATTGAGTTATGTAGCAGCAGGTACGATTTTCCGGAAAAAATCGCATCGAACTATTGCTCGGTAGAGTAATATAAAACTGATCGCCCGTCATGACGTCCGATCGTTTCGGGAAGTGTGAATCGTATGGCAAACGCACCCCTACTGAATCCTCGCTCCTTGACTCGCGCAATTTTGTCAAACCTGTCAATTTTATGCTGCGTGTTCTCCCTCCACCCGCTGAAGTTCAGGCTCGTAGAACGCACCGTCGATCTCCTCACCAGTGAGATCCTCCAACACGTAGACGAGCGGCGAGCGCGCTAGTACGCGACGAATCTTGAAAAGTTCTTCGCTCCAGTTTGCCACGTAGCCTTTCTCGAACGTACCCTTAGTTCTGCTGATCCGTACATAGTCGTTTTTGCGAAATCTCGGCTCACCCGCGGAACGGGGTGGGTATCGTCTCTGCATGTGGGCGCGCGCATCCGCTGCGTTGCGAAGCGTCACCTCCGACGGATCCATTCCACTGCTCGAGTGAACACTTCCGTTGTAAGCTTGTACAAACTGAGGTAGGACATCAACGTAGCGGCGCGTCTTCTTGTGCGTAAAGTAACGCCACAGTCGTTCCTTGAGCGTGCGATTGAACCGCTCGACGATAGCTGCTTTTATGTCAGGGTTGCGGGTGGTTCGGTACCTTATTTCGTTGTCGGCGAGTATCTTCTGAAAGGCGCTCCCGACAAACTCCTTACCCTTGTCAGTCTGCAGCAAAACGGGTCTACGTGGCGTTGTGCTCAACACGTGTAGAAATCCCTCGGCCACGGCTGCAGCAGTCTTGCGTTTTAGTGGGACCACCCACGCGTACTTGCTCAAGACGTCGATGACAACCAATAGATATCGGTAACAGTTGTTGTGTTTTTTCACAGAGCTCAGGTCAGCCAGATCGGCCTCCCACACGTCGTCGATGTTGGAAACGTTTTATCTTGCGCGTGGAAATCTTCTACGCACAGGCTTGTGCAGTGTATAGGCCTCTTGGGCAGCCAGCCATTTTCTAACCAATTCACGACTCGTATCTCCGTGTGCGGCCCGTTCGAGTCTTCGAGCCCCTGCGTACCCCGCGGGATGAGAGGCGTCGTAATACGTTTTCTCCAGTATTTCCATTATTTTTTCAGTCGGAGAGTCCTCCACCGGAGTTTTCCGGCGGCGATTTTTGCACGTTTCTCAGCGCTGGAACGATCGCGTGAAAGTCTTATATCCCCCCGACGATCGAACGATGCAGGTGTTTCCCCTCCGTAGTCGTAAACCTCGTTCTCACCGGAACCCCCGTCGTGGTCCGCTAATCGTCTTCTCCGTCTCAGGTGCGGAAGTCCACTGGGGGTGTGGTCGAGCTCGTTCCTCGTTGAAGATGACGATGCGAGCCTCGAGTTCGAGATATCCGCGATACTTTCATTGTCGAAGGCGCGTATATCTTTCCAAAAATTATCGTTTCCCACGTATTTCCGCGGGACGTTAAGCGAGTGAAGAAATCGTGCAAACGGTGCTCGGCCCACCGGGTCGAAGGTTTTTCTGTTGCGCATAGTGTGGTTTACTAGGAGGACGATATTCGTACCTGGTACCGGTACCCCGTCGAGCGAGATTGCCCCATCGGTGTTCCAGGTCAACCGTGTCGAAGCGCCGCTCAGCATGTCCATCAGGAGTTTGGCCTTTGCGTTGAACTTGGCAGGTACGGCCGCAATTATTTTCCTCGCCTGTGTCGCTTCTCCTTTTTCTTCTTCTTCTTCTTCTTCTTTGCTTGTTCCGGCGGCCTTGACGTCGGTTTTGAACCGTTCTTTGTTGGCGATTTTTCCGTCCGCATTGTCGGCCTTCTCGTAAACATCCACTCGCAGTGGTTTTCGCGACTCGTTTGCAAAGAACAGATAACGCTGCAGAGCCTGCTGATAAAGTTTCCACTTTTCCGCGTCATCCTTTGTCGGGTGTTTCAAGATATTGTTCATCTCCCCATCGAGGCCGGATACGGGATCAGTGGGAACAGTAGAATCAGTTTTAATCGTTGGCGATACGGCCGTACCCACGCCGTCGCCGACACGCCGTTGAAATCTCTCGATCGTTTCCATCGGAATCAAAACTATCTTCTTAGCCCGCTCCATCTCCAGCTATCGTCTCGAAAATAGGCTAGAGGCAAGAGTTTGGAGTATCGGTCCGAGCAGTAGAGTTAAAAATCCGTTTCCCCGCTGAACGAGTATTCGTTTTTTGGTTTTCCAGCTGCCGCGATTACCGGCCAATCGACGAAGGGTCTGCTTGTGACGGACGAGACGTGCCTTCTGCGCGCTGGACAACGCCACGTTACACTCCAAGGTGTTCAGTGCACACTCGCAAATATTCTTTATCAATGAGTTGTCCGCCGTACGCAGCAATGCTTTCCTCTGCGTGGGGTTCAATTTGTGCAGCGCGTGTAAAGCGATGGTATTCGTCTTGCAAAAGTTGGCGTGTCCGCCGTGCCGGACAGTGGTGCGGGATCCTCGCGGCATTACAGCTGAACGACTGGTAGTCTATGGGCGTTGCCGCTCTTTATATCCTTCCGAGGAACGTAGACGTACTGTTTCTCATCCGAGGGAAATATGCTGGTTCGGAAACGACAATTTTCTGGCGTCGATTGCTTCAGATCGAGCAGTAAATAACCGTGCGGGACAGCGGTGGCGTCCTGATAGGCCTCTTGAAGGAATCGCGGATCCTCCGGATAGACTTGTCGCGCGAGATGTTGAATCTGTCCGCGATCCCGGGGATTTTTGAAGAAAACTATATAGTTCGCGTTAAGAGAGATATCTCGTTGTCCGTGTCCCTGATGAAAGAGATTCTGGGTAATGTAGAAGACGCTGAGATTCTTGTGATGACAGACTTTGGTGAATAGGTCGACGATTACGTTGTTGGACGCCTCACGCATAAGATCGTCAATCACCAACAACTTGGGCGACTTGTCACCGTCGTAATCGCTGTGCTGCGGCAGACCCTCGCGGTACTCTATCCCGTTGCCCGACTCGTAAAGCGGTTGCCACTCGTCAAAGTACCAGATGACGCGACTGAATTTAGTCTCGCACATCTTCTTGCTGTGACGCAGAAAATTTTTCACAAAGTTCGACTTTCCACAGCCCGATGGCCCGGCTACGATGGCTGAGAACGGATGCTTCCAACGAGTGTCCATTATCGTAGTTGCTGCGTTGCGATTAATTTCTTGTACACGTTCTGCAAAAAGTCGGAGAAATGAAATATAAATCTGCGATGGGAATCGAAACACTAAACTACCCTCTTGATGAGCTCATCCCGGCGGCGGCGGCGGCGCGGGGCCCGCTGCGTGCTGGCTACCAGTTGATACCAGCACGCGCGCGCGTGACGTCCGTTGGACGAGCCAAGTACCGCGCGCGGGGGTGCGTGCGTGTCAAGCTCGTTCGTACGCACGCGCGCGCTGTGTTATGAGCTGATAGTCAGCGCGCCCCGCGGGGCCAGTGAGCTGATTTAAAAAATTTTTCTCGTATACATGCTGAACTAGATATTTCACATTTATTCATCAGAAATTATTCCCTGTTCGTTTTACCTGTTCAACAGCCTTGACGCCGCGTTCAAGCGGCTATTTTCTTGTCGTTGTCCCTTGGTGTCTTTTCAGCTTATACGCCAATCGTTCGCGGTGGGGCGTCCGTCCGACGGGCTGTCTGCCAGGTATCTGTCTGTCTAGCTGGCTGTCCGTACACCGTTTCGTCGAGCGAAGTAGTAAGAGAGAGAGAGAGAGAGAGAGAGAGAGATAGAGAGCGTGAAAGTGGGCCAGAGGGTCGCACCGCCCTGTTTATTGCCTACGGTTCGAGTTATACACCCTACGCGCGGTAGCCGTAGGGTAGCGTATCAAAGTTACCTGCCAAACAACGTCTTTTGAGGAATACCGGCCTGCAGATTTTCTTTTCAGTACGCGTCACCACTTCGCGCGTTGCGGTTGTGCGAATCGCACGGTACTTCACTTCGATTGGATTCGCCCCCTCAACTACCATCCGGCGAATGGATTCGAAATTCACTCGGCTACCGACCGTGTAATTTAACGTAATTCCTTTTACCTTGCACACTTCGACCTCTTCACCGTCCGCACGACGTACGATAAACGCGTAAAATTTCGGACCACCTGAGACGAAGGCTCGGATGTAACTTCCGTCACCGTAAGCAGTCAGTTCGTCCGTCAAGTCTCCCAAAAAGTTACCAGTCGGCGGCTCGTACTCTTTGCGGGTAATGTCGCGTATGTAAATGACAGAATCGGTGTCGTAATAGAGAACACGGCGGTCGAGCTTTTCTAGGTAGGAGTAAAGCTTCAACCGTGCCTGAGCCGTGGTGTAGGCGGCTATTACCGCGTTGGCCAGCGGCGAGGGACCGACGCTGTGACCCGCGTATGCCCACCTGACGTACAACACGTTCTCGTTGACCGTCAGCAGATGCTGCAATTCGATCTCGGGATCGGTCATCAACTCGAGCAGTTGCTGGCGGGTTTTGACGATGCTTGTTTTCGTCAGATTCTCACGTTGACCAAACTTGCCCCAAAATGAGTTCAGACACAGTTTTGAAACAGATCGCAGCCCAGGATTTTTCTCAATTCTCGCGTCGTCCAGGCGTATACCTTCGACTCGTTCGTACTCGGCGAGGTAGCGTGCCCGCGTTACGTCGTCGACGCATTCCGCAGGCCATCCGCTCGCCTCCTGCTTCATTTTCAGAAATGTGTCGATGTAGCCTGCGAATAGGCCGCCTTGTCGAGTGACGGGGTCGAAGGAAGTAACGTCGTAGTGCCAGATCTCTCGCACGCTCAAGATTTCGTATCCCATTTCTACGGCCTTTTGCAACTCGAGCGATACCCAGGTACCCTCAAACTGTCTGTCCTTGCTATTTTCGTGAGGGCACTCGTTTTGTTCGAAATTCAGGCAACAGGAATAACACAACGCAAACATAAGCTTTTCGTGCATACGCAGAGGTAGCACGGGGTGATACAGATTTCGCGGCGGTAAGATGCGACACTTGATCAAACCCTCGACACGCGAGATGTCCTTGCCGGTCGGACCCGTCAGGAACTTACTCGTCGCCTACGTAAACGGTCGGATGACCAACCGGGAACCGCCCGTTCTTGCAAACCCACGGGTACAGGGAACAGACGTCCACGTAACGAATCTGCTCCATCGCGTCGGCTGAGATCTGTCGGTAACGCAATGTATTACCGGTACGTCCACCATAGAAAGCATCTCGTGGATTCAAAGCATCGCTACCGTCCGTACTCGCGGTCAAGGGGTAAAGCGCTAAATATTGCCGCATATCCTCATTTTCGGCGAACTCCCGGTCAAACGCGCATTCCCAAATTTCCGTTACACTGTAGCCCAGCTGCTTCATCCGCGCGGTCTTGGCGAGTGTTTCCTCGGCGCGCGCGTCAAGTGTGACACCGTTCACGAGTCGTCGATCACGATTGATACGGAAGCAGCGACGACACCCGTGAAAGAAACATCCGTGAAATTCTAGCACGTGTCTCGCCCCGTCACCGTCGACATAGTAACCGTCCACGCGTCGTCCAGTTTCAGGTATACGATATTCTCGAGAGCGTCCGGCGTGCAATAGGGTGACTCCTAGCTCCCGCTCCATCTAAACGAGCCACTTTACAGCCTTTTGAGACTGCCGGTCGGCTAGTCTGTAACCCCCGGGGGGTAAGATCCCTATACGATCCGGTTGTAAAAATTTTTTGCGGAACACAGCCGAGCAAGCCGACACTATTGTGGTGCTTTCGGTGAAAGGGCATACACCACCGCGCTCTATAAATATCGCCCGGAACGCGATGCAAGCGCGACGAAGAATATCTACATCCGACTTACAGTACGCCACTAGCTCCAGGTCGAAATGAAACGTGTAATTTTTTGCCACAGCCTCGTCGTACCAGACATAGAATGCCGCTCGCGCTGCACTACTCATACTGTCCGGTGCGTAGAATCGCGCTGCGGGGAGCGGTCCCACGTAACCGATATTTTCAGGCGTATTGAAGAAATGTGGGAATACTCCTTTCACAACACTATCGGGCAGTCCAAAAGCTTTCGGGAGAGCGGATAGGGGCATCGGCAAGTACGACAGAGAGTCCAAGAAGCGCGTACGACCCGTCTCAAGCATAATAATTTTACTACCGTTCAATATCACCGTCGGAGGCTCGACATCCCGCTCGACTATCCACCGCAGAATGAACTGACAATCGAAGCCTTTGGAATTGTGGGCGATGCAAATAACGCGACTGAATCCCTGCACCGGGCGTGTCGCAAACTCGACCAGTTCTCTCACGGGATCCGTCCTGAAAACGAACTCACGCACAAGTCCGCAGAAGCTGCAGCCTTGTTTGATATCGGTTTCGCCGATGCAACGAGTGCACACCTGCTGCGCCACGCAAAGGTTAGGCACGTGAACGTTCGTCGCGCTGTCTCCGTGGATCGTCTGACTCTGCTGTGTTTCGAAGTCGTAAAATATAAAGATGTGATCGCTCGAACGTTCCTGCGTTTTCGAGGGTGCCATAAAACAGAAATGGTTATGCGGTCGGGTACGATTACACGTCCGACAGAAACGGGTTTCGCACGAGTGTGAACCGGTCCTCGGATTGACGACTCGGGAGCAATTCACGCATGAGCGGAGCGCGCGGCAAACAGTCCGACGCGCGCTATACGAACCCGCTTGGCGATGCCTATTGAGGCAGACGTTACCCCGAAATACGCGCCTACAATCGGCGCATTCCAATTTAGTTGCCCCGATGCCGCACTGCGGTATACCCAGGCACTGCGGACATCGATGCGAGCACCGATGATCGTTGCCTTGATTGAATTTTTTGTTGCATCCCTCGCAAAAAAAGCGGCTCGCCGAAGCCCCGGTCAGGTTTGTTATGGTATCGAAATGCCGCTCGTCAGGGTTATATAAAATATTCAGCCTATGGGTAACGCTCAGGTGCCTGTCTGTAACACGGGTCGTGCCGTTGTAAAAGACCGCGTCCCCGGTACCTAATTTCCCCAGCTCGTAAATCACTATCGCTAGCCCCTTTGGAGCCAAGAAATCTTGGAATCTGGTAATTTCTAACATCCCGCAACCCGTTTCGGGAATTACGACTCCGGCCCGTTCTGCGAGTTGCCGCGCTTCCACCCACTGCATACGCGAACCAGGGTAACGTATCGCCTCGTACCGTTCGTGCAGCCTCCCGCTACGGCTCAAACCCCTCTCAGCGTGTGCTTCCGCCACGACCAATGCTCGCGGTAAACAAAACCCGTCGGTGTTCATGATTCGAACAATCGACTTTTTCATCACCCCGGCGTGGGTCATCGGCAAGGCTCTGCCGCGGCCGGATGGTACCTTGGCTACATGAACCGTCACAGTGAAGACCTTGTCGATTTCAAACTCGGCTGCGCTCTGTGTAACGCTGGAAACCAGCTTCCACAGATCGCTGTAGCGAGAATCGCGGACCGGCCGAAAAGATAACCATGCGGATCCCTCGTTGAAACTTTCCGCGCGAAAAATAAACCCTATGTAATCATCCTCATGACAGGTCGCGGTGACGTATGTATGCAAGTCTTTGAACGCCCCCTCCAACCACTCTAAAGGATTCGCGCTGGCCTCGGGAATATTTATTTTAACGTTCAGTTCGCGCCCGTTAATGTCAAACCGTCTGATATGCCTCAAAGTTTCTCCGAGAATACTAAAGCGTTTTCCAGGTTCAAGCGGCTCTGGTTCAACCTCGTCTCTCGTTACACTCCCACGCTCGTTCTTATCGCCGACTTCGCAGCCAGTCGCCCCGTCGAGGTTGTCTGTGTTTTTTTCTCGTTCGTCAGGCGTCGCGTCGTCGTCGTCGTCGTCGTCGTCGTCGTCGTCGTTGCTGTCTTGGTCATAATCGGTATCATCGGAATCAATGGATATCGCCCCAGCGCTCGGTAATCCCGAGGTACTGGCTCCTTGGTTCACGCGTGTCAGGCGTTGACGTCCGCCGATCTGTAGGCCAGAGGCACACCACCCCTCGTATTCGCGTTCCTTGGCTTCCAGCGGTAGCTCTGATGTGTGGTAGCCAACAGAAAATAAGATTTTTTCATTTATTTATTCATTTATTTAGCACCGGACAACCGGCTCTATAGTGCAATAATAAGAATACAGATACTTATACAGCGAACAGTATAAAACATAGGACAAAACGTTAAAAATAACAACTAATACTAGGTTATTTATGATAACGGAATAAACTGCCAAACACACGCCCGCCCCGATTATGGAAAGCGTTAGATCTCCGCGTCCAAGCTTTCGCACAACGAAAATATTCCACTGTCGAAGGACGAGCCCGGGCTGAATAACTGAGAAAAAACCTCAGGATCTGCCGTGGAAATGCTCGCGTTTTCCTCATCCTCATCCACATCCTCGTCCTCGTCTTCAAACTCGTCCTCATCTCCGCCGTCATCATCTACCTCTTCCTCCGCCTCATGTTCATCCTCATCATCGGTTACTTTTTCCATGACCACGTGAAGAGCTGCAGGTTGTTCTGGTTGTAGATGTGGAAAGGAAATGTACGCAATGATATATATGTGACACGGCGCACTAACAAGAAGGCATAGTAAACCGAGATAATACGCCGAACAATACCTGAATCGGTGGTCATCTCCGCCCGATTCAGTCTTTGTAGCTCAACGGTCGACGCCTGGGACAGGGGGTCGTACAGACTAGCGATAACCGAAGCTGTTCGCATATGAAAAATGACTGTAATCATCTACATCGGAAAAACGACGCGTGTACTCGGCGGCGGGCGTATATGGGGCAAATAATTGGAATTCTTGTTCTTTGTTGTAACTCACCGTCGGGGCAATCGTGGGATGTTGACGCGACTGGTTCCTTTATCTCTACTGAAGAAATCCGAGAATCGCTCGAGGGTCCAGCCCGAGAGAGCACGTGGCTTTCTATGACGGTTTCAACAGCCATCGGCTCTGCAGATACCTCAGAGCCTCGGTTTTCGATTAGCGGCGGCTGTTCCCCTAGCGTAACCGCATCTTCGCAGCGATCCAGGAGCTCACACAACATCCGTTCCGTCTCCTCGGAGCCCTCTAGCATGTTCGGCAGTTCTGGCACGTGTAGGAAATTAAATTTACTCAGAAATAATTCACTTTTCACCGTATTACTACAATCAGCCCGTTTGAAATAAAATCTTGACTTACCACAGTATTCGTTGTATTCCGCGATCAACGGCATCACCACGGAGAAATGCGCAGTCCCCCGTCTTAACAGCGTCTCGGCCGCGATTTGAAGACACTCCCTCGATTTCTTAAAAAACCCGGCCGCGTGCATTGAACCGATGGATCTCTCGCTACATGCGCCGGTGAAACGTCGCAGCTGACGCAACAAAGCGTCGGCTGACATGCGAGCAAGCGAACGCCTCCAACGAATATCGCATTCCCGGTCGATTGTCGAATTTTTCTGTCTAGCGTAAAACACGGCCTTCAGCACTGCAGCACGGTACACACTCAAAATGCCGGACATAGCGTTAAGTGATTTCAAAAATGGAGTAAAAATCGAGCGAGTAGGACGAGTCTCGTGAGAGAAAGATATAGCAAGAATGAGCAAGCGATATAGGCTCGATCAATGACTCAGATAGAATGACGAAAATTGGGGAAAACTTGCCTAAATACCCCATGTAGTACCCCTCACCCCGTGACTGAATGCACCTCTCACGCTAAACACGAGGTTATTCTCACGCGGGGGGTGGCGTAAGATTTTTAACGATTCTCACGCGAGAATCCTAATGCATTCCATCAGGTCAGCTGTAAAGCGCCTTTTCGCGAACCACTTGCCTTACCGGGTGTAATCCGCATACCGTATATTTATGGCCGTTTCTGACTCGACCTTTTAGCGGCGGGCGGCGGTCTAGGGGGCGTCTCGGAAATTAGGGGCCCAACGGCTGGTAATTAACGCCGTGCTGGTGAGCGTTAAAGAATGTGTCACACCTGCTACCGCTCGGCGAGGGGAGCGAAGACCAGTCATCAGCCAACCTGGTCACGGCTGATCAGCTGTCTATTCGAACCATATCTCGCAATGGTAGGGGTAACCGTAAAAATCATTTCATGGCAATCTAGACGTATAATAAAGCACGGTAACCGCAAAACCAGGTCAGTTCTTCGTCAACAGCGAGAGAAACAACATCGCACAATGGCTACACCTGAAACTAGTTTACCGGCGAGCAATCCGGGCAAAATTTTCAAAACTCACTCTCAGTCGTTGAAACAGACAGAAAAACATTTACTACTGTCGACTACATACGGATTGAACCACTCGTTCACCAAGAAAATCAATATCGGTCTTGGATTGCGAGGGGACAGCGAGTACGAACTGTTGATTCGGTTGGTGAATAATTCTTCAGGAGGTATTTGCCTGAATCTGGAATCGTGGATCGCGCTGACGGAAGCAACGGACATCATCTCGGACTACTTTGCTCTCGATATATACGCCGATGCCCAATGGTATTTCGATACCCTCGACCTTGGTGAATGCAAACTAGCATTCACGACCGCTCACGGGGCAAGAGCAATTCGATTCGACGTACCAGCAGCCGACGCAGATATCTCATCAAATGCTGTTGACGATGACACACGTGCCTGCGACAACGAGAACTATCAACCATCCGCTAAGCAGCAAAAATTCTATCAACCTTCAATCGTGATGCAGAAGACTACCTTCGATGGGCTGAAATCGCTAGTCCCCTGCGTACAAGAACGAATACGAATGCTGAAAAAATTGAAAGATGATGTCAATACATGTAAGAAACTATTCGCCGAGTTCACCGCGGAAAAAGTCAAGACTTTGCTGCCTGCTCAGCCTTCCTTGCAAAGCATTTCGCAAATAGCTCTGAGGGAGTACGACGCTGCCGTCGAACACATCAAACCTCTGTTAGATCTCGAATTCCGTGAGAACTACCTTGACATCGTCCTGCTAGAGATAAGCAAACTATTCCCCTATTACGTGACCGTTCAGGTGAAACAACTCATCGACGCGCAGTCGAAGTAAGTGCTTCCGTTATTGGAACCGTCTGTCTCCGACAAGTTACACCACAGCCGCCAAGATCTCACGGGTCGTACCATGGCGACTGCTTGTGAGAAGAAAAAATTCCCATGCCTAAAACCGGGCCGAAACAATACAAGGACCTGCTAGGGATGATGAATCGTACTTGGGGAATCACCCACACCCTAGTATTGAATAAACACACCATTTTCAGTCGTGGGAATAAGCATATATATGCGCGTGCGCTTTGCATAAAATCCCACCCATGTATTGAATAAACACAAATTGGGTGCGTGTGTGTGTGTGTGTGTGTACTCATAGTGTTAAGATACCACTTAGGCTAATCTATAACCTAAGATTTGCATGAAATTGTATGTACTCTTGTCTCACACCCCTTTGTGTATACTTGAGATTTGAATAAAAATAGCATTTATGTGAATATTGCCGTGTCATTGCATCTTGTAATCTTGTACCCGATCCTCCCATCCTCATAGTCGTAAGAAGGGGGTAGCGTATTTAAAATTTTAGCGAGACGGAAGGGAGGACAGAGGAGGCGGAAATAGCGAGGGGACGGGGGGACAGAGACACCCCCTCGTCAACGGTCAACCTCGAGGGGGAAGTATGGCGCCAGGGGGGAGGAGAAGGGGGGAAAGGGGGGTTTGTTGTGACGCCCCAAAGCTGGCATATTCTACTCAAAGAACATTGAAAAATCTTCAGAGTATCCCCAAACAAAGATCCTGGCGAAATATTAGCCCTTAATTTTAATATTTAGAGGTAGCGATTTCAAATTTTCTTTTTTCATTCAAATAACATGGGGAAAATTGTTTCTGGACTTTGGAATTTTTTCGCTTGAAAATAAATTACTGCACAGTGATAATTAGGAAGAGCTTTTCTTGTAGGAAATTGAACGCTCTATAAAAAAGGACTGATTGAAAATTTGCGCAAAGCGAGCCGCTTTGGAGTAATCTAGCTTCCATCGCTGGACTGTTTAAAATAATAATGTTATTCATTTATAAATGCAGCAAAATTGACTTGTATCACTTAAATAATCTATATTATCGGCTTAAAAACGATAATCTGTAAATTTTCAACTAAATGTTGGTCTAACAATTTTATTAATCAACAATAAATGATAATAAAATTATTTTCAATTATTTTATTATGATATATAAAATTTATGATTGAATTCTATCATACATTTGTAATACACCTGTTTTTTTAATTAATGATCGATAAAATGAATCATTTATTATTATTTATTGTTGATTAATGAAATTGTTAGATCAACATTTAGTTAAAAATGTACAGATTATTGTTTTTATTGATTATTTAAGTGATATAAGTCAATTTTGCTTGTATTTATAAATGAATAACATTATTATTTTAAACAGTCCAGCGATTGAGGCTTGATTACTCCAAAGCGGCTCGCTTTACGCAAATTTTCAATCAGTCCTTTTTTATAGAGCGTTCAATTTCCTACAAGAAAAGCTCTTCCTAATTATCACTGTGCAGTAATTTATTTTCAAGCGAAAAAATTCCAAAGTCCAGAAACAATTTTCCCCATGTTATTTAAATGGAAAAAGAAAATTTAAAATCGCTACCTCTAAATATTAAAATTAAGGGCTCATATTTCGCCAGGATCTTTGTTTGGGGATACTGTAAAGAATTTTGAATGTTCTTTGAAAAAAAAAAAAATAATCGATTTTTTTGAAACACTCTAATGCATACGCACTCTACGGTTGGCACGTGGAACTGATTCAAACTTCGCGCTGCCGGGAACGCATGTCATTCGTTGGATCCAACGGAATGATTTCCCGTGCACATACACCGTGCCCACTATTCTAGGGATAACGAAACTTTCCCGTGAAACGTGCTGCGGTTCGCAGTGTCCCGTGTTGGGTACACCGTGCGGTTTTTTTGTGCCGCAGAAATTTTTCATGCGGAATTTAAACCCGTGTTGGAACCACGGAATTCCGTGTTGGAACCACGGAATCCCGTGTTGGAGCCACGGGTTCCCGTGTTAGGGACACAATTTTTGTGCGGTTAGACACTTCGTATAAAAATAGGAAGAATGTCCGCCCGGAAAAACGTATGTGAACGTGTAACGTGAAATATACATTTTTCCGGGCGGACATTCTTCCTATTTTTATACGTTTATCGGGTTTTTTGTTTATTGGGTACAGATAGTTTTTACATTATTCGCCGAGGAAATCGAATTTTTTGACGCCTGGGCTCGGATAATAATCGATATGTGTCACATTGTATCAAAAAGAGGTGGGCGACTACGGATGGGCCTGAATAATAAAAAAAGGAAAATGAGAAAAAATAAATACAGAATATAATAATGATTGTAATTATTGTAGCAATTATCAAACGCAAATGATTATAAACTGAACGAAAAATCATTCGTTATCTCAAAACCAAGACCAAAAACGAAATCGAAGTTCGCAGGCGAAAGCGCATAAGAAACGTATTTTACGTATATTATACGAATTATAATCCAAAACATACATCCTAGTTTTAGGTATTTATTAGGTGTAAATGAATACACTTTGTAATTAGCACCAAAGTCATTAGAATTAATACCATATACTTAACTTGAATAACTACTTACCGAATTGTTTCTTGGTGTCTCGATTAGATGCACAAATTATCAATCACAAAAAAAAAACACTTATGGATATGCCTTCGGTGGCACGTGTGCAGCGTTCTGCGTCCCTCTCGCCTTCCGAGTACAGCTTCAAGCCACTTCAAGCGTCAACTGTTCAAGGCATACAAGCGCGGCACACTACAGAAACGTACTGCGCATGCGCTGACAACTGCACGATGCAGGGATTACAGGCATGCAGTATAGTCCAGTCAATAAGTTAAAAAACTGATTAATTCTTGTTCACGGTCCTAAAAATAGGTATGTGCGATAGCTCATTCGATTCGGAATGACATCTAGAAAAAGGTACCCAAAACATAGATTAGCATATAAAAAATTGCAATTGTTATTGACAAGATAAGATGAAAATAAAAAGGTATTCAGTTTTTGGTCAATAACTCGAAAACTATTAACATTTAACAATTTTTGAAAAAAGATCCTTAAAGAGGAGGAAATTTTCAATAAAAAAGTCTGTATTCCCGGAATTCTATCTCCATTATTTATAATTTTTACTCAACGCCGAAAATAGGTCTCCGCGCGGCCGTTGCGGCTTGAGCGCAACGCTGCTTGAGACAATATATCACACAAAATAATTGTTTTATAGTATTAAATAATAATTTGGAAATTTGGAAAAATTATCGTATCATGAGAACACCTGAAAGAAAAAAGCCCCGTTAAAAAAAAAAATCTTATGTCGATTTTTCAAAAAGTTATACGATTGTTAATTAACTAATTTTTATCCAATCTCTGTTCTTACAAAAGTCGACATAAAAGTTTAAATAACTGACCTATAATTTTTTTGCTTCTTGGAGCCCTTCCTATATACATGCTGAACAAGATCACCTGATGAAAGTTTATGAAAGTTTTATATTTTGTTTGTTATAATTTTTTCAAATAAACGAAAAATGAAATATTGAAAAACTTCGTTAAAACAATTTTTTTACAAATGTTATTATACAGCTGTTAGAGATCTTTTTCACATTTTCATACCTTTTTTGACTTATAACTTGTTGAAAAATGAAAATACAACTTCAAACTGGTGTTATTCCATGATATAATATCATAGTACAATCAAGTACATTTTTTTTTTTTTTTTCTTACGATCAGACTAATATTGAGTCTACAGATAATAATTATTTGGAGTTCTAAAATCCTATTCAATTAAATTTACTTTAAACATTGATAAACTAGCAAAATCATAGCAACACCGAAAATCTGAACACCAGACACCGCATAAACACACTGCACCTTTTTTTTTACAGTGCTTTATTATTATTTATTATGATTATTTGATTTTTTTGTGATAAATGTATAAATATAATATCCGAGGTTATGAAAACTGTCAATTGTAGAATTTCTGCAATCACTTTGTGTTTTCCAGACGTCTAAATGAATAATTGTTAATAATTAACAGATATTTATCAACAGTTAACAAATCCTATTCAATAGATGATTTATTAAATGTCAATAAATAAATTTTAACTGTTTTTTTATTTAACTTTTCCGACAAAATACGTGTATTACTCTGTAAGTCGAAGAATCGTGGAAACATGGCAAAGCCGCGACATGTGTTACACGTTTTTAATTTCGAAGGAATAGACGTATAAAACACGTATTTTTTACACGTGTATAGCTTCCGACAAAATACGTGTATTACTCTGTAAGTCGAAGAATCGTGGAAATATTGTAAATTTGACACCTGTATTATACGTTTATAGTTCCTGTTGAATAAACGTGAGGTAATTCTATTCTTTCTACGTGTAAAGTTTGCAATAAATTACGTATATTATTCTGTAACTCGGACAAACATGGAAATATCGTGACAGCAGAACGTGTATTATACGCCTTGAATTTTGAATGTATAGACGTATAAAACACGTATTTCTTACACGTTTGAAATTTCCGACAAAATACGTGTAGTATTCTGTAACTCGGACAATCGTGGACATATCGCAAATTTAAAACATCTATTATACGTTATCAGGTTCAGTTGAACTAACGTATGAAACACGTGTTTTTCGAACGTATAAATGTTCCGTAACTTTGAAGTTGAATCGACGTTTAGGTATCAGGTTATTCGTTTGGAAAACGTGTATAACTAACGTATAATTTTATATGAGTTGATAACCGTTTCGCATACACGTATAATATTATTGTTACTGTCAACGTATACCAAAAATCGACTGATCACACGTATATTCCACGTACAATATACGAACCGGTGTTTATTGGGAAGAGCCTGAATGTGTCGATTTCCACCGAAATTGTTGGTATGCTCTCGATCTAGTCTAGTCGTGCGGTAAGTTGAGATTCAAACTCGCGAAGTGCTTGTAGCGTGGAGTTTGCAAATGTTTTTTCCATAGAATGCTCGAGGACACCCAAGGCTCGCCATCTGATATCTTCGAAACTTTTCAGAGAAACGACGTCGTTAGGTTCCCGTGGATCGGCTTTATTACATAATCGTTCGCCGTCTAGATCGTACTGCTTATCGGCGGTAAATTTGAATCCAACACCCGGAAGGCCTCGAATCACATTTTTTTCAAAGCCGTTGCTCGTCAGCTGTCGTCCAAATATGTCTATGCTCATTGTTCAACGATCCATGACCGAATGATCATTCTGTGATTAATCTCATGTTAATAAATGATCCCCGCCTCGCGTAGCTCCTCAATAATGGAGGATATTTCATTGGTATGGCTAGTATTGCTGGCTGCTTGAGATGCCATGAGTAGTCGAAGACGATCAACGAGCTCATTAGGATCGTCCCAATAAACATAATCCATGCTTTGCCCCTGCGCAATTTTATGGGTGCGTAATAAACCTTTACCGGATCTTTTTCGGGGTTTTTCCACTAGCGGGTCGATGTATGGGGCAATGAAATCTCTATACTTCGAACTTTTTTGCCGATCATGATGAGGACTTTTTTCGGCTTTGTAATATTTCCGACGAGAGGGCATCGATCCTACGGAAATAAGTCCTACATAGTGAACGTCCTACAGAATCGTTCCTACAGAATCTGTCCTACAGAAAAATTATCCTAGATAACGCGATCCTACAGAATTAAACTTACACCTTTAGAGTTCCTACAGATCGCATTCACGACTGATCCTACAGAAATAATTTTAGCAGAGCAAAAGAATCTTTCCTACAGAACAATTATGCTCCGCAGCGCAGTCCTACAGAACAGAACTTCTGCGATAAGCGATCCTACAGGAGGTATCAAAAAGTCCTACAGAATCTTTCCTACAGATTCGTTCCTACAGAATTGTTCCCACAGAATCTTTCCTACAGAATCGTTCCTACAGAATCGTTCCTACAGAATCGTTCCTACAGAATTGTTCCTACAGAATCGTTCCTACAGAATCGTTCTTACGGAAGACATTCTTTCTGTACGATCATAACTATAGAAATCAGCTTACCCTACAGAAAAGAGCTGATTGATATAACAATATGAACGAGTCTCAACATCCATTTCTTAATCTTTATCGTTTCTACCCAAACACTAACCGTATTGAACGTGCGACAGGCTCGAAATTCGGGGAACCATGATTCGAGGTACACTATAGTAGTTCAATACCGAAAGGTACTTGGCGGTGATTCGCTGCCTCGAATCTTGGTATCTGAACGAACGGACGATATATCAATTCGATACTTTTGGATTTTTTTTTACTATTTCTCGTGTTCGAAATGCTACGTTAAGGGTTCAAAGCTTAATTCTTTTTCACCCTTTTTTTCTACGGTCACGATTCAAAAAACGAATCAACTTTGTGCCTTTCAGCGATCATTCAAACTGAAAATTGCGAACATAGAAACTCTTCGATCAATCAATTCAACTTTAGTTTCCGTCGAAAATGAAACAAAACCACAACTACCCAAAATTGACCTCATCAAGCAGCACAGTATTTAATTTAGGCAATTCTTGCTGACAATTTTTTTACAAAAAAATGAACGCGGATCAAACAGTTTGATTCCCTCCTCTGATGATCCAAATGTCTGGACTTTGCAGTAAGTGGTGCGGTGTAAGTATAGTATAGGAGTATTCTCGCTCTCCCGGGACACTTTTCTGGGCATGGATCACCGAGCTTGGTGCTACGCGAGATTTTGGTTCTTCGCCAACCCTTGAGGCGGATTGTAACGTTTGTCAAAACCTCGAAATCTGGAATCGTCAATTCTCCGAAACTACTGAATCAATCGCAATGAAACTTTGGGGACTACACATTATTTTGGCAGAAAGGGCATGATTATTTCACTTTTTCAAAATTTGACAAAAATTTTCACTATTTTCAGATTCAGTTAGTTTCGGAGAATTCACAATTTCCGGCAACTGTTTCAGAAGTTGTTGGATTGGCAAATTATGAAAAAATCAGTTTTTCAGCGCACCGCACGATCTTCAGAAATACATAACTTTGGCTTGGGGGTTCCGACATAGTGTTTTTCAACACGCTGTGCGTAAAGTTCGATTTTCGTTTCGCTTGGGCGAAAAACTTCGCACTGGTCCGAGAATCAACATTGTCGCACCAGTAGCGAAAAATATTTTCAACCAGTGCTTTAGAATCAGAAAACGCCCACCTTTCACCCCATGAGATTCAAAATTTTCGACAAAATATTTTTGCCCACGAATTTCGCAAAGTATTTTTGTATTTTTTCTTGTGACCCAAGGGCATCATTTTTTTTTTTTTTTTTATAAGAATTGCACCGCAGGTAGATCATGTACCAATGAGACCCTGCAATTTTCAAGAGGACGTTTTGTTTCCGTTTTGTTGTTTTTTTTTTTTCTCTTTTATAACTTTATAACATTTTCTTTTAACTTTAATTTTTTTTTTTTCTTCTAATTCTTCTGCACGTCTTAACCTAATGAGGAAAAAACAACCATTAAGGGCAATTCCCGAAGAGATGGGAATACGGGAGGGAAGGCTAGGTATCGAATATCATCGTTGGCCATTTGCTGTATGGCCATCTCCCCCAGATTGATCCTACCTCGAAAAAAAAAAAAAACACAAAACGGAAAATTACAGTCTTTCTGGTGAAATATGAAAGATTTTCTGAATTAGTCCTAATGAGTATTTGGAAGAAATGATATATTCTAAATGAAATTAAATTGGTAATTGGAAAGCAGAATATTTTTCTGATTATATTCAATTTGTTATTGAAAATTCAAATATTTCTCGAATCGGATTGATTTGTAATTGAAGGACGAAATATCTTCTCAATTAAATTCAATTTCTGATTGACAGATGGATTATTTCCGCAATTAAATTCAATTTGTAATTAGAAGGTAGAATATATGGGGAGATCTATACGAAACCGGAATTTCATTGTTTTGCACTACCCTTCAGATTTTTTTTGCAATTTGGTAAGTTTGCAGGCATAGTTAAATTTTTTTTTTTTGGAAATCATGAAAATTCAATCCCCTGCGACGAACGTACGAAATCAAAAATTGTATTGGATTTTTGGAGGTCGCCATAGCTCCAATTCGACTTATAGTATCTTGAAATGCGATATAATAGTTCATCATCTATATTCATTTTTTAAGGGTCGGTGAAATAATTCAATAAATCAACTGAATGAATTGTCTTCATTTGAACAGCATTCATGTCATTTCTGATAAAATCTCGAAATAAAAATCACATATCCCCTCACATATTTCAGTTATTTGAATCTTTATGAGTTTACAGCTCCAAGTGATGAAATTAATTTGAATTTTGGGAAATGATCTTAATGACGTCTTAAAGACGTCAAAAAGTGACGCATTTGATGTCTTTATGACGACTTTAAGACAACTTTTATTTCTGTGTTGTCTGGATAGCGATTCCCGATCTTTGGGCGGTAGCTACCCTAGAGTTTCGGCACCAAGGGCATTCTTCGCGATGTGAAAAGCACGGACATGTGAAATTTTTTCGCCCGGATTTTCCGCGTACGTTATACCGCGTATATATCCCATTGTAACGGGAATGGTAAAATATTGCGGAAACACTGAGTTCTACTTATGAAGCTAAGTTTCAGACGAAAACTGTAAGTTTTTAAGAAATTCACTGACTCCTTTTTCGGTTAAAGCTCCTCTGGTGAAATGACTTCAAGCGTTTCTTGATTTTACGAGGATTTTTGAACAAGTCGAAGATCGGTAGCGGACATACAGGGTGAATTCCTAACGTCCGAATGATCAGAGTCGTGTTGAGGTTGCCGCAAGTCGAAATCGGAAATTGTTTGAGTGGCTACAGCCAATGGAGGACTCGGTAACCACTAAAACAATTGCCGATTTCGACTTGCGGGTGCCTGAACACGCCTCTGACCATTCGGACGTTAGGAATTCATCCTGTATACCATGTAACGGCCAAGTTTTTCAACGGAGTGAACATTGTGAATTAATGAGTTGGATTCAAGATTTGACCATGAAACAATTTGGACGCACCCAGGTAAGTGAACCTTAATTATGCTATGTTTAATGTATATAGAACCCTATTGTGATCCAATTCAATGAGTACATGAATACCAATTCATTACCCTTGCTTTGAAAGGGAACAAGCACCAATGGAGGCAAATCTCGGAAAGTAGGTATCTCTGCGATAGCGTTCGTGTCTTTGAATCTCCCACGAAAACGAAATTTTTTTTTTAAACGGGTCCCATACCCTGACTATCGAAGAATGATACTTGAATTACATAAAGCGTTTTAGTTTGTACACTGCGCAGAGCGTTGATCGTAGCCGCAACGTTTATTCACACAGGTAGCACCTAATAGTTAATCGTGCCTCGTTGAATATAATATGTCATAGCGGAACGTGGTACTAACAATTCGCGGTAATTAGGCCGTAATTAGGCGTTGATACACTTCTCCGTGTGCGTCGGGTTTCGCTTCGTACCTCTAATTTGCGAGAATTGCAAAGGCGTATACGATTCTTCTCAAATACGGGATTAATACATATATTTCAGTATTTGAGAGTTTTTTCACGAAGGAGAGAGAGTTTTCAGAAACTAATCCGGGGCAGTCCACTGCACTTAGTAATTAAATCAAAGTAGAGCAAAAAAGTGTCGAAAATTCGTGTCGCGTGCACTTTTGATGTCTTCCCGGGGAAAACTATTCAACATAGAGTATGATTGCAAATTGAAACGCGTGCGAAAATATATTTTTTATCTCAATCGCCGCGCTTCGTGCTTCATTTACAATTTACTTATAATATCGCGTTACTAATGCCATAAGGTCGTGAGCGCCATAATTTCGATTTTATTGCCTGAAGGTCGTATAGTTTTTTTATATCTGGATTCGCTTCGGAATTAACAATAACGTGTAGATCCATTGATATTGGAAAAATCGAAAATTAAAAGCAGAAGGTCGTATGTGCGAGTACATTGGCGTTAATAGAACCAGAAGGTCATATAATGTCGCTTACGACCTTATGGCATTAGTAACGCGATATGACAGCATTGAATTGGAAAGCTGAAAACAATCACGGTCCATACTGACCCCAAAAGTAATTTATCTTAGAAACAAAAAATGATTTTTTTTCTTCAACATGTGACATTTGACAGACGTGTGAAAATTTTATTTAATTTTTTTGAATTTACTATATCTCATGAATTAACTTTGAGACGATGAATTTAGTGATGCCGCGATAATCGGTGAAAACGAGACGATAAATGATGTTTTCTCGCATCGTCGTTGACGAAACAATACGAGATCAGGTACACGATAACTGGACAAGAATCGAGAATATCGCCGAATTTTTCTTCTTCATTTCTTTGAATATTTCCGCTAAGAATGTTAAAATTCACTTGATATGCATCAGGAGAATTGAAAAAAAAAATCCCTAAAAGTGCGATTCGAGACGATAACGGAGATTCAAGTCGAGAATAATTCAAGACGAGAGTTCCACTTTTTTCTCGAAAGTCGATACGAGACGAAACGATAATTCGAACTGACTTTTCGAGACGATACGATATTCACGAATATATCGCCTCGTCTCGTATCGCGGCATCACTAACGATGATCAGCTTTGGTGTCATTATTTATCATGCTATTTCACCAAAATTGAATTGATTTAGTATTCATCATAGACTTCATAGTTTTAAAATCTCTAATCATGAACTGCGGCCGGTCACCGGACAATCTGCGCGGGAGATAACCACCGCGCGCAGTTTACGAATTCAAACAGCTGTGGATATTTCAAATACTGAACGAGGAACTAATGAAAATAACATGAAAGTCTAAACAACTTGTTCTACCGCAAACAATTAGACACATATTTTTTAATTATAATTCTTTCTTCGTAGTATCCACTGTCTATGATTAATCATTATGGTTTACATTCTATTTTAATCATCATTATATGACGACGTAATATTGTCGGAGTGAATTTGAAAAAAAAAAAAACATCGTAGTTCCATTAGTCATTCATATATATGGGGCTATTTCCACGCCGTTTCGATCTGGGTTTGACCCTCGATCCCTTGGATCCTGTTCATAATTTTTTAGATCATTGTTCTATTTTTAAACAGTACCCGGGATTTTTTTTAGATTTTTTTTTTGATTTTTTTTTCAGATTTTTTCGAGAAGATTTGTTCACCACAGAAAAATAAAATCACTCAAAAAAACGTGTTCTCGAACATTTTCGAAAAATACATTTTTTTTTTCAGTAACACAAGCTTAAGACCCTCGAAAAAAATAGAAGGAAAATTCGTCCCATTTTGGTTAGGGGCTCAAAAGGTTCGTTTTTTGTCTAGTTTTTCCCAAAATAAAAAAAATAAAAATCAAAAATGGCTTTTTTCTTTTGTAATTTCAAATTGAGTGTTTACACTCGAATATCTTCTATGATCGTTAATGGTGGAGGTTCAAAAAAATGTTTTTCGGAAAGTTCAAAAAACCCTTTGGGGTATTGCTTTAGCTTGCCGAAAGTAATGCAAAAAAATGTTGATCGAAATCGAAAACCCGAAGCTCAAATCACTTTCGTTTTCACGTGTAATACCTTATATACCGTGAGAATCACGTGAATCCGAATGGATCCATGCTACCGAAAAGCGAATATTGGCGAATATGACGTCATTTTAGCGGGCTAACCACTCGTTGCGCTGAACAATCCCTAGGGTGATTTTGGCGCGCGGTCGATGCAACTCGGCAGCCATTGTTGATATAAGTCGGCTGACTGTCAATACATCGCGGAAGGTAGATATGTGGGGTTATGTTCGTTTATTTTAAGCAAATGATTAATAAGGCGAATAAAAACTACGTGAATAAGCTATGAATGTTTATCAAAAAGCTATCAATTAGTTTTGAATGATATCTTGATACAATCAAGGAATTAACCTAACCTATAACTAGAAATTAATTAGAGTCAAAAAACTCATCGAGAACAACTAATTTGAACGAGATTATTGATTGTATTCTAGGGTTGAGGCTTCAATAAATTGAACAAGGTGAGTGAGAAAAACTTTATTGAAGCTTACTAAAAGTTCATTCAATGCATGACAAGGATAATTGTCATGTTGTAACAAATTAGTCCTCGTTACAGTCAGCAGCGCAGTTGAAACCGCCAGTTCTTAGAGTCTTCGAGAAATGCACTACGCCTAGACTGGACATAATGCGTGCGCCTGTAATTTCAAGGTAAGAATTATCATACATTCAATGACAACATTCATTGGCCACAAACATTCGCTAATATTAGCTGTAAAAAAAAAATAAGTGCCGTTTAATGGAATTAAGTTATTGAAAAACATGAATATTTGAAAAGTATGAATAACTACGATATCGTGCAATAAACGTGTGATGATTTTTACCTTGAAAATACAGGCGCAGGCATGATGCCCAGTCTAGGCTTTGTGCATTTCTCGAAGACTCCAAGACCTGGGGTGCGATTCTGTACTTCTCCGCTAACTCCGCTAACTCCGCTAACTCCGCTAACTCAGCGGAGACCGTTGGTTGGCTGAGCAGCGTCCAATCGGAGATCGATTCGGGTCGGTCGGTAATTATGTACGACCGGCGTACGGTGGCGCCGTAGGCCTTGCCCGGCCGCTAGTCGTAGCAAACGCGAGGCCCACTTACACTTGACAG
The DNA here is from genome assembly GCA_963978835.1 of Tenthredo scrophulariae. Lineage (NCBI taxonomy): Eukaryota > Metazoa > Arthropoda > Insecta > Hymenoptera > Tenthredinidae > Tenthredo > Tenthredo scrophulariae. The sequence goes on from OZ022227.1 coordinate 30,666,277, forward strand.
ACATGCATGCGTACCACATGTACCACAAGGATAAACCGAGTAGATGAAAAGAAAGAGAACGAATAAATGAATCAAATATTGGACTGCGACAAAACTGCTCGTATAATATTATGAACTTAACGACAACTTTCGACTCGTAGGCTCTCGATGATAATTTTCTCCCACCGATTGAATATATTTAACGTCTCCTTAAATACGATTTTGTCTATGATGAATTGTTGTCCCGTATATGCCTTTCCCTGTGTTACAAGTCATCAAATATTTCCACACTGAATCACAAAGGTATGTATTATAATATTTATTTCACCTTCTATGAACGTACAGCGTAACAGTATGATACATCATCATATAATATTAATTCATCTACATCGTTTATGAATACTAGATTCCACATAGAATCAAGAAGCCAAAGAATAGCGGCGAGTCTGTGTTAACAATAACTTATATAATATTAGTCCATCTTCATCGTATCGTTTATTTCTCAAATGTTCTTACCTCCCACCTAAGACTATTTCGGTGGAACACTTACAATGATCAAATAATACTCTACAGCGTCATATGCTGGATCAAAAATAATTGTATGCGGAATAAAAATTTTTGTAGAGGTCGCTCAAGAATTTTGAAAATGTTGAAATTCGACGAAATCCATTTTTTTTTAAATATTCTTCACTTGCTCACTATATCCGATCTTTCGTCGGTGGATTGTTGAGGAACATACTGAAATTTCAAGTGAAAATATTATTATTGAAGGTCGCTCAAGACCATTGAAGGCCTAGAAGATTTTTTTTTTTGAATCTTGAGCGACATTTAATATTAATATTTTAACTTGAAATTTCAGTATGTTCCTCTACAATCCACCTACAAAAGATTGGATTAGTTAGCAAGTGAAGAATAAAAAAAAATGGATTTAATTGAATTTCAACATTTTCAAAATTCTTGAGCAACCTGTACAAAATTTTTAATTCAGCTAAAATTTGGAGAAGGCTCTTGAAATGGATAGAACTAACGAATTTTGATGTGGGCTTGAGGAAAAAAAAAAGGCAAAAAAAATATCGCCACCCTAATATATATAATATATGATAGATGTAAGTAACATAAAGAGAATATAAGTGACTTGAAGACAATTGATTCGTTATAATTACTATGCCTTTACTATTATCATTACTATTGCAATGAAAATTTAAATATTTCCTGAAATTAGATTTCCATTTTCCGATAATTAATATTTTCGGATATAATAATTCAAGTTGTTTGAATGATGCAATATTGTTTTAATTGAGATTGATCATGATTCTATCAATTATAAATTCTGCAGAAAAAATACTCAATTTTAGCGATAGCTTTAATTGAATTTAATACAACTTTCAACTTCCAAAAAATGGATAATATTTCAGTTAAAAACATAAATCTCAAAGTAATTGGAAAATGGAAAATGGGGAATTTGTTTGTGGCGATTTCTGTGGCGTAGAAAGCCTTGTCGCTTTGTCCACACGCTCGCGTTTTCAGTCACAACGGCTGACATTCAAGATACAGTGGATTTTTACAGCGGTAATGTTGATCCGGTTGTCGGACGCAGAACAAGGTTTCCTCCGACTGCACAGGGTGCGGGGGGCACGGATCATGGACTGTTTCAACAGGATTTCGCAGTCGATTGTCTTTGGACTCTTCTTTGGAAGGACACACAGCTACCGGTTCCTAAAAGCACAGTCAACGTTAGTCACTGTGACAACACACTGTGTGCGAAAAATGGCTATAATTCAGCCTATCTTAGGTCTGGCGTGTCAACAACACGCGTACGCACATGCCTGTACTTCAGGGTCAGCGTATAAGCTGTCGTAGACTCAAAGCACGGCAAAGCCGATTCTCGATGTAATTTTTACATCAATAATTTCTTGGAGTCAGTTGTCGCCAGCTTGTAAAATGCTTTTGATGATGAACACCGTACGGGCCAAGTTTTGGAAACTAAGTGAACTCTGGTGAAGCTGTGGAATGTTATAAATAACATTTGGATGAATAATAATAATAATAATAATGCATTGCATTCGCGAGTAACATTTGAAAGAAATTGGAGCATGTTGTCGAAAGAAGAAAACAGTCAAAATTGGCGACCCGGATTTCACACGGTGCTTTCTTGTGAAAAACCGGATCTAAATGCCATTCACCATCTTTACTGTCATATTATTTTGCGATTCGGTGTTCTGTAAGGAACCACCAGTTCAGGGTTTTGATTTTCATCCAATATTATTTTTGGAAATTTACTTTATTCAAATTTTTTTGTAAATATGGAAATCTAATTTTGGAGCACGAGTCTAAATTATTACCAATGAAGAGATATGCGTGACCGTTTCTTCAAAAAAGTTGAAAAAAGGGGAATAACAGTGAAAAGAGTTACTTACTACCGACCCTGTTGGATAGTCTGCTCGATGGCGCTTTTTACTTCGAAAACAGTGATTTGTATTTCAGTAACGGATCACACTGTCTTGCGCAGATCGTTGGCCTTGTATGCGAGAGATCATCAAGGAATGTTGGGGCCGCAAGATTCCGCGGCTAGGAAAATTGCCAGTCAGACTAAGGTAAGATTTGAAAATGAACCGGTAACTTTGACAGTTGACTTACTCTCGGACAACAAGTGGGTGGCGAATCAGCATATCTGTCCATTCGGTTGGATGACGTCAGATCATCGGCCAGCTAGGGCTTAACATCTGCGTTGTAAACGTCTGCGTTGAACTTATCTGACGAAACGCATGAACGTTGAACAGACATCCTCGAAGTATCAGTCTACGGTTGTTTATAACATTATGTCATGATACAAAATGACACCATTATCCTGCAAAGATTCGTGGTCACAGACAAGAACTTGATTGCAAAACTATGGTGAGAAATTGACATGCTGTACGCAGAACGCGCGTACGTATATTTACGCTGTCATTTTTTTTTATAGATTTTTAATTTTCTTCAGACCTCGCACCGATACGTCGTGTTAATGAAAATATTGCGAACCTTTAACCAACAAATCCTGCAAATTTCCTTCTGTTCCGTATATGTGCAATCCTCCCGTGTCACTTGCGCTTAGATTCTTCGGAATGTGCCAGGAGCGGTCGGTCACGCCGCCGGGGATAACGTAATAACCGCTCATAGAAAACGGGGATTCACAGCTCACGCGCGCTTCGTGGCGGCGATGCTACGCCGGGAGGTTAGGTTGGACAGAGATCTCGCTTGTTGCACCTAGGTAGACGCCTCGAGTGTGTTTCGCTTGAGGCCCGGTCTGTGTACCGGTGCACACACACGTATACATACGTGTATTCAAAACTGTGCCAACAATAAACAGCAACAAAAATGAAACTGAAATAGGTAAAACTGTCATATATCGGAAGGGTGTAAAGTCGTTTTGAGAGGTGTACCGTGAGTGAAGGAAGACGCTATAATGGAAGACTACCGTAGATCAACAGTCGATCGCAACTCATTTGGAACAATTACGGCAATTGGGTTCGATGATGAATAAGTGTCTTTGGCCGTCTATGGCGATTCGGTAAGTAATGTAGGTTTGTTCGTCTTAGCTACACTTTTTACACTCTTAGCAGATTTTACACTTTTCACTAGAAATTTACACCTCCTATTGGGCGAGTGTAAAAAGTGTAAGAAAAGTGTAGAAAGTGTAAGCCAAGACGAACAAACCTATTGTCTTGGAAATATAAGTATTTCATTTAGTCGGGACGAGAACGGATCTGCTGAGGAGACATCAGTGACTACGTTTCCACCGGGGCAGAGTTCAAACGGGGTAAGCCAATCAGGATCGAGATTCCAGAAGAAAATCGGGAATTTCTCTTCAAATCTTATTCCCGATTAGCTAACCCCACTTGACTCTGCCCCGGTGAAAACGTAGTCAGTGTTCAGCATTTGAGATGTTTCTGGATTGAGATGAAAAAAAATTTGGTCGGGGGTACTACAAGTGCTGACTTTGTGGAAGGTTTAAGTACCGAATATAAGTCGATTTTAGTGCTACTCAGATTGAAACCGTATCCACGGAAATTTATCATAGGTATTGCACTGTTTTTAATAAGAAGTTTATTTTTTCTTTTCAAGTCAGTAAGGTAAACTTCCTAAGAATCCTGAACACAATTCGAGGGCAATTCTTGCTGGTGATAGCAACAAAACGGAGCGAAGAAAGACATTCGGAAGTTCGTGGAAAATCGCCACATCCCGCGCGATTTTGATTTGTTTCATGCGTTGCCATATTTAATACAGTGTTGTCGGAAGTCTTTGACTATACATATAGTCAAAGCCGTAATAGTGAAACGCAAGGGATAAGTTTCCGTCCTCAAGTCCGTGTTGCTGAGAGGTTAGTATTGACAACACTGTATTAAATATGGCAACGCATGAAACAAATCAAAATCGCGCGGGATGTGGCGATTTTCCACCAACTTCCGAATGTCTTTCTTCGCTCCGTTTTGTTGCTATCGAAAGATAATACTTGCGTTCGAAAATCTGAAAAAGGCTTAAAAAATCATAAAAACCGACTTTTTCAAGTCGAATATAACTTGATTTATATTTCAAAGTGCCCTCAATACGTTTTACATTTCAGGCTTTCTTAAATTTCGCTCAATCACTTGTCATATCCATCAAAATAATTTACGATAATATCATTCAATCACCCGCGTGTTCGCCTTCACTAATAATTTCTTTTTAGCTTCAGCTTTCCCACAGAAGTACTACATCAAGGTTGGTTTATACATCGCATATATATATATATATATATATACACACACATATAAGTAGAATGTAATACTCGTTATGTATAAAAAATAGTTGGTGAGATTCGCGCGCGTTTGCATTGGTAGAGCTTTGTATTTTAACGCTGAATGTTTGTCACCTCCATTGTTAGGCATATGCGTGATTCTTTGTCATTGAACCTTGTTTATTTATTACGTTTATCACCTTTATACTTCTTTATTCGTTCATTGTCGTTCGTCAACGACGGAAAAATAAGAATAAAAAAATTAAACCAATTAGAATTAAAAATTTGCATACTCATATATTTTTGTAAGATTCAATGTTTCTAACACATAGCATTACAAGGCTTTGGAATTTTTCGATGGCTGACGCGTGGATGCTACTCGACGCTCAAGACCGGATGCAGGAGCAGGAAGACGAGGTGGAGGAGCAGGCTGACCAAGGGGTGAACCACCTGAGGCAGGTCCGACGGCGCTTGCGTGACTCGCAGGACGCGTTCGATATACCGGAGCCGCGATTTATCGAACTGTTCCGTATTTCACGTCGGCTGGCAATGGATCTCATCGTAGAGTTCACCCCCCAACTCGAGAATAGGAGACCCGCCGGGCTTACAGTCCATTCCCAGGTAGGCGGCCCTACTATCGGGCCGTAAAGTCGGGGCACCTGGGTTTGAAGCTCGATATCTCGACGGGAAAAAATCGTAGAGCATCGTACGATACAGTTTCTGAAAGCTTAAAATCTTCCACGTCCAGCCATTATATTTATAGTTGTTGCTAAATGTTTCTCAACAGAGATATCACTATAAATATGTTCAAAAACGTAAGTTTTGTTGACTTTTATTTGTAGCTCCACTCCAACTCGTCGCAGTTCGCTTCATAATGCTGATAAAAATTTGAAATAATTCACACGTATTCCGCAAAATCTTACGAGTACAACGACATCAAAAAAATTTCCATATTTCCAAAACTGTGGCAGCTACGAACAATTATGAGTGAAATGGTGATCTCGGACACTGGTATCTCCAGCCGAATGGCGTAAAGTCGATAATTTCGTTTGAAAAATTCATCGTTTAAAAACCTTGCAAGAAAATTAGTCCGATACGCGGTTTTGCAGTAAACGTGAGTTACAAAATAATAACTTTAACATCCATTCGCCGCCGCGATTCCCCTAAAAGAGCGGGACGCATCTCGGCGGAAACTTCCAGACAGCATTGTTACGCGAAATTAAGTTGCTATTTGTTTCCAAACTACCTGAGTATCGCTCGTAAAACAGTCAAACATTCGATGAAACCTGCTGCGTATAGAATTCTACATTTTTCTGCATCGTAAATTCGATACCATTGGCTATATTAATCTGATATTTAAATATCATCGTGACCTTTTGAATCGTAAAAACGCAAAACCTACGGGTTTTATATAGTATAGATTGACAGAATTTTCATTTGACTTTATTTCTCTTTAAATTTTTGTATATAAAATTGTCCATACCCGATTTGGAATTTCAATAGTCAGATTTTTTCTAATTGAAGTGTATAACTTATAGATCAATCAGCGTTGACATAAATTCTCGCATAAATTGTAAACTTAATAGTTTATTACCTACTAAGCGGAACCGCCTGTATAGTATTGTAATTTATTAAATTTGATTTAAATTTTTCAATCTTTGAGGCTTTATATGAAGAGAATTTTGAGATACATTAATTCATAAGCGATTGTTTCTTTGCAGAATATTTTGATAGCTCTGAGAAGAGCTGGTTGTTGTTGATTCCAATTTTCTGCAATTAAGAATAATAACTGCCCTAATTGGGATTATGCAGGTACTTTCAGCAATATTGATGTATTATGCACATAACTTTTTTGGCGTACCAGTTTCAATAGATATGAATACCGGCTTCGACGAAGAATAAATTCGATTTTTTTATTCACGTAGCAGGTCATATGCCTAACTGTTGGTGTCATCGTCGCTATCGGTATCCGAGTCTTCTCCTAAATTAAAGATTATGGGTTCGAATACTCTGTCCATAGCGCTCTCTCTTCCTCTATACTCCGACTCTACGGTTTCGACATGCCTGACGCAATTAACCCATAAGGAAGAGGGTATAGTGTTCATAGTCTCAGTACATAGACGATGCACATCTTTAATTTTAAACGTATTATTTTCCTTGGCAACTTTGTTCTTTACGTATGCCCAGATCAATTCAATTGCGTTTAACTCGCAATGAGCGACTGGAAGCCACAGTAATTTCACTCCATCACCCCTCACTTCTCTGGTTATTTTTTCTAACAAATACGTTTTCGGATGACGATACTGTATGCAATGATGTAAAAGATTCGCCTTTGTAAGTGCATCATAAGACCCAGCGTGTTCAGGAATAGGTACTCCTCTCCCTATCATCCATTCTATTATTTTTTGTTTTCGCCAAGCATTCGTAGGATTGCGGTACTCAGGGTCAAGCATCGTATGATACGGTGCCTGGTCAATTACGATTATCGATTTTTCCGGTATCACATCTAACACACGTGGGAACCTTTCTTCAAAGTGCTGGGAGTTCATTTCGTCGTGATAATCAGTACTTCCTGTTTTCCCTATGAAGCATGTCATACAGCCTTCTAGAAATCCATCTTTGCTCCCAATATGTAAAATGATGATTCTCTTACCGCTTCCCGATGGAGTAACAAACCCTCCACGAACACCTCCAATCTCTTGTACAGAGTTGCGATACTGATCGAAATTGGCTCGTTGATCTGGAGCTGCGCACTCAACCCATCCGTGTTGTCGAGAATGATTGGCACCACACCACGTTTCATCGGTGTAAAAAATTTTCCATCCTTCTCCTCGATAATGCTTTATCAACCTCAGAAATTCAGATCTTTTACCAGCTATAACGTGACTCTCCATTAATATAGGCCTTTTTTGAAGTTTCCAAAACTGAAAATCTAAACTGTGCAATAGCTTTTTCAAAGTAGTTTTTCCGAAATCGGGAAGGTCTGGTACATCTTGTTTCAATTTCTCGTGCAGTTCCCGGACGGTCGGGTACCTCTTTTCCATGTAAAAATCAAGAACTTTACGTCTGACGATTCCGCACAAAAAATCATCGAATTCAATAGCGGGCCTACCTTCTTTCTGGTGAGGTGTTCCTAATTCTCCACGTTCTGCTTCAGAAGTTACACGGAGGACGCTGCGCTTAGAAATTTGGAGGCATGCCATAGTTCTTTTCACAACTTCGTTCTTATCAAAAACTTGAGTTCCGTCTTTCTCGGACTGGAAAAATGCTCTGACTTTGCAAATAACATTTTTCATCGCAATAGAAAATGCAGATGGTCGGAAATGGTGGGTCTTCTTATCAGTTTTCATTTTCCTTTTTTTATGATGACGGACCGACAGGTTTTCGTTAGGGTATGACAAAGACCCGATTGATTCCGCATCAGTACTGATATCACTTTGAATGAGATCTGTGACTGAATTCTCATCAGAATCTACAGAACCTGTATCACTCACTATTTCTTCAGCTGTTGAAATGACGTGGTTCTTGCTGAAATCTCCATTCTCGCATGCATCCTCGGTTAATTGTTCACTGTGTAATGTCTCGACATAACGGGAATTCACATCCGAAACTGGGAGTAGAAGTTGAAAGTGACCGTCCCTATCGTTTTCATGTATCATTCCGGTAAATAATAAATGCACGATTGGATGCTGGTCACCTACCATATTCCTCTGCGTATAGAAGCCTCCATTGTGTAGTACACGGACTACTATTAGGTTCAAATTCAGAAGCTCTGATGCAGCGCGACATTCCATTTCGGATCCGTAAATGCCAGATTGACCCATGTACGAACGATACTGATTTTTACTCGTGATATTCAGACTATGTTCAATCCAAAACGCATATTCCGACCACTGATTCACAATATATTGTACAATTCCTTGGCGTATGCGATAATGGCTTCTTTCGTTGACTGCCAGAGCTAGCGCTTTGAACAAGCAATCACCTTGACCTCCTGCATCTCGAATTTCGAATATTTGACCATCGATAGTAATGGTGGATGGCATTTTCGTTATTATGCAAGGGAACAGGAATTAAAACTATATTAATGAATAATGTCGCAGCACGCTATGCTACAATCACCACGGTTGACACTACCCTACTCTAAACGAACACGAGTAAGTTTTGCAGAGCAACAGAAGTTTAAAACCAACCAGACCTAATATAATACTTGTTGATAATATTTAAGTATCAGAATGACGCGTTAAAATCCACCAAACCCGTAAACAGCATAAATACGAATATCTTTTCTAACTTTTCTAACAAATTTTTTTTTCTCAACGCTATAGTAACATATGTCAGCTGAAATAAAGATGTTCGATTGTTTGAACATTATCCGCGGGCTCGCAATTGTTAAAATAATTGATAATATTAAAACAATTTTATTAAATTAGTAATTAATAGAAACAAAAAAAAAATAATTAATCAATTAATCAATTATTTAATTTTTTTTATTAATTTTTTTTTTTTTTTCTATACGCAGAGGAATATGGTAGGTATTAATATAACTATATTAATATTAGTAGAGTTTTAATTCCTGTTCCCTTGCATAATAACGAAAATGCCATCCACCATTACTATCGATGGTCAAATATTCGAAATTCGAGATGCAGGAGGTCAAGGTGATTGCTTGTTCAAAGCGCTAGCTCTGGCAGTCAACGAAAGAAGCCATTATCGCATACGCCAAGGAATTGTACAATATATTGTGAATCAGTGGTCGGAATATGCGTTTTGGATTGAACATAGTCTGAATATCACGAGTAAAAATCAGTATCGTTCGTACATGGGTCAATCTGGCATTTACGGATCCGAAATGGAATGTCGCGCTGCATCAGAGCTTCTGAATTTGAACCTAATAGTAGTCCGTGTACTACACAATGGAGGCTTCTATACGCAGAGGAATATGGTAGGTGACCAGCATCCAATCGTGCATTTATTATTTACCGGAATGATACATGAAAACGATAGGGACGGTCACTTTCAACTTCTACTCCCAGTTTCGGATGTGAATTCCCGTTATGTCGAGACATTACACAGTGAACAATTAACCGAGGATGCATGCGAGAATGGAGATTTCAGCAAGAACCACGTCATTTCAACAGCTGAAGAAATAGTGAGTGATACAGGTTCTGTAGATTCTGATGAGAATTCAGTCACAGATCTCATTCAAAGTGATATCAGTACTGATGCGGAATCAATCGGGTCTTTGTCATACCCTAACGAAAACCTGTCGGTCCGTCATCATAAAAAAAGGAAAATGAAAACTGATAAGAAGACCCACCATTTCCGACCATCTGCATTTTCTATTGCGATGAAAAATGTTATTTGCAAAGTCAGAGCATTTTTCCAGTCCGAGAAAGACGGAACTCAAGTTTTTGATAAGAACGAAGTTGTGAAAAGAACTATGGCATGCCTCCAAATTTCTAAGCGCAGCGTCCTCCGTGTAACTTCTGAAGCAGAACGTGGAGAATTAGGAACACCTCACCAGAAAGAAGGTAGGCCCGCTATTGAATTCGATGATTTTTTGTGCGGAATCGTCAGACGTAAAGTTCTTGATTTTTACATGGAAAAGAGGTACCCGACCGTCCGGGAACTGCACGAGAAATTGAAACAAGATGTACCAGACCTTCCCGATTTCGGAAAAACTACTTTGAAAAAGCTATTGCACAGTTTAGATTTTCAGTTTTGGAAACTTCAAAAAAGGCCTATATTAATGGAGAGTCACGTTATAGCTGGTAAAAGATCAAGAGACTCGGTAGAGTCTCGCGCCAAGTACATTAAAAAAAAATTTTTTTCAAGCGCGAGACTCAACGAGTCTATATACCCGAGAGGCAACTACCCTAACCTATAACGCGAATTAGTATCCTCGTTTTCTTTCACCTCACATACTACACGAATTGAAACTAATTTTATCCAAGATGTGGGCATGAAAAGCTTTCATTTGAGCCCTAAATCAATTAAATCGGTGTCCGGAGTGCTGAGATATAAGTAACTACCGTTTCTGAAACCTCGTTTCCTCGTATCAAATTTTCTCTTTCCTGTTCTTCAGACCAAGATTCTGCCAACTCAAACCATTCCCATGAAATCACATTTCGTCGCTAAACGCAGGACGTATGTCCCACGCTTATACACAGAACATACGTCCTTACGGATCTGGGAACAGACATAGAAAGGAAACTCGACACAAAAATTCAGACCAAGATTCATCCCATTAAAACCATTCCCATAAAATCACATCGCGTCGCTAAACGCACGGCGTATGTCCTATGCTCATACACAGAACATACGTCCTTACGCATCTGGAAACATGACATAGAAGGGATAAATCCACACAAAAGTTGTATAGAGTGGCGTAAGTAGGAGAGTCACGACGTAGTCGGCGCTACTATCGCAGACAAAAAGCGTCTGCAACACTAGCAGACGCGTGTTTTTATTTCATATTTTTAAATCCAAATGAAGGAAATAAAATAAAAACATACGAGCAATGCTTAATCAAAACTAGTGAATACCCACTAAAAGCCCCTCGAGTGCGAAAACCTCACGCAAAGTACATTAATGTGATAGTCACCAACAAAAATATTTCGATAGGTTAATCTTGAATCCTACGATCTCGACATTTTGAGGTTATGCGAATCAACTGACGTGTAAAATTCATGGTGATACATAAAAAAAATAACAATTGTGATCGGATAATTTTACGATTAGGTTTGGTTTATTTTCATTTATGAATTCAATTATCGGGGGAAACGGTTGTTTGGTAGTAAGTTACCGCCTGAGGAAGTCTGACGATAGAAAATCAAGAGAAAATGTTGAAGTTTAAAAATATGAGGATAGCATGATTTGATATAAGGAACGGCATGGAGCCAGACTAATAAAGCTGAGTTCAAGCGTTGGATTGCAACGCATTTCACTTCAAGCTCCATGTTAAGCTTATCTCCGAAGGCCCGTCTGCTCAGACTCAAATTTTGAGTCAACGTTATACGTAGGATTCCGACGAGTTTTATGATCTGTATCCGTATAATCTAGTCAAAACGAGACTGTAAGTCGACGTTGTGTTTCGGACTCCGCTAGGCTTTATTCTACACTCCACGTCAACGTAGTGCCTTGACCTTCGGTGGAGATGATTTTTTAATCCATGATTTACAAACAGCTTAGATTCTCTGTTCAGAACGATCTCAAAGTCTGTATAAACATCTATGATTACATGTAAATTAATAGTACAAACTATATATCGATACCCACGTTCTAATATGTCTCTTGGTCTCGGTCCCGGTGTATTCTCGGTCCTACTATCTATCATGCGGCGAATTATAGAGTCTACTGTACATAAATTCGTTTGATTTTGGTATGCAACCTGTGTTTGTATGTTCGTCTCTCTTGAGCTTTTCTCAAATCCAGATTAGTGCTATCACGACAGATATTCAGAATTAAAATGCTTATTCACTATTAAAGAAATGATCGATCGCCTCCCTCGTTTTCAGATGATAGAGATTCTCATCCATATTTATTTATTCGTTTTAGACTCGGCGTAATTTCATTTCTGAATGTAATTATTGGAGAAAAACCTTTTTTATGGATTCAGATTAGTGCTAGCAAGATAAATTGAATGCAAATACTTATTCGCTATGAAAGAAATGATCGATCGACTCCCTCTTTGTCAGATGATTCTCATCTATATTTATTCATTCGTTTCAGACTCGGCGTAAGTTTACTTATGAATGTAATTATTGGAGGAAAACCTTTTTCATGGATTGTTCAATTTTGTAGCGGGCCGTCGTTTGAGAAGAGAGGATGATGAGAGAAAACGCTGAAGTTGCAAGATATCGGGATGGTGTGATTTGATAAAAAAAAGGGGTAGAGTCAAACGAATAGAGCAGAATGCAAGTGTTTGACTTCAACAACTTCCATTTTATGCTCTACGCTAGTCTTGCATCAATAGGCCCAATTCTATATTTTTCGATACTTTCTGTTCAGACTCGAAGTTGAAGTTGACGTTATGAGTACGGGACGCATACATGTTTTTTTTGCAGAGGACCTAGCTGCATTAAAAAAAAAAAACTACCTAAGAATTGCAATACATATATCTAATATTTATATATATATTTATTCATGAGCAGCAACTATAACTCTGCACGCAAGTACCTCCGCCATTGCCGGTCCCAAGCCCAGATGAGACAGGAGGAGGGCTGCGCGTAAGGTCACACGTTGCACGCATATATATATAATTATACGGGATTCTAACGAAACAATTCGAAGAACTTAATAAAAGAACACATGTTACGTCTATCCACAGAAATTTAAGGCTCACAGAAAAGTATGAGCATACGTGTATATTTTAACATTATTTTCATTCGTTTGAAATTATACTACCACATTCAACATTGCTGCTTTTTGGGGGATTCGGATGATGCAAAATGCATCACCGTACATACGTTGAGATGTTCATAGGAACAATTGGCAGAATGTTGACAACTGAGCAAGCCTCGCAGGTGAGGATATATATAAGAAAACCCATTCGAGCGAGCGTAGCGAGCGAGCACAATTATTAGGTAGTCAAGCGAAATTGTACAAAAAGTGGTGATATCAACCCCAAAAAGCACCCCTGGTGCAAAAACCTTTCGCCAAGTACATTAATGTGGTCACTACCCCTAAAAAACCCACCAACAAAAATTCCTCCTAAAAAAAAAAAATGGTACTATCCAAATGTCTACATACAAAAGCATTGAAATCAGATACAACTGCCAAGTACCTGTAGAATAATGAAAGTTTGGAATTGAAAAATTTGTTCAAACTAAATAACGTTGTACTCGTTCGCTCGCTGCGCTCGCTCACTCGATTGGCTTATGATTATTGGTTGAAAAAATAATTCGGATGAAGAAATTGATAATGACAACATTTATCAAAAAATATTCACAACGAAAAAATAATTTGAACAAAATTTTAAACAAAAAATTTGGAGGTAGTGGTACTTGGTGGGCCTTTTGTAGAAACAGAATTATGAAATATCAATTGCGAACCATGTCAATGTCATCTGATAGCCATTCAAACATTAGCCCACCAACATACCACGGACTCCAAATTTTTTGTTTAAAATTTTGTTCAAATTATTTTTTCGTTGTGAATATTTTTTGATAAATGTTGTCATTATCAATTTCTTCATCCGAATTATTTTTTCAACCAATAATCATAAGCCAATCGAGTGAGCGAGCGCAGCGAGCGAACGAATACAACGTTATTTAGTTTGAACAAATTTTTCAATTCCAAACTTTCATTATTCTACAGGTACTTGGCAGTTGTATCTGATTTCAATGCTTTTGTATGTAGACATTTGGATAGTACCATTTTTTTTTTTTAGGAGGAATTTTTGTTGGTGGGTTTTTTAGGGGTAGTGACCACATTAATGTACTTGGCGAAAGGTCTGAATTTCTGAGGTTGATAAAGCATTATCGAGGAGAAGGATGGAAAATTTTTTACACCGATGAAACGTGGTGTGGTGCCAATCATTCTCGACAACACGGATGGGTTGAGTGCGCAGCTCCAGATCAACGAGCCAATTTCGATCAGTATCGCAACTCTGTACAAGAGATTGGAGGTGTTCGTGGAGGGTTTGTTACTCCATCGGGAAGCGGTAAGAGAATCATCATTTTACATATTGGGAGCAAAGATGGATTTCTAGAAGGCTGTATGACATGCTTCATAGGGAAAACAGGAAGTACTGATTATCACGACGAAATGAACTCCCAGCACTTTGAAGAAAGGTTCCCACGTGTGTTAGATGTGATACCGGAAAAATCGATAATCGTAATTGACCAGGCACCGTATCATACGATGCTTGACCCTGAGTACCGCAATCCTACGAATGCTTGGCGAAAACAAAAAATAATAGAATGGATGATAGGGAGAGGAGTACCTATTCCTGAACACGCTGGGTCTTATGATGCACTTACAAAGGCGAATCTTTTACATCATTGCATACAGTATCGTCATCCGAAAACGTATTTGTTAGAAAAAATAACCAGAGAAGTGAGGGGTGATGGAGTGAAATTACTGTGGCTTCCAGTCGCTCATTGCGAGTTAAACGCAATTGAATTGATCTGGGCATACGTAAAGAACAAAGTTGCCAAGGAAAATAATACGTTTAAAATTAAAGATGTGCATCGTCTATGTACTGAGACTATGAACACTATACCCTCTTCCTTATGGGTTAATTGCGTCAGGCATGTCGAAACCGTAGAGTCGGAGTATAGAGGAAGAGAGAGCGCTATGGACAGAGTATTCGAACCCATAATCTTTAATTTAGGAGAAGACTCGGATACCGATAGCGACGATGACACCAACAGTTAGGCATATGACCTGCTACGTGAATAAAAAAATCGAATTTATTCTTCGTCGAAGCCGGTATTCATATCTATTGAAACTGGTACGCCAAAAAAGTTATGTGCATAATACATCAATATTGCTGAAAGTACCTGCATAATCCCAATTAGGGCAGTTATTATTCTTAATTGCAGAAAATTGGAATCAACAACAACCAGCTCTTCTCAGAGCTATCAAAATATTCTGCAAAGAAACAATCGCTTATGAATTAATGTATCTCAAAATTCTCTTCATATAAAGCCTCAAAGATTGAAAAATTTAAATCAAATTTAATAAATTACAATACTATACAGGCGGTTCCGCTTAGTAGGTAATAAACTATTAAGTTTACAATTTATGCGAGAATTTATGTCAACGCTGATTGATCTATAAGTTATACACTTCAATTAGAAAAAATCTGACTATTGAAATTCCAAATCGGGTATGGACAATTTTATATACAAAAATTTAAAGAGAAATAAAGTCAAATGAAAATTCTGTCAATCTATACTATATAAAACCCGTAGGTTTTGCGTTTTTACGATTCAAAAGGTCACGATGATATTTAAATATCAGATTAATATAGCCAATGGTATCGAATTTACGATGCAGAAAAATGTAGAATTCTATACGCAGCAGGTTTCATCGAATGTTTGACTGTTTTACGAGCGATACTCAGGTAGTTTGGAAACAAATAGCAACTTAATTTCGCGTAACAATGCTGTCTGGAAGTTTCCGCCGAGATGCGTCCCGCTCTTTTAGGGGAATCGCGGCGGCGAATGGATGTTAAAGTTATTATTTTGTAACTCACGTTTACTGCAAAACCGCGTATCGGACTAATTTTCTTGCAAGGTTTTTAAACGATGAATTTTTCAAACGAAATTATCGACTTTACGCCATTCGGCTGGAGATACCAGTGTCCGAGATCACCATTTCACTCATAATTGTTCGTAGCTGCCACAGTTTTGGAAATATGGAAATTTTTTTGATGTCGTTGTACTCGTAAGATTTTGCGGAATACGTGTGAATTATTTCAAATTTTTATCAGCATTATGAAGCGAACTGCGACGAGTTGGAGTGGAGCTACAAATAAAAGTCAACAAAACTTACGTTTTTGAACATATTTATAGTGATATCTCTGTTGAGAAACATTTAGCAACAACTATAAATATAATGGCTGGACGTGGAAGATTTTAAGCTTTCAGAAACTGTATCGTACGATGCTCTACGATTTTTTCCCGTCGAGATATCGAGCTTCAAACCCAGGTGCCCCGACTTTACGGCCCGATAGTAGGGCCGCCTACCTGGGAATGGACTGTAAGCCCGGCGGGTCTCCTATTCTCGAGTTGGGGGGTGAACTCTACGATGAGATCCATTGCCAGCCGACGTGAAATACGGAACAGTTCGATAAATCGCGGCTCCGGTATATCGAACGCGTCCTGCGAGTCACGCAAGCGCCGTCGGACCTGCCTCAGGTGGTTCACCCCTTGGTCAGCCTGCTCCTCCACCTCGTCTTCCTGCTCCTGCATCCGGTCTTGAGCGTCGAGTAGCATCCACGCGTCAGCCATCGAAAAATTCCAAAGCCTTGTAATGCTATGTGTTAGAAACATTGAATCTTACAAAAATATATGAGTATGCAAATTTTTAATTCTAATTGGTTTAATTTTTTTATTCTTATTTTTCCGTCGTTGACGAACGACAATGAACGAATAAAGAAGTATAAAGGTGATAAACGTAATAAATAAACAAGGTTCAATGACAAAGAATCACGCATATGCCTAACAATGGAGGTGACAAACATTCAGCGTTAAAATACAAAGCTCTACCAATGCAAACGCGCGCGAATCTCACCAACTATTTTTTATACATAACGAGTATTACATTCTACTTATATGTGTGTGTATATATATATATATATATATATGCGATGTATAAACCAACCTTGATGTAGTACTTCTGTGGGAAAGCTGAAGCTAAAAAGAAATTATTAGTGAAGGCGAACACGCGGGTGATTGAATGATATTATCGTAAATTATTTTGATGGATATGACAAGTGATTGAGCGAAATTTAAGAAAGCCTGAAATGTAAAACGTATTGAGGGCACTTTGAAATATAAATCAAGTTATATTCGACTTGAAAAAGTCGGTTTTTATGATTTTTTAAGCCTTTTTCAGATTTTCGAACGCAAGTATTATCTTTCGATAGCAACAAAACGGAGCGAAGAAAGACATTCGGAAGTTGGTGGAAAATCGCCACATCCCGCGCGATTTTGATTTGTTTCATGCGTTGCCATATTTAATACAGTGTTGTCAATACTAACCTCTCAGCAACACGGACTTGAGGACGGAAACTTATCCCTTGCGTTTCACTATTACGGCTTTGACTATATGTATAGTCAAAGACTTCCGACAACACTGTATTAAATATGGCAACGCATGAAACAAATCAAAATCGCGCGGGATGTGGCGATTTTCCACGAACTTCCGAATGTCTTTCTTCGCTCCGTTTTGTTGCTATCACCAGCAAGAATTGCCCTCGAATTGTGTTCAGGATTCTTAGGAAGTTTACCTTACTGACTTGAAAAGAAAAAATAAACTTCTTATTAAAAACAGTGCAATACCTATGATAAATTTCCGTGGATACGGTTTCAATCTGAGTAGCACTAAAATCGACTTATATTCGGTACTTAAACCTTCCACAAAGTCAGCACTTGTAGTACCCCCGACCAAATTTTTTTTCATCTCAATCCAGAAACATCTCAAATGCTGAACACTGACTACGTTTTCACCGGGGCAGAGTCAAGTGGGGTTAGCTAATCGGGAATAAGATTTGAAGAGAAATTCCCGATTTTCTTCTGGAATCTCGATCCTGATTGGCTTACCCCGTTTGAACTCTGCCCCGGTGGAAACGTAGTCACTGATGTCTCCTCAGCAGATCCGTTCTCGTCCCGACTAAATGAAATACTTATATTTCCAAGACAATAGGTTTGTTCGTCTTGGCTTACACTTTCTACACTTTTCTTACACTTTTTACACTCGCCCAATAGGAGGTGTAAATTTCTAGTGAAAAGTGTAAAATCTGCTAAGAGTGTAAAAAGTGTAGCTAAGACGAACAAACCTACATTACTTACCGAATCGCCATAGACGGCCAAAGACACTTATTCATCATCGAACCCAATTGCCGTAATTGTTCCAAATGAGTTGCGATCGACTGTTGATCTACGGTAGTCTTCCATTATAGCGTCTTCCTTCACTCACGGTACACCTCTCAAAACGACTTTACACCCTTCCGATATATGACAGTTTTACCTATTTCAGTTTCATTTTTGTTGCTGTTTATTGTTGGCACAGTTTTGAATACACGTATGTATACGTGTGTGTGCACCGGTACACAGACCGGGCCTCAAGCGAAACACACTCGAGGCGTCTACCTAGGTGCAACAAGCGAGATCTCTGTCCAACCTAACCTCCCGGCGTAGCATCGCCGCCACGAAGCGCGCGTGAGCTGTGAATCCCCGTTTTCTATGAGCGGTTATTACGTTATCCCCGGCGGCGTGACCGACCGCTCCTGGCACATTCCGAAGAATCTAAGCGCAAGTGACACGGGAGGATTGCACATATACGGAACAGAAGGAAATTTGCAGGATTTGTTGGTTAAAGGTTCGCAATATTTTCATTAACACGACGTATCGGTGCGAGGTCTGAAGAAAATTAAAAATCTATAAAAAAAAATGACAGCGTAAATATACGTACGCGCGTTCTGCGTACAGCATGTCAATTTCTCACCATAGTTTTGCAATCAAGTTCTTGTCTGTGACCACGAATCTTTGCAGGATAATGGTGTCATTTTGTATCATGACATAATGTTATAAACAACCGTAGACTGATACTTCGAGGATGTCTGTTCAACGTTCATGCGTTTCGTCAGATAAGTTCAACGCAGACGTTTACAACGCAGATGTTAAGCCCTAGCTGGCCGATGATCTGACGTCATCCAACCGAATGGACAGATATGCTGATTCGCCACCCACTTGTTGTCCGAGAGTAAGTCAACTGTCAAAGTTACCGGTTCATTTTCAAATCTTACCTTAGTCTGACTGGCAATTTTCCTAGCCGCGGAATCTTGCGGCCCCAACATTCCTTGATGATCTCTCGCATACAAGGCCAACGATCTGCGCAAGACAGTGTGATCCGTTACTGAAATACAAATCACTGTTTTCGAAGTAAAAAGCGCCATCGAGCAGACTATCCAACAGGGTCGGTAGTAAGTAACTCTTTTCACTGTTATTCCCCTTTTTTCAACTTTTTTGAAGAAACGGTCACGCATATCTCTTCATTGGTAATAATTTAGACTCGTGCTCCAAAATTAGATTTCCATATTTACAAAAAAATTTGAATAAAGTAAATTTCCAAAAATAATATTGGATGAAAATCAAAACCCTGAACTGGTGGTTCCTTACAGAACACCGAATCGCAAAATAATATGACAGTAAAGATGGTGAATGGCATTTAGATCCGGTTTTTCACAAGAAAGCACCGTGTGAAATCCGGGTCGCCAATTTTGACTGTTTTCTTCTTTCGACAACATGCTCCAATTTCTTTCAAATGTTACTCGCGAATGCAATGCATTATTATTATTATTATTATTCATCCAAATGTTATTTATAACATTCCACAGCTTCACCAGAGTTCACTTAGTTTCCAAAACTTGGCCCGTACGGTGTTCATCATCAAAAGCATTTTACAAGCTGGCGACAACTGACTCCAAGAAATTATTGATGTAAAAATTACATCGAGAATCGGCTTTGCCGTGCTTTGAGTCTACGACAGCTTATACGCTGACCCTGAAGTACAGGCATGTGCGTACGCGTGTTGTTGACACGCCAGACCTAAGATAGGCTGAATTATAGCCATTTTTCGCACACAGTGTGTTGTCACAGTGACTAACGTTGACTGTGCTTTTAGGAACCGGTAGCTGTGTGTCCTTCCAAAGAAGAGTCCAAAGACAATCGACTGCGAAATCCTGTTGAAACAGTCCATGATCCGTGCCCCCCGCACCCTGTGCAGTCGGAGGAAACCTTGTTCTGCGTCCGACAACCGGATCAACATTACCGCTGTAAAAATCCACTGTATCTTGAATGTCAGCCGTTGTGACTGAAAACGCGAGCGTGTGGACAAAGCGACAAGGCTTTCTACGCCACAGAAATCGCCACAAACAAATTCCCCATTTTCCATTTTCCAATTACTTTGAGATTTATGTTTTTAACTGAAATATTATCCATTTTTTGGAAGTTGAAAGTTGTATTAAATTCAATTAAAGCTATCGCTAAAATTGAGTATTTTTTCTGCAGAATTTATAATTGATAGAATCATGATCAATCTCAATTAAAACAATATTGCATCATTCAAACAACTTGAATTATTATATCCGAAAATATTAATTATCGGAAAATGGAAATCTAATTTCAGGAAATATTTAAATTTTCATTGCAATAGTAATGATAATAGTAAAGGCATAGTAATTATAACGAATCAATTGTCTTCAAGTCACTTATATTCTCTTTATGTTACTTACATCTATCATATATTATATATATTAGGGTGGCGATATTTTTTTTGCCTTTTTTTTTTCCTCAAGCCCACATCAAAATTCGTTAGTTCTATCCATTTCAAGAGCCTTCTCCAAATTTTAGCTGAATTAAAAATTTTGTACAGGTTGCTCAAGAATTTTGAAAATGTTGAAATTCAATTAAATCCATTTTTTTTTATTCTTCACTTGCTAACTAATCCAATCTTTTGTAGGTGGATTGTAGAGGAACATACTGAAATTTCAAGTTAAAATATTAATATTAAATGTCGCTCAAGATTCAAAAAAAAAAATCTTCTAGGCCTTCAATGGTCTTGAGCGACCTTCAATAATAATATTTTCACTTGAAATTTCAGTATGTTCCTCAACAATCCACCGACGAAAGATCGGATATAGTGAGCAAGTGAAGAATATTTTAAAAAAAATGGATTTCGTCGAATTTCAACATTTTCAAAATTCTTGAGCGACCTCTACAAAAATTTTTATTCCGCATACAATTATTTTTGATCCAGCATATGACGCTGTAGAGTATTATTTGATCATTGTAAGTGTTCCACCGAAATAGTCTTAGGTGGGAGGTAAGAACATTTGAGAAATAAACGATACGATGAAGATGGACTAATATTATATAAGTTATTGTTAACACAGACTCGCCGCTATTCTTTGGCTTCTTGATTCTATGTGGAATCTAGTATTCATAAACGATGTAGATGAATTAATATTATATGATGATGTATCATACTGTTACGCTGTACGTTCATAGAAGGTGAAATAAATATTATAATACATACCTTTGTGATTCAGTGTGGAAATATTTGATGACTTGTAACACAGGGAAAGGCATATACGGGACAACAATTCATCATAGACAAAATCGTATTTAAGGAGACGTTAAATATATTCAATCGGTGGGAGAAAATTATCATCGAGAGCCTACGAGTCGAAAGTTGTCGTTAAGTTCATAATATTATACGAGCAGTTTTGTCGCAGTCCAATATTTGATTCATTTATTCGTTCTCTTTCTTTTCATCTACTCGGTTTATCCTTGTGGTACATGTGGTACGCATGCATGTCTGTCAAGTGTAAGTGGGCCTCGCGTTTGCTACGACTAGCGGCCGGGCAAGGCCTACGGCGCCACCGTACGCCGGTCGTACATAATTACCGACCGACCCGAATCGATCTCCGATTGGACGCTGCTCAGCCAACCAACGGTCTCCGCTGAGTGAGCGGAGTTAGCGGAGTTAGCGGAGAAGTACAGAATCGCACCCCTGGCGGTTTATACTGCGCTGCTGACTGTCACGAGGACCAATTCATTACAACATGATACTTATCCTTGTTACGCATTGAATAAACTTTTAGAAAGCTTCAATAAAGTTTTTCTCACTTACCTAGTTCAATTTATTGAAGCCTCAAGCCCAGGAATAATAATTAATAATTTCGCTCGAATTGGTTGTTCTCGATTAACTCTTGATTCTATTCAATTTGCAGTTTCAGCTGAAGTTAATTCGTTGATTGTATTATGATATCACTTAAAACTGATTGATTGATTTTCGATCAATATCAATAGCTTATTCACGTAGGTTTTATTCACTTCATTTATCATTCGTTTAAAATAAGCGAACATAACCCCACATGTCTACCTTCCGCGATGTATTGACAGTCAGCCGGCTTCTATCAACAATGGCTGCCGAGTTTTATCGACCGCGCGCCAAAATCACTCTAGGGGTTTTCAGTGCAACGAGTGGTTAACCTGCTAAAAATACGAAATATTCGCTGTCCGGTAACATGGATCCATTCGGTTTCACGTGATTGTTTCGGTATATGGGAAAGTCCACCAATTATCAACAAATAAACGGGACGTCAAAAAAATCGATGTGTCTGAAATTTCAACCTCTCGTAGTGCCTACTCAGATTGGAAAGTTCACCAAGTTTGAACCTTCTAGGTCCCACCGTTCGCAAGAAATGCCACGTACAAGTTTACCATTTTGACCTAATTGAGGTATAAACGCGAATTGTTTTCATATCGTTATCGGCATGAAGAAATTATAAAGATAGAGATGTTATGTGGAAAAGTCTCACCTTTCCGAATATGTTGTTCATTTCTCAATAACTTTTGGAAGTCAATCTCAAAAAACACATTTTTCGGCGAAAAACCGGTTTTTTTCATGGGCCACCAAAACTTATCTCACTTTTAAGTTTTTCCTGTGAAAGCTGAAATTTTTTCAGTAAGGAATTCAAATTTTCAGAGTGGGACGGTCATAGGATCCCACGTGAGCAACGTTCAATTAATAAAGGTCTGTTAATAATACTCTCTTTTTGGAATTCAACGGAATATTTTCATTTTCTGACAGTGCACAATTCAAAGAAATAACGATTTCGTCAATTCGGGTACGCTTAATTAAAAGCTTATTCCTTCGTGATGCATTCTGCGTTCTGCGTCCTGCAACTCGCTGTTTTTCGCGGATTTTCGTTCTGGCGACTGACGATTCTTTATAATACGAAATTCCATTTTATTCTATTCTCCAGCGTAGCGGTATTATCCTTCTCCAATTTAAGAACATTTGTCATACATATGTTTCCCATAATACATATCTTAAAGAAGTTGTTTTTAAAACAAAAAAAGAAGGTTCAGGAAAAAATTTTATACCTCAAGCGCTCCAGGTTCCTATTGCATTCCGGAGTCCTGCATAGTACCTACCCATACGTTTGGCTACGCAGTTTATACGTTGACTCCATTCTTTATGAAACTCACATTCAATGATGTTTCCAATAGTTTCATGAAATCCTAAAAGATTATTATGAATAAAAACACAATTTTTTTTTAAATTTATTTTATTCATAAACTCAGCTGCTCGTGAACTTAAAATCAATATACATGGGAATAATCTATGATAATCTATACAATGCTACTGGACTGCAATTTCTCTTGAGCATTAACCCTATAGTATCCCAGACTTCTTGTTTTGGGACATACTTGTCACCCGGGGGTCTGTGGGACCTTACTTGGATTTTCAATCATAACTTCAAGTGAAATGATCGTCTTTCAATTAGAGGCACCGGTGAGTTTTCAGCCTAGTGATATTCAAATGGTCGAATGAAGAATGATATTTTTTTAAACGTAATTTTCGATGAGAAATCCGATGGCGCACTCAGAAAAAATCAGAAAAATCATTTTCCACAATGTTAATAATTTTTTTTTGGTTATCGATTCTTAATTGTGGTTCTATAGCACGCCTAGCTAAATCCATGCAATAAGTTGTTTTGAATCATCTCAGGAACCTGCAGAAAAAATTTCAGCTCAAACTTCGAAAACCTGTCGAAGAAGTTCAATTTTTAGTGCGTCGCGGCCGCCCGCGCAATCCGCCCGCCTGGCGCGGAGTCGCTCATACAGGGCGGGCGGCGTGGCGCAGCGCGGCGGCTATCTTGAAAATAAGGTCAGATCAAAACAAATGACAAAAAAAAACATCAAACACCAAACATCATTGCGCATACAAAACTCAAACTTCCTCTATAAAACATTTCTTATGAAAATAAGCTTGAGAAGATGATTTGCGAAAGTAAAATGGCTATCCAGGGTGAAAATAAGAAAAAGAATCATAATTATCGAGATAGTCGCCGCGCCGCTCGCCCTGTATGAACGACTCCGCGCCGGGCGGGCGGATTGCGTGGGCGACCGCGACGCGCTAAAAATTGAACTTCTTCCACAGGTTTTCGTATTTTGAGCTGAAATTTTTTCTGCATGCTCCTGAGATGATTTCGAACAACTCATCGCATGGATTCAGCTAGGCGTGCTATAGAACCAGAATTAAAAATCGATAACCAAAAAGAAATTTCCAAAATGGGAAAAAGTGATTTTTCTGATTGTTTCTGAGTGCGCCATCGGATCCCTCATCAACAATTAGGTTTAAGGAATGTCATTCTTCATTCGACCATATGAATATTACTAGGCTGAAAACTCACCGATGCCACCCCTTAATGGGCTTTCTTTCGATATCCAATTGATCGGGAAGTCGGACTATATGTATATTGACCGAAACGTGAAAGTTTAAAACTGTTCAGATATACTCGGTTAGAAAAAGTTTTTCTTTCGAAAAACGCGAAAAAATGTTACTTCGCGGTTTGCTCTACGGTCCTACAATGTCGCGCGCTTCTTAAGATCTCGGTTCTCGCACGTAGCTTTGATAACTACCGACATGAGGAGAAGTTCTTTGAAATTTGTCGAATTGTTCTAGGAAGCCTCCGCATTGGCTATTACGCTGTTATTTGCCATTTCCTTGTTAAGGGGATGGGTGACGCTGACGCTAGAGAATTAAGTTGACTTGTGCGTTGTCGAACAGTTAGCATCATCGATTATTATCAATCTCATTCTTCTTGCCCACATTTGCGTTTTAATTTGCTTAATTTTCTGGTTTTTCAAGTCATTTCATTTCTATAGCTGCCTTTTCGTATACCTATTCCTATATTCTATAACATTCTTGATTGTTTACATTTTTCGAGTCATTTTTTCCTATAACTGCCTTTTCGTATAACTATTCTGATATTCTATAGCTGTCTTGATTGTTCTGACTTTTCGAATCATTATTTAATTCCTTTTTGTTTACTACTTTGCACCTACTTCTGTTCTTTTCTACTTTCTCATAAAAAGCCCTTTTCAGGGCTATTCGAGCGTCAGAGTGCAATTTATTGCGGTAAGTTACACATGATATAATAATTTCGTATTTGCGCGCTTTTACTTTTTGATCCGGATTTCCACATCAAATATACAATAACGATTGCTATAGTTTATCAAAGAATTTGAATTGAAAAATTGTGTATTTTCCTGACACGGATATCGCAAGCTCTATCTTCTTTAGTCAGCGTTAGTTAGAATTTTTTTTATCATTACTTGTTTATACAACCGGAAAGAAAATTTTGTAAAAATCTTCGTGAACTTGGAACGGAAAAGTAAAGAAGGCCCCTTCCAAAATGTTGTAAAATTCGATCATCTTTCTTCTTGACTGGACTATCAAACTTTTAGTGTGGCTAGAAATCTCAACTTACTGTTAGTGTATCCAATCTTTTGAGCAGTATGGGTAATTCCATACCAAGTCAACGAGCCTTTTCACGCGACTATTCTCGATTTGACTGGTTTTTGTATATGTTGTAATAGGTACCTATTGAACGGGGTATTACCGAATTTTTTTAGATTTTTATTTTTACTCGGGAATTTTTGAAAAATTCATCTTGGATCGCTCATCACTCCCAAAACAAAAATGATATCAACAAAAATAGAATAGCCCTTCCCTCGACTTGGAACATGTTTCATGAAAAATCACTTAAAAAATTTCAGCAAAATATTTCCATGGATTTTTTTAATTTTGAAGCAACATACTATTTTTTAGAGTTCCACACTCTCGATTTTCCTCAACAATTTATCGAAATTCTGGACTTTATTACAAAATTTCTAAGCCGTGTTTTATTGAATTATTTTAATTTCGTCTATTTTTCAATTATAATCGAGATTAATTTTATACAAAACTTGTTTGTTTCCGGGTTGAACGCGTTTCATTTTTCGTTGTTTTTCTATGAAATTTCAGGCTGCATTAGAATAAAAACAAAAAAAAAAAAACCAAACGTATTTAACTCGAAAACAAAAAAATTTTGTAGTATAGCCTAGAATGACGATGGATTTAAAAAATAAAAAATTGAAGGTGCGGAACTTGAAAAAACAAGTATTTCTCTGATTCAAATTTCAACAGAACTATCGAGATGATTTTCTGAAATTTTCCAAGTAATTTTCGATTTAAGCACGTTGAAAGACAAAGAAATGCCTATTTTGTTTCTGCCGATATCATTTTTGTTTCTGGAGTTATATGAGCAATCCAACGTAAATTTTCCAAAAATTTCCGGGTAAGAGTACAAATCTGAAAGAATTCCGGGCAACTCTTTTCAATAGGTACTACAAGATATACAAAAAACAGTCACATCAAAAATGGTCGGGTCAAAAGGCTCGTTGAATTGGTATGGAGTACCCCATATGTATTCGGAATATACCTAGATGGAAGAAATCCCCGGAAAAGCGGAGAATACAACCCGATACGTCTATCGTGGATATCAGTATCACATTGATACGACGTCCGTCCACCTTTTTCGGTGTTCAACGCGCTCGTCGACGGGATGCCGAGGAGCCGCGCGGGTTGACGAACTCGGTCACGTCGAGGTCTACAGGCCTCACGAAAATCATGAGCCCAATGACAACATTATCGAGGTGTCGCGTATGGAGCGTGAAATGTTAGATCTCGCTACACAGACGAACACGCCACTCAAAGATATTTTCGACGCCGTGTCTAGAAGGTTTATCTTTATTCTGTCGATTATATAATTTAATCAGCAATCGCTTCATACAGCGTCTATTGATAACACGTTGGCGATAAATCTGTAGGTTTCAAACGTCTTGTCAGACTTAGGATTAATAATGGAATCTAAGTCCTGAATCTTTCGTAGAAACCCTGTTATTGCAGTGGAGCTTTCGTTCACAAAAATGAGAAGCGCGATGAAACGGGCACGTGCAAAAATCATGCCGAACATACCGGAAACCTTACGTGACCTGGCGAATGCTCTGGACGCATTCGCCCCTACACAGGCAGTATACCGTGGCATGGTAGAGGGAGACGACGGCTCGGTAGCCCTTATCTTTGCCAGCAACCAGATGCTTGAAGCTCTGGGAACCTCCGGCGAAATTTATGTTGACGGTACATTTAAGGTACAGCACTTGACAAAATATGATAACGATGTACTCAATATTTACAGAGTGCAGATCCTTGCACCCCACGCTACGAAAACCGTCAAGCCGCAGTTTTCTCTACGTATGCCAATTAGCTTACGCGGTATACCATAAGGTTTCCAATTCGGAGTATACATATGGACGAACTCACGTGAGAAAGATCAGTGAGATGTTAGATGTTTTTCAGATCTGCATGCCAATAAACTTCGGGGAGTCAGATTTTTATGCCAACGGATCCTACGATGAGTGAAAAATTTATCGAGATATTTGTAATTGAAAAGTTCGGCCAGGTTTTCTTAACGAATACATAACTCGGTTAATAGTAATGCATCAGAGATGCTTTTTTTTTTTTATTTTTTAAAACTCATTTCGTCTCGTTTTGGGGAAAGATCTAGGAAAATTCACACATGAACTCAAAGAGTGTATTGAAGCTCATAAATAAAAATCGCGAACATCTTATTTCTTGTTCTCGAGGAGGATTGTTCGAAGTTTTTGGTGCGCGAGTCGGCATGCAAATTTTCACAAAATATCTGATTTTTCACCGATTCTTCTCGTGAAATCGCCTATATATATATAAGCTGATTCCGTTGTGAAGAATTATTAATGAATTTTGATCAAAAATTGGTATTCAGTTTCAAAAATTATTTTTTCCGATCTCGGGGGCTGCTGCAAGTTCGAAAATCACGTTATGCAAGTACCTTTTGTGCGAGGAATCACGCTACCTGAAGATTATACAGAACTCAGACCAATCGTGTGCAATATCATACTCCGATGTAATTATTTTCAGGTGGCACCGTACCATCCGCCGATTTGCCAGCTCTACACAGTCCATATACGTGTCATGGACACCGTGCGTACCCTTGATTTTTTCAATATGCTCATAATATATGGAACTTTGATACGAATGAACCTATTGTTTTTCTCAGGGTATCGCTACCGTATACGTGCTATGCGGGGCACGGACTCGGGCGTTATATATAGCAGTATTTTCGGAAATAAGTGAGCTAGCACCCGGTCTCACAAACAGTCTGGTCTTAATCATGGGCGACTATGAGCGCGCAGCCATGAGATCGTTACGGGCGGTATTTCCGAAAGCCGGCCTTCACGGTTGCTTGTTCCACTTCAATCAAGTAAACGCACGATAATATTATAAGTTGTCCCCCGTGCGCATGTGTGGTTTACTACGATATTCCTCATTCTCGGCACTTTCTCCTACTATCAGGCTCTTGCAAGGCGATGGAGGCGCCTAGGGTTGTCAAGGGTTCGGTCATCGATTTTGGCGATGTCGATGGCACTACCTTTGGCACCATCGGAACGGTTTGACGAAGGGCTGGGGTTACTAAGTGATTTGGCAGATGCGATTGCGGAAGACCATCCGACAATTCTGCAGTTTATGCGTTACCTGCGAACGCAGTGGAGCCCCCTGGCACAAGTTGTCAGCGTGCACGGATGTCCATCCCGGACAAATAATTTAGTAGAGTCGTTTCACAATGAGGCGAAACGAAAACTCGGTGGTCTTCATCCGAACATTTGGAAATTTCTCGGTATGATGTACTTCGTTTTCACACTAGAGCGCATATTGACGACATCAGTGTCAAGAAGACTTTTCTAATGTATCGCATTTTCAAATACAGAACATTTGTTGGATATGATTACCAACCAAGGGATCGAGCTGGATCGCCTGCGGAATGGGGGACGAGCTAGACGAGCTCGTACCATCAGGAATATGGCAAGGGACACTCTGATCCGAGACGCCCAGCATGATCTGAGCGTCGGCAGGTAATGTAATCCCAAACGTTTAGCGTCACTACTTCTAAAGTTCCTAATGATGTAACATCTACATTATATCATCTCATAATGAGCGTTCATTAGGGTGTCATTTTTTTTTTTGTTTCAGTCCCTTGTCCCCTCAGTATCTTATACTGTATGCCATAATGATGTGGTATGAATTTGGGCCATGTCGGATTTTATTTAGAGGTTCCTCATCGAGTTTTTCTGTTTTTCATTCATTAACCATAGGAAATTTGGCGACTTTGGACATAATGCCATATATCTTTTGAGTTTTTCTTGTTAATTGTGACCACTATGCCGGGGATGGTTCAGATGTATTCACACGATTTTTCGCATCATCATTTATTTATTTTTTTCGATTTTTGTCTGCTTATAGTCATTTTATAGTAATTTATTACAGAGCATAGGTGAAGAAAACCTGAATGAATGGTGGTGCGAAAAATCGTGTAGATATACCTGAACAATCCCCCGCATAGTGGTCGAAATTAACAAGAGAAACTCAAAAGATATATGGCATTATGCCCAAGGTCGCCAAATTTCCTATGTTGAATGGATGGAAAACAGAAAAACTCGATGAGGAACCTCTTAAAAAAAATCCAACATAGCCCATATTCATACCACAT
This sequence comes from Tenthredo scrophulariae, assembly GCA_963978835.1. Classification (NCBI taxonomy): domain Eukaryota; kingdom Metazoa; phylum Arthropoda; class Insecta; order Hymenoptera; family Tenthredinidae; genus Tenthredo; species Tenthredo scrophulariae. Next base: position 30,696,171 of record OZ022227.1, read on the forward strand.
CATTATGGCATATAGTATGAGATACTGAGGGCGTGAGAGCCCGAAACAAAAAAAAAAAATGACACACCCTAGTGTTCATGTATACGTGTTCACAATCTGATCCGATCGCGGGTTTGTCAGCATTGGTATATGTGACATTGCAGTCGATCCATCAAAGCCTCTGCAGCATCATAAGTATAGATCATAGTCTAACCCTATAAAATCAGCTTTTCCGGATTATAACCAGCATTGCAGCTGAACACTATATTCGTCAAATTGTGGCTGCTTGTGAAACTTTGGAAAATGTATACTCGTCTTTTAAACAAATTGAGAAAATATTTACACGATCAAGTATGAATTTTGAGACGTGCATCGTAAAAAAAAATGTCTTACAAATTTCATAATACGTAAAGGAGCTATATTTACACATAAGAAGAAAATTCATACAGCCGTTATTTTCTCAAGTGAGTGTTGTAGTCGTAGCGCTAGTTGCTGGCTTATTCACTAAGTTTAATTGCCCCTCTGGTTATTCAGTTCACCATAGACTCACGGTAATGTCACATCTGTGAACTGCAAACTATTATTGAGTAGTTAGCCGATTACCCGATAAGCTCATCGCATTATATATAGAACTCATGTAATTATTCGCGCAGTTGCCTTAGCATCTTATATTCGTTTCTCATTGATAACGTTTAATACAACGTAAATTAAAACTTGTGCGTATGCTCTGAAGATACACTTTGAGGGATTTCCTAGACCGCTGTATGACCAGGACGGCAGGTATTCATGCCCCGGGGAATAATGTGCCAGAAGAAGGTTCGTAGTATAATGATTACGAATATATTGTATCGAACGTATCGACGTATCCTAACAAGTTACGTTTCACACACCTTAGAGGGAGCACCAGACGAGGCTGAATTGGTGCAGCCTGGAATGTTAGCTGCTGGGGATCCCAGAGCTGATCAACCAGGTATGATCTGGTTCCGTATGGTAATCGAATTTCAACGTTTTCACTGAACTGAAATTAAATTGCTTGTTGCGTACTAATTTTTGGAATAAAGTACCGATGATATTTCCTCGTAGCCCGACGCGGCGGCCGACGTGCTGCACGTAGGGTTCACCCAGGAAATAGGGTTGGTGGTGACCCTGTCAGGATACCCGTGGAAGACGCAAATGCCCCACCAATGGCGGGCCCCGTTCAGTTGGCGCAGGCGGATGCTGACGACCAACAAGACCATCGTGATGCCCAGGTTGGAATTCTAGGTAATGCTGCAGGAATCATTGAAATACCTGATAATAGTACATCCTGAAACCAGCGTAATCTCCTGTACCAATCGTACCACCACAGCGTTGACGGATACTCACTCTGACTTGCTCCAAGTTAATTTTCTGATAGCACCTTGGCACAAATGTCCTCGGCACTTCGATACTCAATTCTTCATGATATATAAAATATTTAACATTTATTGCAGGCAACATTAAGTCTTGCATGTTTTACTCTGCGTTTGATTACTAATTTGAAGGTCAAATTATTTGGTGAACCATGCCTCTCACCGTACATCACACACGCTTCTAGCTTAGAGACACTTACATGTGTGTAACTCAAATTTTATACTTCAGATAATGAGGATATCTACCGTTTGCCAGAAGACGATTTCGAGGTGTTCGCGGTACCCGAGGATCCAATGCCGTTTCATCGGGTAGAGCCGATAATCGGTGCAGAAGGAGCGAATATTGCAGAACGTCCTGCAGGCAGATGCGGTATCTGCTTGATTTCACCTGCAACGCATGCCCTCATCTCTTGCGGGCATTGGTGCTGCTGCGCCGATTGCGTTGAACGCATTGTCTCCTCCGGCCGTTGTTCCATGTGTCGGACGGAGATCACCGGAAGTCTGCGCGTGTTGGAAATTTAATCGGGCCGGATGAAAATCAAAAATTTCATTTAAAATTAATAATAAAATAATAATAATAATAATAATAGTATATAGTTAATATAGTAGTAACAGTAGTATAGTAGGGGAAGGTGGGGCAAAGCCAGCAGTTAGGGGAAACCGACCACCAAAAAAAAATGACCCAATGGTATTTTCGAATTAAGGCGATACCATCAATATTAACCAACGATGATTTATTCTAACGAAGAGTATTTTGATATTTTATTGCTCCACGGCGCGTGTCATCTTAATGCACTTGAAACCGTCAGGGAATATGCGAATAGATATCCTGCACGGCGTCAACCGAGTGTTAATGTCATATTAAGATTAATAAATCGTGTCCGTACAACTGGATCGGTTGCTCCGAACTCGAACCACGGAAATGCAGTAGGGCCCAACCCGAATGGTCGTAATCCAGTTATCGAAGATCGAATATTAGCTACCGTTGATAATGAGAGCACGATAAGTATAAGGAATGTCGCTAGAATATTTGGTACGAGTTATTCAACGGTACAACGAGTATTGGCTGATGACGGAAGACACGCATTCCATTATACTCGCGTGCAAAATCTTCAAGCTGCGGACTATCCACGTCGTCTTGACTTTTGCAAGTGGCTATTGGCCGCAAATCAGGTCGATCCTAATTTTTCTAGGAACATTTTATTCACGGATGAGTCAAGCTTCGGCCGGGAAGGTTCATTCAATTATCATAATAACCACGTTTGGGCAAACGAAAATCCGCACGTGACTGCACTTCGGGGCTACCAAGTCAGATTCGGCGTAAACTTGTGGGCTGGAATCTATGGAAACGTTTTGGTAAATCGCAGGAACATTATCATTTATCCAGAATCACTTGTATTTATTCACATAAATTTAATCGTATAGAAAATAGCATTGTGGAAAAATGAATTCGGTTACCTAATGAATGTCGAAATTGATAGGTGAAAAAGAGCCGTTTATTCAGAAGAAATAACTATGGAAGCGTTTTTACAGGTGGGCCCATCCATGTTACCGCGTCGGCTGAACGGTCGAAATTACACCGAATTTTTGAACGAAGAACTCCCTGATCTGCTGGATGACATGCCATTGCAGCAGCGCATGAACCTATGGTTCCAGCACGACGGCGCCCCTGCACACAATGCAAGAACAGCGCGAGATGCTTTGAACCAGAATTTTACCGATGCATGGATTGGTCGCGGTGGGACGGTAGCGTGGCCACCAAGATCCCCAGATCTGACTATGCTCGATTTTTTTCTGTGGGGACACATAAAATCATATGTGTACAGAGACAGCATCGTGAATATCGAAGATCTCGATATGAAACTTCACGAGGCAATCGCGACGGTCACCCCGGAAATGATAGAGCGAGCTCAGCAGAGCTTGATACGACGCGCAGAGCTCTGCGTCGAAATGCGAGAAGGTCATTTTGAACACCTCTTATAGGTAAATGGCTTATGTTCATCGTGGCTGATCTAGAAGAATTATTGTTTTTCCAACGTGATCATTTATGCGCACAATTTCACCTCAAATTAATGTCATGTGTTTTCAATCTTACAGGTTGGCCGGAAGACTGCTCCGGACGGATATTTTATGCATATTATGAATCAATTCGCAAATGATTCTGTTAAGTTAAGTTTTCTGTTAGTTTTTAAATTCGGTTAATCATAGTTGCGTTCTTGGCCAAATTTTCCCTTATTTCGTTCAGTTTTAGTGTTTACTTCACCCAGTGTGATAATGGGACGTTACACGCACGCTTCGCGTGCATAAAACCCCCATTTTCACACCTAATGAAGTAAAATTTTGTACAATACTCGATAGAAAAACTTCTTCTGATCTCGTGATGTACTATTAGTGATATGTTTTGACCTATGTAACTTCAGCTATCCACGTGTTTTTTTGATTTCAACTTGTTGTTATTGTTTCATGATAGTTAACATTGAAAATCATTTAAATTTGGGTAGAGTTTTTGGGATATAAGGGGTCAAGTTAGTAAAGTCTGACGGAGGTGTGTAACGGAAATGACGTAATTAATAGATAAATGTATCAACCAGTAAATGTCTTATTTAGAATATGGTGCAAACGGATAACGTTACAGAGATTTCATAGGGGCCGAGTTAGAAGTCAGTGACTTACACTATGATAATTTATCAATACATGAGATGACTGAAATTTCACCTTTAATGTATGTAATACTTGCAATTGTGCCTTTGTTATCCTTCATTCAACGGGACGCAGTCCCAAGATGTGATAAACAGATTTCTCTATCCATCTTTTAGTGATTTACATTACAGTTGATCACTAATAAATCAGAATAAAGATTAATCGAATTTAGATACTATCAACATTGATATTTAAGATTTGTTATTGTTATTTATACACCGATTCCGGTATAAATGAGGCGTACATGTGATTATTTATTTCAATAATATTTCATTATCATTACGTTACTCCAACACATTTAAGTTCGAATTATTTCATACCCAATTCTATGTTATTATTGCTTCAGCATTTTTATTTCTGTTACTAATGATATTCGCCATTGTAGATTATACAATTACTGAATAAAATTTACGAATGAATTTGTATTCTGCAATGTAATAGATCATAACTCTACATAATTTTTTTGAATATGTGTACAATTAAGTTTAAATAACTTCAAGTTATAATTTCTATCATAAGGATACTTGGATTAAATTGAAATATTAACTCAAAAGTAAAGCTAACTACAAATCTAATCAAATTCAACCATATCATCCAACGTCTACTCGTTTGATTCTATTCCATTAAAAATCCCTCTGGATTTTATTTTGAACTTTATTTGAACTATGTATTATGTTAATAAAATAAATTATCTTATACGATAATGACGACTCTTGATTTCTGACTCAACCGATGTATTAAATTATTGTCAATTAGTGAATTCAATTTTTAGAAATCGATTTTTCTTATCTTTTCGTTCAACGGAATACCTGCACGTCATAAATCATTGATCTGACGACCTGGATAACGAACGCCACAAAGTAGAATATCTGGGGAACGTAAGTCATCAATTCGAACACCTGGACAACGTCAAGAACGTAGTGAGAATTCTGGTGGTCAAAAATCACCTGCCTGACGACATCCAGAATAAAAACTATACGAAGCAAAAGACGTGGGGAACGTAAGTCACCAGTTTGATCACCTGGACGACGTAAACTACGGGGCGAAAGTCCTGGAGGACGGAAATCAGCAACCAGAAGACACCGAGAGTGGAAACTACGAAGCGGACGACCTGGAGATCGGGAGTCATCAATTTGACCACCTGGACAACGTAAACTACGTAGTGAAAGTAAAACTACGAAGCGGACGACCTGGGGACCGGCAGTCATCAATTCGAACACCTGGACAACGTCAAGAACGTAGTGAGAATTCTGGTGGTCAAAAATCACCTGCCTGACGACGTCCAGAATGAAAACTATACGAAGCAAAAGACGTGGGGAACGTAAGTCACCAGTTTGACCACCTGGACAACGTAAACTACGGGGCGAAAGTCCTGGAGGACGGAAATCAGCAACCAGAAGACAACGAGAGTGAAAACTACGAAGCGGGCGACCTCGGGAACGTAAGTCACCAGTTTGACCACCTGGACAACGTCAACTACGGGGCGAACGACGTAGGACACGAGAATGACCGACCGGCCGACGTAAAGACTAAAAATTACGGAATAAAAAACCGGAATTTCAGGCAAAATTCATGCGACGCGGGCACTATCAATTTTGCAGGATTGCTACGAGACTGAGCACGTCACATTACGGCCGCCTGATTGGGTGGACTAAACCTTCTATAACTCAAGAACGAGCGCACCCTCGAAGTTTTTGATAAGGAACTTTATTCTTAGATTTCGATCAGGAATCTGCATGTGAAATCTTTTCCGCGACTTGAGAATCACGCTGTATAGTAGGAATTGTGAGGTTTATTAATCCACGGTGTGTGCTTGAATCAGTTTGATTTTATTTTTCCAATTTGAGTCCTGGATTAATTCTTATTTTGATAAGTGAATTTTACAGTTTAGTATTTTTAAGATTCTGAATTCCCACATTGAAATATTTTCTCTAGATCTCTAAATCTACGTATTGGTTGAAGGGACAATACAAAAACTAAATATTATACTCCCTTGCATTGATATGTCTCATAGTAAATAATTACGTGAGTAATAACATTGCATATTTTCCCTCCAATATTTCGTCAAAGTTAATGGAAGAATTGCAATGCGAGAAGGACCTTAGAAATATAATGAAACCTTCTTTACACGCTCTTCCCGTTCGTACGCTGAATTTTCTCGTCCCGGCAGTTCTTGCCTATAAATCATGCACAAATGTCTCATCGCGACGTCTATTCAGTGATATTATTCAATTTCAATATGTAATGATAATGATGAGACAATAGTTATGAAACTATTTCAAATCGTAAATTGGAGTTAAATGCGATTATGAAAGGTTTGAGGATTCCGGTATTTCAGTTTAACGTTATTTACTTATGGGTATTATATCACGTGCAATCAGTATACGCTTATGTATATGCGAAAAAGGACGCATTATTTTTCTTCTAGAGGACTCGCTCTATAAATACTCAAAACGTAAGAGATATCCCTCACGGAAAAAAACCCTCAAATTTAAGGGGTGAATTCGCACCCCCAAAGTTTTAGGGGTTTACCATGAAAATTCAGGGTATACCCCGAAATTTTACCCCCGAATACAGGGTAAACCCTGAGTTTTCATGGGAAACCCCCAAAACTTTGGGGGTGCGAATTTACCCCTGATAGTTGAGGGTTTTTTTCCGTGAGGGACTAGCAGGTGAAGAAAATAATGATGATCATAATGATAATAATAATAGAAGGTCGTATACTAGCGGCTGCAACCATATACCATTGCTTAACGTGATATTTTTTCTTAAAGTTAGTACTGTCCGGGCGTATTCGCCAGTACTTGAGTATTGTCCGATGGACCTATTTTACAATGAGTAGTGCTTACCCATTTCAACATCTTCTTGTCTTAATGTTATTTGTGTCAGCTTTTATTTAGTTGCCCTCATGAACAACGACTGGTCCACTCTACGGCTTGGTTCCGACTGACTTGTTTTTCATTTGTCTTTGACGTTCGCTATTCATCCCCTCGACCGATCATGTTGATCAACAGTTTTCATGATTTGGCACCGAACGTCTGTGTCGCTCGCTGCCTTAGTTTATACCGTTCGACTGTAATTTACTTTCGTCTCTCTCATAATTCACTTTTGTCTCTCTGTTTGAATTTGTCTCCATGACCGACGATGTGATGATCATCGGTAGTTATGTCTTGGCTTACATTCGTTATAAGTTTCGTGGAGTAAAGATGAGCTAATAATTGAATACCTGGGTGCAAGAACAACCCAAGTCGATTTAGATTTTGACACCGAAGCCGTTGCTTGAAGTTCAAAAACTGAATTAAATCCACATACGAAATCACAATGGACTTTGTAGAATACTCATTTTGAAGGGCGATTCTTCCTGAATACGAAGTTCATTTCGTTTTTCCACTCAAAAAAATAGGACTATTTATAAAAAATAAAACACGCGCACTGGCTTAGCTCGTTCTTGCTAAAAACGAAATTCCTTGCGAATATTCGGTCTGTCTCGACATTTACGACTTGAATTTTGATACTTTTTATGTCGAAACACATATTATACGCAGTCTTCGAAAATTTGGATCAACCAGTGAAATGATAAATAAGACAGGAAATAAAATGTTTTTTTTCGAACAATACACCAATAATTGCAATTTAGTAAATAAACATCATTACATACGGCATATTTCGGGGAATATGAAAAAAAGGTTCAATGAGCCCTTAATATATGACGGAGAGGGGGGAGGGGGGAACCGCCAAAATTTTTCGTCCTTTTTTAAAATTGCAAAACGTTCTAAATTTCATGATTTACATTGCTCTAGCAAAATTTAAACATCGATAACTTAGGGGAAAACGGGCGAACTTAAAAATAAAAGAATTGAAAAGTATTCTAAAGTAAATACGAAAGGAGATTTAGAACATTTTTCGATTTTAAAAAATTTCGAAAAATTTTTGGGGTGTTTATTTCGCCCGCAATTCTTGAAGTTTTTAAGGGAAGGGGGTTCAAAACTCGACATCGGTGAGGCTATCATTTTTCAGGCAAAATCCGGAGATCCATCGATTCGAACTTTTGTCAATTTTGGAGGAAGTGGTATCGGGAGACTTAATTTAGTTCCTTTATTAAATAAAATTCCTTTCAAGCAATTTCGAACACTTGACAGTTTTCAGCACAATACTTCCGAGAAGAGCATGAGCACTGATACTTTCCCTTCCAAAGATATTGTTATTTCAACATATTCTCGTATGCTGAATCTCTCTTTTTTACGCTTTGGTATTTTCATGAGCAAAGCAGCCAACCCTTTATTCCAATTTTTGAGTGAATAACTGGTCATGATAACGTCGAAAGATTCAGGGTTTTTACGACCTAATATCACCAGGCTGGCAAATGAGCTAGAGCTATATACTCTAACGGACTCCCTCTATGCAATAATATCCTCAGTAGTATAGCGTTGGGTTCTTCTTACATGAATGGCGCGTGGCGGGGTTGACGCTCCGTGCGCACTGTATACTTGAAATAATACTTTTCACCAAGATGAGACATTTTATAAACCTGAAACTCGCAGGGTAGATAGTTAGGATGTTGTACAACGCGAAAAAGATGGAGGCAGCAAAAACGACCTCAGTCGACTTAGGTTGTTCTTGCACCCAGGTACTCATAATTCATACAGTAGATGAAGAAGCCAAATCAGGTTTCCACGAATCGAAAGTCCAGACATTCGAATCATGAGAGCTGGAAATCAAAGAATTTTTTCGTGGAAAAATTGTCAGCCGAAATTGCTTGAATTTCCCTGATATGGCGATTTGGCGAATATCATATTCAAATTAACGTGAATAACAAAAACTCTTCGTCTTCTTGCATTATAATAGTACGAATCACGGTTGCGGAAATTGACTTCATAATAGTATTTCTACTCCATGTCAGGTTATAGTTGAAAAATATTCCAAAATACTGCGGCCCCATCAAGGAATGTGAAAATGATGAATCAATTCAATTCATAAATAATTTCATAGTACCTACTGTGCTGCTTGATCAGGTCAATTTTGGGTAGTTGTTGTTTTGTTTCATTTTCGACGGAAACTAAAGTTGAATTGATTGATCGAAGAGTTTCTATGTTCGCGATTTTCAGTTTGAATGATCGCTGAAAGGCACAAAGTTGATTCGTTTTTTGAATCGTGACCGTAGAAAAAGAGGGTGAAAAAGAATTAAGCTTTGAACCCTTAACGTAGCATTTCGAACACGAGAAAAAGTAAAAAAAATCCAAAAGTATCGAATTGATATATCGTCCGTTCGTCCAGATACCAAGATTCGAGGCAGCGAATCACCGCCAAGTACCTTTCGGTATTGAACTACTATAGTGTACCTCGAATCATGGTTCCCCGAATTTCGAGCCTGTCGCACGTTCAATACGGTTAGTGTTTGGGTAGAAACGATAAAGATTAAGAAATGGATGTTGAGACTCGTTCATATTGTTATATCAATCAGCTCTTTTCTGTAGGGTAAGCTGATTTCTATAGTTATGATCGTACAGAAAGAATGTCTTCCGTAAGAACGATTCTGTAGGAACGATTCTGTAGGAACAATTCTGTAGGAACGATTCTGTAGGAACGATTCTGTAGGAACGATTCTGTAGGAACAATTCTGTAGGAACGATTCTGTAGGAACGATTCTGTAGGAAAGATTCTGTAGGAACAATTCTGTAGGAACAATTCTGTCGGAACGAATCTGTAGGAAAGATTCCGTAGGACTTTTTGATACCTCCTGTAGGATCGCTTATCGCAGAAGTTCTGTTCTGTAGGACTGCGCTGCGGAGCATAATTGTTCTGTAGGAAAGATTCTTTTGCTCTGCTACAATTATTTCTGTAGGATCAGTCGTGAATGCGATCTGTAGGAACTCTCAAGGTGTAAGTTTAATTCTGTAGGATCGCGTTATCTAGGATAATCTTTCTGTAGGACAGATTCTGTAGGAACGATTCTGTAGGACGTTCACTATGTAGGACTTATTTCTGTAGGATCGGTCCTCTTCGCTCGCTTTATTAGTAGCCGCTGCTGCTGCCTCGATGAACCTACCAACTTATGCAGTGGTGTAACCAGAGGTTTGAAAATTTCACTAATAGCCTGCTCACTTGTGTCTTTCCCCATTTTGATCATTCTGTGTTTACGTCGAATGATGTCGCTAGCCCTTGCTATTTCTCGCAGCACATCGTTTTGTTTACGTATTTCGGAGTTCTCCATGCTGCCAGTTTGATCGATGTGTTGTGACTGTATGCGGTTTATTGATGATTCAGACTCATGAAGCAGTCGGAACCTCTCCTATATCGTCCAGCGTTAATCTTGCTGTCTTTGTCGACGGTTACAAAACTATATCTACCGTCATTCCAACATGCCAGGCACAAATCTTTGAATTGTCGATAGGTCATATCGGTGTTCACGTGATCAGCGTAGATGTGTTTCAAATTCATCTCATCTTGACGAAAAAGAACCAGCAAGTTTGCATTATCACGCACCTAATGTTTCGGTATTCGAGCATATGTTCGACAAAGATGGGAACTATCGACATCTCTGTGTCGCCCCATGCAAAACTAGGCTCCGATATTATCCAGCTTCTCACAGGCCACGTCATCAAAAATCATAATCGAGTTGGGATGCGCATTTTTCGGCTCCACAACCTCCTTGTGCTCATCAAACGGAAAATAACCCACCCCCTCAACCGGTTCCAACAACCTCTTCAAGAACTCATACTTGGGCTGATTGAGGGATTTTTAATAGACGTACACATTCTCAAATCAAAGGCCATTTGTGTGGGTGAGTAGTGTGAGAAGAGCATTAGTTTTACCGCAATTCGAAGGCCCGCAAAAGACAGCCCTTACACTATTTGGTGGTAGGGCCCCGTGCCGTTTCCCCTTCTTCTTCTTTCGCTCGACCAATTTATCGAAATTGGCAATGGGTAGTTTAATTGTTTGATCCAGAAATTTCATGATGCTTAGCAAACGTCGCAATGCGAACTAATATATTCATGCATAAAATACGTGCCTTTATAGAATTCATGTTAGTTCATGGTCAGCCATAGTTGGACACACACGTAAAAAAGGAGCGGTTGTGGATTAATAAATAAAATCATCAACAATCTCCCCGTCGAATTACATGTTCCTGGTTATCAGTACTGTGGACCTGGCACGGAATCGGCAAAGAGGTGAGCTCGTGGTGATCGAAGCAGCAATGCTCTAGACGCTGCATGCAAAGAGCACGATATCGCATACTCCAAGAATCACGATAATATTGCGGAACGTTTTAAGGCTGATAAAGTGCTTGCCGAGAGGGCTTGGAATCGGGTGAAAACTGGTGGTTTATTACCGTTTCTTATCCCAATATTTGCGACCCTCAGCGCTACAGGTGCTTTAGCGGGCGGTGCTGCGGGCATAGCGAAGGTTGTCAATGAAGCTAATTCAAACAAGCATCAGTTACAAGAATCCAAGCGACACAACGCAACAATGGAGGCGATTGCTTTAGAGAAGGGCTTATACCTGAAACCGTATAAGAAGGGTATGGGGTTGTATTTGGAGCCAGCAAAAAACTAATAAAGCTACCACGCCGAGCCCTCACAGATGCCGATTTGCTCAACTATGCAAGAGCTTTGAAGATTCCACATTTTCGTGGTGTTTTTATGCGAAATGATTTACCCTGCTCAGGGCCTAGACAGCGTGAGTCTGCGATCATAAATCTTGATGATGAAGACGGTCTAGGGACGCATTGGGTTGCATACACAAAAAACGACAACGATGCGGTGTATTTCGACAGTTTTGGTGATTTACAACCGCCTAGAGATCTCATGAAATATCTCGGTGTTGGTAGCGTAAAATATAATTACAAGAGATATCAAGAATATAACACAGTAATTTGCGGTCACTCGTGCCTCAAGTTTCTCAGTGGACAACTATTAAATGTATGCGTATCGTTGATGTGTTATTAGTCATGGTTGATTCGTTCACGTTGACACTCTCCGGGGAATCGTCGGTCCTGAGGACTCAATATTTTCCCCCTATCGAGCTATCAGCGACAAAGACGTATGTTCTTGGACTGATAGAGCTCTTCACATGCAACGCAATACCCAATATAGATGAGGGGTGTAATAAGTTTTATGTATCGCCCAACACAATAATTACCATATCCACTGGTAGCTATGGAATTGAAGATATCGCAAATTATTTGAGAAAAGCGTTGCCTGATAATATAAAATTCAGTCTAAAAGCTAATAACAATGAGTCACTCAGCGAAATCAGATGCAATCAACAGATAGACTTTCACCCAAAAGATTCCATTGGTCATCTGCTCGGTTTCATCCCCGATGTTCTCCAAGGTGGTACTACCCACAAATCCAAGCTACCCGTTCGCATACTCAAAGTCAACGCTTTGCCGGTCGAGTGAAATATTACCACGGGTGCATATATCAACAAGCATCAAGTACATACGATTCATCAATTTTTCCCAACCGTACCACCCGGATATAAGATCGTGAAAGTGCCGACAAATGTCATTTACCATCCAATCACCGTACGGTCATACAGTTATACATGATATACAGTTGAGAATAGTCTATCAGGACGGAAAATTGATCAATTTTCGTGGTGAAACTGTAACTATACGATTACACGTGAAATCTTTGAGATAATATGGGCATTGTGTTCGAGGGGACAAGAAAATCTGGAAGTAGTTATGGAAGCTCGATAACATGCCCGAACATCATCAGTCATCGTGCAGCTCCGATTCGGATGACACATCAGAACGTTCAGTTTCTCCAGAGCCTAGGACTTTGACTTCGTTGTGGTGGAAAATAAGAATTCGTTGCTATATCTGCATATGCCCGGCACGAAAATGATAAAAATCCAAACACCTGTGACCTTCGACGAGTCGATTACCCACTGTGAAATACATGCACATCAACCATATGCCGCGTCTACATTCAAAAATGATGATGAGATCCGCATAGCTGTGCAGAATCAAGATGCGTGTGTATTACCCAGCAAAAGTTCGCTCCACATCTATGGCCGGATTACAAAATCAGATGGCAGCCTTGTTGGTGAAAGCACTGAATTGGTCAATATGGCTGTGTGTCACATGTTTAACGAGATGCGTTACGAGCTGAATGGTCATGAGATTGACCAGAATAAGAATGTCGGCATCACGAGTATTATGAAGGGGTACTTACCACTCACCCCTGGACAACGACATCTCCTGGAGAACACCGGCTGGTTGGAGGATAATAATAAGCTAACCAACGCCAAAGGGTACTTTGATGTTGTTATACCACTGAATTTTCTACTCGGATTTGCCGAGAATTATAATCGAATAATCGTCAATGCAAAGCATGAGCTGATTCTGACCCGATCGAACAATGATATAAGTGCCATACATCAAACTACCGTAGAGGGAATCAAAATTTCGCTCGAAAAAATTGAATGGTTATTGCCATACATCAGACTGTCGGATCCTGCAAAGATCAAAATGCTCAATTATATAGCCAAAGATACAGCTGCATCTATGAGTTTTCGCTCGTGGGAAATGTACGAGTACCCGATGCTGCCTGCAACAATGAGACATGTATGGGTTGTCAAGACATCTACTCAACTAGAGAAGCCAAGACACGTCATACTAGGATTCCAAAGCGCAAGATGAAACGACCTGAAGAGGAATTCCAGTCAATTCGATCATTGTATGATTAGAAATGTAGAACTTTTTCTAAACTCGCAATGCTATCCCTATGGAAATTTGAATCTTGATATTGCTCACAATCAATACGCTATTCTCTACAATATGTACACTAACTTCCAAATTTCATACGATGATAAAGAATCCGAGCCTCTTTTACCGAGAAATGATTTTTTGAACAGAGCTCCGCTCATTACGATAGACTGTTCCAAGCAAAATGAGTCGTTCAAGAGTGGTCCGGTAGATATTCGTTTAGAATTTGAAACTAGTTTTGCATTTCCGGCGAATACTTCAGCCTACTGTATGATTATACATGATCGCATCGTTGAATACAATCCAATCAGTGGCACCGTCAAAAAATCAGCTACATTTTAAGGATTCAACATGCTTGAGAACTATGGATCGAGCTTATTCTAAATAACTAAAGGAACAATAGATAGATAAATAAATGCAATTGCAAATTCATTGCTATTTATTCAACCCTAATCCATTACATATATATACATGTGTGTGCGTGTGTGTGTGTTTAGATTTTGCCACAGAATTCAAATTTATTGTATGGGCCTCCAAGATGGGCCTCCACCAAATTTCGGTTTCACAAGCCTCAGTTTCGTGATGTCGTACTTTTGCCCAATCTTCAGCTCCGACATCTTTCTCATCCGCATATCATTGTCCATACGGCTAGTGCTGTTCAGGCTGCTGAAGTCCATCTGCGGGGGGGGGGGGGGGGGGGGGGGGGGGGGTGAATAATACGGACTTAGTTTTTATATATTATAATTGAATATGATTATCATGTTATAGGATTCTTACCTTGCTCGAGAGGGTTCGCGGGTTCGAATATTCGTGGAAGATGCGTTAATGGCGAGAATTCTAGATGTACGAATGCTGCTTCCTGCGAGCTCTGGACTTCTAAGCTATCATCCCCCGACCTCGAGACATGTGGGGAGGGTTTTTTATGACCCTCCTCCAAATACCAGTTTTCCAACCGTTGAACGTTCTCGGAAGCGCAATGGTAGCCTCCCGGTACATCGCCATGATAGTCTCCATGTCAATGGAATACATGCGATTCCAATCGTGGTATTCGGAAATTCGGACACCCCAGCTCATCCAAATCAATCACCGCTTTTGAGTCGTCATTGAGGATTTTTTCAATCCAACGTTTCTTCTCCAATCCCTTCACATAAATGCAACGAGCATCATGCATAACCTCTCTCACAGTTTTCTCCGCATCTCTATACGGCGTTTCTCCAGCAATCCAGGGTATTCCATGATGATGCCGTGTCAACCACGAATTAAGATTTCTGTACTCGCTTGAGAGAGTCACCCAGGAGCATGGTGCTTTGAAGAGGATGCGTGTAATACCCTGTCTATATTCCTCATGCGCGCGAATGCTTATTGCAGCCAGTTCTTTTATCACAAATTTATCACTGAATGGTCCAAACCCTTGTACATTCAATATTAGCTCCATATTAACAGCTACGTGTGCGGTCTCAGGCAAAGCCGAAAATTGACTGAGCTGCTGATTTATTGCGTGGGATCGGTATGCATGCGGGTGTGTAGACGGTATCATGTGAACGAATGTGGAAAACCCATTTTCTTATCGCAATGTTTATGTTAGACAGATTTTATCTGCATGATATATGAATTGGTGGCTGTGCACCGACCACTTGCATATTAACAAAATTCTAGCGCTTTTGAGCGGCCAAAATCACGCTGATTCATTGCGTGGGATCGGTATGCATGCAGCTGTGCATGCAATACCGTGTGAACGAATGCGGAAAACCCATATTTTCTTATTGCCATGTTTATCTTTGACTGATCTTATCTGAGAGCAGCGAAAATGACATTGATTTATTGCTCGAGTCTTGAGACCAACCGATTTTATGGTGTAGGAGGATGTCTTGAGAGCTGTTCTCTGGTTGGTTGGGCCTTATTTTATTTCGGGGGTGGTGTGCAGCCAATAGGATGCAACCCAACTCTCCCCCGCCCCGTTTCCAGTTTGAAAAGATCGGTGAATTGCGAAAGTTCATAAAATCGGAGTAAAGCATCAAGAAGAAGAAGAAGAAGAAGAAGAAGAATTTCCGAAACTAAACGTGTAGAAGAAAAAAAAAAAAATAAGGTATGTTTTGTTGGTATTGAATACACAAATTTTAACGGATTCTAATATAAGAATGTGTGATAAATCCAGATGAATCCAACTCACGGAAGAGTTGCACAGCGGGCAGCGCAACTGCGGCGAAGGGCCGAGTTGAGGGCGCGATTCCTTCAGAACGCGCAGGTGGTGCTGCGTTTTTAGCGCGACAGTCATGTGGATGAGAACTTCATCAATAAAACCGCGGGCGTGCACTACGAAATGATCGAAAACATCACGCGGCAGTATCAGATTAATGATCACTGGGCGATGCGTGCGGCCACTACTGAAAATGCCACAGCATCGCCCATCCAATGCTTGGATATTTCGTCTTCCGTGCGGGAAGATGCGGCGGGTTCGGATACGGAGACGATCCAAATAAATATGGAAAGAGGCCGATCGCCATCACCCAGTTCGGCCTCATCGGAGTATTCACGATCGAGTCCGAGCTCGCCGTCATCGTCGTCGAGGTCATCATCCCCCGACATACCGCCACCGCAACCGATGGTGATTCCGCTCGAACGGCAATATCCACTAGTTTGAGTTAGAGTTAAGAAGATTTCTACTTTAGAATAGGTTAGACTAATGAAATATAGTTTAAGCTACTTCAAGAAAAACCTCTTTGTAAACATATAGCTTAAGTTAGTTTTAAGAAAGAATTTTTTTACTTTAGAATATGTTAGACTCAAGAAATATAGTTTAGGCTAGTTTTAAGAAAATTGTTACTTCAGGATAGGTTAGACTTCAGGAATACCAAATAAAAAACATATATCATTGGATGATCCGCGTCACTGCTTGCATATAACATACCCTGCCACTCTTTGAGCATTTCAGCTAGTATAATTCGCATATATATGTTAGCTAAGAATTAGATATTTCAGAGCGGCTATCATGGATCGATTGTCGGTAGATCGGTAATCGTTACCATGATGCAAAGGCGAATCGGTAGTGGCGCCACCGCGAGACGAAGAAATTGCAGCCATCCGATTGTCGGCAACAGAAAATCGACAATCTTAGATTCAGAATCGTTACCATTGGACTACCGATAACGAAGGTGGTGCCATCACACGGTGGAAAATTGCAATCGCGAAACGGAAAAAATTGCAGCCATCCGATTGTCGGTAACAGAAGATCGGCAATCTTTGATTCAGAATCGTTACCGGCGGAGTACCGATAACGAAAGTGGCGCCATCGCCCAGTGGCGAATTGCAACCATTCGATTGCCGGTAACGGAACATCGCCAATCCATGATTCACGTTACCATGATTCAACATCAGTACCATCTGACTATCGGTAACCAAAGATCGGCCATCGTTACCACGATCCGAGAAACAGATCGTTAGTGGCGCCATCGCATGGCGGAAAATCGCAACCATTCGATTGTCGGTAACAAAAATATCGGCAATCCACAATCATCACCATCAGACTATCGGTAACAAAGATCGGTAATCGTTACCATCCGATCGTCGATAACTTATCGGCGCGGTCGGTAACTTACTTACTGCCCGATGGCCGGTAAAGAAGGCTGGATCCAGAACTCTCATATATGATCTACTCACAGTCGGGAGATTCATCGGATGAGTTGTCATCTAACTCGAGATGAGCTAAGGTTACGCGATTTTGACGAGTCGGAGTTCTCGGTCCTCGGTATGCGAGCTCTGGCATCAGAACTCGATCGGGAGTCGGAGGTGCCTGATAATTATTAGCAGCTTGGAAACTGAGTTCCAGACGACGAGCAAGATGTTCGAGTTCGTCTAGCGTCATTAAATCATCACGATTGATCAGAACTTGGTAACGCGGGAGTAGATTACGGTATGCGTAATCTAATTGTTCATCTTCTGGCCAAACGGGACTAAGACGATCAAAATACACTCTCACGAATGTAAGGTAGTCGGCGACTTGTTCATGTTCGCCCTGAGTACGTCGTCTAATTTCTTCGCATAACGCGAATTGTAAATTAGGCTTACCAAATCTATCACGCTAAGAAAACTCAAAATCTCTGAATGTATGCCAAGTGTTACGTTTGGTACGAAACCAGTACAAGGCAACATGAGTCAAAAAGAATGGTATGCAGTTTGAGATATTCAGCATCGCGAATATTAAATAGTTGTTTGCCTTCTTGTAATCGGAGAAGGAAAGCTTCGGAATCTTCGGTACGGGCACCGGAAAATTTTGAATTCCATCGACGCATGGCTTCATATGCGGCATGAAGAGACGTGGTTTGATTAGATTGCGGCGAAAAATTAGATTGTTGCGCTATTTGCGGGAAATTGCCATGCAGGAGTTCCTGATGTCGGGAATTAAATCGGGAGAAATTATTTTCCTGTCGGAAATCTGGTTCCGGGAAATTTTGAAAATCCGAATTTAGTTGATTAAAGCATCGAGGATCGCGATTAAAAGGTGGATTACCGTGATTAATCGGTGGTGAATTAGTTCGTATTGGTTGAAAATCGTTATTATTATTACTATTATTATTTAATTGCGTATTAGCAATTCGGGAAATATTATTGTCGACATGTTGTCGATTGTCATTGAGCGGGGAGTGACCTCCGCTCGCTCTCGGGATGTTTATTTCTTCCACGTGTGTTGTGTTTTCTCTGTCGTCAGGCGGGATAGCTACATGAGTCGATTGCGGACTCTCGTACGTAGCGTCGGTTATTCGAAGTCGGGAAGGATCGTTTTGTACGGGAGGCTGCCCAGTAGGCGTTGGAGGCTTATCGGTATTTTCTCCTCTTTGAGACATGAGGAAACGTAATAATCGGTATCTTAAAGTAGGTACTGTTCCTTCGGACGATAAAGAACGCTTGCTGAGTTCAGCACGTAACTGTTCCGCAAAAAGTAAATAAATCCACGCATCTTTAGACGACGGTCGTAGCATATAACTTCAAAGTTAAATTTTTAAACGTGCTTGACAACACGGAATTTTAACGTACGGAAAAGAAAGTAAACAAACGGTTCTATTGCGAGTTTAGAATTATTATTATTCGTTAAGCCGTTGTCGGGAACGCTAATACTTTGATTGTTATTTTCGGTATTACCTATTATTTGATATCGTTGATTCCTTGTTTGTAATATTTAATATTACCTATTGTTCGATATGAGGAATTATTAAACGCTTATTGTGAACCTTTGTGAAAAATCTTTCGTCTGATTCTTATTCTAGAGTTCGGGATCTTTTGTTCTTTTGTTTTCAAACGTATCGAGACTGCTTATGATTTTGAATTTAACCGAACTTGCGATAGTTTATCTGAGTCACTGGATAATTTTATAACAATTTTTATTGGCAAATACCCTCTTTTTGATTGCGTGGGCCCAACGTTGGGCGCCAATTTGCAACGACGACTTTTTAAGGGCAGGGTTAACCCCGTGGCCGTGCACTTCGGCGTCACTGAATGTGGCTAATAAAATAAGACAAAACTAAGGTTGACGTGAAAACGTCACTTGAAATATAATAAATGCTCAATAGATGTGACGGCGGAAATTGCCAACTAGCTCAGAATATATTTTATTACGAATAATGGTAGAGGGGCGGGGACGCTAAATTGAACAAGAATTAGAATATTTCTTTATCTGATCAATTTATTGAATCATCGGGATTATAATGACGATATCCGTAATTTCACGGGATAAAAATACGATATTGCCAGATTATCGTTGTGTCTCAGATATTATCGGGATTGAATCGGGAATAATCACAGAATATGTAATATTCACAGAATAATAATAAAGATCAAAGCAGTGCGGCTCGATATAATACCAGATTCAATTTAACATTGAACGGGACAACTATCATACGATAATCAGAATAACCATGCGAAATGAATCAGATACAATATTTAATAACTAGAAAACTATAAATTAAATAATATGCTTGCTTCCACACATAAAGAAAGAAAGCAATAAGGAAGAAAGCCACAAAATAGATGCTAAGCACGAGTTAACTCGGGAATCCGTTTTTAATTATCCAAAAATATACTATAAAATAATCGGGACGAAGTCGGTGACTTACGTGCCGGTAAAGTGGTCTATACCACACCAAAATACAATATACCAAATATAATAGACAAAAACTAAACGGGATTCGTGAGAGAACTCATGGTTTTACAGAAAATAGGTCTTACCTTACTTGATGATATAGAACTTTCCATTTCGGGAATTAACAAACTAGGAGACACTTAGTGTTCCTTTTACTGAATTCGAATACTAAAAGATGACTCTAAATGACAAAAGAAAGAAGAGAGAAGCTAATGTAAGAATTGAAAATAGAAAATCGCACACTCGCTTCTAGCATATCCCTAATCTTTGCATATCTATTTACTTATTGGGGAAGCTAGTTTTTGTTCCAACTTTTTTCAGTATATGGTCACAACGTTCTTCAAATTTCAATCCGTCATCCGATACGGCTCCTAGGTACTTCATTGTCGTCACTCTTTCAAGTTCGTTTCCCGCTTTCGTTTTTACGAATTTGGAGCCCTAGTTCCTTCCTAATACAGAGTAGCGGTTATGAAGAGATGGATCTGTTGAACAACAATCAGAATAATAAAAATAGATTCGAATAACAAACACAACTAGCAGGCGACATAAGCTCGCTCGACTGACAGTTAGCCAAACATAGGACTCTATTTCAGATTTGAGGTTGACTGAGAGATCGATTCGTTGGACAAGAATCCAAATAATACAAGCAGACGACATAACCTCACACTTCTGACAGCTAGCCTAGCATAGGAGTTCATTTCAGATTTGAGGCTATGGAGAGATCGATTTGTTGGACGAAAATCCACATAATATAAGCAGACGACACAACCTCACTTGACTGACAGCTAGCCTAGCATAGGATCTCCTCTCTGGCTGCCGTCCCATGTAGGCCCGGTTCCCCGGAATCCGGAATCACGGAACGGAACGTTATATGCGTCGTTGTATACATACACGCAATACATGGAGAAAGTCACTAGATTCCATTCCGTTTTTCGTCCGGGCCTACATGGGACGGCAGCTTCAGAGTTGCGGTTATGAAGTGTTTGATTCGTTGGACAAGAATCAAAATAAAGAAAATAAATACTAATAAATAAATACTAAAAGATGACTCTAAATGACAAAAGAAAGAAGAGAGAAGCTAATGTAAGAATTGAAATAAGGAAAATTGCATACTCGGGATTCGGGACACTGTTCGGGATCACTGATGTCTTGACGGGAGGACGGACGAGCGTAGAAGTAGGCCGAATCCTGCGTTGTCCTGAATTTTATAGCTTCAGGAATTACTTGCTGTTGAGCCGCTCGTCGACGGTAGTTTAGGCGACGAATCAGGTGCCGAGTACTGTTCGACGTACTTTCGGGAGCGCGTTGTCCAATCTTGCCTGATTTTGGATATTTGTCCAAACCTGGAATCGGCATGGCGGTACAGCGGGATTCGACAGTATTTCTTCTCCTGTCTTCTTTACTTATCTCTGGTCTCTCGTCTCGGGACTCCTCAGGATCATCGTCGGGACGAAGTGCACCCTTATTGCGCTTCAACAAGAAAAACTGACCAGTCAGAGGATCTGGCGGAAGTTCTGATGCCCCTATACCCGGATCTGCATCCAGACTCCCCCATTGGCGATGTGGAAGGCTTACAGACAGGCCTGCATCACATGGTTGCAATTCTACTATCGGGACCTTTCTTGGGTAACCACGATAGCGGGACGATGTCGAGAAAGTCGATGATTTGGTCCAGCTCGACTCCAGGTCGATAAGTCTTCGGCAACGGGAAGCATTGTTGGGTTACTTTTGAGTTTTCGCCCTGCTCTATTCGACCACTGCCGAGACGTCCGGAATGAGTTGACGGGATGTGGTCCAGCACCAGGCTGAGAAGTCTGCGGGAACGGGAGGAATGGCTCAGCGAGTCATCCTTATTCAACCGCTCCTGCGGCATCCACGACCTTGAGATTGGTAGAAGAAGACAGGAACTAGTAGTTCGGGAAGGACTTCGTCTCAGACGTCGATGTTGTCCCTCGACGTCCTGACGTAGTCTCCCCGAGCGTCGATATTTTTACATATTTCGTGAAATAAAAGCAAAATATAGCGAATAGTCTAATTAATAAGCAAATTGAATCAAAACCTAAAACCTGGCTACTTTCTGGAGTTGTGCGTCCTCACGTCGTCACCGTTTTAAGTGTCCCAACTGTGACGCTCGCAAAATCCAACGTCACAATATATATGTACTGGGTGATTCAGAATCGGGTACGTTCCTTACACCGGTGGATTCCTTGTGAAAATCTTAGACCAAAATCATTCATCCTGAAATGTCGAAAGCCGAGCCGTTTTCAGGTAGGAGCCATTTGAAGTAAGCCATTACGAGAGCAGATACGAGAATGGCTCGCCGCCGCTATTGTCGGCCTACCAGATCTCGCGACGCCTCACCCGCCGCCGCGATCGCGCTAACTGACGAAACGAATGTAATATTACAGTTTTATGCATGAATATGGAATCAGCATTCTTCTGTATCAATTGCCTGATCGTCGTTTTGTCAGTTGGCGAGATCGCGGCAGCGGGTGAGGCGTCGCGAGATCCAGTAGTAGTCCAGTCGGAATGTACATAAGGTCTATTCTTGAATATGTCCGAGTTGGCAATTTTTTTACAGCTCCATTGGATACCCAGGAACATATTCTGAAAAACTCGGTGTATGAGAGATGCGGGTTTGAGAGATAAAAAATTATTAACAATTGAAAGTGCCTGATTTTGACGCAATCTTTTTATTTATCGAGTTTAGAGAAAAAAGTTTCAGACAAAAGTTGTAGATCTCATTATTCTTTACAAAATTGTTAAAAAAAAAAAATCACGTAGCGTTGATGGTTTGGCTGTAAATCGCAACGGAAGACCAAGCACTCCTAAAACTCGGTTTTTTTGTTGATTGCACGTAGGTCAGTGGATTATCAATGCACACTATTGGAACTTATCGTCAATGTAGAACCATCTTTTCTTAAGAGAAGTGCGCCAAGTTTTCCCGGCTATGTCATAGAGTTTAGCAACAATGAATTTTCGCCTGAAATCCGCCCTTTCCCTATAGTTTCTAGCTGAACGACCCGGAAGAGTCCAGCAAAAAATGTAGTGGTACTTTTTACCACTTTCTTTCGGGATCCGGTGAAAAAATTGTTTTTTTCCTGAAACAAACGCCGTTAAAAAAGAAATAAAATTTTTGCTTATAAACAAATGGTAATAACTTCGTCAATTTTCAAGTTACCGGAAACATTCTTCGAGGATCTGAGAGGTCTTGTCGAGACGCTTTTTTTGGAAAAAAATCATCTCTTGATCTCTATTAGAACCGGAGATACAGAAAGGTTTACCTATTAATTCATAATTGTCGATCTAATCAACATTTTATGATGATTCAAGTTCGTGCGTATTCTGGAGACATTCGAGTATGATATGCAATTTGTCTCATATTACCCGAATCATTCATTACATTGCAACGACTGGTTCAATATAGCGGCGCCGATGACATCGCACCGTCCGCCGAGTGAGTCCCGCCGGGCCGCGCGGTGGGGAGCGACTCGGCCAATCGCGTTCGACGTCGCGCCGCTTAGTTAACAATTGGAATATCTCCCTTGATAATTGTCGTAGAGACTTCAATTTTTTTTCAATTCGGGCTACTTTCTTCTCACCATTCCGATTATCCCGTCCAAAATGAGCGTTGACCGATACTCGTCGAACTAAATGACGTTTTTTCTTCGTAATAAAATAATGGTCATGAAAAGACATATTGATTGGGTTATTTATACAACATGAAATGTATTTATGTACTTTCAATGATTGCCCTTAGGGTTACATAACTTCCCATCCATTTTACATTTCTTTTACATGTCTTATATTATTATATACGTACAGTTTTACAATCCTTCACAACTAGTTTAGACTACTTACACTACACTTATACTTACTACACTTATGTATTTATGCTTCTTAGTTTCTACTCCATATGCCATTCGTTTTCTACATATTTATGCTTCCAAAACTTATCCTTTTTCTACTTATCGACTATCTTATGATACTTTGACTCTCTTTCTTCACAGTAAAAATTTTTCCGTCAATTGAAAAAAAATTGAAGTTTGTACGACAATTATCAAGGGAGATATTCCAATTGTTAACTAAGCGGCGCGACGTCGAACGCGATTGGCCGAGTCGCTCCCCACCGCGCGGCCCGGCGGGACTCACTCGGCGGACGGTGCGATGTCATCGGCGCCGCTATATTGAACCAGTCGTTGCAATGTAATGAATGATTCGGGTAATATGAGACAAATTGCATATCATACTCGAATGTCTCCAAAATACGCACGAACTTGAATCATCATAAAATGTTGATTAGATTGACAATTATGAATTAATAGGTAAACCTTTCTGTATCTCCGGTTCTAATAGAGATCAAGAGATGATTTTTTTCCAAAAAAAGCGTCTCAACAAGACCTCTCAGATCCTCGAAGAATGTTTCCGGTAACTTGAAAATTGACGAAGTTATTACCATTTGTTTATAAGCAAAAATTTTATTTCTTTTTTAACGGCGTTTGTTTCAGGAAAAAAACAATTTTTTCACCGGATCCCGAAAGAAAGTGGTAAAAAGTACCACTACATTTTTTGCTGGACTCTTCCGGGTCGTTCAGCTAGAAACTATAGGGGAAGGGCGGATTTCAGGCGAAAATTCATTGTTGCTAAACTCTATGACATAGCCGGGAAAACTTGGCGCACTTCTCTTAAGAAAAGATGGTTCTACATTGACGATAAGTTCCAATAGTGTGCATTGATAATCCACTGACCTACGTGCAATCAACAAAAAAACCGAGTTTTAGGAGTGCTTGGTCTTCCGTTGCGATTTACAGCCAAACCATCAACGCTACGTGATTTTTTTTTTTTAAACAATTTTGTAAAGAATAATGAGATCTACAACTTTTGTCTGAAACTTTTTTCTCTCAACTCGATAAATAAAAAGATTGCGTCAAAATCAGGCACTTTCAATTGTTAATAATTTCTTATCTCTCAAACCCGCATCTCTCATACACCGAGTTTTTCAGAATATGTTCCTGGGTATCCAATGGAGCTGTAAAAAAATTGCCAACTCGGACATATTCAAGAATAGACCTTATGTACATTCCGACTGGACTACTACTGGATCTCGCGACGCCTCACCCGCTGCCGCGATCTCGCCAACTGACAAAACGACGATCAGGCAATGGATACAGAAGAATGCTGATTCCATATTCATGCATAAAACTGTAATATTACATTCGTTTTGTCAGTTAGCGCGATCGCGGCGGCGGGTGAGGCGTCGCGAGATCCGGTAGGCCGACAATAGCGGCGGCGAGCCATTCTCGTATCTGCTCTCGTAATGGCTTACTTCAAATGGCTCCTACCTGAAAACGGCTTGGCTTTCGACATTTCAGGATAAATGATTTGGTCTTAGATCTTCACAAGGAATCGACCGGTGTAAGGAAAGTACCCGATTCTGAATCACCCTGTATAGAAGTCAACCTGTGTGGTTGCGATAAGTATGGCGAACAGTCACAACAAAAGAAACAAAAAATCGCGAAAGCGAATTTTTGTTGTTTCTAGGTAAGTACGATTGTTTATATACTTTCTCTAAATTCACAAATTTTCGTTCAATTTTCCACATCTCATGTATTTACCGAGAATCCCCATCAATACCGTGCTACAGTGTAAGTCGAGCGTTCCATACTATATACCTACCACGTCTAATACATTGCATTCCATTTATGAAGCGGGCGCAAATCCAATCACGATTTCGTTACTTTTTTTACGTGCACGTTATCATTATTCTTCGTAATCTACACCCGTTCGGAAAACCGTGAATTGGTCGAAATCCGGAATGAGCTGGCACAAATAGTTGAGTTACATTTATTCAACTGCGAAGGTGATAAATCAGAGCTAATAGGATAACGTAAACGGTCCTTAAGTCGGGAAATCTGCTCTATTCGGAATTGAGAGTTTTTTTTCCTCAAATTCAACAATGGTTGGTTCAACCTTCCTACTTATCCATCCGCAATCGAGAAATCAAATTTATTATATAAATCCAATTTTTCGGTGGTTACGCGTTTAGACACACCCCGTCGTAAACCTGCTGCGAATACTTATGGATTCACGATCTGTTTCAGGCGCCAGAAGAAGAGCATCGTTTCGTTCGACGAACATGATGGCCAAGCCAGCGTCGCGGTTGCGACCTCAGAGACCGCGATTGTCGCGGAAACAAATAGTTTGCCGGTATCGGTAAGTGACGACCATGCGCTAGCTGGTGAAAACGATAGCACGGATAACGAATACGTCCATGAGATCACCATCGAAGGTCGGCGCATTGTCAATATAAGTTATTTACTTGAACAATTGCACGAAAAATTCGACAACCATTCCGTTTCTTCGAAATGTTCTTTTTGCGATCTGAAATTGGTTAAATCATGGGATCAAGGTTTGCGGACCCACTTGCATTTCCTGTGTCAGCAATGTCTGTACAAGTTAAGCATTTGGACAGATCTCGACCTCAAAAATATTATGGGGATAAATCAAAGTGCCGAGTGCGGTACAATAATTTCGGGTACCGGGCATAGTACGCTGCAAGAACAACTTGCCGCGATGGCAATCCCGGCAATGTCCGCGCCCACCTACCGACATCATCGGGATACGCTGTTCGACAACTTCCATGAAGTTGTCGAAGCTGAAAGGGAAAGGGCTGTGGCCATGGAAAAAGAGATTGCCATAAGAAAGGGGTATGTTATAAACGGTGTCCCGTACATCGGCGTCATTGCGGATGGTTGTTGGGCAAAACGCTCCTATGCGGGTGGTAAACATGATGTACCATCGGGTGCAGCTATGATCATTGTTGAGACCAAGTTAGCCCTATTCGTTGGTGTACGCAACAAGTATTGTGCAACCCACGCGAGAGCAGAGCAGCTGAATAAGGAGCCTCCCCCTCATACGTGTTTCGAAAATTGAGGGCTCGACCGCAGCTTCAACGCAATGGAAACTGACATTATTGTCGAAGGTTTCCGGAATAGCGTTGAGTGCAACGGTTCAATATATGAAACGCTAATTGCGGACGGAGACAGCAGCGTACATCAAGTTATACGAGATAATAATCCGTACGCTGAATATGGAGTTGTCGTCGATAAAATCGAGTGTCATAATCACTTGTTTCGGAACTCGTGCCGCAAGTTAAGAGCTGCTTCCTTAACGAAGCTTGCGAAACCCCCGCAGAAGGAAGTACAGAACGTCACTCAATTCCGACGGTACGTACTTTCGAGCGGTTTGAAAATTCGTCTCGACGTAGAGAAAGCGAGAGATCTCCGCAATGCGGAGAACATATCGGAGGACGAAGAAACAACGAAACTCTGTATAGATATATTAAATATATTTTCACATGCGTACGGTGACCACTCCAATTGCCACACACTGCCATTCGACTGTGTACCTGAGCCTAATGGTGAGAATGTGCTGGCGGAACTTCACCGAACCGGAGTTTATCCCTGCGTTTTCGATGCAGTGCGCTATTTGAGTTGTCACGCCAAGAGCTTATTGAGGAATGTTACCAACAATGCTGCAGAGGCGTGCAATTCTATAGTGAACAAATTAAATTCTGGAAAAAGAATTAATCATTGTATGAAAAACTCGTACCAAATGAGATGTTACGGAGCGGTTGTGCAATACAACACCCACTCGGTTCTATCTCGGTTACATCGCCATGTGACACACTATACTCCTGTCGCAGTAGCGAAAATGGAACGGGATAGGCATCGTAATTGTATTTCGCGCCTTTTCCGATAGATCCCACTGTAGTCCCCCCTCCCCTGCCCGAATCACCACACGTATTCAAAGCCCGCTAGGGACTTTTTCGTTCCTATGATTGGGCGCCCGGCCCTGATAACTCATTCTTCTTCCGTGTGCCGGAAGATCCACACGTTGCAACTTATAATCCATATATATATATATATATAAAAATTTCAAGAATGAGTACTCGGAGCTCGAGGAGTTGGTCTGCAGACGGAGAAAATGTTCTCGAAGAAAGAATTAAAAGACTCGAGAAAATGATCGAGAAAAAGTTTAAGAAAAAGCGCAAGAGTAAGTATCCCGTTTTTAGGTTAGGTTTTTCACGTGGCATCTTTATAGGTTATACCATTACGCCGTCGCTGGTTTTTTGAGAAAGATTCAACACGAGCCCCTCGTGTGGGCTCTAACCCATGCGAGGCAGAGTTATTACTCGGGCAATAATCCCAAGACAATGTTAAATCAGGTTTAACCTATTTTAACGCGTACGTTTGACGTACCCAGACACGAATTTTTCTTGGCGATCAGATACATTCTGTCTCATTTCCATCAGGACGTCGCCACGTCTCGAGCTCGTCGGAGGAAGGACCAAGAAAGCGTGGAAGGGATGGTCGGAAACATTCGAGAGTTTTGCCATCGGAAAAAGCCGAGGGAATCAACGCAATAGATCTCGACTCGGACGTAGATGCGGCGGAGTCTGAGTCCGCGCAGATAACGCATAACGCGTCTCAGGGGCCAACCCGAGCTCAGGCCGGCGATATCGTCGGGCCTCGTCAGGTTTTACCTATCACAGACCCAAACGCTGCTCCCACTGCGTCGGTAGCGACAAAGGAAGCAGCTCTTGACCCCCAGATTCTAGAGGTTTTGGGAAAAAGGATCTTGGAGGATCGAGTGCTCGATGAAGATATTCCACCGGAGATGGCAATCCGTTGGGAGGAGATCCTTAAAAAAGGTTTGCCTACAGAGGACAGAACTGAATTAATTAAAAGATATCCGCCTCCAAACAATGCGAAATACATTGACCCGCCAGTAATAAACCCGGAGGTGAGGGCCGTTCTACCGGAAACAGCCATTAAGAGGGATGAACGTATCGCAGCAAAGCAAGCTAAGCTTGCAGCTTGCATCGCCGCTGTCGGAAAAATGTTTCTTGGAGCCCTGAACGACACGCAGGAGAGGCTTTCCCTCCTCGGACGTCTGAGCGACACAGGGAGGTTACTGGCGGATCTTTTGCACGACGAGTCAGCAGTGAGAAGAAGCCTTGTTCTGGCCAACATAGGATCGTCCTTCAAGGAAGTCCTGAATTCGTCGACGGCTGATGATTTTTTGTTCGGAAGACAGCTTGACGAAAAAGTAAAGGCGGCGAAAGTGCTCGAGAGTACCAGTAGGGAACTGGGTACGGCGAGAACGCAATCATCGGCAAAAGGGTCAAAAAACTCGAAGTTCCCGCCTCGTCGCCTCTCAGGCGGCTATCGCCAGCGACCGACGGGTTCAGGCGGGAAAAAGACGACGCCATTTGTGAAGAATCGCGACAATTTTCCGAGACAGAAGAGTCCCCGGCGCCGAGATTCGTCGAGACAGAGATCGGGTCACCCCCCAACACGCAAGCGTTAGTTTTGCCTGTGAGTATTATAGCCGGTAGATTGCGTTTTTTCACAGATGAGTGGAAACGGCATACCGCCGACAAACGCATTCTAACATGGGTAGCGGGTTACGAAATCCCTTTTTCCTCAAGGCCGATCCAACAATTTCTTCCCAAAGACAAATCGACTGCCGGTAAAGAAGCTGCGATAATTAGGAATCTCGTGGCGACTCTGTTAGGGAAGGGAGCGATAGAACCATGTCAAGATGGCCAAGGCCAATTCCTATCGGATGTTTTCGCGGTTCCAAAATCCGGTGGAGGTTTTCGATTAATCTTAAATCTAAAGCAGCTGAACAAATTCGTTCCTACGTCACATTTTAAACTCGAAGATCGTAGGACAGCAGTTCGTCTCCTAAATAGGGATTATTTCCTCGCAACAATCGACCTGAAGGACGCATATTACGCGATCCCGATAGCAAAAAAGGACAGAAAATTTTTGCGGTTTAGATTCGACGACACGGTTTACGAGTTTACTTGTTTGCCGTTCGGACTGGCGACAGCCCCGTTCGTATTTACGAAAATTCTAAAACCAATTATGGCGGAACTACGCAGCCAAGGCCTGCTTTCGGTTGTCTATCTAGACGACATTCTTGTTATTGGGGAGTCCTTCGTAGAATGTAAAAATAATTTGTTGGTCACTAGGCGACTCATCGAGTCATTGGGCTTCATAATCAATGAGAAAAAATCTCAATCTACGCCGTCGAAGAGATGCAAATATCTGGGGTTTTGGTTTGATTCGAGAAGAATGCGGCTAGAACTCCCGGAAGATAAGAGAATCAAGATAAAGGACCTTATTCAAAAATTTTGTCACACAAAGAGCTGTAAAATACGCTGTTTTGCGCGTTTTTTGGGTTCTTTAGTGGCAAGTTGTCCGGCGATCCCTTATGGATTCGCCCATACCAAAACGTTAGAGAGAGCGCGTTACTTGGCCCTTTTAGAGTCGGGAGACTGTTTCGATGCGAATATGACACTAGGCCGCGAGCTACAGGCTGACCTTAATTGGTGGTTGAGAGCCATTGATAATCCGAGTAATTCGATAGAACCTCTGAAATTCTCTATAGAAATCTTTAGTGACGCATCACTATCCGGATGGGGAGTAGTATGCGGAGAAAAGAAATCGCATGGGTTTTGGAGTAGAGAAGAGAGTCGGAGTCATATCAACATTTTAGAATTGAAAGCGGCTATTTTCGGGTTGAAGTGTTTTGCCAACAAGCTAAAAAACAGCGATATTTTGTTGCGATTAGATAATACCACAGCGATCGCGTACATTAACCGAATGGGCGGTACGCGCTCCAAAAATCTAAGTAGCGCAGCGAGACTAGTATGGGATTGGTGTGAGGCGCGTAATAATAGAATCGAGGCTTCGTTCATTGGCACGAAAGAAAATGCAGACGCTGACTTTGAATCCAGAAGACTTTATAAGGAAACGGAATATTCTCTGGCGGATTGGGCTTTTCAGGATATCTCGAGATCGTTAGGAAATCCCCAAATAGATCTATTTGCTTCGCGCATCAACACGAAGTGTGTGCGTTTCGTTTCGTGGTTCCGCGATCCAGAGAGCTCAGCGATAGATGCTTTTACAATTCAATGGGGACGTTTTTCTCTGGCGTACGCGTTTCCCCCATTTTCGGTCATCTTGAGAGCCTTACAAAAAATTAGAGAAGAAAGGGCCAGGGTAATCATGGTAGTTCCTCGGTGGCCGACGCAGCCCTGGTACCCTTTCTTCCGAGCATTACTATGCAAAGAGTCTATCGTTTTCTTGCCCAACAAAGAATTATTGTTGTCTCCTAGCAACCAACCACATCCACTCTGGAGGGACCTTATCCTGGAGGTGGGGTTATTATCAGGAGAGCATTCCAGCTGAGTCACGTTCCGGAAATCGCACTGGATTTGATGACGGCTTCTCTCCGCACTGGGTCGATAAAACAGTACGATTGCGCGTTACGAAAATGGTGGAATTTTTGCAAGGAACACAACGTTAATTTCTACAAGCCGTCCATCGAGAACGTCCTTTCTGTCCTCGCTACGGAGTTTCAGCGAGGCGCATCGCACGGATCCTTAAACTCTCTAAGATCAGCGATTTCGCTGATTGCAGGGCCCTTTGTAGGTCAGGATTCGAGGATCAAACGTTTTTTCAAAGGAGTTGTTGAATGTCGGCCATCGAGACCCAAGTACGACTTCACATGGGACCCGAAAACAGTATTGGACTATTTGGAAAGGCTTGATGAAAATGACGCTTTGTCTTTGGAAATGTTAGCGGGAAAGCTTGTGACTCTTCTTGCCCTTGTGACAGGCCAACGGATGCAAACGCTGTCACTTATTAAGCTCAGCAATATAATTGAAAGAGGTAATACTATCCAAATCAAAATCTCCGATACTATAAAGACATCGGGCCGCGGTCGGGCTCAACCCCTTCTGACCTTTTCAAGATACGAAGCTCGGAAAAATATCTGTGTAGTAACAGCTCTAGAATCGTACAAAGAGCGAACCGATTCGATACGGGGAGGTGAGGATTCGCTTTTCCTTGCTCTGAAAAAGCCATTTAAAAGGGTGTCTGCTCAGACGCTTTCCCGATGGATCAAGAAAGTTTTATCAAACAGCGGGATTGATACTAGTATTTTTTCAGCGTACAGTACACGACATGCATCGTCATCTGCCGCGAAGCGGAAAGGTTTAGATTTAGACGTTATAAGAAAATCGGCCGGATGGTCGAAAGAATCTCAAACATTTGCGCGCTTCTATGACCTCCCCATATCAATAGATAGTTCTGAGTACGCAAATAGAATTTTAGAATAAAAAAAAAAAAAAAAAAAAAAAAAAAAAAAAAAAAAGAATGTTAACATATGTATATTTTATCCTAGTTACTGACAGCCAGTCATTATCTTTAAGTTACAACTGTTTGAGTTAAAATAAATTTTAACTTATTATATTTGCCGTATGTTGTACTTTAAACATCTACAGTGGGATCTATCGGAAGAGGCGCGAAATACAATTATACGATTAAACGAACTTACCTTAAGTGAAGTTCGATCGTAATTGTATGTAGCGCCTCTTCCGATAGATCACATCCCACCCAGATAAGGCAAAATGTTCACATATATGAGTATTTGTGCTTAACTATCACCCAATACCTCAGAGTGGTATTACCCATAGATACGGCAATACTTTGGAATAATGAGTTATCAGGGCCGGGCGCCCAATCATAGGAACGAAAAAGTCCCTAGCGGGCTTTGAATACGTGTGGTGATTCGGGCAGGGGAGGGGGGACTACAGTGGGATCTATCGGAAGAGGCGCTACATACAATTACGATCGAACTTCACTTAAGGTAAGTTCGTTTAATCGTATAATAATTACGGTACTCGCCTATGCAGGTTGGAAAAACGGAGTCGCAGGGTGCGAAGTCATCGCGGCGTTGACAAGGACTATAGTCCGTCTGCCAAAAAGCCGGATATCGACAAGGAAGTATTCGATGTTCTTGCTGAACGACACATTGAAAAATTGAAGTCGTACCAGAACAACGCGAGACAGATCGAGCGAGATACGATATCGCAGAGCGATTCTGAGCTGTGGCATCAGTTGCGTACTGAGATTATCACAGCGTCGAAATTCGGGCCGATATGTCGTACGAGGCGAGACACTTCGTGCGCGAAAATGGTTGCGAGCATTCGGTACCCGAAGGTAGTCGACCTTTCTGCCACTCGATATGGGCTTGGAAATGAAAAAAACGCCGTACGAGACGCTGAAGCAAAACTACGGAAGAAAATCGTTGCTTGTGGTCTTTTCATTGATGAACAGATCCCCTATCTAGTAGCGTCTCTAGACGGTCTGATAGATGACGATGGAATCGTCGAAATAAAATGTCCATTTTCAGCTCGGACCACCTTGGAAAAGGCCATAACCGAAAAGCCGACTATTCGGACTATTTTCGACAAGGAAGACAAGAAGCTTCTGAATAAAAATCACCAGTATTACTACCAAATACAAGGTCAGTTACACGTAACCAAGCGTGATTATTGCCAATTCGCGCTTTGGTCCAAGAAGTATATGAAACTCGTCAGAGTCACCAGAGACGATGGATTCTGGGAATCGAAAATGAAACCCTTTCTCTGTCGATTTTACATGAGATGTTTGCTTCCTGAAATTATAGACAGTCGTCGGAATAGAAATATGCGGATCCGCGATCCTACATATATTCTTCAAGCCCAAGAAGCTGCAGAGCTTCGAAAAAAACGTGCTCGTTCCACCGACGAGCTTGACTATGTACGAAACTGTACGAGATCTTCAGAGATCTCCTCGCAACCTTCTGCAAAGATAAAAGTTGCATCGGTCGATCTCATGGATCGAGCCCGTCCAAGTTCGAAGACTCATGGGGACACCGTCATTGCTGATTGGGTAGCAATCGAAATTGACGGTGACAATGAGGCTTCTGACGAAACTATCGAGATGCTCGAAATTGTACGCCGAGATATTACGGTCGAACAAATCGAGGCGAACGTAGCATCGCCTATAAATTTATTGACTGACTCAAGCATCGACTTGTTTCAGAATATATTACAAGAAAACACCGATTTTCGTTGCAATCCTGCTTCTTATACAGCAAATTATAACTGCATCAAGCCATGCAGCCCTCTTCGAAGGGATATACACATAATTGGCGGTAACGTCTGCCGACACTGGTGTTGCGTTTATTACGACACTTGTAACGTTTACGTTTACGACGGTCTTGTGCGCAGTGAATACGAGTTCTTGAGCAGGGAAGAGAAGCGATACATTTCCAAGCGATATCCGCATATCGATACTGGAAGTATAGTTCTCCAACCTGTTACAAGGCAACCCGACTCCTACAGTTGTGGAGTATACGCTGCGGCTTACGCAACGACAATCGCACTGGGTGGCGACTCTGCGAGGCAAGTCTATTCGCGAGATGCTAAAATAATGAGAGATCATTTAATAGTGATATTAAAATCTCGAAAGTTGACGCCATTCCCCTGTGAATGAATCACAGTGCTGCGACTTTACTGTTCGCACACGCATATAAGTCCATGCACTGTAGTGCGAGTGGGTAAGAGTGGGTGGGTGTTCCTTAGGCACTCTAAAAGTGCCGTTTACAATGCTGTTGTAGCTTCCGGAATGAGAGAAGCAGCAGAGAACTTGCATAACACTGAATTTTTATTCCAATTACATTCATAATTCTAGATAACTGTGTAAAACTAATATAAATTATTATGACATCACAGTTGAATCTGAGTGTGATACCTTAAGGCATTCAGACGTCTCAAGATTTATATGAGACAGCGTCAATCGAAGTAATGATTTACGCCAACGGAATGGCCAAAATACTAATTCTGAATTCAATTGCATGCAGGTTCTCTGATGACGATCTCTCGTCCCGCAGCATGACGTTCTTTTATTTAGAATAATATGAGTAATAATAATAACAATACTCACATATGAAGCAAATTAGGATAACTTATGCATGTATCAGCTTCGATATTTTTCGTAATCTATTTTAAAACTTCCCAGCTGTGTGAAGAAATACGAAAATCTAGGTTCCAGCGACTGATTTAATCTATCCATTTATCTCATTTAGTATAAGTTCTATGAGAGTTTGCATCATTATTGAGGAATCGTCCAATTTTTTTGACAGGTACTGAATTTTTGGATAAAACCATCTGCCCACTACATAGAAAACTAGTTAATATCGTTCTATGACAATTTCTATACTGTTACTTGAAATTTACTTCCACTTGAGTACATCGATCTATGAGCAAAGCTCTGGATCACGGAATGTTGATGCGTGACAGTAACCTCGTGATAGAAAGAAGATATTGAACACAAGATATAATATATAGCGATATGAAATGAAAAGTAGTATGCGGGATGAGATGAAAAATACAATCATATATATGGTTTGGAATCTTATATTTTTATATATCAAGAGACTCGGTAGAGTCTCGCGCCAAGTACATTAAAAAAAAATTTTTTCACGCGCGAGACTCAACGAGTCTATATACCCGAGAGGCAACTACCCTAACCTATACCGCGAATTAGTATCTTCGTTTTCTTTCACCTTACAACATACACGAATTGAAACTAATTTTATCCAAGATGTGGGCATGAAAAGCTTTCATTTGAGCCCTAAATCGATTGAATCGGTGTCCGGAGTGCTGAGATATAATTAATTATTGATTCTGATACCTCGTTTCCTCGTATCAAATTTTCTCTTTCCTGTTCTTCAGACCAAGATTCCGCCAACTCAAACCATTCCCATGAAATCACATTTCGTCGCTAAACGCAGGACGTATGTTCTACGCTTATACACAGAAATTTTCAAATTTTCTCTTTCCTGTTCTTCAGACCAAGATTCCGCCAACTCAAACCATTCCCATGAAATCACATTTCGTCGCTAAACGCAGGACGTATGTTCTACGCTTATACACAGAACATACGTCCTTACGGATCTGGGAACAGACATAGAAGGGAAACTCGACACAAAAATTCAGACCAAGATTCATCCCATTAAAACCATTCTCATAAAATCACATCGCGTCGCTAAACGCACGGCGTATGTCCTATGCTCATACACAGAACATACGTCCTTACGCATCTGGGAACATGACATAGAAGGGATAAATCCACACAAAAGTTGTATAGAGTGGCGTAAGTAGGAGAGTCACGACGTACTCGGCGCTACTATCGCAGACAAAAAGCGTCTGCAACACTAGCAGACGCGTGTTTTTATTTCATATTTTTAAATCCAAATGAAGGAAATAAAATAAAAGATACGAGCAATGCTCAATCAAAACTAGTGAATACCCACTAAAAGCCCCTCGAGTGCGAAAACCTCGCGCAAAGTACATTAATGTGATAGTCACCAACAAAAATATTTCGATAGGTTAATCTTGAATCCTACGATCTCGACATTTTGAGGTTATGCGAATCAACTGACGTGTAAAATTCATGGTGATACATAAAAAAAAATAACAATTGTGATCGGATAATTTTACGATTAGGTTTGGTTTATTTTCATTTATGAATTCAATTATCGGGGGAAACGGTTTTTTGGTAGTAAGTTACCGCCTGAGGAAGTCTGACGATAGAAAATCAAGAGAAAATGTTGAAGTTGAAAAATATGAGGATAGCATCATTTGATATGAGGAATGGCAAGGAGCCAGACCAATAAAGCCAAGTTCAAGCATTGGATTGCAACAAGTTTCACTTCCAGCTCTATGTTAAGCTCATCTCCGAAGGCCCGTCTACTCAGACTCAAATTGTGAGTCAACGTTATGTACGTAGGATTCGAACGAGTTTTTTGATCTAAATTTGTATCATTTAGTCAAAACGAGACTGTAAGTCGATGTTGTATGTTGGACTCTGATAGGCTTTATTCTACACTCGATGTGAACGTAGCCCATTGACCTTCGGTGAAGATAATTTCTTAATCCATGTTTTACAAACAGCTTAGATTCTCCGTTCTCAAAGTCTGTATAAATATCTATGATTACATGTCAATTAATAGTACAAACTATTAATTCATAAGTTAATGTCAAATTTCAATACATAAATTTGTTAGATTTTGGTATGCAACCTGTGTCCGTATGTTCGACTCTCTTAAGTTTTCTTCAAATTCAGATCAGTGCTATCATGACAAATAGAATGAAAATACTTATCGTTGTTAAAGAAATAATCGATCGACTCCTTCTTCCTCAGATAATATGGATTCTCATGTATATTTATTCATTTATTGTTCAATTTTGTAGCGGGTCGCCGTATAAGAAGAGAGGATGATGAGAGGAAACGTTAGGGTTGCAAGATATCGGGATAGTATGATTTGATATAAGAAACGGTAAGAGTCAGACGAAGAAAGCAGAATGCAAGTGTTTGACTTCACAAACTCTCATTTAGGCTCTACTCTAGTCTTGCATCAATAGGCTCAATTCTATATTTTGACTACATACTCGCAAGAGCGATAAGTCGAAAAAAGGAAGAGAAAGAAGAAGAAGAAGAAGAAGAAGCTCAATTCTATATATTTTGATACTTTCTGTTCAGACCTGAATTTGAATTTGACGTTATGAGTTAGACGTCTTCACAAAATCATGAAAAAAATGAGTAAAAAGTGAGCAAAAAGTGAGTAAAATAGGGGCGTCGGAGGTAATAACTTAGTTCAGAAAATGAGAAAAAATTCAAGCAAACACCGAAGAATCACAGACTACAGATATTGGACCTTAAGACGACATTGAACAAAAATGTCGATCCGGGAATCATCGTTTTTAGATATCAATTGCCATTGTCTTAAGTGGCAAAACTACAGAAGCAGATAAAAATGATATAAGTAATATAAATATAAATAATGAACATAATGAATAGAAACTATGAGGCAGAGGAACTGATATCACTCAAATATCTCGAGTCCCTCAGACGGACTCTATAATTCTTGTGTATTTCTTACTAACTTGACAACAGAGTCCTATCCCAGAACCGAACAAACTACTTATCTATTCTACTCTACTCTCTCAATTTATTTCACAGTTACTGGAGTGATGTTTATCAGTAAGCGAGATTGTGACGAGTCTTGTGATATAATCGCATAAATAAAATGTAAAAAATGTGGGAAACATTGAAAATAAAAATGACGATCTATGTGACGCAGCCTTTTTATTCATAACAAAAAAAATATACCGTGATGGCGGTGTTACGTCTCAACTCCACAACCTCCAATAGTCACCCGATCCACCATTTCCTTACATCCCAGACATTCCGTCATCAACTTCATCCGATCCACCATTTCCTAATGCCTATATTACCTGATCCTCAACTTCCGACCGGGATCGTACGAGTTGCACACGGCCACACCAAGTGCAACTCATCCGAAATCCCCTCCCAAAACCGAGCTTACCTTCTTCACATCCCATCATAACCGAACACTTCCAATTCTATCTTCAAAATAGCAATATCTAAACTCCGACTCACCTATCGCTATACATATCATCAAAATAAAGAAACATATTACTATTGAAATCAACAAGCATCCTCTACTCAATTATTCTATCGACCGATTCTATTCATCCCTCAACCTTGCAACGACACATTGTACCGAGAGAGAGAGAGAGAGAGAACCTATGGTGCAACAAAATCGTGTTGCGATATAACAACTGGTGGCAGCGGAACTCCTCGTTTTCCAGATTATTGACCACTTAAATCTGGTTATCATTTGATACAAAAACGAGGAACGAACTCACAACGATTATCATATAATAAAGCATCGCCTTGCTAACTTGACAAGGACAAGCAGAGATCAACAGAGACCTATCGACGCAGACTCCACGGCATCACCTTGCTAACTCGACAAGGATAAGCAGAACACAACGGAGATCTACCGACGCAAACTTCACGACCTTCCTTGCTGACAACAACGAGCAGAGAATAACGACGAGTCAGTCAACCAGAGGGAATGCAACCGAGCTACGCAGCCTTCGTAACGGTGACCACTCTGTAAGTTAAGTACTCTACCACATAACTCAGAATATATAACAAAAATGCTGCAAGACACTGACGAAACCATCACTGGACCCGGTTCAAGTCCATATCTCCCATTACAAACCGCGATAACGCTAATACCGGTCTTCAATGGTAGTAATATGTCAATAAATTCCTTTATTCGAAAAGTAGAAAGCATTAAAAATTCAATTCACGCGCGGGATTTGCCGCTATTTACAAATCTAGTAGCTGTCAAAATCGAAGGAGCCGCGGAAAGATATATACAAAGATCTAGTTTAAATACATTAGATAGCCTGCTGGCAGATTTGAAACGCGCGTATAGACCTAAAGAACTACTACCGGATATACAGGCGCAAATTACGCGAGTGGTGCAAAACAGAAACGAGAGCGTGCTAGAATACGGTATGCGAGTCGAAAGACTCGTGGAGACGGTGTTAGAAATTGCCGGAACCTCAGACAACGCGGATCACGTCGTTATGACGCGTAGATTTATAAAAGATTTGGCCGGCCGGTCCTTCATAAAAGGGTTGAAAGATGAGATTGAAATCAGAGTCAAGTACGAAAAACCGGGAACCTTACGCGAGGCCATAGATTTGGCAATACGCTTTGAAAAATTTCTGAACGAAAGAAAAATCTTGAGGCCGTCTCACGGGGACAACTCGACACTAAGGCATACAAATGAATACCCAGAACATAATTCGAGATTAGAGCCTCAAGATAGGGCACACTGCAATTATTGTAAAAGGATAGACCATACCATCGACAATTGTAGGACGAAAAACCGTGCCAGAAAATACTGCACATTTTGTAAAATAATTGGCCACACGTTCGACGAATGTCGGACGCGGACCTTGCAGAACCAGAGAGATCCCCAACGGAATCCCTCTAGTACTAACACCCGAAACACACAACACTATCATCGGGAACAACACAACCGCGGACCGGATAACGCACAAACATACAACCGCCAACGCAACAATAATCTGCGCGGGCAATCGAGCCAGTTAAACAACAGATTTGGTGGCAATAATCAGGGTTATAATGGCCCAAACTATAGACAACAAACACCTATCCATCAGCAATCTAACACTCCCCAAACTCACTCGAATTATAGCAGACCGACCAATCAACATAGGAACGACGCGCGGGTAAATCTTACTATAAGCGGTAATGCAGACGAATTCAATAACTCCGATAATTTAAACGAGCCATGGGAACGTCGCACGGACGCCGCAACGTCCCAAATCAACGAAGAGCGTCCGAGCGTTATGGGAGAATACTTCTCGGCTCACCAATAATTACAATAACATCGAAGCAAATTCTTGGGGAAATCGCGTCGATACTAATAGATACAGGGGCGAATATAAACGTGATCAAGGTCGGAGTAGTCACGCCAGACACTCGTTTCACGCCGAAGGACATTCGAAGTATTAAAGGGATAGGTGAAGGATTCATAAATACATTAGGAAGCATAGACCTAGAATTTGCCGGGACCCGGCATGAATTCCATTTGGTAGATAATCTATTCCCAATCAAAGAAGACGGAATTTTGAGCGCGAGCTTTTTGCGGTCTGAAAATGCAACTATTTGTTTCAAAAGCAACCAAATTTCCTTGCAAAACACGAGTGCATTTCCATTATCTTAGCGGGGTCACGGCTCTGACATCAACTCCTACCACATATTAACAACGTCCTCCACACAAACTCCCAAGGTCCAGGTGTCAACTCCACAGCTCGTGAATGAGACCACGACGTTGCTTCTTGATACTGGAGCCGATATAAATATAATAAAACGCAGCGCGGTACAACACAACACACTTACGCGACTTGATAAAATAAAACTAATAGGCATTACAAACGACACCGTGGAGACTTTAGGAACTTTAGATATCCAAATCGGCAATCATACGCACGAATTCCATGTAGTAGATGATTTATTCCCCATCCAAGAGGCGGGCATATTAAGCATGACATTCTTACGCAACGAAGACGCTAAAATCTCTTTCCCAACAAACACAGTAACTTCAGACAATGGCAAGACGCTGAAAATTTTTAACGAAGATATCATTTCGATTCCTGCCCGAACCGCGACAGTAATAGCATTGAAGGTAACGAAACCATCACCAAAAACGGGAATAATTAATAAATTAAGCTTAGGCCCAAACGTTATATTAGGCAATGCCCTTGTGACGAATAGACATGGTTTAGCGTACGCTTACGCTATAAACTCCAACGAAACAGCTGTAGAAGTAATACAACCCGTGGTAACTCTAGAAGAGGTAGACGAACCCGCGATAGACACAAACCCGCGCATAACTAACAACGAAACAAACCAACCAACACGTGGCTATCATAATACTAATACTGACAAAGACCGACGCACACTTCAAGTCTCACTTAACCACGACGCAAAACGACTCGACATCCTTAAGGAGAACCTCAGATTAGACCACTTGAATGAGGAAGAAAAACAATCAATATTCAACCTTGCTTACGAATATAACCACCTATTTTTCCTACCGGGCGATAGATTAGAACACACTCGAGTAGTGGACCACGCTATACCAACGACCGACGACATACCTATACATACAAAACAATACCGACACCCTCAATCCCACAAGGAGGAGATTACGAAACAGGTAACTAAACTTCTTGACCAAGGCATTATTCAACACTCCACATCCCCTTATAATTCTCCCGTCTGGATCGTACCCAAAAAACCCGATTCGCAAGGTAATAAGAAATGGCGTATGGTAATCGACTACCGGAAGCTGAACGAAAAAACAATCGGGGACGCATACCCCTTACCCAATATTGTGGATATTCTCGACCAGTTAGGTTCTGCAAAGTATTTCACAACATTAGATCTGGCTTCGGGTTTTCATCAAATACCTATGCACCCCGATCACAGATCCAAAACAGCCTTTTCGACGCCACACGGCCATTTCGATTATGTCCGCATGCCATTCGGCTTAAAAAACGCGCCATCCACCTTTCAGCGTCTCATGGATCAGATACTTTCCGGACTACAAGGTAACGAGATTTTCGTATACTTAGACGATATAGTTATCTACGCGAGGTCACTGGAAGAACACGCGATAAAATTCAGGAAATTAATAGAAAGGCTATCGAACGCAGGACTCACTCTGCAGCCAGATAAATGTGAATTTCTACGAACGGAAGTGGCATATTTAGGTCATATTATTACTAGGGACGGAGTAAAACCAAACCCCGATAAAATAACAGCTATAAAAAACTACCCAGTTCCGCGAAATCCTAAACAAATCAAACAATTTCTTGGACTGATAGGATACTATCGCAGATTTATACCTAACATGTCAAAAATAGCCAAACCGATTAATAATCTATTAAAGAAAAACGCCTGCTTTTTGTGGACGTCAGAACATCAGTCAGCATTTGAAAGACTTCGCGACTACCTTTGTGACGAACCTATCCTCCAATATCCCGACTTTAGCAAATCGTTCGTCCTGACGACCGACGCCTCGAATCTTGCAATCGGCGCGGTACTTAGCCAGGGCGAGATCGGGAAAGACTTACCAGTAGCATACGCATCTAGAGCCTTACAGCCGACAGAGATCAATTACTCGACCACAGACAAAGAATTACTAGCAATCATCTTCGCAGTCAAACATTTCAGACCATATCTATACGGACGGAAGTTCACTTTGGTCACGGACCATAGACCGCTAGTTTGGCTTAACAACGTAAAAGACCCGACGTCACGACTGCTACGCTGGCGACTAACATTCGACGAGTACAATTACAACATAGTTTACAAAAAAGGAAAGGCAAATGCAAATGCGGATGCATTGTCAAGGAACCCTGCTCCTGAAATAACCCAAGCCTTACCCATAGATGGCAAACGCCTTCGATCTGAATCAAGTACCGCAAATACCGAAATAAATAAACGCAAAAAACTATCACACCAATTCCCGCGACACTCTAGACAAAGTACTGACAATTCCACAAATCCGGCACCGACTAAACGACCAAAAACGCAGAAAGTATTAACAGAAATCACAACGCCAGAAAGTTCCGATATTGAAACAATTGACGATAAACATCAAGAACCTATAAGGCCGTCTAAACGGTTCCAAACAACTGAATCCTCGGGTAACCCAGCACCGCGAAAAAAATTCGTGGAATTCCCAGACTCCTCGGACTCGACGGACGACTCAGAAATAAAGATAACCCCATGTAGAACAACACTCCCTAAACGCAAAAGGATCACAGAATCTTCAAGTAATCCGGCACCAGTAAAGAAAGTGACGAAACAATTAGACTCCTCCGACTTGACAGATAATTCGGACGTAGAAACTATTCCACTTAGAGTGACATTACCCAAACAAAAAAGAAACACAGAATCCTCTAATAACCCAACACTAAGAAAAACACGATTGGAAACCGATTTTACTAACCAAACAGGTTGTAGTGATATTCAGACTGAAAACTATTCAAAAAAGACTGGAACAACCTCCGTATATAAACGCAAGATAATTTACAAAAAATTGTCCTCCTTGAATAACGAACTCACCACAGACCTCGGACAAGACTCACACAACTCAGAAGCGTGCAAGAAACGTGGAATCAAGTTACAAAATACACTTCGCGACCCACAAGCCGGCACCTCTTCTAACAAAACTCCATATTCCACACCACCGTACGAACAATTCCTTGTAGACTTAGATTTTCTTCCCCTGACGCAGAATAGAAATATCAGAGAAATAGACGCAGACTTACTGAAACAAAAAGACAATTTAGCTCACTGTATCTCAACCGACTGTAAAGCATCATCAGGCATCGCGGACCAGATGGTAAAAAACGGACTCATACAGCGCAAAAGATTACAATCAATGAATCCGCAAGTGACAGACATCATCACGGTTCAGTACCCCCGACGCACAATTTACAATTTAGTCACTAAGGAACGTTGTCTTGACAAACCGACGAATGAGATAATGTACAACACACTAGTAAAGTTAAAGACAGCGTTAATCAAGGATGAAAAGAAATCCATTTCGATACCGAAACTAGGTTGCGGATTAGATAACCTAAATTGGGATTTGGTAAACCGCATGATTCATTACATATTCAAAGATATGGACATTAAAATCACCATTTGCAAATTCGAGAACCCAATGACACACGGACTACCTCACGGACGGACCAAAGATAAATCATCTAAACTCACGACGGCACGTCATACCCGGTCACTCCCCATTCCCCCGGTATCAGACACCCCCTCAGCTATCGTCACATCACCAGATGACGATTCCGACACACTAATTCCACCACAACAAAGACGTAGACCCGTGCCGAAGCTTGACACCGGAAACACTACCGATTCTGATACAACCTCAAATTTTAGTCTTTCGGAAAATGAATCAATGAAACTACCACTACAGAGTCCGACGATCTCGGATATTACAGATAATACCGATACTGCCGACGACAAAAACACACACCGAAGGATCAAAAGGTCCCCCGGAATAGATAACGTGGAAGAAATCGTGGGAGATATATTCCGAGCACCCGTCTCGTATTCACTAGTACACTGTGCAGCACAAGATTATATAATGGAAAAAGGACTCGGGAAACAATTTAAACAAAAATTCGGTCAAATAG
Source organism: Tenthredo scrophulariae (assembly GCA_963978835.1). Lineage (NCBI taxonomy): Eukaryota > Metazoa > Arthropoda > Insecta > Hymenoptera > Tenthredinidae > Tenthredo > Tenthredo scrophulariae. Next base: position 30,740,636 of record OZ022227.1, read on the forward strand.
ATAGATTGAGAAGCTTCAACACAGAGGTAGGCGGAGTAGGAGCCCTAAATCATAAAGGCAGATTCGTATTTTACCTAATAACAAGAGACAGGGACGAGGATACGACGACCCACGAGACATTAGAGACATGCTTTAAAACATTAAGAAGCATATGCGGAGACGAACAAATATATAACTTAGCGATGACAAAATTGGACAGCGAAGAGGATAACTTAGATTGGGATAGAGTAAAAGAGATGATAGGAAAAATATTCGCACCTCCCTTCAGCGTTCGAGTGTATGAGCAGCAACCACAGTGCACCTCGGACCCATCTCAACAAGAAAGCAAAAACAAACTTAGCTTCGATAAATTCATAGATAACATAAACAACATAACATCAGTGACTAACGTGACGGAATCTAGAGACGGAATATTCATGAAAAGCACGAACATCGTACACTGCGTACCAGCTGACTGCGCGTGGAACGACGAACTAACAAAACGACTTATAGACAAAGAGATGTTACGAAAAGAAACATTCACTATCAATAAACTTGAGAAACGCGGAATAGCCTTATCAAGGGTCGGAAACAAGTACATTATGACCCTTGTAGTCAAAACTCAACACTCAGACAGAATCGATTTAGAGGACTTCTATTACACTTTAATCAGACTGAAACAGCTATTACATACACACAAAATTGATGCATTTTCTTTTTCCAAAACAAACCCGGGATTAGAAGTTCTCCAATGGAGCGTCGTTAGGAAACTATTTTACTACATTTTCGGAGACACGAGCATAAAAATCACGCTTTGCGCAAATGAAACCATCGTACCCGACGTATCAATACGCGAGGAGATCATTAAAGAATATCATGAGTCACTGCTAGGTGGTCATCAAGGCGTAACTAAAATCTACAATAGAATTAGGGAAAAATATTACTGGCCGAACCTAAAAACTCAGATTCAAAGTTTCATCAAGTCCTGTGACAGTTGCCAAAGGAAGAAACTGGTTCGAGTCAAAACACGACTGCCCATGATAATTACAGATACTCCAGCAGACGCATTTGATAAAGTTGCGCTCGATATAGTGGGACCGCTTCCCGTTACAGAAGCAAACAATCAATACTTATTGACAATTCAATGCAATCTGACAAAATTCTTAGACGCTATACCTCTTCCTAACGCGACGGCTCAGACAATTGGCACGGCATTTGCAAAAGAGTACATTACACGCTACGGAGCACCGCGAACAATATTAACAGATCAAGGCCAGAATTTCATGAGTACAGCGATTAAACAAATCTGTAAATTATTTAAAATTAAACAAGTAAGAACCACCGCATATCGACCACAATCTAACGGCTCCCTGGAGCGAAGCCACCTTGTACTCATCGAACATATTAAACATTATACAAGAACCGGTAAAGATTGGGACAAATACGTGCGCTTCGCAATTTTTTGCTATAACACTGCGATACATGAAGCTACAAATTTCACGCCACATCAACTAATCTTCGGCAAGGAAGCTCGAATACCATCAGACCTAAGAGCAACCGTCGCGATGACAAACTCATACAACACGTTTATCCTCGACCTACTGACAAACCTGACCGAAATCCGTAAAAGAGCAATCCAAAATTTAAAAGACGCAAAACTAAAATCGAAAGCATACTACGATAGAAAAATCAACGAGCATCTATTCGAAGCCGGACAAAAAGTATTTTTATTAAACGAAAACCGTACAAAATTCGAGGACCAATATAAAGGCCCGTACGTAATCAAAAGAATAATTGACGGAATAAACGCCGAAATATACTTGACACCTGGTAAAACCAAAATTGTACACTTAAACAAACTAAAACTAGCACATACACGAAATGACACCAACCAGCATTAGACAAACATAGGTCAAAACTTATCTGAAAATGGGAACACTCCCGCCAAAATCCGAAATCTCCAAACAAGCTCACTGTCTGAAAGAAAATTCATGATTTGCAGAGTCGGGCTAGCAAGACCAGACGTGACCAACAAACCGTATGACATTTCGAAATTCAAGGAAAACCCGGGAATTTATTATGAACAATTGGAAAACCTGCGAACATTCACCAACAAGTGGAAGTTAGTTAATTTCCTGAATGTACGGAAATTCACGGACGAATCGGACAAACTACGAAAATACTGCAGCATGATTAGCCAACATTGCAACGAGGTAGGAGCAGCATGTGAGGTACGAGACATCATTGACCTAGCGGCGAATCGATTATTAACAATAGCAAAATACGAAGACCAAATTGAAGACCTATTAGGGTACCAAGAAACGGACCGAACGCATGATAAGCTAGCGAGTCTCGCGCACGCACGTGCCAAACGAAGTTGGTACAGTTTCACCGGAAGCATACAAAAAACCCTTTATGGAACATTAACATACGCTGACGGAGAGTATTATAACAGACAGATCGACAGACTATTCAACGACACGAAACATGTAGCAACACTGCTAATCAATCAAACACACATAGTACAATCAATGATAGGCACACAGCAGAAAGAGTTAGATCAGATCAATAAACATATAATAGAAATGGACCAACAAGTAGCATTTTTTAGCCAGGCGACGGCAACATTAAAGACACGCACAGATCAAAACTTGTTAACGATAGGATTACTAAAACACCTCAATAAGCTAGACAAAATGTTAAACGAATACGAATTGGATCTAAATAACATAATAGATGCGATTCTATTTGCAAAACAGGGAATACTACACCCGAAATTGCTAACACCTGAACAAATCATCACCAGCTTGCAGTATATCCAATCCCTAGAACCACTTCTGCAATTTCCCACCCCTATAAGAAATGGATATGCCGAAGAACTGGTCAGACTATCGGAATTAAGTATCGTGTACAGTGAACCAAACATGATATATGTGCTTTCAATACCAATACTAAATGAAGATAAATTTCATCTTTATCACTTACTTCCGATACCCGTCAAACAAAACTATGATCTTTCACAGAATAAATTCGCGTATATAATCCCAAGTTCAGACTATCTCGCAATAAGCTCAGACCGCATTTCGTATTTTCAAATAACAGAATCGGAGTTCGTACACTGCAAGATTTCGCAGGGTGTATACATATGCGAACAGCACCAACCGCTATATCGCACCAATAATCACCAAACATGCGAAATCACATTGTTCTTGAATAATCCACCTATTAACCTAAAAACCTGCAACATCAGGATAACGTCCTTTGACGGACCATACTGGTCGACACTACAAACGCCAAACACATGGATTTACTCTTTATCGAAACCTGAGGTCTTACACGTGACATGCACAAAGATAGACTCTGATCGCATTACGCTGGAGGGAACCGGAGTACTACATCTTGACAACCAGTGCAAGGCGTTTTCGCAATCAGTAACACTATCGGCAACAAACACCTTCACATCCTTAGAATATCGAGCGTACGTCCCAGGGTTCACACTAAACCTTTCAGAAATATATGACGATTTGAACAAAAATCATTCGACTAATCTGTCCTCGATCCCAATTTTCCACACATACAAGCCGTTACACTTAAATCTAGATGACCTGAAAGCCAATAGTGCTGCGCTGAAAGACATAATCAAGCAAGCGACAGAAATAACCGCACACCATCGCGATGAGCAAGAAACAGGAAGCTTAAAAAGTGCTTTCACATTTGCCGGAATAGGATTAGGCTCGATGGGAATACTATATCTCATGTATAGATTTTCGGCGTTCAGCGCGATTTTCAAAATTATTAAACTTTGCCCGTGCAAAGGACGGAAGCGCAATAGACACACTAAACACACCCTTCGCGGAGTGCCAAGAGGACTCAAAATTGTGCACCCACATCTCAGTACCATAGGTCATGACACACTGTATAACATCCCTTTAGAGACACTCCCGCCATCGCTTCCTACAACAAACCCCGCACTAACTGGAAACAAAGAACACAAAAAACCACCGAAACCACAGCCACTAACTATGAAACTAACAGAAACCCATCCGCTGGAACTCAAGGAGATTACGGACTGTTTTTGAATAAATCCAAATTACTCCTAAGTAAACCGATGGTATTGCCTAAACTATAAACAGCAGTGCATGGCAACCCTATTATACGTTTGAAAGAACGGGTTTATTAAAATTCATTGTTGATAAGCTGTAATGAATAGGTTGATCTGAATAATATAGTATAAGATAAGAATGAGTAGGAATTATTATTATTATACTGAGTATCAAATAAGCTTATATTGTATAAATAAATTAATCAATTTAAGCAATTCAATTTAAATCAATTCATAATCCATAGATGTATACCTCGTTCAAACATATAATATGTATTTATAACGAACCTTTATACCATAATAGTACACTATACATATAGTATATCTTACAATTATCATTATTACTACTATTACTACTATTATTATTTAGTTGTACCATTTTAAGCTATTTTTACCATATTATATATTTACTTTATATTGACCTTGTTAGCACAATCACAACAAACAAATGTAAACATAGTTGTTTCACCTCTATGTTTCCTCTGACGGGGGGGGTGTTACGTCTCAACTCCACAACCTCCAATAGTCACCCGATCCACCATTTCCTTACATCCCAGACATTCCGTCATCAACTTCATCCGATCCACCATTTCCTAATGCCTATATGACCTGATCCTCAACTTCCGACCGGGATCGTACGAGTTGCACACGGCCACACCAAGTGCAACTCATCCGAAATCCCCTCCCAAAACCGAGCTTACCTTCTTCACATCCCATCATAACCGAACACTTCCAATTCTATCTTCAAAATAGCAATATCTAAACTCCGACTCACCTATCGCTATACATATCATCAAAATAAAGAAACATATTACTATTGAAATCAACAAGCGTCCTCTACTCAATTATTCTATCGACCGATTCTATTCATCCCTCAACCTTGCAACGACACATTGTACCGAGAGAGAGAGAGAGAGAACCTATGGTGCAACAAAATCGTGTTGCGATATAACAGCGGTAAGGGTAAGACAGCGATGAGTTTGAATGAAAAATAATATTGTTAGTCCACCTTTTTTTTCTTCTGACCCTTACCGCCACCACGGTAAGGGTTGGCCAAATCGTACAGGAGGTCAACGAGGTTGTGGCGCCTCTGGCGCCTGGCGCGCCATTGGTGCCCGGCGCGTTGCTGCCGCCGTGCAACATTTTCTTCTGAAAAATTAAAAATTACATCATTATTATGAAGAGTTGCGTAGCAAAATAAGGTGAAGCAACTAGCGGAGCTTAATTAGCCTAAATCAATCATAGTTCAAGACAATGTTATACTAGTTAAAGTAGACTACATTCTGAAAACCACGATATTTCTTCGATTATTAAAATTCATACGGTATGGATCGTCAGAGATGATGATGACTGACTAGTAGCAGTTGCTCGCATACCTTTAGTCAAATTTAGTGAAGTAACAATAATTGTCAAATTGATGTGCATAATGAAATAAGGAAGAAGGATGGAACGTGATGATTTTTCACCATTCAATGAAAATGAATAACGTTGTCAACTATACCTCCAGCCGCCGCTGCCCCGGCTGCCTCCGCCCCGACTGCCCCATTTGGGGCTTGTTGGGCCCCTACGCGCCCTGCGTCCTCTATAAATAAAAGCATTCAACCATATTGATGCACCAGATTGTATATACCTCGACATCGTGCAAGCTTTCTAATTGTTTGTAGTTCAAAGCATTGGATGGTTCGACTAATAAATTACATAATTAAAATATGAAATTCGTATTTCAATTTGTAAACATCTCAAATGGTAACTAGTCCGTTCGAATATAAGTTGCCATCATTCATGTATACTTTCTTATGTCACATATTGATGTACATGAATGGAAGACTCTATCGAACCTTCCACTTTGAGTATACAATTAATTCATGATTCACGTCGAATTATTGAGATGTGTATGAAAGTATATCAGCATGAAAAAAAAATAATGAAGCTGAAAACAATATAGAAAAGAGGATTGATCTGCGACCTATGGACCCTTTCAGACATTTGTTAACCTTCATGAGTTGGATGTTTTCAAACGACGAAAATTTTGAACTGTAATTTACGGGACCACGTTTGCGGGTGATTTTCGCCAAACGCGAAGAATCACCTGGCAAGGCGGCAGCACAGAAGCCAGTAACAACCTGCATAATACAATTCTTCACACTTACGGATACGATTCGCCGGATCCTGGGTACCGACACGCCAGTCTACCGCTGGGAGATCGTCCGTGTCCAGGTCCATGTCGAAATCGGTGAACTGTTTAACGAATAAATATAAAATACATGCATGAAATTATTCGAATTCTAGCAGAATAAATAATATCCTATGCTATCGAATTCTAGCAGAATTAATAATATCCTATGGTAATAATATATAAACTGCGACGTGGATTTTTATTGGTCCTCGGAGCTAGACCGGATAGCTAGGCTCCGAGGTCCCTCCACTCTACAATTGGCCGAAACTGAGAATCTGAAAAGTTGGGCGCCAGGCGGATAACCGCCGCTTACAAAAATCTAAACAAAATATTACCAAAATCTTACCTACGAGTACTCGAAGCGTCGGCTAGCTACAGTACCGCGAAGAGGGGTCGGGATCAAATGAAGGATTAGCGGGGCGTTAACAAACGACTCAAAATTTAGAATTTAATAACAAAATAGAATTTATTGAATGATAAAAAAAAATTGAATTGACAAATCGTGTACCCGGGGGTACTTCCCCTCGGGTATAAATCGGCTGCAGGCCGCGTAAAGGCGACCTGGCCGCGTTTGCCGAGTTTTACAATAACAAACAAACTACGAGCTTCCACGTGGGAGAGCAATAACAAGGAAAAATATGACAAAATTAAGGAACTCGACGAATCGGGTCCTCGGGAGACAATAAATTAGCTAAACCACTAAATACTCTCCGCGAGGAGGCAATCACAATAACTTAACAGCTAACCAAGCTAGAGCCTACGGCTCGACCTAAATTAGATTAACAAAAATAAATGCCTCGCGGCTCAATAATTTAACAAGAACAAAAGACGTTCCCGATCGTGTATAGGCGATCGGTACGCCCCCATGAGGCGAAACCTCACGGTGAAAAACGAATACAATTATTTACAATTCTTTTAAATTTACCTAATTCTAACTTAACCTAACTCTGCGGCTTGCGCGACTAATAATTTAAATAATTCTAACAATTCGAATCGCGAACTAAGCCTCGAACTCGAAATAAATAAAAGCCCTGGACTAAGCCTCGAGCTTCATCTCTCCCCGCAGGAGGAAGGGAGAGCGACAGTGACCGACTATCACTATCTCTGTCGCACTCGTGTACGACAGGTATTGACTCTACAAGACTACTAGAATATACCATGAATTGACATAAAACAACGACTCGAACTCGAAATCTGATACATGGGGACACTGGTGACGGCCTACCTCTCGGAGATCGGCTTAATTCGATCCCAAATATTCTAATCAGCCTCGTGGCTACACTTAGGCAATATGGCAGACGGCCGTTGCCGGATTCAAATTAGTCTGGGTAAGAATAGCTAACGCTTACCGTCTTCCAGCCACCTGACAAAAAGGACCCGTTCTCGTCCGTAGTCCATTCCGCTGCACTCTCAGCTCACGAGTGCACACAAACAAAAAAAAATTAACGAAAGTAGCAACCCACGGGGTTCAAAAGCAAAAAGAAAACAAAAAGGCGATATTTCTTCTCTTTAACACACGAGTGTTCAGCACGCTAGTCTAACGCGGAGTCACTAGACCGCATGGCGCCGGTAATCAGCGCCCTCGTGTTACGGCCAAATATCGATTTTCGCATCGAGCGCAGGATCCCCTAAATATGGCGACTTGTTGTCGCTACGCGCGTAATTCGAAGTCCACCACGGCGTCCTTAGCTCAGTGAATCGGAGGACCACGGGTTGCAGGTTCTTCTTGGTGGCGGGAATTTCTTCCGCCACCGATTTCCCTCGATGTAGAGTGCCCTAGGCACTCCCCCGTGTCCTCACTTTCAACATTGGAGGTAGCCCGGCCGGAACTAACCTCCAGAGCTTAAGTGGTGTCCGTCGAAGGGATCCGAGCACCCGGTACCTAGCGTCGTGCGTCCGTCAGGGTGCGTCTCTGTCTGAGTGGCTCAACCGTCAGATAGACCTCGTCTCCCACATGTCAGAGAAAAGTCGGAAAGAAAAAACAAAGGAATAAATAATAGGTCACATAGATCTAAGTCGGTCACGGTCGCCTCTCGGAATTATGGTCCGGCCTCGGGGCCACCCTATTCATGCATTCATTTTTGGACACTCCGCTAAGGTCGTTCAAGGGGTAAGGAGCGCCTAGTAACATGCAATGTTACAAAACTTACGCTATCGGTAGGAGACGAAGCACGTGTGTTTGAGTGCGAAGCCATGGTTGCAATGACGAACGATTCCCTGGGATTCCCAACGTAGGAAAAACCATAGACAAACTGAAGTATTGAAAGATAGGAGCTCTACCAGGACGCACTGAGTACAGTTTTCATAGTACTCCAGTCGCTGATTGGTTGGAAACTAGGGTCTGAACTCAATTGCATTGATAGAGTGCACTGAAATCGCTCTATCTTTTGAACTTCCTGCTATGATACTAGTCTATGGTATCTAGTCTATGGTATTGGCTACGTTGGGAATCCCAGGGAAGCGCATCATCATTGCAACCATGTCTTCGCATTCAGATGCACGTGCCTCGCCTATCGATAGCGTAAGTTTATATTATTAATACAGGATATCATTAATTTTGCTAGAATCGATTAGAATTCGATATATTTCATGCATGTATATTATCTTCGTTGCACAGTTGCTCGACTTTGATATAAATCTCGACGAGGAGTTTCCCGCAGCAGTGAGCATGGACGTCGGTGATTTAGCAGTGAATCCCGTCCGTAAGTGTGAAGAATTGTATTATGCAGGTTGTTACTGGCTTCTGTGCTGCCGCCTTGCCAGGTGATTCTTCGCGTTTGGCGAAAATCACCCGCAAACGTGGTCCCGTAAATTACAGTTCAAAATTTTCGTCGTTTGAAAACATCCAACTCATGAAGGTTAACAAATGTCTGAAAGGGTCCATAGGTCGCAGATCAATCCTCTTTTCTATATTGTTTTCAGCTTCATTATTTTTTTTTCATGCTGATATACTTTCATACACATCTCAATAATTCGACGTGAATCATGAATTAATTGTATACTCAAAGTGGAAGGTTCGATAGAGTCTTCCATTCATGTACATCAATATGTGACATAAGAAAGTATACATGAATGATGGCAACTTATATTCGAACGGACTAGTTACCATTTGAGATGTTTACAAATTGAAATACGAATTTCATATTTTAATTATGTAATTTATTAGTCGAACCATCCAATGCTTTGAACTACAAACAATTAGAAAGCTTGCACGATGTCGAGGTATATACAATCTGGTGCATCAATATGGTTGAATGCTTTTATTTATAGAGGACGCAGGGCGCGTAGGGGCCCAACAAGCCCCAAATGGGGCAGTCGGGGCGGAGGCAGCCGGGGCAGCGGCGGCTGGAGGTATAGTTGACAACGTTATTCATTTTCATTGAATGGTGAAAAATCATCACGTTCCATCCTTCTTCCTTATTTCATTATGCACATCAATTTGACAATTATTGTTACTTCACTAAATTTGACTAAAGGTATGCGAGCAACTGCTACTAGTCAGTCATCATCATCTCTGACGATCCATACCGTATGAATTTTAATAATCGAAGAAATATCGTGGTTTTCAGAATGTAGTCTACTTTAACTAGTATAACATTGTCTTGAACTATGATTGATTTAGGCTAATTAAGCTCCGCTAGTTGCTTCACCTTATTTTGCTACGCAACTCTTCATAATAATGATGTAATTTTTAATTTTTCAGAAGAAAATGTTGCACGGCGGCAGCAACGCGCCGGGCACCAATGGCGCGCCAGGCGCCAGAGGCGCCACAACCTCGTTGACCTCCTGTACGATTTGGCCAACCCTTACCGTGGTGGCGGTAAGGGTCAGAAGAAAAAAAAGGTGGACTAACAATATTATTTTTCATTCAAACTCATCGCTGTCTTACCCTTACCGCCATCACGGTATATTTTTTTTGTTATAAATAAAAAGGCTGCGTCACATAGGTCGTCATTTTTATTTCCAATGTTTCCCACATTTTTTACATTTTATTTATGCGATTATATCACAAGACTCGTCACAATCTCGCTTACTGATAAACATCACTCCAGTAACTGTGAAATAAATTGAGAGAGTAGAGTAGAATAGATTAGTAGTTTGTTCGGTTCTGGAATAGGACTCTGTTGTCAAGTTAGTAAGAAATACACAAGAATTATAGAGTCCGTCTGAGGGATTTATATTATTTATATTTTACTTGTTATTTTTAAGCGATGCAGGCCTTTACTTACAGGAGAAGAAGATTGCTAGATGTGGATATAAGTAAGAATAGGATGCATCAAAAATAAATATCTATAACTATGGGCACTTCGGGGAGCGAAAAATGATATTATTCTATTCTATGAATGAGAATCTAGATCATCTGAGAAAGAGGGAGTCGATCGATCATTTCTTCACCAGTGAAGAAGTAATTTTTCTTATGTACAATAATGTCAGTTCTAATATTTCTGCCCATTATCATTACAGCGCAAAATCTGAATTTGAAAAAGGTTTCATTTATACTTTATGGCTTGAAAATCAATTCATACGCATTACTTATCTTACTTATTTATTGAAAATATAATAATGGATGATCGAAACATTGCGCATTATCATTCAAATAGGAATCTTCTTCTCCTTTTTCCTTTTTTGACTTATCGCCCGTTAGGGCATGTAGTCGCTGTCCTTAAGGTTCAAAATTATATACTATTCAAATAGGAATCAAGAATGAAAATAGTCAATAAGCCATTAGCAGAATGCATAGCCATAGATATAGGTAGATAAAAGATCTGCAGTTAGAGCGAAGTAATGTGCCATGGCTTATGCTTTCTGCTTATGGCTTATGGACTTCTGTGTGCTTCCACTTTTAGGCTAGCAACAGCAGAATCAGGGGCTGTTTACTCCTCCCCTCCACCATGCCCAATTTTGTCCGAGCTGGCAGGACTAATGTTCGACAACTTAATAAAATGAAAATTTCTAGAGCTGATGATTTTTATAATTAAATGCCTGGCTTACGCAGCGCCGCAACTTGACCTAATTTAAGAATCGACCAATCAGGAGTTTCGATGCAGCTAGCGCGTGGCCAAAGCAGCCTCCCGATTGGTCGATTCTCAAATCAAGTTAAGTTACGGCGCTGTGAAAACCAGGCATTCATCACATTTGTTGATAGAAAGCGCCACTAATCGCCTCTATATTTTGCTAACATTCCTGTTGCTTGACAAAATTCGGTCCTATCTAAATGCCATTGAGTTAGGCCTCAGGAAAAAGAAGAAGAAGGAAAAGCGTGTCAAGCACAGGGAAATCAAAGAAAGATAACTCGTAAAAGGAGGAGCGAGAAGCACAGGAAGATATCTAAGAATTAGGTTCTACGGCTTAGCTATCATTCAGGTAAGTAGGCAGGTTAGGTTATTTAGGTTAGATAATAGAAACAAACCAAATCAGCTTTCTCCAACCCAAAAAAAGCAGCTTTGCGATAAATACAGATCGGCAGCTTTGCGCCTGAAACAAATCGGCAGCTTTGCGCCTGAAACAGAAGGGCAGCTTCGCGCCTGAAATAGATCGGCAGCTTTGCGCCTGAAACAAATCGGCAACTTTGTGCCAAATTTGGAGAAGCTAAATACAAGCCCTTTACCAGATAAATTCGTGAAGATTATCGAATCTGGTGATTGGTTAGGGGATGAACATATGTATCACTTTGCCCAACTTGTCAACCGTACCTCAAACTACGCACTTCAAGAGTCGTGGAAAAGATATTTGCCAGATGCAATCGTACCTGTTTCACCGACCGTCAAGGATATTCAAATATTGCATAGCGGTGGTGAGAAAAACGGCGGCGAGTATCGCGCTTGTGAGAAAAAAGGCGATGAGCACTGGGTGTGCGCCTATTTCGACACGAAGTCGATCTACATATACGACTCGTTGAATTCAAAAGTACTCCGCGAAGAACATGAAATATATTTGAAACGTTTATTTCCATTTTACAAAGTGGACAAAAATACAGTATAGTTTCCAAGAGTTCAGCGTCAGCCCGACTCATCCGACTGTGGAGTATTTGCAATCGCATTTGCAATTTCACTGATAAACGGGCAACAGCCGGACGAAATTATCTACGATGTTAAGCTAATGCGACAACATCTTTTACAGATATTCAAAAATAATGAGATACGAGACTTCCCATGTATTACTAGAATGCGAGTATCTGATACGAAACAAAATATTGCTGTCAATAATCACGAATCGCCTCGCAATAGCACTAAGCAAAAACATTCGCAACAAACTGTAGAGAGATCATTGGCTGCAATGGTTCAAAAACCAAAAAGAGTTAATGTTATTAATGATAGGGAATTCCGGAGGCGAGAAAGGCGTAATGCCCCTCCAACTTTTGACGAGGAATTTAAACATATAATTAGATCAGGCGCGTGGTTGACCGATCTTCACATGACTCAATTTGCGTACCTCTTAAGAAGCTGTACAGAATATTCACCACGTGAAACCTGGCGGGTACAAATGCCGAGTACTATCGAGCCAGTTTCTCCCACTCACAAGCATATCCAAATACTACACAGCAGTGAACTGCACTGGGTATGCACATATTATGATACCAAATCGATATTCATATATGATTCATTCAATTCCAAAAGGCTACATCGAATGCACGAGACATATTTTAGGAAATTATTTCCTTTCTATCAGTTTGACAGCAAGCGCATAAAGTTTCCAACGGTTCAACACCAACCCAACGGCTCGGATTGTGGGGTGTTTGCTATCGCATTTGCAATCTCGCTCGTTAATGGTAACAGTCCGGCTAAAATAACATACGACGTGTCTCTTATGCGTACACATTTATTGAAATTGTTCGAAAACAACGTCCTCGAAGAATTTCCTCACGCTCGTAAAACGCAGCGCACGGTTAGAAAAAATAATACTCCTGCTCGTAAACGTAAAGTATTGTCGGAAAACGTTCAAACTTTAAACTCGCAGCAAATGGAACAAGAGAACTCATGCCCCGTTGGAGTTAAAAAACAACGAGCTGAACTTATTGCGCACACCGAACAAGAGGAAGCGTTGCATCCGAAATTAGAATCAGAAACAAATGTTGCAACCTACCCGAAACCGCTGATCTGCAGCGAGCACATTCAGGCGGATGCAACAACTGAATGTGATCAAGAGTTTAATGAAAACAACAACTTCTAATGCCAAATATAGATTCAGAATCTATGCACCATGTTAGATTAGATATCATTAATCGCGGACAGGTACACCAAGATACGACAAAAACATCTATGGTGGATGCTATTAAAAACAGAGACAAATATACGTATAATAATTCTCGTGCCGGAAAGTCTGAGCATTGTAGTGTCGCTACGAAACGGAGTATTATAAACCATCAGAACTACCTTTCGAACGCTGAGAGGCTGCGAGGTCGAGCTCGCGAACTCTATCATTCAAAAGTTGAAAAGCAGCGAGAGAAAAGGCGCAGTTGTTATCACTTAAATGCTGAATCGCAGAAAATCAAGGATCGCGAACATTATAATTTGAACCCTGAGAAAAAGCGAAATACAGCGCGCACATATTATAGATTGAATGCTGAGAAGCAGCGAACTATTGAGCGTACTATTTATTCTTCAAATCGTGACGATGTATATGATCAGAAACGTGCGCGATACAGTAGACTCAATAGAAAAAACGTGTTAGCAAAGCTTAAGAAGAGTACAGCTTTTAAGATTGTTGCTAAATATCATCGTATTCAAAATGCGAATACCATAACGTTAATACAGTCCAAGGAAAAATATATAGCAAAGATTGCGCCAAAGGTTGACGAGTTGACCGAAAGTGATAGAAGAATAAAAGCCGAATCGATCATTAAATGGTGCATTCGTGATAGAGATTTGATAGTAAAATCGATTAAGAAAACTTTACAAGTTGTAAATAAAAGAGCAGACATATATTTAACTAAGGTTGACAAATGCTCCAGTAATAATATCGAAGATAAATTGAGCGTTCTTTGTGGTTCATCAAGGCACATCGCCTCAGCTGAATCGTTTTACGCGGAAGCTGGGTGTGAGCTTGTTCAGTTTCATGAACCAATTGCAATTGATACAATAGGGCAAGCTGCCAGCATTCTGCCATTGTTTAACAAAAAACAAAATAAAAGTGTAAAGGGCAAATGCAAGAGTTGGCCTTGCAACAAAATGTATAAAACAAAAGATGTTACATCACTCGCGGAATACGTAGAGTTCCTTCGGATTATATCCACGTGCACGTTGAAAAATATACATAAGTTTCTAGACAAGTTGGAGTGTACAGCTAGACACGCGAATGGTAAGCTAGGCCATTCGCAACTTTGTTATATGGATGATGCCACCTGCAAATCAATTTTGTCTGTGCAAATGTTATCCGCACATTTTCCATCAGTTCGGTATACGCAGAGGCTAGTATACAAATTGATGAATGGTTACGCGAAAATTTTCGTCATCGACAAGGCACTAAACGACGGTGATCTCGAGAGACTGAATGAAATTTCACAACGTGCGCAGCTAAATGCTAATAGCGTCGCTAATAATATCACGAATGATATTGATTTGGTTGAAGAAGAAATCAGACAGAAGTATAAAAATGCATTCAATGCTTTGACAAAACGTTCTATAGACATCCCCCGTTTAGTCTGCGTATCCTGTGAAAAACTTTGTTTCAAAAGAGAAGTCACAAGCGTGGACAAATTCAGAAAACCCATAACAACCAAAATTTGGACAGATTTGATGGAACATGTGGGATGTAAAGATGATGATTGCGAATATGTTTGCAACTATTGCCTTCCTAAACTTAGACAAAACACCATGCCACCTAAGTGCATAATGAATAAACTTATTACCGAATCAGTACCGGAAATTATACAATCGTTGAATGATTTCGAACGAATTTTGATACAAAGAGCTAAAGCATTCCAAACTGTTCAGAGAATGAATACCGTAGCAAACAAGAAACTACCGCACAGAGAGATGGTACAAAAAGTAAAAGGCAGGACATTTCATTTGCCCTTGCCTATGGAGGAAACTTTGAAGAAAATCTGTCCCCCTGCAGATCCAATTAATCTCGATCACGAGCTATTCATATTAGTTCGCGGAATTCCAACAAAATCTAAGTTAGTGTGGGAACAATTGGTAGACATAAATAAAGTATGGGAGGTATTAATCTGGCTCGGGGAGCACAACCCTCAATATTCTGAAATTCAGTTGCCAGCAACGGCTGACGCCTTGCTAGCTGATATAGAAGACATTGAATTCCAATTAGTGGATGAAGATAACGATGAGAATGGCAATTCGAAGGAACGCGAAAGTTTTGATAGAATAGATTCCGCAAGTGAAATCGGAAACAATGACGTTGAAAAGCGTGAATACCAGGATAATACAATGGACGCAAAGAAGGGCGCTTTATTGACTCAAGTGTCTCAATCGGATGAAATTTACGAACAATTTACTATACCTCCGATGTATGAAAAGAGGCCTAATGAAACTATCACAGATCTTTATCAAATGTTGAAAATCCAAGACGTGCCGTTAGATAATCGTCATAAAAGTCTGGATTTGCTATGTTTCCCGCATCTGTATCCATATGGTTGCAATGGACAGCACGAGGATAGATCAACGCGTCTGACGCAAGCCGAATTTATCAAATCAAGACTCATGTCAAAGCATTCGCAATACCGGCTGGATCAGCAATACTTGTTCTATCTATTGAATGACGCCAATATTCGGCAATTGAATAGTGGGATATATTATAAACTTAATATCACTAATCCAAGCGAACGATTTACCGCAGCGAGTTATCTAGAAAAACTTTCCAGGGAAGAATTGGAAGGGAATTTAAATGCAATATTTTCGAGGCTGCGCAACACGGCGCAATATTGGAGTCGGCCCAGAAATGATGTATCTTGCATGACACATCATTACGGTCCGGCAACATGGTTTCTCACCCTAAGTCCAAGCGAATGGTTATGGTCAGACATGACGGAATACCTTCGCGAAGTCGGTGGCCCTGCTGCCGCTAAGATGTCTCCGAGTCAATTGATTGCGGCGGATCCAGTGTCTGCATCTCGATTCATTGAAAACAAGTTTCGTGCTATGCTCGATTTCATAACATGCTCTCCCGATAACCCTATCGGAGAGGTGACCCATTATTTTTGGAGGCGCGAATACCAAGGCAGGGGAATGCAGCATTTCCACCTATTAATCTGGATCAAAGATGCTCCGGTTATTGGAAAATCTTCGAACGAAGAAATAGCGAGTTTTATTCTGAAATATGTAACTTGCAGAATGCCACCGAAACATGCTTCACCTGACTTGTATCGTCGCGTGAATACTCATCAACGGCACAAACACAATTCCTATTGCTTGCGAAGTAAGCGAAAAAAAGACGGTGGTTTATCGAGAGCATGTCGATTCGGGATTCCTCGTCCCGTAACGAGTAACATTGTTATCAGGGACGTGGCTGTTTCAATAGCTGGCAGGCGGAAGCTCAAGTCTAGAAGTAGGCTGTATGATCTCCCTCGAAATCAGAATGAGGTGGATATCAATGACTACAACCCAGCAATTCTTCATGCTTGGGAAGGCAATATGGACATACAGTTCATTGGCGAGCTCAGCGCTATACTCATGTGGTATATCACCAAGTACCTGTCAAAATGTGAGAAAAGCAACATGAACGAAGACATGGCAACACTGATCAGTTCTGCAAAATCGCTCTACAGTCGTCTGTGGGGTACGTTCAACGTACGTTAAGTCATAGAGAATGTAGAGCGCTCGAGGCCGCTGATACGCTATTAGGAATTCCGTTGCACGGCACGGATCCACAAACAACTATTAAATGGATAGATGTGAATATAATAAGAAACAGAAAAGTAAAAACTCGTCAAGAAATTAAAGCCCTCGATGCGGATTCTACTGATATCTTCTGTGATTCAGTAGTTGATACGCATTATCCAGCTCGACCAAAGGAATTGGAATCAACCAATCTGTACGACTTCGTAAAATGGTACGAAGTTACCAAAGTGGAACCTAAAGCAAAAGATGTTGAATATTACGAGATTGGAAAATCATTGTACCTGAAAAGAAGGAAACGTGGTTGTTTAATTAATCATTACAAAAATAATGTGAATAATCAGCCTGAACGATATTACTTTGCGCTACTGTTACTCTTCAAACCTTGGAGAGATACAAATGAGCTGCGGAATGGATGTGATACGTACGCAGAAGCATTCCAATCAGTCCAAACGGAGCTCGAAGATGCGTTACAGTATCACGAACGCATTGCGGAAATACAGGAGGGTTTTGAGCATATCAAGGAGGTCATCGAAAAACGTATGACAGAAGGAGCTCAATCCCAACAAAGCGATACTTCGGATGCGGTACCTTTAGGCTGTGCGCCAATCGAAGCAGAAGGTGCGATGAAAGAATTTCACGCACGCGTCCAGAAGGTCGACACGGTGAACGGTTCGCAAATGATTGCGGATTCGAATCCGGATCAAAAACGGGTATTCGATACAACCACGGTTGCCGTGAGTTCGAACGATAGAATTCTACGACATTACGTCAGTGGAGAGGGTGGAACTGGTAAGAGTCATCTTATCGATGCGCTCGTATGGTGGATCAAGCAACATGCTGGTAAAGATACCGCCGTAACAGCACCGACTGGAATAGCAGCATTCAATGTCAACGGTTTGACTATTCATAGGCTGTTTCAACTGCCTGTCGAGCACTGGGGCCTTCCTAAATACAAGCGACTCTCTGATGCAGCTTTGAAAGTCATTAGAGAACAGCTTAGAAATGTCGCGCTCATTATCATTGACGAGGTCTCAATGATTTCTAATGTAACACTCATGTACATACATCTCCGATTGAGTGAAATATTTGATACCACCGATTGCGATGACGGTTGGTTCGGTAAAAAACATATTCTCCTGTTCGGCGACTTGTTGCAACTCCCACCTGTTCGCGAAGACCCGGCGTTCATGAGACTATCCAGCAAAGTTTCGAATAAACTTCTAGGCTCGATGGGAAGTGTTAATCTGTGGAGTAAGTTATTCAGTTACGATGAATTAACGATTAACATGCGGCAAAAAAACGATGAGTCCTATCGCGAGATACTATCAAGAATACGCCTAGGAATTGTTATCGATTCAGTCACAGAGATCCTATCATCGAGGATAATCCGTTTCACAAACTTTACGACTTCAACCTTCAGTGAAAGGGTACGTGAACTATGTGAATACATAAATAACTTACCGAACGACGCAGTTTGTCTGCTTCCCACGTGTCGGATGTGTGATGTTCTTAATGAAGCTATGTTGGCCGAGATACGAAGCGAAGAAATAGAACTGATAGCCCACGATACAGTCGACTGCCCCCCATATGTCAAAAAGAAAGTGCATAAAATTTTGGATATGGCAGATGAGGATTGTTCTCGAACTGCGGGCCTTGCCAAATCAATTACCATAAAAATTGGTGCAAAGGTAATGATCAGACGAAATATTGATGTTACTTTAGGTCTTGTGAATGGTACGCTTGGTAAAATCACTTCGGTATCACGAGCTATTGATACGAAGGATGTTGAAGCAATACGAGTTGTCTTAGCGACAGGTGTCGAACACGTTATAGAGCGCGTAGACGTAAAGTTTGAGGCAATGAAAGGGGCTTTTGTTATTCGAAGACAGTTTCCAATTTGTCTCAGTTACGGAATTACAATCCATAAAAGCCAAGGTCTTAGTTTGAAGAATGCCGTGATCGATGCGGGTAATTCTATATTTTCTAGTGGACAAGTGTACGTTGCCCTCTCGCGGGTAACTTCCTTAGAAGGACTCCACTTGATCGATTACGATCCGCATGCAGTATTAGCAGATGATTCCGCTATTCTGGAGTACAATAGGTTGAGAAAGCAATATCGACCGGACCTTATGGCGATGACCGTTTCAAAAAAACGGGCGAGAAAAGTTCAAGACCGCAAATGGTCTTTACCAATAAATTTATCTACATGCCAGGAACCAATCGAGGAAAAACCATCCAGCGAGACGTGGCGAGTGAAAGGTTTTCAGAATACAGATGGTGTCTCTTGTTATGCTAACGCTACGATACAGTGTCTTTTTCACAGTAGACCTATTAGAAACTGTTGGCTGAATCAACAAAATGACGACGTCATGAAAATCTTGATCGATAATTATGTCAATTTACAATCACCAGGTGATGTTTGTCATGCAAGGAGACTTGCCGGTGAAGAGTTCACTTTAAACGTTCAGCAGGATGCGCCGGAATTTTTAACCAGTCTCATTTGGAAATACGATGACTTGAGAAATATCGTGAAACACGAGCTAACCTCTACAAGGCGTTGCAAGGATTGTGGTTTCACGAGCAAGACAATCGAAGCTGGTTACATTCTGTTACTTGCTTTGGCCCCAGGCAAGAAAAAGACTCACAGTCTAACAGAGATTATCAATCACAATTTTTCGTGTTGGAAGAACGTCGAAGATTCGTTCTGTCAAAATTGTGGGTCAAAAAATATACTCATCAAAACCGATGTATCATCGGCAAGCAGCTGTCTTATTTTACAGCTCAGATTGACTTCCGTACAGGATGGGCATATTACGAAGATAACGGATTACGGTATCAAAGCAGTTCCTACCGATAAACCCGTCTTTTGCGCGAAAAAATATGAAGTCAATAGCGCTGTATTCCATCATGGTCAGAATATTGAAAAAGGACATTATACTTGCATGCTACGAGATGGAACTTTTGCTTGGCAACATGTCGACGATTATGAAATTAGGAAGCAGAAATGGATAAAGAACGCAAAGGATACATACATGTTCTTTTTGCAGAGGAGCTAACTGCGCTAACAAATATGACGGAACAATTGTCATATACATATGGACATTTTTCCAAGCATAAGGGTTTAAGTTTTTAATACATTGGAGATTGTGGTGTATTTGGGTTTTACGATAGCTATGCAATGAAAATACAGGATGATTGACCTTTAAAAATAACCTTCCAAAAATGTTGATCAAAACCTAATTGCTCATTGAACGACATATGTAATAATATTCGAATTTTCAAATACTGTGGTGATGTTTGAGTAATAACATATAACCCCGCGTGTAAGTAACTCCGCCATTGCCGGTCCCAAGCCCGGATGAGAAAGGAGAAGGACTGCACGCAGGGTTAGATGTTGTAGGTATAAAGAATTATGGTAATGGAACTGTTGGCAATAGCATTTAAATCATGCCGCGCTCCGATATTACTAGACAGGTGGCGTTGAGTATTATAGTGTATAAGCATTA
Source organism: Tenthredo scrophulariae (assembly GCA_963978835.1). Lineage (NCBI taxonomy): Eukaryota > Metazoa > Arthropoda > Insecta > Hymenoptera > Tenthredinidae > Tenthredo > Tenthredo scrophulariae. The sequence continues at coordinate 30,761,195 of OZ022227.1, forward strand.
CTCTTTGTATATATCTTACAGAATATAGTAACGTTTATATACCTATTTCTTCATCTCATCAGGTTATGAGCCCAGAGCATGCAATAAATATTGGCAAAAGTAGAAAAGGCTGGAATAATCGTTAACAAGCAAAATATATATTTTTTTCTACACGTGTTCCAAAGAAGGACACCAACTTTGAAATGGCTTCTGGTTCAAATAATTTGCCACCGATAGAGAAACTGGAAGGCATGAGTGACTACAATGACTGGAAATTTGGCATGCAATCATACCTAGGACACGAAGACCTATGGGACTGCGTTCTCGGTACAGAATCAGCGACATCGAACGCTAGAAACATGGCCCGAGCGACGGCAAAACTAGTACTCGCAATTGACCCAGTTAATTACCCTCACGTGCGCAACGCAAACACATCAAAGGATGTATAGGAAAATCTGAAGACTGCTTTTGAAGATTCTGGATTAACAAGAAAAGTTGGTTTGCTGAGAAACTTGATAACTACCCAGCTACAAACCTGCAGTACTACAGAAGAATATGTGAATAAAATATTCATAACAGCTCAAAAACTCGATGGACTAGGATTCACAGTCGGCCAAGAACAGATCGGCGCATTCCTATTAGCAGGTCTACCTGACGAGTATCGACCAATGATAATGGGTCTTGAGAGCGTATCCCCATAACAGGTGAAGCGATAAAACCAAAATTACCCCAAGACGTACGTATCGATGGAAATGCAGGTAATAAAACAGATTCAGCTTTTTACAGTAAATGGTTCAACAAAAATTTATGTTTATCTATGTATATATTTATTTATTATTATAAATTTATTTTAATATGATCACTTAGGCAAATAGATAACGGAAAGGAATATGTAAATAATGACTCGAAAAATCAAGATTATTTAGACAATAGTGGCATCATACACCAGACGACGATCCCATACTCTCCACAACAAAACGAAGTAGCCGAGAGGATGAATCGAACAATTGTAGAGAAGGTACGAAGCATGTTAGCAGATTCAAACCCACCCACCATTTTTTGGGCCGAAACAGTTGCAACAGCTGTTTACCTAATAAATAGATCACCAACAAATATAATAAAATAATAAAATCTACACCGGAAGAAAAATGGTCTGGGAATAAACCTGACCTTTAACACTTGAGAGTATTTGGGTGCCTCGAAATGGTACACATTCCTGGTCAAAAACGAAGAAAATGGTATGTAAACTCTCAAAAATGTACATTCCTAGGATACTGCAAAAATTCAAAAGGATATAGATTGATGGAAGAAAAATCTATCATGATTATAAGAAGTACAGATGTCATATTTTTCGAAAACAAGAAAGAAGAACCATCGCAAGAAAAAAAGAAAGAAAAAATAACAAACAACCTATTTTTCCGGTTAACAGATAACATTATCGAAGAAGTTGATCCAAAAGATGAATCAACCAACGATGAAGAGGATGAAGAGGATGAAGAGGATCCAGATTATTCAAGCGAAGACGAAGAAAAGTACATAGACGCAAGCCCAGATGAATTTCCAATACAGAATACAAGAAAAGGCTCAGACACGTCTACACCTAGACGTTCATCAAGACAAGCCGTTCCAGGAAAATTTGAAAATTACGTAACATATCTAGTCACCTCAAACTCTGAACCAAAGACTTGGAAAGACGCATTAAGTGGAAATGACAAGGAAAAATGGAGAGAAGCAATGGACTCCGAGATTAACTCTCTGAACAAAAATCAAACTTGGACTTTAATGGAACTACCAAAAAATAAAAGATTAATTGACACAAAATGGGTGTACAAGATAAAGAAAAACATAGGTGGATGCCCAGATAAATAAAAAGCCAGACTAGTGGCCGGGGGATTTACCTAACAACCTGGGATAGATTACCACCAAATTTACTCACCGGTTGTCAGACACAGCACAATAAGATATCTCTTCGCACTAGGAGCACAGTATGACTCAAACATCTACCATTCAGATGTAGAAACTGCTTTCCTTCATGGAGATTTAACAGAAGAAATCTATATACGCCAGGCAGAACCCTACATAAAAGAGGGCAACGAAGATAAAGTATGAAAACTGCATAAGGCTATATATGGATTGAAACAAGGAAACAGATCATGGAACAAAAAGTTGAGCTCCATCTCGAAAGAAATTAAATCTTACAGAATCAAAGGGAGACCAATGCGTTTATCATCGGATTAAAAAAGACGAATTCCTAATCATAGGAATCATAGCCATATATGTCAACAACTTACTAAACTAATTTTCTCAAACAGGGAAGATCTAAAGCAAAAAATAACGAAGGAATTAAAAAAGTTGTCAATACACCAATGGACGCGAACCAAAAATTAAAAGCTGGAATCAACACTTCGACTGAAGATAATAAAAAACCTCAGAACTTTCCGTATCAAGAAGCTATTGGCGCAATGCTATACGCAAGCCAAGCAACCAGACCTGACATATCTTAAGCTATATGCGCTCTCAGCAGCTATAATAAGAATCCCACGAAGACGCACTGGAAAGCAGCAAAGAGGGTTTTAAGATACCTACAAAGATTGAAAGAGACCGGAATCGAATTCAACAAAGAAGCAAATAACTCAATAATCGGTTACTGCGATGCCGATTGGGGAAACAACGAAGAAGACAGAAAATCATTCTCTAAGGAGGTCCAACATCATGGAGTTCGAAGAAACAAGCAACCGTAGCTCTTTCAACCTACAAAGCCGAGTACATGTCTCTTGCAGCAGCTGTTCAAGAAGCCTTATGGCTACGAAAGATAGCAAAAGAGTTCGATCCAAAGTCAATCATCGAGCCTACTGCAATATATATGGACAACAGGGGAGCTATTGACCTAGCTCACACATCAGCATACAAACCTCGAACGAAGCACATCGACGTAAAATACTACTTCATACGCGAACAGATTGAAACAGGAGAAGTAACGATCCAATTCATAGGCACTGAAAGAATGATCGCGGACTCCCTAACACAACCTTTGTTTACACCAAAACATGATGTATGCACAAATGGCATGGGACTTAAAGTAGTCAATGAGTAACATAATTTGAATTCTAAAGGGAGTGTTGGCAATAGTATTCAAATCATGCCACGCTCCTATTACTAGACAGGTGGCGTTGACTACTATAGTGTATAAGCATCACTCTTTGTATATATCTCATAGAATAGTCACGTTAATATATCTATTTCTCTATATCCTGTGTACGATCTTATTTACTTAATATCCATCCCATCAGGAACAATTTGTAAACGCAATGAAAGTACATTACGCGTCAGTCTACAAATTTAAGACTTTGGGAAAATTATGAGCACCCGGTGCTCGTTGCTGTTGATGTTTCCGCTTATCGAGGGACTCCGGGCGGTATGAAATAGTACAAAACAACCGAGCGAGCGTAGCGAGCGAACATAACTATTAGGTGGTCAAGCAAAATTGTACAAAAATACATATTTAGTCATGGGCAGCAACTATAACCCTGCGTGCAAGTAACTCCGCCATTGCCGGCCCCAAACCCAGATGAGATAGGAGGAGGGCTGTGCGCAGGGTTACACGTTGCGGGCATATAGAATTATACCGTATTGTAACGAAACAATTCGTAGAACTTAATAAAAGAACACATGTCACGTCTGTCCACAGAAATTTGAGGCTCACAAAAAAGTATGAGCATACGTATATATTATTAAACATTATTTACATTCATTTAAAATTATACTACCACATTTAACATTGCTGCTTTTTGAGGGATTCGGATGATGCAAAATGCATCACCGTATGATACGTTGAGATGTTCATAGGAACAATTGGCAGAATGTTGACAATTGAGCGAACCTCGCAGGCGAGGATATATACCGGAAAACCCAATCGAGCGAGCGTAGCGAGCGAGTACAATTATTGGGTTCGAGCGAGCGTAGCGAGCGAGCACAATTATTAGGTAGTCAAGCGAAATTGTACAAAAAGTGGTGATATCAACCCCAAAAAGCACCCCTGGTGCAAAAACCTTTCGCCAAGTACATTAATGTGGTTACTACCCCCAAAAAACCCACCAACGAAAATTCGTCCCCAACAAAAATGGTATTATAAAAATGTCTACTTACAAAAGGATTGAAATCAGATACAATGGCCAAGTACGTGTCTTCTGTATAACAAAAGTTGACATCGGAAGAACAGAAAACTAAACCAACAAAAAATCATCAAAAGTTCTGCTCGTTCGCTCGCTGTGCTCGCTCACTCGATTGGTTGATGATTATTAACATACAGAAGCATTGAAATCAGATACAACTGCCAAGTACCTGTAGAATAATAAAAGTTTGGAATTGAAAAATTTGTTCAAACTAAATATAACGTTGTACTTGTTCGCTCGCTGCGCTCGCTCACTCGATTGGCTTAGGATTATTAGTTGAAAAAATAATTCGGATGAAGAAATTGAAGATGACAATATTTATCAAAAAATATTCACAACAAAAAAATAATTAAAAAAAAATTGTAAACAAAAAATTTGGAGGTAGTGGTACTTGGTGGGCCTTTTGTAGAAACAGCATTATGAAATATCAATTGCGAACCATGTCAATGTCATCTGATAGCCATTCAAACATTGGCCCACCAACGTACCACGGACTCCAAATTTTTTGTTTACAATTTTTTTTAATTATTTTTTTGTTGTGAATATTTTTTGATAAATATTGTCATCTTCAATTTCTTCATCCGAATTATTTTTTCAACTAATAATCCTAAGTCAATCGAGTGAGCGAGCGCAGCGAGCGAACGAGTACAACGTTATATTTAGTTTGAACAAATTTTTCAATTACAAACTTTTATTATTCTACAGGTACTTGGCAGTTGTATCTGATTTCAATGCTTCTGTATGTTAATAATCATCAACCAATCGAGTGAGCGAGCGCAGCGAGCGAACGAGCAGAACTTTTGATGATTTTTTGTTGGTTTAGTTTTCTGTTCTTCCGATGTCAACTTTTGTTATACAGAAGACACGTACTTGGCCATTGTATCTGATTTCAATCCTTTTGTAAGTAGACATTTTTATAATACCATTTTTGTTGGGAACGAATTTTCGTTGGTGGGTTTTTTGGGGGTAGTAACCACATTAATGTACTTGGCGAAAGGTTTTTGCACCAGGGGTGCTTTTTGGGGTTTCCTATATACCGTGAGAATCACGTGAAACCGAATGGATCCATGCTACCGAAAAGCGAATATTTCGTATTTTTAGCAGGTTAACCACTCGTTGTACTGAAAACCCCTAGAGTGATTTTGGCGCGCGGTCGATAAAACTCGGCAGCCATTGTTAATAGAAGCCGGCTGACTGTCAATACATCGCGGAAGGTAGACATGTGGGGTTATGTTCGCTTATTTTGAGCAAATGATAAATGAAGTGAAGTGAATAAAACCTACGTGAATAAGTTATTGATATTTATCAAAAATCGATCAATCAGTTTTAAATAATATCATAGTACAATCAACGAATTACCTTAAGCTATAACTGCAAATTAATTAGAATCAACGAGTTCATCGAGAACAACCAATTTGAACGAAATTATTAATTATTAATCCTGGGGTTGAGGCTTCAATAAATTGAACTAGGTAAGTGAGAAAAACTTTATTGAAGCTTTCTAAAAGTTTATTCAATGCGTAACAAGGACAAGTATCATGTTGTAATGAATTGGTCCTCGTTACAGTCAGCAGCGCAGTTCAAACCGCCAGGTGAGATGTTTCTTTTTTAATCTTGTTAAGGGGGGGATTCCCTTTTTTTTTCGCTAAATTTATCGCCTTTTTCTAATTTTCTGGTGAAGAAACTATACAACGGATCAATGCGAAATTGGCATGTGGATTCATTTATCTCTTATCTATTCACAAAAAAATTGAAAAACATTTTCTCCCAAAAATACGCCTCCCACGCCCCTCAACGTGCGATGATCCCCAGTTAAGAATGTGCACGATTCGAGTGTCTCGATTAATCCTAAAAAAAAAAAACCCAAGAACATTTTACTTCACACACATGTAGCTATCGTTTGACGAAGCGATAAAATATGAAAAACAAATAATTAAGGATCCGGTGATGTTTTGAATTCAAAATATCGATTGATCCAAAAAAATAGATCGATCTTTTTGTTATAAACAGAAAAATATTCAACGTATCGCTTTTTTTGCTCGTCAAACGATAGCTACATGTGTGTAAAGTAAAATATTCTTCGGTTCTTGTTGCAGGATTAATGGGAAGACTCAAATCGTGCACATCGTCGACTGGGGATCATCGCACGTTGAGGTGCGTGGGATGCGTATTTTTGGGAGAAAATGTTTTTCAATTTTTTTGTGAATAAATAAGAGATGAATAAATCCACATGCCAAATTGCGCATTGATCCGTTGTATAGTTTCTTCATCAGAAAATTAGAAATAAGGCGATAAATTTAGCGAAAAAAAGGGAATCCCCCCCTTAACAAGATTAAAAAAGAAACATCTCACCTATTGAATTGAAAGGAATGTACAGAAACAGACTAAATGTCATTTCCAACTCATGAATTGAAGAATTGAAGTGGTGCTATGATGAATTGAACTTCCGGCATGCTGTTTTGCAGGAATGACTTATCATGCAGAGTATTGGGTCTATTGTATATTACGTATACTAGATTATTTACATAGGACCCGAGTAAAAATGATTTTATAGAATTTTATAGAATTTTATAGAATTTTATAAAATTTTATCGAATTCTATAGAACAATTCTATATAATTCTACCGTGATGATTCCTTGAAAGTTCACAGTCAGTCACAGCCAATTCGACACTACCCGAGTTTTTCGTCTGTTTTTCGCAGGCTGGCCATCTCCCTTTTAATTTTGAATTGTTAAAGGCCGTCAAATGATTTGAAATGAATAAAATGTTTAAATAATTAATTTAATAAATAAATGAATAGATAAATGAATAAATAATTGACCAAATGAATGTATAAATAAATAAATAATCAAATAAATGGATAAATAAATAAATAATCAAATAAATGGATAAATAAATAAATAAATAGATAAATAAATAGATAAATAAATAAATAAATAATTAACTGAATAAATGTATAAATGAATAAATTATTATCAATTATTCATTTATTTATCTATTTATTTACTTATTAATTATTTATCCATTTATTTGATTATTTAGTTGGTTATTTATACATTTATTGAGTTGATTATTTATTCAATCATTCAATTATTCATGTATTTATCTATTTATTTATTTATTTATTTATTTATACATTCGTTTCATTACTTATTTATTTATTTAGTTAATTATTTATTCAATTATTCAATTATTCAATTATTCAATTATTCAATTATTCATTTATTCATCTATTTATTTATTGAATTAATTATTTAGACATTTTATTCATTTTAAATCATTTGACGGCCTTTAACAATTCAAAATTAAAAGGGGGATGGCCAGCCTGCGAAAAACAGACGAAAAACTCGGGTAGTGTCGAATTGGCTGTGACTGACTGTGAACTTTCAAGGAATCATCTCTGTATATGATTATATAAAATCATTTTTACTCGGGAGGTTGCGCCAACTTATAGATCTGCGTGAGAGAGGTGATCTTCGAACAGGACCTATTTCGCGGGTCAAAAACTATCGTTGATAGTGATGGGATTGAATTGAAGAAAATTATATTCTTTTTTCGAGACATCCTTGTATGTAAATACCTCGCATCGAACCACTCATCCCTTCCTGCGTGATTTTCGAATTTTTAAAATTGAAGGCACATCGTAATCGGGTGGCATTCCATATTTGCCTCGTAATCCATTCCTGCCAAAGTCCGGGCTTCAAAATCAGACAATGCCGATCGCGCTGCTTTCCCTTTTCCCGTCTCTTATACACTGCTTCTTGCAGCAGGTTTTCAAATTCACATTTTTCTGCCCATATTGTAAATTTGTTGATTTCGGGATCGAAAGATGAGTCATTTTCATCACACGGCACAGGCGGTTCAATACTGTGATTCTCACTGGAATCCTCAAGTGAAGTACAGCTATGCTCAGGCGTGCTAATCAATATCTGTCGTCGAATAATCGCATTGCAAACCATCGAGTACAGGGTCCTACTCGACAATTGATTATTTAAATCCTTGGAAATTAAACTCCATACTGTATCCAACTTTGAAATGATCTTATCATTCGGTCGGAATATTTCAGATTTGGTTTTCTTATGGCGTTAATCGCTATTTTTCTGTCCACTTTAAACGGTTTTCCTGGGTTACGCTTCATTATCAGAAATAAATCCTAATGACTCTAGGCAAACGATCGCACAAGACTGAGGCTGCTCTGCCCGTACAGATGTTGCCCCTTCTTTCTTGAGAAAACATCAATCACACCGAATTAAAAAGAATACTCGGCGATGAGATTCGCAGAACAATGCAAGCCCTGCTCGTAAAGTAGGTTCGCAACATTGTCACGAATTATTGCTATTGCTCTTGAAGGATTCTTCCGTCAACCATGAGCGTTAAATCCAAGCTTTTTTTAATTCAATATATCGCGTGATTAATGGCATAAGGTCGTAAACGCCAAGAAAAAAAAATCGTTTTTTTGGTGGCAAAATCTTTTTCAGACAATATAACGTCTTTTGAGCATATACGCAAATTTTTTTTTTTTTTGCGCTTACGACCTTACGGCATTAGTCACGCGATATCATTGAAACTATCGGTGTTAGAAAGAAAGTCCAAGAACAAGAATATTCTGGTTGGTATTTCAAGAAGCAATTTTATTGACGATGTACAGTTGGGCACTAAAGTTCTTGTAGGGTCTAAATTCAGGCTCATGCGTTGGAGCGTCTACGCTGTTGAGCAGGCCCTTCGCACCGCATACGCCGCTCCCAGAGCCCATCGATACGTTACGGCCGATCGCTCAGGTAGCTTGGCCTGACCCGGCCTGTGGATATTTCGGAAGTATTTCTCATTTTAATTTGAGTAGATAATCTGCCCGATCTGCCTTCTCGCCTACCGACTCGTCAAACGTCGTCGACAAATACGTATAGAATATATCGTCAGCTCATTTCAAACTTCTTTATTTTAGTGAGAAAGAGTTGAATTTTAACTCGATTTTGATGTTATACAGGAGTAACTTATGTAATGAGTATAAAAAAATGTTATCTCAAAATATGATGCCCAACTGATCGAAATTTGCAATTCATATTCAGCAGCGATCTACTAAATTTTCTATTACAGAAAATTCTTTATTTCTTGCAGGTATTATTCTATGTAATTTTTTCAACCAGTTACTTTTTTTTGTAACTTCGATGAAGAGCCATGAAATAATTAGAAATTAGGCACAGTTGTTGCTTATAATATTTGGGAAAGACCATGAAAATTGCAAATTATTAGATTCATTATTTCCTCACATATCAGGTCAATAAATATTTTCGTAATATTACTTTAAATATTCAAAATATGAACTCATTTTTTTTTTTTTTATACCAGTTCTATGAAAAAATATTTTTTTATAGGTAATTGCGGAATTTTTCAAACCAGAAACTCTTTAGATTTTTGTTAATTGTGACAATTAAATAATTATTTTCTAATTTCCAATTATTTTTTGATTATTCCTTGATTACTTGGAAAAGAATATTTTCTGATAGAACTTGTATAAAAACATGAATTAGTTCATATTTTAAATACTTAGAGTAATATTACAAAGAAATTTATTGCTAATTCATTGACCCGATATGTAAGAAAATAATGAATATTACTTGATGATTCCACAATTGTACTACATACTTACCTGTGATAATAAATCTGTTTCTTTCTATTGAGAGGTGATTTCCACGTCATATGGGCGGGGCGCCGAATTGAAACGACTTCGGATTCGAGAGCCTCTAATTCGAGAAGGATTTCAAGACATTTCCGGACCCGCTGCCATTGCTCCGGAATTAGATACTCTCGTTTTTGACGATAGGGGTAGTTTTCACGAGATGGGGGTAGGGCACCTAATTCAAACGTCTTCGGATTCGAGAGCCTCTAATTCGAGAAGGATTTCAAGACATTTCCGGACCCGCTGTCATTGCTCCGGAATTAGATACCCTCGTTTTTGACGATGGGGGGTGGTTTTCACGAGACAGAGGTGGGGCATATAACTCAAACGACTCCGGAATCGAGAGCCTCTAATTCGAGAAGGATTTCAAGTCATTTCGGGACCCGCTGTCATTGCTCCGGAATTAGATACCCTCGTTTTTGACGATGGGGGGTGGTTTTCACGAGACAGAGGTGGGGCATATAACTCAAACGACTCCGGAATCGAGAGCCTCTAATTCGAGAAGGATATCAAGTCATTTCTGGACCCGCTGTCATTGCTCCGGAATCAGATACCCTCGTTTTTGACGATAGGGGTGGTTTTTTCGAGTCGGGGGTTGGATAATAAATTTGGGAGTAGTCCATATCGAGAGCCTTTAATTAGCCTTTCATTCCTACGGAGTCGGTTTTTAAAATTGTTTCGTCCGTCACGGTTTTTTGGATATGGCGGTGCTGGCTAAATCTGGAGCTAGCATCCCCACTCGTTATTTTAGTTAATCAAAGAGCATTTAATTTGAAAAATGGGTATTTAACTAGCCTTTAATTAGCCCTTAATTATTCAGTAGTCCTTTTTTTAATTTTCACATGTGGCGGTTCCAGCTTGATAGAGGTGACGAAAATGGCCGAAGCAGCGGCCATACAGAAAAACATGAATATGACCGTGAAAAACGGAATAAAGACGATCCTCGAGGCCGCCGACGCAGCGCTGAACAAGTGCACGGTGACAGCCCCGAGACACCGCGCAGGAGACGACACGACAGAGACAGAAACGGAGACAGTAGGACGGAAAACGCCACGGACAAAACGGAGACGGGAGGTGACCGGGACCACTCCGGAGTCTTCGCAAAAAAGGGCTCCGGGAGCGAAATCGGCCGTCCCCTGGCAGACGGTGACGGCGAAGAAGCCGAAACCGAAACCGACGGAACCAACGGCACAGAAGACCACGACGAACGAGACGGACACCGAAACCCGGGCCGTGAAGCGCAGACCAGCCCTTAAAAATCCGGGGCTGGCTGTCCTCGTCAAGCCCGGCAAGGACAGTACGTACTCGGACATCGTACGGAAAATTCGGGACAATGTCGACCCGAAGAACAGCGACGTACACGTGACCGCGTTACGGAAGACGAAGGACGGTCTGTGTCTTGTAAAGATGCAGGCAAATACAGACGTACAAGACACCTTCCGTCGCGCGCTCCAGGACGGCGATGCCGGCAGCGTTAAAGCTATGACCTCCCGAACTCAAGTGGAGATCATGGACCTGGACTGCGTCGTGACGAGGGACGACGTGATACAGGCACTGCGACGAGAAACAGGATGAGACGAGGACTTCAACGTCCACATCTTCGGACCGAATCGGGCCGAGCAGTACATGGCCGTGTGTGACCTCGAGTCACGCGCGGCTGCGTCGCTGCTTGGGCGCGCCCGGATCAGGGTCGGATGGGTCCACTGCCGCGTCCGAAAACGACTGACGGTAACGAAGTGCCACAAGTGCCTTGGTTACGGACACACGTGACGTGACTGCAACGGAGAGGACAGGACCAAAAGCTGCAGAAGATGCGGCGAGACGGGCCACTACGCGACAGACTGCAAAAACAGACCGGCATGTCCACTGTGCGCCGAAGCGGGGCACGAGGACTCAGCGCACCTCGCCGGTACCGGCGAATGCGCGGTGTTCCGGGCTGCGCCGGAGGAGTGCAGGAAGCAGGCCGGACGACGGACAGCGTAATTCAGGGAAACCTGAACCGCAGCAGGACAGCAGACATGTTACTGCCCCAGATAGCAGATAAACACGACGCTGACATACTTATACTGAGTGAACCATACAGGAAACAGACGGCACAGACGTCGATCACGAACGACGCTGAGACAGCTGCTATCTGGTTGAGGGGTGCCGCCCGAACTCGGATCTCAGGCCGCGGCGTGGGGGAGGACTTTGTCTGGGTGAGTGTGGGTTCTGTCACTTACGTCAGTGTCTACCTGATCCCAAACTGCGCCGTGGCGGAATTTGAGAGAAAGGTCGCGCTCCTCGAGGACGAGATAAGGGATCTGCCGGGAGACGTTGTGGTCGCGGGAGACCTCAACGCGCGGGCGATTGAGTGGGGAATGACAGCGAGAAACAAACGCGGACGGCTGCTACTGGAGATGGCCGCAAGGCTGGACCTGGCGGTAGCAAACACCGGAAATACGCCGACATACAGACGACCGGGATACGGAAACTCCATTCCGGACGTAACGATGACGTCAAATAGAGTAATGACACGGATAAGGAGATGGCGGGTGATCGAAGACTACACGGTCAGCGATCACCAGTACATCGCCTTTGAGGTGACGGGACGAACAACGACTGGACGAAAACGAACACGACACCCCCGCGGTGGAACACGAACAAACTCGACGAAAGAAAGTTCTCGGAGGAACTGGCGGCAGCGCCAGCCCCGATAACATGCGTTCCCCCGGAGCTGACTGGCCGGCAAAGGGCGGAAAGACTTGTCGACGAGACGGCCAAACTGATGAAATGGCTATGCGACAGCATAATGCCAAAACGGCAAAACAGACGAGACAGACAGCCACAATACTGGTGGACGGACGAAATAGACGGACAGCGGAAGAGGTGCCTTGCAGCACGACGAAAGGTGACGAGGGCCAAGGTTAAACCCGAAGGGGAGGACCTTCAGGCCATTTACAGCACGGAACGGAAAAAACTGACGGACGCCATACGGGACAGCAAGGCGAAGTGCTGGAGGAAGCTCTGCGAGGAGGTGGACCACGACCCGTGGGGGACCGGCTACAAGATTGTAACCGGGAAACTGGGGGCACGGGTACCACCTGAACTCAAGGATGCGGAGACCACACGACGACTAGTGGACGGACTCTTCCCGACACGCACGGACGCAACATACGACGACGAGACAGTGGCGGTTGCTGCCTTCGCGGCGAAGGAGCTCAACAGAGCAGCTACCGCGGTGAAGGCCGGTAAGGCGCCAGGGCCCGACGGGGTACCGGAAGAGGTTGTCCGGCTGATGGTCAAACTGAGGCCGGATATTTTACTCAACCTGTACAACACGTGCCTGGCGACGGGGACCTTCAGCGATCGATGGAAGACGGCGAGGCTGGTCCTTATCCCTAAGGTTAAGGGAGACCCCACCACGCCGTCGGCCTACCGGCCGCTGAGCCTACTAGACACGACGGAGAAACTGTACGAACAGCTACTGAGACCGAGACTGACGGACGCGATAGAGACCGGGGGAGGCCTCTCGGACCGGACTGGAACTTCCGCTCGGCGTTTCTCTCGTCGCCTACGCCGACGACGTGGCGGCGGTGATCGTAGAGCGGACCCCGGAACTGGCGCAGTACAAACTGAACCAGACAATGAGACGGGTTGGACGATGGATGACAGAACACGGACTACAGCTCGCGACAGGAAAGACAGAGCTGCTCTTCCTCATGAGGAAACGCATACAGACGACACTACCCATGAAGGTCGACACAGACGCCATCGAGTCCACGGGGGAAGTCAAGTATCTGGGGGTGACCCTCGATACGAAGATGACCTTCTGGCCTCACATACGGAAGACAGCCCAGAAGGCGGCCGAAAGGATAGCCGCCTTAAGCCGCCTGATGGCAAACACGAACGGACCGAGACCGGGGAAACGGCGACTGCTAATGGCGATGGCCCACTCGATCCTCCTTCACGGAGCAGAGGTATGGGCAGATTCCTTACAGACAAAGAAATACTGCCACGCGATGATGACAGCACAGAGACAGTGCGCGCTCAGGATCACCTGTTCCCACAGGACGGTCTCAGCACGGGCTGCCCTGGTGGTAGCAGGCGTGATTCCCATAGACCTTCTCGCATTCGAACGCAAGAGGGTCTACGCAAGAAGCGCGAACACAACACGACAGGACGCGGCAACAACAGAAAGGGACAGGACGCTTCAGACGTGGCAACAACGATGGACAGAAGATACAGCAAGTAACTGGACAAGACGACTGATAAAGGACCTGAGAACGTGGACGGGCCGGGAGTTCGGGGACGTGAATTTCTACGTTACCCAGCTCCTGACCGGACACGGCTACTTCAGAAGGTACCTCTGCACAATGAACAAAGTACGGACGCCAGACTGTACGTACTGTGGACACGAACGTTACGACGCAGAACATACGTTGTTCGTATGCGACCAATGGACGGAACTTAGACAAGAACTGGAAGAGACCGTTGGACACATCACTCCCGATAACATCGTGGAGGCGATGCTCCACGGAAAAGACTGGTGGCGACTTGTCGCCGCATATACGGAGACGATACTGAGACGGAAAAACGCGGACGGCTGCCTGACATGATAGACCTGACGCTCAGCACCAGCACCACAACGGACTAACGAAACGTAACGCAACGACACACGGACAAAGTACCTCCAGCTAGAAGTAATACTAACGTAGTTCCTGGCTGGAGGGAGACGCGGAGGATAACGCGGACAGAAGTGACTTTTCTCTCGCCTGACCGGAGGTTCCCTCGTGAAGTTTCTGGCCAGGGGAGGGGAGGTTCAGCTGGTAGGCGTCTTGCGGAAACTGGCGCGGGAAGGGGGCTAGCGCTCTTCACCCGGTCCAATGAAGCTCGACGAGAATCCAGCACACGGGCGTAGACGCTCCTCCGGGGGTTGGAGGATAACCCCCAACCTCGGGCGAAGCGAAAACGTCTACGGTCTATAAAAGATTTTCCTAATCTTTTTACCACGATAAAAAAATAAAAAAAAATAAAAAAATGATAATGATAATGATTATAATGATAATACTAATAATAATAATAATAATAATAATAATAATAATAATAATAATAATAATAATAATAATAATAATAATAATAATAATAATGATGATGATAATAATAGTAATGATGATAATAGTAATGATGATAATAACAATGATGATAATAACAATGATAATAATGATAATAAAAATAATATTGATAATAATAAAAATAAAAATGATAATAATAATAATAATAATAATAACAATGATAATTATAATGATAATAATACTAATGATAATGATAATAATAATAATAATAATAATAATACTAATAATAATAATAATAATAATAATAATAATTGATTGTTAGTGTTGTTCTTCGTTTTGTTGTTGCTGTTGCTGCTGTTGTTGCTGTTGTTGCTGTTGCTGTTGTGGTTGTTGCGGTTGTTGTTGCTGCTGCTGCGGCTGTTGGAAACGCCGCAGCCGTGCGTCGATTCGCCGCCTCGCCGCAACCAAAGCTTTAATTTCTATCGCTTCCTTCTGGTTGCGGTGCTTTTCACCACGCGCCTGCTCTCGCTCAAGGCGTATTGATAATTTATTAAAGAGCAGGCTGGTGTGGTAAAAGCAATTTGGTCCTGGAGTTTTCCATAATGTTCCGGCGACAGTCCGGAATACTCCTGGACCAAAACTTGAGGCGGCTGTGCTTGACATCGCCGATGTAGCGGCAGCCGCAGCAGCTGTGGCCGTTGGTCCTGTGATCGTGGTTCTTGTTGTTGCTGTGGTCGTTGCTGTTGCTGTGGTTGTTGCTGTTGTTGTGGTTGTTGTGGTCGTTGCTGTTGTTGTGGTTGTTGCTGTTGTTGCTGTTGTTGTGGTTGTTGCTGTTGTTGTGGTTGTTGCTGTTGCTGTGGTTGTTGCTGTTGTTGTGGTTGTTGCTGTTGTTGCTGTTGTTGTGGTTGTTGCTGTTGTTGCTGTGGTTGTTGCTGTTGCTGTGGTTGTTGCTGTTGTTGTGGTCGTTGCTGTTGTTGTGGTTGTTGCTGTTGTTGTGGTTGTTGCTGTTGCTGTTGCTGTGGTGGTGGCTGTTGTTGTTGCTGTTGTTGTTTCTGCAATATAAAATTATGATATGAAGATTCATCATATTTTAGGCCGTCCGCGTCGAGACGGTGGGCCTCCCCTACGATCACGTTTGCCTGTAACAATCATCCATAATTAAAAATCAAATTCTCCTAAAAACTAATACTATTATTCTATGCGCTGTATAAAATTTAATAACATCATCTGCGAAGTATACAGCGATGTATATATATATATATATATTGTAACGTATCAGGCGACTTAGGCCTGACCGTTAACATTCAAACATCGGCCGTTGCGAACGACGAGAACAGTCTAGAACGTTCGAACATAACAACGAGCTGTGTGACGTCACGTCTAGTATAAAAGACGCGACGCCGCACAACTCAGCAGCAATCTAAGGCAAAGCGCCAGGTTAGCTCACCGCGTTATTCTCTTATTCAACTATTATCAGCATAGCGCTGTATTAGTTCTAAATTCAGATCAAAGCAATTTGTGGGTACTCACTAAAAGCAGGGGTATACCGGTAGAATCAGATATCATAAAATTGAAAACAAAGAAAAAGTAACTTCATGGAAATATTATATTATCAAATTAAGATTAAATTTAAACTATAATTGTGTGCTTCGCACAAAGTCATCGAGGCAAAGTCTAAACAGACATCATATTCAATAAATAAGTTTGTAGTTAGAATAGGCAGATAACGACTGCAGCATTAGAATTAAGAAACAATAAAGATATCTAATTAAATTATTACAAGCAGATAACCTGATGCAGGTTCCTTTCTCCGCCAATTCCAGGTCACTTTAAATTTATTCTGGGGACTAAATTTCAGCTAGGTACAGCTTTGGAACGGCTCAGATCCTTCCCAAGTCTGATACAGCCTTAGCTTGCTCTGCAAGTTCAGGTCTGAAATAGGTTTTTGGGGTCTTATTAAAGAGATAGCTGGGTGGGAGAAATTGCAGTCTTGGTGTGCCTAGCGCATCCAGATCTGTGCCACGAGGAGTCCCGAGGACAGTATTCGAGCAGAGACACTCGCAATAACTTACCGATTTGCGATATCAGCTGATATCGCAAAACTACCGTAAAGTTACATTTGGCGCCCAACGTGGGGCTTCTCAAGTCAAAATCTAGTATAAAGGGTAAAATCTTGCTTAAAAGAAGAATTAGAGTCATTTTTTTTTTGTTAACTTAACTTCATTGCTTCAAGTAGTCAAATATGTCAAAAACTAGTGTCACGACCAGGCAAATGGCGGACAAGGGAGCTTGCATCAATCTGGCAACAGAGTCAGGATTAGATGATAGGAGTAACATTAGGTGTGATAAAGAAAAAGATTCAACAAAGTTAGATAAAACGTTTATTAATAAAGACAAAGAGGTAGAGAGTAGAAAACAGGTGAATTTTGATCCATCCTCAGTGATGAAGGCTCTGGAACAGATAAATAAAAAAATTGATGAAAAATTTGCGAAAATTGAAAGAACGATTGTAGAAACAAAGTCAGAAAGTGTTGAAAACATAGTCGATTGTGAAGACGGGTTTAGGAAAAGATTAGAAGAACAAGCTTTAAGGTACAAAAAACAATTAGAATTATTAGATAAAAAAATAGATGATCAACGTGAAAAAATAGATGAAAAACTGATAAATTGTCAAAAAGAATGTAAGGAAGATCATAGAAGTATAAGAGAAGAGTTCGGAGACAGTCTGAATTGTCTGGAAGGTAGAATTGAAAGAAATCAAAAAGTAAATTTGGAAAAACTAGTCGAGTTAGAAAAAACACAAGAACATTTAAAAATGAACGTAAATGCGGAAATACGGAAAATAAAATCCGGAAATGCAAGTCAGTCATGTGAATATAACCACATACTCCCCAGACATGTCAAACTGCCAATGTACTCTGGAAAAAGTTGGGAAAGACCAGCAATTTACATTAAAGAGTTAGAAGAGTACTTTACCGTCATTGATGCTCAGTACGATGATATCAGGTTAAAACTAGTTGGTCAAAGTCTCACGTTAGATGCAAAGGATTGGTGGATCGCGCGTCGCGACATAGTCAAATCCTGGGAAAACTTCAAGACACGCTTTTTAAGTAGATATTGGGGTGTAGAAATACAAAGAGATCTACGAAGGGAGATAGAATTCGGTTATTATATTCACGACTCTAGGATGACGTGGTCTGAATACGCGAATCGAAAATTTGCATCAGCAGCGGGATTAGATCCACCCATGTTAGAATCAGAAATCGTAAGAAGTCTTACACGGCACTTTGACGAGTCTATCGTGGAAGCCGCAAAATGCAGAAACATCCGCGACATCGACGCACTGCTATCGTTCCTTGATGAGGTACAATTTGGTGGACGATCGAACGCACCCAGACAAAAAACGATACTCGCGAATAAACAAGGACAACCTGTCCACACAAATAATAGGTCAAACTGGACTACAAGTCATGTAAACGCGACCGTTGTAAATTTGGAAAACAACGCGTCGGTAACCGAACCGAACCAATTAAAGGCGGAAAACTAGAAGACGCTGTACTGGTAAAATCCTTACCGACACCAGTACGGCAAATGGTACAAATAGCGGCGGTAAATTATGAAAAAGAAGGAACAACAACAAATGATATATTTGAAAATCCATTTAATTACTTAATCAAAGAGGATACAGGTAATAATCAAGCTTTGCCACAATGTCCGGAGGTTCTCCTGCGCATCGAGGAGGTTGAGGCAAATGCGTTAATCGACACGGGAAGTCACATAACGTGTGTGTCTGGTAGCTGGTACAACCAACATAAAACATCTTTCAAAGATTGCGAGAAACTTCCAGTGGTGAATTTTCAAGTCTTAGGTGTATTAGGTGGTAAGCCCACGCGAGTAAAAGGACAGTTTTTGGCTAAAGTCAAGATAGGGTTGTTGTCCGATGAGGTATGTTTTCTCATCGTGCAAGGCTTAAAACACGACGTAATTTTAGGTGTCGATACCTTACATCGTTGGAAGGCCGACTTAGACTTGAACTTAGAAAAATTACGAGTTAAAATAAATGATAAAAACGATCAAGTAAGTGTTCGAAAACCTAACGAGGATCCAGATGAGAACAATTTATCTAATATCGCTGCGGTAGTCAGAGATCAGATTGAACAAAATCAGGGTTTAACCGATGAAGAGATTAACAGCAAAACATCGGAATGCCAGATACTTGAAGCTTGGGAGATGAAGGCGTTTGCTAATCTTCTAAAAAAGTATCGCGAGATTTTCTCAAAAGTACCAGGCAGGATCGCAGTTTATGAACATAGAATCAAAATTTACGAGGATAGGCCTTTTGTTCGACGGTCTTA
Organism: Tenthredo scrophulariae; assembly: GCA_963978835.1. Taxonomy (NCBI): domain Eukaryota; kingdom Metazoa; phylum Arthropoda; class Insecta; order Hymenoptera; family Tenthredinidae; genus Tenthredo; species Tenthredo scrophulariae. The sequence continues at coordinate 30,780,433 of OZ022227.1, forward strand.
TCCAGTTCCGATAATGTATCGAGATAAAGTAAAAAATGAGATCAATAAGATGCTAAGCCTTGGTATTATCGAAAGGTCATATAGCGAATATATTAATCCGTTAGTGGTGGTAGCCAAGAAATCTGGTGACATCAGATTAGTTTTAGACGCCAGATTCATCAATAAGCTGATAGTACCGGATCACGATTGCGCTCAGTCTACTGAGGTTCTATTTCAGAAGTGCGGAAACACATCGATGATGTCCAGTCTTGATCTGACCGCCAGCTTTTGGCAGGTACCGCTGCACCGAGACTCTAGAAAGTACACAGCTTTTATGCACGAGGGGAAAACATACCAATTCGCGGTAACGCCCTACGGACTTAACACAAGCTTAGCCAGTCTTATCCGCGCATTAGATGTAGTATTAAAGGAAACAAACGAATTCACTATAAATTTCGTCGACGACATTCTGTGTCTATCTGACTCGTTCCAGTCTCATTTGGCGCATCTTGAAACGCTTTTTGAGGTAATTAGAAAACATAACATGACCATAAATTTCAATAAGTCAAAGTTTTTTCGGGAGGAAATTGATTTTCTAGGTCACCGGATTACCAAGCACGGAATCTTACCACAACCAGATAAAATCGACGCCATTAGGTTCTTCCCGGAACCAAAAAAATGTAAAGCAACTGAAAGGGTTTTTAGGCTTGACTAATTACTACAACAAATTCACAAAAAACTACTCAGATGCGAGATCACCGTTACTTAAACTAGTGAAAAAAGACGCCAAATGGGAGTGGAACGAGGAACTGATAGCGCATTTCAATAAAGTAAAGGAATTGTTTTGCAAGGAGATGGTTATCCATCATCCAAATCCTAAAAGACGTTACTATTTACAATGTGACGCAAGTAATTATGCAGTAGGTGCCGTGTTGTATCAACTATCCGATACGGGCGAGAAATTGGTAGTAGGTTTCGCGAGCCGAACTTCAAAGGGGGCAGTATTGAACTATTTTACCTCGGAAAAGGAATTATTGGCCATCGTCTTTGCGCTGGAGAAGTTCCGGACATTTGTAATCGGAGCGCAGCTAACGATTAGGACCGACCACCGTGCTTTGACGTTCATGCAATCATCCAAACTAATCAGTTCGCGGTTGGCACGCTGGATTTTGTTTATGCAAACGTACGAGTTCGATATTGAATATGTCAAGGGGGCGGAAAATCTCGTCGCGGACACGCTCAGCCGGTACCCACCTAAAATGAAAAGAGAAATAGCACAAATTAAGAAAATGCAAATATAGCACCATTAGCAAAGGAAATAACGATAGGATTAGCTAAGAATTTAGATGCGTTTGGTGTACATCAAACACAGGATGAACAAATACAAAAATTAATAGAATAGGACCTCCTAAGAACTAAGAAAAAATTGAAACTAGAAGAAGGTATATGGTATCATTTAGAACCAGGGGGCTCGCAGAGAGCATACCTCCCAGAGAAATTAGTAAGGAAGATTATCATAGAAACCCGCGAAGTGTACGGCCATGTAGGAGCACGAAAGTGTTATCAAATGCTGAAGGATACTTTCTACTATCCTAAGTTTGCGCGCCTCATCAGACGAGCAATAGCGAGTTGCGATCGATGTCAAAGATGTAAAGTACCAAATATGTACAGCTATGCGCGTATGCAAAATATCACGCCAACACAAGTAGGAGAATTAGTGTCGATCGATTTTTTAGGCCCGTTACCTGCGAGTCGAGGGAATTATAGATGGCTGTTGGTCACGGTCGATACATTCAGCAAATTTGTGAGACTATACCCATTGAAAACTGCGGACGCGCGCTCCACCATCCGATGCATCTTCGAGAAATACATACCAGAACTCGGAAAACCACGTAAAATCCAGTTCGACCATGGGACACAGTTCACGTCAGCGATATGGTTAAATAAGCTAGTAGAAGCAGATATCATTCCGATTTTCTCATCAATCAGACATCCTCAAGGAAATATGGTTGAGAGGGTGAATCGAGAACAAGGAAGATTTTTTAGAACATTATTAACTGAAAAACATACCTCTTGGATAAACTGGCTAAAAGTTATCGAATGCTGCGTGAACGAAGTGCACCATGAGTCGACTGGGTTTTGCCCATGCGAGATACAGTTAGGAGAATCGCCAACCAGATTCTGGAAAAAATGGTTCCATATAGACGAAGACAACATACCACAAGAGTTGAAATTAACGTTAGTTAGGAATAATATAGTAAAACACGGAAAGAGCAGAGCTAAGCGGTTTAACGCGAGTCATAAGATGACTAAATTTAAAGTGAACGATTTAGTGTTGGTTCGAGCCCTTAATGTCTCAGACTCGAAAAATAAGATCATGGGAAAGTTCTTAGCGTTATACGAAGGGCCTTACTGAATACGAAACCGCATTGGCGAAGCTACTTTCGTTCTAGAAAATATAAACACTAGGAAAGAGCGTGGCAGGTTTCACACGCACATGCTCAAACACTATACATTACCGGAATTTTGAAAAATAACGTTGACTGCGGTATAAACAACGACTGTCACAGTTTGCGACGGTTGATTTTGAATTGCTAACATACCATGGGCAGGTCAGGCACCGAAGATGATATAAGAGCCGATGTCAAGCATGAATCATCACATTCGTCATCATGTTTGAATACGGGTACGTCAGCGTGCAAGATAAGGGCACTCAAACCGGCATCGAAGATAGTAATCAGAAATTTGAAAAGGAAAAGCGGATTAGCGCATCAGGGAAGTTCAAGCCTGCAAACGGTCGATATGCGATCGGCAAAGGGTACCAAACGGCAGCTTACCTCAGCGGACTCGTTTGACACGAAGAAGGAAGCAAGGACCGGCAATGGGACCTAACGTTAAGGTCCAAGTCACAGCACCATCAGGAATGCAACCAAACTGCAGCAACCAACCCGAGGTTACGTTGGAGGTACAGTCGGCGGCACCACCTATAAACATCACGGATGTGAATAACAATCACAGTCCAAAAGTTAGCATTCCGCTAGAAAAGAAAACGTTCCTTGTGTTAACGAACAAAAAACTACAAATAAACCTACCATCAGGAAAATAGAAGCAGTAACAGGTACTTACCCAAATTTACGAAAATACAAGATTCCACGATTAGAAGTGACCACCACCAACAACACAGATGCACAAACAGGCAGCAAGGTACCGAAGATCGCGGAGTTTGAGGCACGGAGAAAAAGGAAACCGGGAGAAATGAAAACTATGCTCTGAGTTTTTGGGACGTTGGATTTTTCTGATAGCGAGAGTGAGGAACAAAATGTCAGAGAACGTCAACAAAACCGCACGACGTCCATCAGGCCATCGGAGAACCCGGAAAGTAGCCGCAGAACTCGACCGTCGGTAAGGGAGGAAATTGAGATTCCGACGCTGTTGGATCCTACGGATCCCTTGAGTCTCAAGAAACTTTAAAAAACACACCAGAAACGTCTGCAAGGGACTGACATAAAAAGGAGTTCGATCATCGCCCTGTCGAACAACAAGGTCATCCGAACAACCGAAGATCGAAAGGGGGCAAATGTAACGTATCAGGCGACTTAGGCCTGACCGTTAACATTCAAACATCGGCCGTTGCGAACGACGAGAACAGTCTAGAACGTTCGAACATAACAACGAGCTGTGTGACGTCACGTCTAATATAAAAGACGCGACGCCGCACAACTCAGCAGCAATCTAAGGCAAAGCGCCAGGTTAGCTCACCGCGTTATTCTCTTATTCAACTATTATCAGCATAGCGCTGTATTAGTTCTAAATTCAGATCAAAGCAATTTGTGGGTACTCACTAAAAGCAGGGGTATACCGGTAGAATCAGATATCATAAAATTGAAAACAAAGAAAAAGTAACTTTATGGAAATATTATATTATCAAATAAAGATTAAATTTAAACTATAATTGTGTGCTTCGCACAAAGTCATCGAGGCAAAGACCAGACAGACATCATATTTAGTAAATAAGTTTGTAAATAGAATAGGCAGATAACGACTGCAGCATTAGAATTAAGAAACAATAAAGATATCTAATTAAATTATTACAAGCAGATAACCTGATGCAGGTTCCTTTCTCCGCCAATTCCAGGTCACTTTAAATTTATTCTGGTGACTAAATTTCAGCTAGGTACAGCTTTGGAACGGCTCAGATCCTTCCCAAGTCTGATACAGCCTTAGCTTGCTCTGCAAGTTCAGGTCTGAGATAGGTTTTTGGGGTCTTATTAAAGAGATAGCTGGGTGGGAGAAATCGCAGTCTTGGTGTGCCTAGCGCATCCAGATCTGTGGGGAGGCGGCTGCAAACGCTTGCGTTCAAGGTCCGTAGTTAGCATCACTAGGATTTTTGCCACGAGGAGTCCCGAGAACAGTATTCGAGCAAAGACACTCACAATAACTTACCGATTTGCGATATCAGCTGATATCGCAAAACTACCGTAAAGTTACAATATATATATACTAGGGGGGCTACGCCCCCCTGCGCGCCTCGCGCGCCAACCCCCCATACATTATCAGTTGGTTTGAAACCCAAATAATTTACGGTTTTTACGTTCTTCGAAAAATAACCGAATTTTTAATGAAATCCAGTGAATGTTTTGCGACTCGCGACTATATATTTTTTTTATAGAAAGAATATTACTAAGAATTTCGATTGTCCTCAGACTCTATTATTTCCTTGGCTTGTTCTCTTGCTGCTTCTATTAAGGCTGCTGCTGCCAAAGCTGCCTCTACCATTTCCACAGCCGCACAAAATTCCTCGTCCGTTATTTCGTCACCTATCACGATAATTTAGTTAATTTTCAGTGAATCCATATTTTGTTATGTTTTTTGGTGTAAGTAGCTACATATTGATATTATATACCAAACATTCCTGGTAAATCCATTATTCAAATTTCTTAATTATTCCAAATAAGTCCAGGATCAATTTTATTTCTGAAATTCGTTTACGAAAATTTATCGGATATCGATTATATGTCATGAAACCAAATACAGAACCACGAAACGCAAACTGTAACTATATTCATTTAAAAAATGATTCGTTCTTATTTCACTTTGTTTTGTTTTTATGATAAATATTTTTGACTGACACATATTTATTCATTTCATCCTGTTTTTTGAAATTTTTGTATTCAAAACAGTTTAATATATATACGATCAACCATGCCTCAAAATACTGATTCTCCGCACGATAAATCATCAAAGTATACTTTAAAGGTATATTATACATTTGTTCTTTGGTAAATTTACATTAACACTGAATATATGTCTTAGAGAAAATCTTCAAGGCATAGCTCCCACACTCAATCGCGTAAACGATCGAAAAGTACTGACTCAATTGTCCCTTTCACTACAACGAAGTTTTTGAAAGAAAAAATCAGGCCCCATGATAAATTTGTGTACGTATTCTAATGGAATAAAATCTCATAGTTAACTAAATATTCATCATCGAGATCAACTTATTATTCAAATTTCAGCTCTATCGTTGGTTACGTTAATACATTGAACAAAATAAAAACTTTAAAAACTAAAGATTCTAAATATCTCGAACTTTTCAAATTTATTCTTGACAATAATGATGGAACAAAATTATCTTGCTATGCCTGGAACGAAGATGCCCAAAAATTTTCCAATGAAATGAAACTACATCAGGTATAAATATGAACATAAATTGATAAGATTTTATTTCAGAACATTTTTTAGTTTTGGAGGAAAATTGATAACATGTAATCAAATTTTTCAGATATTATTAATTCAAAATGCAGTCGCAAAACCGTTGTCAAATTTTAATCTGGGCAATCTTCCATATGAGCTTCAATTGAGACAATATACATTTTTATGCAACGATGCACGATGTCGAAATTCTAAAAATTACTAATTTCGAAGAAATCTCTAACAAATATGGATATATAGGTGAAATTTATGTACCGCAATTACTAAAAAACAAAATTCTTGCCCGTAACAAAATTCCTATCTAATATCTATGACAATTAAAACTTTTTAGAGATCGAAGGTTATTTGCGAGATGAATTTTTTGTACCTAATAAATCTACCGCAGAAGTGTTTTCGGCATCTATTACGGATGGGCAATTTCGAATTGAAATTATTTCAAGAAGTGTTGACCAAAATTTTTGTATAAAGCAAGGCCAAAAAATTCGAATAACGGGAGAAATTGGAGAATATGGTGAATATTGATATGAATAAATTTGACTATGTTCTTTGTGTCAATATTAATTAAGTTGTATTTATAACAATAATTCATTGATTCTTAATATTTGATAGATAATCCGAATCTATACATTCAAATTCAAAAAATACAACACATCAAGATTTTAGAGGGACCAAAAATGGAAATCCAAGAACTGCTTGCGGCTGGCGATGTTTTACAGAGAAACAAAAATTAAAATTCTGAATTAATAATACATCTCAAAGTTTTATTATAATTTTAAATATACTTTTTTTATTATTATTATTATGTTAATCATTTGTACTTATATTTGTATCAAAAGTATATAGTGTATTAGGCTTTCTGAGGAAACCACTTTAAAAAAAACGCGCCGAGTTATCTACTGCAAAGTGGTGTGGAAACGATAACTGTTATAAAAATTGTTATTATCCCTATTTATATACATATATATATTATTATTTTTAGATCTTTCCCTATCTACTGGTACCCTACCCTACACAGATTCGTCCCTTGGACTCCTTACCTCGAACTCCTTACCTCGAACTCCTTACAATTAGGGCAAAGAATATGAAAAAATGATATGAAAAAACGGAAGAAATGATTAAATATTACGACCAAAAATTTTCATCATGACATTAAACTACGATTATTTATAACTAGGAAAAACTGCTTGAATCACCTACAGCAATAAAAATTTTCTTATCAAATGTTTCTATGGCAAAATGTATAAGGTTTCAATTATATTTGATTTCAAACTGACAATAGAGGTTTTTAATTAATTGTAATAAATGAAAGCCAATGAATCCTGATCGAATTATCATATATCAATATTTAATATACAGGGTGGTTGTATATAAAAATATCAATAGTAAATTAGGCTTAATCAGTCAAATTATGTATTTAGTATAACAATGGTCTTCAAAATGTTCGGTAACTATCCCATGAATGTTTCTATCCACGCTGAGGGTCAAGGGCCTGTCTTCAGATCACATAATTACGAAGGGTAGGGTACCAGTAGATAGGGAAAGATCTAAAAATAATAATATATATATATTGTAACAGCGGTTCCCGCGAGCTCGGGTGTTAGCCGCGGAAACTACGAACTATTAGCAAATAAGACTCCAACGTTTTACCTCCTCCGACTGGCAACGATGTAGGTTGGGCGCCAGACTTCGAAAGAAGTCCTCTCTCTCTCTCTCGCTCTCGCTCCGGCTAGCCGTCGGTAGAGGGATAATTCGTGGGGGCGAGAAATAAAAATACTCAACACTAATAATTTATATTTGAAACGAAATTATTTATTAAAAAGAAAAAAAAGAAAAAGGTGACACTAATTTGTACTGCCTGTCACCTGGCTTTGGTTCAATAACACCGCTACTCTATGTTTTGATTACTATGACTAGGAAAGAAAATAATAATAATATACTGACTCTGCTTTAAGTTAACAATACTGACTTACTTATTAAAAATAGGTACGTTTGACTATATCACAGACGTGAGGCTCTGCTTTCTCCGCTACTACCTGCTGGAGATCCAGCTGTTCAGCCTGATTTCGAGCTCTGCGCTCTATTCTCTGGCTGACAGCTGATCGCTCGACAGCAGGGAGGGGAAGGGGGTCGGGACTCGGTACTCTGCCGTGAGAGTTCTCTGACACGCTAGCAGACAACTGCGACGCGTGACGTCAGAGGACTTGGGCAAGATGGCGTCGGCTCTGGATTGGCGAATTCTGCGCAGCGGCTGCAAAAGCGGCTCGCAATCGCGCAGACTCGACAGCCACAAAGAGTGACAACAAGTTTAAACTTGCCGGGACTCAACTGCCATGCGGTACTTAACTAGATTCGGGACTGGGGACGGTACGGGGAACGAAGAGTTTTCGGGACTATGGCTCGAGACTTCAGGGGATGTTTAGCTACTCTGCGGAAAGATTTGGGGTTAGATGACACGGTTTGACTTGGATAGATCCTACCTGATACCGGCGATAGCTCGGCCTTGTGGTCGGCAAAGTCCAGGGATAAGCGGGGGTCGTCTAATATCCAAATCGGTCGAGTAGTAATTTCCAGAATCCAAATCAATGTCCAAAGGTAGATAGCAGGGGTCACGATATACCAAATTCACTCCCAAATCACTCTCCCAACGTTACACTTCAACAATACTCTCTCTCTCTCGGTTCAATGTTTTCGCGCACAAGATTTCTCTAAGAGGCTCGGACAATGAATGACTCTTCGTTTCCGGGGTGCTAATTCCCTACCCTCGCCGTTCGTCCTGTGAGCGCTAGCCGTTATCGATCGACCAATCCGATGATCTACGATCGATATGGCCGCGCTAGGACGAAGGCGGCAGATATTCAAATTAGCTATCGGTACTTTTCGGGCATTAGGGCTTACATACGTTCGTTTAGGCTGGTACGGAGGAGGTCCAAACGTTTGCCACGTTACAATATATATATATATATATATATATATATATATATATATATATATTTATATATATGTATATAAATCAGAATAATAATTATTATTCAAACAGTTATCGTTTCCACACCACTGTGTAGTAGATAACTCGGCGCGTTTTTTTTAAAGTGGTATCCCCAGGAAGCCTAATCCACTATCTATTCCTCTATTTATCGAACACCTCTTTCCATACAATATTTTCTATTTCTTCTAAATTTTCTGACCTATTTTCAATAAATAATGTATTTGGATTTTGACATCTAGAAAGGGCTACGTATAATTGACCATGAGAAAATAAAGGTCTGTTAATGTATAGGCCTACTTTTTCGAAACTTTGTCCCTGCGATTTATTTATAGTTATTGCAATTCCAAAACAAAAGGAAATTGTCTGCGATACAGGATAAATGGTAGAGACGATAATTCTCCTGTATCTAGCAAAATTTTTGGAATGAAAGCATTGTGTCCAATGTTGTTACCTGTTATAATTTTGACTTCTAAATTGAATTTAAATAATTTTACAATTTTTAATCTTGTCCCATTGCAGAGTCCATCATTTATACTTAAATTTCGAATGAGCATAATTATCGCACCAATTTTCAATACTAATTCATGAACTGGAAGTCCCGGAAACCGTAATGAATTTAAATATTCTATTGGATAATTTAATGCCACATCATTGTCCGTTTGATCCAACCCTTTATGTTTTGCATAATCAATGCAATAATAATTTAATTCTTTATTATTAATTTTTTTTAATATTCTATCATTCAGTTTGTATATATCATCATTGTGGCTAGATAAAATGGCTCGATTTAATAAGTCTTCATTCTCATCAAGATGAGAACCATAAATTTTAGTGCAAATATCATCTGTTAACCAATTTTTCGGGATTTTGAAAGATTTTATAGAGCCTGTACCAATTTGTAATGGAAACGAAGAAAAATCTTGATTGCATGAACGCATATTTTTTTTCAAATCGAAAATTTTGAAATTACTCCACAGATCCGAAAATTTTATGGTTTCGTTAATAATAGAAAATTTAGTCCCATGTTTCAAAACCGGAAGAATTTGTCTAAAATCCCCACCTAATATAATCAATTTTCCTGCAAATGGACTCTCATTTACATTGCAACAATCCCTCAATGTTTTATCTACAATTTCGAATGCTTTCTTTGGTATCATAGAAACTTCATCCCAAATAATTATATCACACTCTTGCAATTTTTTTTTATCTGATTTTGATTTTAAAAATCCAGTCTCAATGTTCGTTAGATCTAAAGGCAATCTGAAAGTTCTATGACTGGTCATACCTCCAGGTAATAAAATTGCTGCAATACCCGTCCATGCCATTGATGATACTTTTTTGCGTTCTCCTAAAAAATGATGAATTAACGTTCTATAAAGAAATGTTTTCCCTGTACCTCCCGGACCATCTATAAATATCATATATTCGTGATTAGTTTGAGTTATATAATTGAAAATGGATTTCTGTTCTGTATTGAGTTGTTCTAATAATTTAATACACATATGTTTATTTTCAGTCATGAATAACCTTTCTACTTCAACAGTTTTGCACGTTTTCGAAGATTTATCGGGTTCAGGTAGTCCAAAATCAGAGCATTTTGTATTTTCTAAATTCAAAATTTGGTTAATCTCTTGTAACGCTTTACATCCGTTATTATCGGAGAAACCTTCACAAAAATACTGTTTGTATCTATTCCAAATTTCACACGAAAATGATGAATATTCAGCAATCAAAAACCAAGTAAAAAATTTACGCAACTGATTTGGCATCATGATGGTACATGCTTCATCGAAAATATTGAAAATTTCTACATCACTTTCTACTAATCCCATTGCAATTGCTGTTTCTTTGTATGTTTTATATGTTATGTCCTCATACTTTTTCAAATCGTTAAAGCTAGTGGCTCCTCTAACACGATTGAGTATCAATTTCAGATGGAATCGCTCAACATCCTTCGGGCTCACATTAACAATACGACCAATTGCATTAGAAAATGCTTGACGCTTTACCCAAAATTTTTTTGAATGATCAAATAGGTAATGTTTAGGTATATTAGCATACATTAAATTTTTTGTATCTTTATTTTGTTTGTTAAGATCAAACCATGCTGTCAGTGTTGTGTTATTATTTACTAAAGCCTTTTCTTCTTCATTTTCTTCAAAAATTACTTGTTGCTGATTTTCTGTATGAACTGCTAACCGAACAATAGTATGTGATCTACCGGAAAGTGGTAATTCTTCAATTCGCCAAGCAGCTTCCATAGGGCTTACGTATCTGCTGTCAATGTATTCGGAAATTTCATCATGAGTTTCTGTTTTTACAATGTGTGTTTTTGTATTTAATTTGACATATGCTCGATCATGTCCTTTATGTAAATATTGGTATATGTATTTCGTACTCATTATGGATGCACAGTATTCAACGTTTATGTGGCATTTATATTTCTTAAGCAAGCATGCGTTATATGGAACTACCATCGAATTATCGACTTTCACAAATTTTCCATCAATTTTTTTATTGTAGACATGACGTTCATCTTGATTGTTTCTACGTCGATATATAGGAAACCCATTTTTCTCAAATTGTGTAGAATCACAAAACTTTTTTGGAAATCTTTTTGAATAAATTTTTGTTTTTATATTATAACATGGAAAATATTCTGTATGAGGACCATGTAACATATGTTTTAGAACCAGCTCTTGCAATTCGGGATCATCAGAACATATTTCAGCACTGATGTATTTATCAATTGCCTCTGGAGTTATCAATTTATTCTTATAATTCAATACAAATAGCATATGTGCATGTGGTAATCCACATCTCTGAAATTCTATTGTATAAACATATGCCAAAATATTTCCAAAAATCTTTCCACTTATGATATCAGCCAAAAGAGCTCGTAATTTGGTATGAAATAATCGCACTGTAATATTCGGAATATCGTTGCATATGGTACCCGTAGGAAATTTGTTTAGTATTTTTTTTAGCTCCGACCAATTTGGGTTACACGTCATTGTAATAAATAAATCTGGACGACCGATTGCCCTAACGATAGCCATAGCACCTTGGTAATTTTGGTGCATGTTTCGAGGACTGCCTAAATAGGTAGATGGCAATACAAATATATTCCCTAAACGTTCTTTATTTTTAAAATTATTTGAATCGTTCGTAGCACTACGTGCTACGTGATCATCTAATCCTTGATAACATTCGATGCGTAATTTTTTTTGGTTATACCTCAAGAAATTTAGTCTGTTATTTTCGATTATTATATAAGCTTGAATTACATACTGCTGTGTTAACCGACCACAGAATAAAATAGGGTTGAAATTGTCACTCTGCCTGTAAGCTAAACGATAGAAATAGTATTGAAGAGTTGTAAGTCTTTTATTACTGGAATGATTTTGTTTAAATGATGGACTCCATCCTAAATCCCCGCACGGAAACATTATTGGAAACGTCATTGGGTCAATATGAAATGATAGTTTATTTAAACATGAAAAAGAATCAATACCTTTTGGAAGATTTTTTGGATAAACACACAAATCGAAACATGGATTTTCACCATCTTTAGAAGCTATTATAGCTGCACATTCTGCAGTCGTGGGTGCCTTATAACGATGTTGATTAGAATTTATGTTACGGACGAAATACAGATAATACTCTGGCAATGATTTATCCTTGGTTAATTCGAAGAGATTTTTGTATTTTTTAGCGTATGGATTGTTATTGTTTAAAATTTTTTATTTTATTTGTATATGTTCCTCAACAAAATTTTTATTTTCTTTTAACCTTTTTTTCGTTGCTTTGTAATCATCATAAATATAAATTTGGCCGCAATAAGGAATATTTCCTTTTTCGTATGAATGCTGCTTGGAGTTATATGACAAACTTGTCCCTGAATTTTTAAATTGTATACTCCTCTTCTAGATTAATTTATAAGATTAGCATCAAACGTTACAAACGAAAACCGACTATTATAATAACGAATTAATTCCCTGAATTTTTTGTCATTCAACAATAAATCTTTTAAATTTTCATCATAATCACTCAGCGGTGGTAGCTGCACTTTTCCATTGTGACAACAACTTTTTTTTGAAAATTCCGCTGACCAAAATAATGCCGAACAATATGGACAAATATAATCCATTTCTCCGAGATCCAAGTAAGACACCTTATTTGTGCATAATTTAATAACTTGTTGAATTCTTCTTCTCTTATTAATACGTTCACATGTCATGTTTTTTACCATATTGCCATCCCTTTTCTTGCTCAACCGGTCATTGTTCATATTTTGAACGATATCCTTTTCCCTTTTTTTTATCAGACGTACTTCATGCATATTCTGCACCACATCTATTTGCCTTTTTTTGTTCAGACGTTTTTCTTCCATATTTTGTACCACGTCCCTTTCTCTTCTTTTATTCAAACGTTCTTCTTCCATATTCCGTACCACATCTTTTTTCCTTTTCTTGTTCACGCGTTCTTCTTCCATATTCCGTACCGTATCCTTTTCCCTTTTCTTCTTCAAACGTTCTTCTTCCATATTCCGTACCACTTGTTTCTCCCTTTTTTTGTTCAGACGTCTTTCCTCCATATTTTGTGCAATGTCTTTCTCCCGCTTCTTCTCTAGCCGATCTTGTTTCATATTCTGCACCATATCATTTGTCCGCTTTTTTCTAAGCGTTCTTCAGTCATATTTTCCACCATATCCTTCTTCCTTTTTTTTTCCAAACGTTCGATGGTCATATTGTCGACTCTGTTATTATACCGTTTTTTTTGTTACTTCTAACCTCGTAAGATTTTAAACTCGTCGTCTTTCATTAGTTACATTTTTATTATCGTTATGGTACCTACGATTGCAATAGCTTTTATAATCGTTCCAGAAAGTAGAGTTCAAACATTCTATCACATCATAATGACCTTTGTCGATCATACCACTCAAGAGGAGTATTAATTTACTGTTGCTACAATTTTGCCCGAGTTCCATTGGTACGTCAGAATTATTAACATGAACCAATATGTAAACGTTATAAATATCTACAAAAGATTGTAACTCAACCTCCCCGACGAAAACACCGTCTTTTGACATATATAACTTATAAGAATTTCTATCTAAAATTTGAGTACCATAAGACTCATCCCCTATTATGAATGGTTCATAAACTTGCCAATTTTTATAATCATCAGAAACAATCCTTAGTCTAACTTGCATATGCTTCTCCTGGTCATTATATAAAAAAATAAGAAAATGACCTAAACAAACAATTACCGTCCCCTAAAATGGATTTCTCAATGATGTGATTTGATTAAAAATTATCCATTATAATTTCGGAGGAAAAACTTGTATCGAAATCGGTTTATCGAATCTCAAATTTCGAAAAACTATTTTCAACCAAATTATCTCTCATATACTCAAGTTAGGTTATTCAGCAAGTATATCCCTTCACGATTCCGGTAAAGTTTCAGCAAATATCTCTACGTCTCCGATATTCTGTAGGTCACAAATTTCAGAAAGATTGAAGATAACAGCTGTCAGATCAATAGCTGTAAGCTGTCAGAATCTAAATGAAAACAACTGGTTCTAGATTCGCGGCAGCGAATCGCCGCCAAGTACCCGTAGGCGGGCGAGAGCTACGCGGAACTATTGTCTCGGAGGAACTCTTTATACCTGTAAGCCCGAGGTCATAACTTCGGAACGCGTGATTATTTATCGATAAAATTTTCAAAATAGATATTCCCCCACCACACGACTTCGCTGTATAAATTAGATCGAAATCGGTCTACTGGTTTCCGATATATTAGCCACGAAAGTCGCTGAAAAAAATTCTTCTTCTTCTTCTTCCTGGTCATCGAGTTTTCGCTAGACGCTTGCTTGGGACCACGTTTCCGAACGAACGGTGACACGCATCGACTTGAACTTCGGAACGTGGGTACAAGCCATTGAAATCTCGACCCCTATTGATTTTGGCATGAATCTGAATTCGCACTCGGTCGGTATGTTATAATAAAGTTACCAAGTGAGCTACAAAGGGTCGACGAAATCAAGATGGCCGTCGGATGGCTATCGGATCGCGCTATTGACAGTTAAAATATTCATAATTTTATATATCATTATATTATATAGTTATATATTTATATTATATGATTGTATGATGTGTTATCGGCCATGCTAATGGTTTTATATCAGTGAATCAGTGAATCAGTAAATAATAATAGGAGTGAAATAGTGCGACGACCGTGGTTGCATGCCGATCACTTATTATTAATAATTATTGACACCTGCATGGTCGCCTCTTATAATTACGCGGAACAGATCCTCTGAGCTGGGTTTGAATATAGAAAATGAACCAACGGACCCGGCAAAATATTATTACACTACTAACCGGAGCAAGTGAAAAAAAGGTTACGACGACTCACATTAAACGGTATGTACGTACATTGATTTTCACTAGATTTTACATTTGTCCACACAATAATAGATGAATAGAACAGCCTCGACCTCTTTATTTCCATTAAATGCATGACTCGTTATTTTTTATTGACTTGTATATTTCCTACCATCACTTGAGGTGCGATTCTGGATCTCTTGGCGTTATCATACCGCCGACGTTAACTTTCAGCGCCCGCGTTTCCCTAATACACCCGTTCATTTCCGCAGGCCCCTATATTTTTTTAAATCAACAATTGAAGACGCGGAAATCCTGACTATGATAACGCTACCTATCGATCAGGCACTACTGACAAGAGTTCATAGCACCTGCGGTAACGCCAGCCATTCGTTTTGGGCTGAAACCATGATTCCGTTTGCCAGCCAGCGTCATCATAGCATTGGATTCTGCCTGAGTTCAATGGTTGATTGTCGATGATATACGCTTAAGTTGCTTAGTGACCTCGTATTTCCCACACAAAAACAAAGAATATAGGCGGTAGCGGAGACGAAAAGGGACTCACGGGGAAGCGCAACGATAACACGGGCGCTACAGATTATGTTACGGCCAAGATCCAGAATGGTCCCTTGTGATGACACATGCTATAAAAATTAGTAGTAATGTATCGGAACCTCTGCTTCAATTATTTGTTATTTTGTATTTTTTACAGTCACCTGGACCATTCCTATTCTATTATCAATCCATTGGAATAGACGAAGATAACACTTTGACAGAACGACGTCCCAAAACGAAGGTTCCGAATATCAATCTGTTGAAATAAACGAATATAACACTTCGGCAACACAACGTCCCAAGATAAAGGTAGCCCACACCCCATAGCTTCAAAGTAATAACAACGCTAGGAAAATTAGTAGTAATGTACTGAAACCTCTCATTCAATTCTATGTTATTTTGTACGTTTCACAGTCACCTGGACCATTCCTATCCTCTTATAAATCCATTGGAATAGACAAAGATAACACTTTGACGAAACAACGTCCCAAACCAAAGGTTCCGATTATCAATTCGTTGAGATAGACGAACATAACACTTTAGCGAGACATCGTCCCAAGACAAAGGTAGCCCACAGCCCATAGCTCAAAAATAATAACAATGCTAGGCAAATTAGTAGTAATATACTGAAAGCTCTCCTGCAATTATTTGTTATTTTCTATCTTTTACAGTCACCCGGACCATTCCTATCCCATTATCAATCCATTGGAATAGGCGAAGATAACACTTTGACGATACGATGTCGCGAAACCAAGGTTCAGATTATCAATCCATCGAGATAGATGAACATAACACTTTACCAGAACACCGTCCCGAAACAAAGGTAGCCCACAGCCCGTAGCTCCAAAGTAATAACAACGCTAGGAAAATTAGTAGTAATATACGGAAACCTCTGCTGCTTCAATTATTTGTTATTTTGTATGTTTCACAGTCACCTGGACCATTTCTATCCTTTTATTAATCAATTGGAATAGACGAAGATAATACTTTGACAAAACGATGTCCGAAGACAAAGGTAGCCCACAGCCCATAGCTCCAAAGTAATAACAATGCTAAGAAAATTAGTAGTAACATACTGAAACCTCTCATTCAGTTCTATGTTATCCTATATCTTTTACAGTCGCCTGGACAATTCCTATCCTATTATCAATTCATTGGAATAGATAAAGATAACATTTCGGCAAAACGATGTCCCAAAACAGAGGTAGCCCACAGCTGCCCCAAAGTTATAACACTCTACGTATCTTCTTCGAATGAACCAACTTCTACCAGCCTACCAACCACTAACTTCACCTACCTATACATCAGCACCGCAAATTGATTTCCAAGCAGACTAACATATTTGCAAATTGCTGATCATTAAAAGTGTTATAATAGTAGAGTACGATACAAGTACGCACACGTGTCGTATACTATTTTTTTAAACTCAGTGTGCGAAATTCTTGACCTGTAGAGAATTCTAGAAAATAGGGAAGTATAGTATATATATTGCGATATACGTGCGAGAGGCAGGGTGCGGACGGGGTCCAGGAGCAGAGCCCCTGGTAGGGGTGCAGGGGGCGAAGCCCCCGCTGGGGGGTTGGGTGGGCAAAGCCCCCCCACTAAAAACAAAATACTTTCTATAATGATTTTCAATAGCATAAAATTTTATCAGTTTTCGAAACTAAAGAAATGAGGAAATCAAAGACAAAAAAAACTCTTTTTCTCTCACCTCTTTACATCCCTCTTCGTAGTCTATCGATAGAAACGCAAGTTCCAGATACAAGTTGTCTTGATCGGAAAAGCAAGGCTCATTCGATTTTGATAGAATTATATTATTTGTCATATATTTTTCATTATTTATAAATAAAATGTAATGTTGATTTGACATATTGGTAACGCGATTATTGAATCAGTAAATATGTATGTGTCAACAAAACTTGACACAAAATTGAGAAAGTCGAATAGAAGAAAAATATTTTAGAAATCATTATTTTCAAACGAATGAAACTTTATTATTTTTATATACGAAAGTGTATGAATCGGGCACTTCGCACACTACCAACAGGCATAAAAAATCGAGTATCGTACACTGAGTTGAAAATAGTACAGTACGATACGAGAGTGGCGAAAATTTTTCTGACGAATGTGAGGTTGCAGCACGAGCCGAAGGCGAGTGTTGCAATCACACAAGATCAGAAGAAGTTTTCCCGTCGAGTATTCTAAAAAATTTTACTTCATGTGTGAAAATGGGGGTCTCGCACACGCGAAGCGTGCGTAAAACGTTCATTATCATACTGAACGAAGTAATGGTACATTATGATGCGAGTGCTGTGAAACTTTTTCTGTCTAGTGTGAGTTGGCCACACGAGCCGAAGGCGAGTGTGAAATCACATGAAATCAAAAAAAGTTTTTCCGTTGGATATTATACAAAATTTACTTTATACGGAGTGAAAACATGGGTTCTACCCACGCTTCGCGTGGTCTATGAAATGAGTTGGAACATTTCATATCTTTAAGAATCTAGTTAAATCGTTTGATACCTTCAAATATGCCATCCATTAGCGTATCAGTGAAATGACATGCATTCTTTCATATTATGTAGCACCTTTCGAATTCTCGAAATTTAACTGCAGTATTTAACCATCTAGGCAATTATGAGATATTTCAAGCTCTCATACACACTATACATAATAAGTTGTTGACCGATCACTTCATACCGTACACACTGGCCCGTATCTGTATAAAACAACCTCCGTTGTAAATCCAACCACTGACTCAATCTACCTATTCCATACTACATGTCATTTCTTGTTGGTGGATATTACATATTGGAAGGTATGCTGTACGAGTCGATATTTCCCAGCTCACCTTCAGCACAGTAACATGGCATATATTTTAGTGATTACTGTGACATTTCTATTAGATGATTGATCGTTCATTGATTCGTATGATTCTCACAGGGACCTGAATTGGATTGCAGCAGACAAGCATGCAAGCTCCGAATAATCAACGTTGCAGAACACATATGAGCCTGTTACTGCGTCAGGCAACACAGTCTTCCAAGCTATGGCTGAAAAATTACTGATTAGGTGCAAAATTTAAGTTAAAACTGTATAATGAGGTCTGAGTTCGTAACGTTAACGTAACACAATATTCGTTGAAGAAATGCAATATTTCGTGATTCAAATATTGTTAGAACTGTAAAATATGCGAGATAAACATGTTTCACACAATTTGAGGAATTATGCACCGTTCTTGATCCATTTGAAACGTTCGAGCCTCGAATTTCAGAATTTTTTAGCGAATATCTTGTTGAAATAACGTGACGAACTTCAACCTGGTACTGTATAAGAGGAAATTAAGTTCCACTTAATAAATTATTTATGTTTGTCACAGTTGACAATTGAAGTGAATGTGTTCGTCTTTCACTGAATGTTTCTTCCCTTGCCCAAATTCCGAATGTATTTCTTGTGATGATCAAACTATAATAACGTATAACCCTGCTGAAATTAAATGAGCAACCCTCCTCAATTCTCGTACTTGCAAAAAGAAGTGAAATCCCACGAAAAACATCCAAAGATGTAAAAAGAGCCGCCAAGTACCAACACGAAAATCACAATTGCTTTATGAGCAAAACGTTTCGCCAGTCTTTGTCGTGAAATCAAGAAAAAAGCCAAGTACCGAACGTACCCCTGCGATCTCTCAGCAAGTCTACGTCGTGATACAAATTATCAATCAATCAATCGTGAAGTCGGGAGTTTCGTGTGAGGATATCGAAACATCATTCCAAGAGCTACGTACTTGGCGGGCACATTCGGTTTCTTAGAGCTATACGGACAACCGGCTTCGTTTCATGCGAAAATTGAGTTTTCAATGCGACAGCAATTAAATACACTGAAGAACTAGTTATTCCAACCAATAATCGTATGAGAAAATACTTCCCCATATCCTTAATTATGTGTATGAACTTACAGAAGTAAATACCTTGTATGATAAATAAAAATCGTGGTCGTTCCACTGTCATTAAATTATCAGATCAGACTCGGAACTCTGGAATCATGCACCTCACTATAGAGCCAATGAGCGATATACTACGTTAATTTCTCTCATGATAGGTGACATACCGTAGAGCTTGAGTATATAATTATTAATAATGTAAGAATAAACTTATTCACTTGCAAAACTGTTGAATTATCAAGAAAACTCATTTCGGTATAAAACCTATTTAGGATATACGTGTATGCTATAAGTAGCATAGAGTATGACAGTCTGATGAATATCAAGTTCAGTTAATGATTGCTTCGGTGTACCTATACTATGCCATACAATCTTGCTCACGATGTATGCGTATGTGCGAGTGCATTAGCGTATACACGTAGTGGGAAGGATTAATTTCAACAGCTGAAACTCATCCTCGTAACAGTTCGGCCTCACTTGAGTGTAAAAATATTTTGTTGCTCATTCGCTTGTGAAGAATAATCATTCGCAACCACATATTCGTGGCAGTTGAAAGATTAGCGTGTGCGAGTTTACGGTAGTGCTTTAGTGCGGCGCCTTTGGCGCCCGCATTAAAGCGCTATCGTGAACTTGCACGCGCTAATATTTCAACTGCCACGACAATGACGTCCGGACACAAGATTGGAAGATTCATTTTAAATAGGTGTGTATTTTATCTGTAAATCAGACATTCGTCAGTCGATGCAAAATTCATGACATGTATATATATCCAGCGACCGGAAACATAGTACTTTGAGTATCCATCAGCCGCCAAGTACCGATACAAGTAGCTGTGCACAGTTCAGAAAAACTGTAAGACAAACAGCCAAACACAAAATAAAACTGCAAGGAGTCGTGTCCTATCCTATCAATTAATGTATTTTAGATGCCAGATTTGATGAATGAACAATATGGGAAACAGTCGGAAAAAAAAAGGTTTGCAAAATACGATGAAGTACTATCAATCCAAAGCGAAAATAACAAACACAAAGGAATAAAACCGAATGTGCCCGCCAAGTACGTAGCTCTTGGAATGATGTTTCGATATCCTCACACGAAACTCCCGACTTCACGATTGATTGATTGATGATTTGTATCACGACGTAGACTTGCTGAGAGATCGCAGGGGTACGTTCGGTACTTGGCTTTTTTCTTGATTTCACGACAAAGACTGGCGAAACGTTTTGCTCATAAAGCAATTGTGATTTTCGTGTTGGTACTTGGCGGCTCTTTTTACATCTTTCGATGTTTTTCGTAGGATTCAATATACGACGAATGAGTAAAAGCATTCAAATATTTATTATCAATTATTTTCATGACGTCTGTGGGTATTTTTGTACAGGGTGAATTCCTATCGTCCGCAAACTCACAATTGTACTTCGTGTATGTATTTTTTGGTCATAATTTATGATTTTATTAAATCGCAAATTTATGAATGTATATTCATGATGCTTCTTTGGAAAATCCCTGGGAATTCTGGGAAATTATTGAGAATTCGGAGGGTAATTCTGGGGAATCCCCGAAAAATCTATGGGGTATCCGTGGGAATAGTGGGGAATTCCCGGGGAATCTATGGAGACACTATGGAAATAAAGGGAAGTCCCCAATAATTCCTGCAAATTCCTGAGAATTCTTGGAAATCCATTGTGATTCGGGGGAATTCGGGGGGGAAAAAAAGAGAAAATCTATGTAGAAGTCTGGGAAATCCGTGGGGAATTCTCGGGAATCCCCGGGAATTCTGGGAAATCCCCGGTTCCCGAATACCCATAGTTCCGTGCGATACTAACACGGCGACAGCGACGGGCCGTGTCAGAATTTAAGCCTCGGCCACCCCCTCTAACCCAACCTGACCTAACCTAACCTAACCTAACCTAACCTAACCTAACCTAACCTAACCCTACCTGACCCGAACCGAACCGAACCGACCCGACCCGACCCGACCCCACCCGACCATGGTTGCCATGGTAACCATTTCCTGACACGGCAGCGGCGGCGGCGGCGGCAAGATATCTTTATAATATAGAGAGATATATAATCACGTGAAACCGAATGGATCCATGTTACCGGACAGCGAATATTTCGTATTTTTAGCAGGTTAACCACTCGTTGCACTGAAAACCCCTAGAGTGATTTTGGCGCGCGGTCGATAAAACTCGGCAGCCATTGTTGATAGAAGCCGGCTGACTGTCAATACATCGCGGAAGGTAGACATGTGTGGTTATGTTCGTTTATTTTAAGCAAATGATAAATAAAGTGAATAAAACCTACGTGAATAAGCTATTGATATTGATCAAAAATCAATCAATCAGTTTTAAGTGATATCATAATACAATCAACGAATTAACTTCAGCTGAAACTGCAAATTAATTAGAATCAAAGAGTTAATCGAGAACAACCAATTCGAGCGAAATTATTAATTATTATTCCTGGGCTTGAGGCTTCAATAAATTGAACTAGGTAAGTGAAAAAAACTTTATTGAAGCTTTCTAAAAGTTTATTCAATGCGTAACAAGGATAAGTATCATGTTGTAATGAATTGGTTCTCGTAACAGTCAGCAGCGCAGTATAAACCGCCAGGTCTTGGAGTCTTCGAGAAATGCACAAAGCCCAGACTGGGCATCATGCCTGCGTCTGTAATTTCAAGGTGAAAATCATCACATGTTCATTGCACGATATCGTAGTTATTCATACTTTTCAAATATTCATGTTTTTCAATAACTTAATTCCATTAAACGGCACTTATTTTTTTTTACAGCTGATATTAGCGAATGTTTGTGGCCAATGAATGTTGTCATTGAATGTATGATAATTCTTACCTTGAAATTACAGGCGCAGGCATTATGTCCAGTCTAGGCGTAGTGCATTTCTCGAAGACTCTAAGAACTGGCGGTTTAAACTGCGCTGCTGACTGTAACGAGGACTAATTTGTTACAACATGACAATTATCCTTGTCATGCATTGAATGAACTTTTAGTAAGCTTCAATAAAGTTTTTCTCGCTCACCTTGTTCAATTTATTGAAGCCTCAACCCTAGAATACAATTAATAATCTCGTTTAAATTAGTTGTTTTCGATGAACTTTTTGACTCTAACTAATTCCTAGTTATAGGTTAGGTTAAGTCCTTGATTGTATTAAGATATCATTCAAAACTAATTGATAGCTTTTTGATAAACATTCATAGCTTATTCACGTAGTTTTTATTCGCCTTATTAATTATTTGCTTAAAATAAACGAACATAACCCCACATGTCTACCTTCCGCGATGTATTGACAGTCAGCCGGCTTCTATCAACAATGGCTGCCGAGTTGCATCGACCGCGCGTCAAAATCGCCCTAGGGATTGTTCAGCGCAACGAGTGGTTAGCCCGCTGAAATGACGTCATATTCGCCAATATTCGCTTTTCGGTAGCATGGATCCATTCGGATTCACGTGATTCTCAAGGTATAATTCGGTAAGAGAATCAAAAGTTTCCATGCGAATGAGGAATACACCACGGAAAAAGAATCTAATGTTTCCGTGTACGAAAATGAAATTGAATATTTTTTCGGACTACACGTATTCATCTGTATATTATATATTTTTTTCATCCATCAGGTATCCCAGCCTGGCTGATGTCCCAAATCTGCATATTATATATAGATTATGCACTTACCTAATTGTCTTTGGCCGGTCATGTCTGGCTTGATGGATACTGATGAATGTGTCGACGGATCATACCCAAATAGGGTGGGCCTTAGACTCATCCCCACTATGACTCTAAGGACGATGGCTTATCGCGTGCCGTGTGCAAATATTTCTGAAGGTTCGATTAGTTGTACATTTAAAAAATCATAGTGACCATCGTCAGGACACGAACGATTTTCAAAATATGTTTGTTCTCCAATTTTTCTGTCATGTTCATAAGTGTTAATTTATTTCATGATTAACAGTCATAATAATGTGATAAAATATTGTCACGTATGTAAAAGCTAGGTAGTATCGATTTGAAAATCGATAGCCTTTGACTGGATCTCTTCCGCGCGTTGCTTGTGACATGATAATTCGGTAAACCTCAGTTCCTCGTCTTTCGCTGGCTACATTTTTTAGACGTTTCTTGAAAATTGTCAATGTTGTAAAAATATTTAACGAAAAATGTATATTATTACGCTGCGACGTATGAAACCCAATTTCGCTAACGATAACAACTCATTAGGACTGTGACGCGAATGCTCAATAATTTCGATCAATTTGTTTTATATCGATATTATTAGATTTCAGGGAATCGGCCAGGGTATGCAAATCGATTGTTGCTAGGTGTTACATTTAATATGGCACCTTCATTCAGGGTTGTTTGCTCCTGGCGCCTTTTTTCGATTTTGTATCACGCGTGATAACTGAGATTTTCCATCTATAGTAACTCCATGATTGGCCTAAACGACGTTTATCGCCGTTGTCAACGGTGAAAAGAAAATCAGGATCAGGGCCCTGTAAGTTCAGAGAGATAGACTATCATAACGAAAATGCCACATTTGTACGTATGAGGATCATAGAACCACCCTCCTGTATAACTTATCTTGCGTGATTACAAATAATGAACGTAAGGAGAAAAACTGAAAAATACTCAGTCTCAACAGTATTGAAATATACGTAACATTGAATAGATATTTCTTGTTTATTTTAACAGAAACATTGAAGCAATTTACCCGAATGGGTGAGCTCGAAATTCTATGTTGAAATTTCATTTTCATTACCGCCTTGGAAATGCTTGCTGTAACGTAAAATACCTTCCAATCACAATACAATAATTAGAAAATTAATAATTAAAAAGCGTGTATGAGGTGAAATAAGAGTGTTCGTCGTTGGTCGAATAGTTCTTGACCCGCGAGATTTTAAGTTGCCATGAACGCATTCGTCCCGCCTTCGTGTTCGTATGCACCAACCAACGTTAGGGGTTATAGAAACACGTGACGCTTTGAAACTCTGTCAGAGCTTGTTAGTGATAGATGATGATTAAAAAATCATCGAATAATAAGTTTCCAAACACAGTGTGTGTGTATGTGTTGATTGACCTCAGTACTATTTCTACTGATTTATTCCCAGTATCTACGCCTGCGATAATACTTATTCCGCCAGATCTTAACCTAACCTCAAAAAATGTTCGCGAGCATGTGCTACGTATTCGTTCCGAGTAGGTTTAAAAACAACGTGCCGGCACGTACGACGAAAGACAGAAGTGAGTATTTTCCTTCTATGATTACGCCAGATCCCAACCTGTAAGTAACTCATATTTACAAATCGATTCCTCAACTTTGATTCAAACTCTTGTTGCTAGTCGGCTAGACTAGGTGTCTGTAAAACTAGACACAGCGCATTAGCTGTATTTACTCATTAATTTTTATTATTATAATCTGCTTCCAGTAATAATTCAGAAAACTCGGTTTTCACTCATATCAACCGCTCTGCACAAGAGCGAGGGGAAAAACTAAGGTTGCTTGTCACACCGATGGGGTCTTCGAACAGGGATTCTCTCTGTATTTATTAATCATGTCTCTTCTCCGGAGAGCCACTCGACTGATTGTCGATAGAATCCAAACGGATTTACATTATTGATTTATAGAATGTATATCTAGTCATAGGAACTGCATGAAGAAATGTTTTTTTTTCAGTTTCTCCTCCGGAAAGCCACTCGACTGATTGTCGATAGAATCCTAATGGATTTAGATTATTGATTTATAGAATATATATCTAGTCATGGGAACTGCATGACGAGATGTTTTTCTTCCCGTCTTTCCAATGGAGAGCAATTCGACTGATCGTCGAAGGAATCCTAACGGATTAAATACATTATAGTGAATTAGTTTTCACTCATATCAACCGCCCTGCACAAGAGCGAGGGGAAGAACTAAGGTTGCTTGTCAACCGATGGGGATTCTGAACGGGGATTTACTCTGTATTATTTATCATGTCTAATCATAAGTTAAAAATAACATTGTGAACTAGTTTCACCCATATCTACCGCTCTGCTCCAGAGCGAGGGGAAAAACTAAGGTTGCTTGTCAACCGATGGGGATTCTGAACGGGGATTTTCTCTGTGTTATTTATCATGTCTAATTATAAGTTAGAAATATCATTGTGAACTAGTTTCACCCATATCTACCGCTCTGCTCCAGAGCGAGGGGAGAAACTAAGGTTGCTTGTCAACCGATGGGGATTCTGAACGGGGATTTTCTCTGTATATATTAATCATGTCTTTCCAATGGAAAGCAACTCGATTGATTGTCGATAGAATCCTAACGGATTTAGACTATTGATTTATAGAATATATATCTAGTCATCGGAACTGCATCGAGAAATATTTTTCTTCCAGTCTCTCCTCCGGAGAGCGACTCGACTGATTGTCGAAGGAATCCTAACGGATTGAATACATTATAGTGAATTAGTTTTCACGCATATCTATCGCTCTGCACCAGAGCGAGGGAGAACTACGGTTGCTCGTCATACCGATAGGAATTCTGACCACGGATTTTCTCTGAATTTATCACGTCTAACTCTACGTTATAAATATCATAGTTGATTAGTTTCAACTTTTATCAATCGCTCTGCACCAGAGCGAGGATAAGCCACTTTTGTTGCTTTACACTGCGACGTTTGTCCAATACAGTGTTAGTACACATGATGTACATGAATAATTCTCGATTTGTTCGTGTTATCATTTAGTGCAATTATTTGCATGCCTTGCAGTGTTTATAAACACTGCCGCGAAAAAATCGCGAGCATCAGTATGTACGTATATACTGGCGTAGCAAGCATCGGAAGATGCGCGCTACGCCATCTAGCGGTAGGCAGAGGTACCGATCGTTCGGCATATCTGCATTACCGCGGTGAAAGGCACCCGGCCGTGGCCTCGAAACGTTTCACTTCACCTTAATCTATTCAATATCATTTTTCACTTAAGGGTTTTTGAGCGCTCCGCTGTTTTACCGACGGAGTAGCATTTTCGGCCAGTCGTCACAACCGCAATTTAGTCGACGGATCACGTCTCTATTGCTCCACTGATCACTCTCAGATTTCGTAGGGGTGATCCTCAGATCATCAGCTAGTGCGGGCTGGTTTCCGAAAAGTAATCGAATGAAATTCCAATTATTAATTGATTTATTTATACGAAGCTGTGAAATCAGCTGACACTAATACATGGCCGATACACAGACACAGGGTATCAAAACAATTTTCTCTGCACTTCATCTGGAAAACCGGTGCTAGGGATACCAGCGCGCCGTACAGGCTACCGTTAACAATCTTTTGATATTATTCCGCGGTAAATTAGAGGAGCAGGAGCAACAGCAGACGTCGACTAAAATCCGAAGTGACAGGTTAGCGTCGACACGAACACATGCGCAAACTGTTCCATAGAAGTAGTTGCTGCTTCCGCCGCGCGCTCTTTGTGATAACAGCGCCATCCGGTTTTACGATATTCTATCCATTTATCAGTGGAGCTCAAACTCATCACTGATGAAAACTTTTATTCCGCGAGAGTGTCAATTTTTATATTTCATGAAATAAAATTTATATTGTCAACTCTTTACAATTTTTCAAATCTATAGATCCAATATGTATATTTCGATGAACTAATGCCATAAGGTCGTACAAGCGTCAAATTTTTTTTACACCTATATAAAACGCATCTGTACATCTAATAGCATTCTCGACTGGGCTACACCGAGCTACACTGGTGTAGTGTAGCTCCATCCTCTTTCTTTTCTATGAGGAAGAGAGAGACAGAGATGGCTACACTACACCAGTGTAGCTCGGTGTAGCCCCAGTCGAAAATGCTATAAATTCACCGAGAAAATGTATTTTCGTTTTTTTTTGCGCTTACGACCTCATGGCATTCCCGCAGAAAATCTACAAAGTTACGAGTTAGATTCCGAGAGAAGTGGAAAGTCACTTCAAAATTTTCGAAGTTTTTACCTTGAGTTTTGAAAATTGATTGAAATCTTTTAACGTGGAATATATCTTCAAAAAAGTAGATAGAAGTTTTTATGACCGCTTGAGCCATTTCTTTCATAGAACTTGTATGTCGATAAATTTATTTTGAGAAATAGCGCAGGATTGGCTTGAAAAATAACTTCGGTCCTACTCGTCGTGAAGAGATATTATGAAGCTACAATAATCACCTTCCTTGAAAAATGTTTAAATATTTTAATTGTTCATAACAATCATAAGATGCAATTTCGCACCAACTTACCGATCTTTTATCGGTTGTTAGCAATTTTTCAAATTGTGGAACACATATGATGAAATTTCCACTCAATTCTGTAGAGTGGGCAATTTTTATTTTTACCAAGTGGTTTTAGATTATTATCTCCTGAGAATATTTTGTAATGCGTGAGTCGTGGTGAGCCAAGCCGAACTCAATGCCGCCACGCGCCTTATGAAAATTTATAAAACATAGAAAATAAAACGACCCTGACAACTGAAACCATCTACTCTACATTTATAACATGGTACCACGTATTTTTCTGATATCTGTTTTTCAAAGTTTCCTTACCAATGCCGTCAAGTTCGACTTTCGAGCTCGTGCGTTGATCGTCGCATTCTTGGATCAGCGAAGTCAGTCCGAGGATCGCGAGATCCACGCACGGCCGGAGAGTTGTACATACGGCTGAGGTGCGGATATTATTTTTTGATATAGTAGCGGGAAAGTACCTACGCCATTATGGACACGTGTCAAAGTTCAACTTTGGGGCCGGAAAGCCCGACCATATCGGCGTACTCTACGGCTACTATATCAAAGATTCAATTACGTGGTTATCATGCATTTTGTCGAGTGCGAGTATTCAACCGAAACTGGTAGGCATTGTTTTACGTCGACTTGAGAAAGTACGCCAGCAAAAAAAATCACATGACATCTTCGTTTGAACGTGTCTGTTTAGTTATAGTTTATGGGTTGAAATCTGGTTGTAAGTTTATGAGTTTTGGTCTGGTCGCTGTTGTGTAAAATAGCTGTGCGAAACGTCATCTAACGTAACCTATCAGCGCTTTGAATGGGTAACTTACTGATACGGAATTATAAAACGAATGGGAGTATAAATTAGAAATAACAAACAAGATATGCCTTGATTTTTGAATTTTTCTAATAATTTTCTGATAATAATATATAAAAATCTAAAATCTAAAATTATACATAATATAGTATAATAAAAAATGGAATATTGTTCGGAAACATTCTATACGACCGAAACATATACCGCTATTGCTCAATTTAAATATTATCGTGGAATTGGTAGATGTATATGTTTCGGCCGTATAGAATATTTCCGAACACACTCGCTTGGCCTCGACTGGGGCCCTCGCGCCCTCTGTCGCTTTCATGGCCACTCATGCTCCCCCCACGACCGCTGCCCGCCCCCACGACGTTTGGCCCCCCACGACCCCTGTTCCCCCCACGACCTCTGCCTTCCCCCACGACTCCTGCCCCCCCCCACGACCCCTGCTTCCGCCACTCCTGCTTCCACCACTCCCGCTTCCCCCACGACCCCTACTTCCACGGCTCCTGCGCCCCCCACGACCCCTGTTCACCCCGATTAACTCTGTCCCCGCACGACCGCTGCTACCCCTGCTCCCCCCACTCCTGCTCCCCCCGCCACTCCTGCTCCCCCCACAGCTCCTGCTCCCCCCACGAGCTTGACGCCCCCCCACGACCCCTGTTTTCGCCGCGGCCGCTGAATAACGCAACACTCGGTGGCTCTGGTGCCCTTAGCAGCCGCGGCGTCAACGTTATCAGCGGCGCTGAATCAGGCCGCGGTGGTGTCGCCGCTTGATGCGGGGGTGTCGCCAATCTTTGAGGCGATTGCGGCCACGGGTCCCGCATTCTATACGCAGCCGCGCGGGCAATTTTGGCATTACCCGCGCTACGGCTGCGTGAGCGCCGCACACGCTGGGGAGTATCATTTTCCTACAAACAGAAACTCATAAAGTTTTCCTACAAACATAAACTGTATGATGTCGCAAAAAATCACCGTCCGATCTTAGCTATTAGAATAGGGGCCCAACAATATTTAGGTTTTGTATGATTTTCTTGATGAATTTCTCACATGATTGCTATACAGGGTGGTCCATTTTATTCTCCGCAGGCGAATATCTCGAAAACTAACAGTTATAAAAGAAAAAGTTTCATACAAAAGTTGAAGGGTTTCGAGGGGGAAAGATAATGCTGATATGTGTTGACTTGTGGACTTCGCCAATTCCGAGATTTCGCAAGTAACTTCGAATTTTAGATAGGGAACATATGTTTTGGTTGGGGGCAGCTGATAGAGAAATCAAAGACTCATTCAAATACGGAAGCAAAAAAAAATGGAAAAAAAAAAAAATTTTGCAAAAAAAATTAGAAAAAAAAATTTCGCAAATTTTTTTTTTTTGCAAAAGATTGTTTTTTTGTCCCTAGCTTTCGAACACATTCATTGTTTATCACGCCAGCTCAACATTTTTTTCGCCAATTTTGAAATTGGAAAGTTTGAATGTACCAGATTAGTAAAAAAAAATTCGTAGGTCAATAACGCAACAACTAACCGCATTCGTTCCCCGACATAATTACCCTGACAACATGTTCCAGCTCATGTCGGACTGAGTGATCAACAATGAATGTGTTCGAAAGCTAGGGACAAAAAAACAATCTCTTGCAAAAAAGAAAAAAATTCGCGAAATTTTTTTTTCCAATTTTTTGTGCAAAATTTTTTTTTTTTTTCATTTTTTTTTGCTTCTGTATTTGAATGAGTCTTAGATCTCGCTATCAGCGGCCCTCAACCGAAACATGTGTTCCCTGTCTAAAATCCGAAGTTACTTGCGAAATCTCTGAATTGGCGAAGTCTACAAGTCAACACATATCAGCATTATCTTTCCCCCTCGAAACCCTTCAAGTTTTGTATGAAACTTTTTCTTTTATAACTGTTAGTTTTCGAGATATTCGCCTGCGGAGATTAAAATGGACCACCCTGTATAATAACCACATTTTCATACTATTTCAAATGGTCGCTGAATTTGAGGACAATTCCCGGATGGTCAAAAATAGCGAGAAATAATATTTGAGTGGCTCCTCCGCACTTACCCTCCTCGCAGCTTCACCGCGGTCTCCTCTATGGCCCCCTTGGCCGCGTACGGTTTCCCGTCCGTTCTGCCCTTCGCGGGCTTTGTTTCTCTGATTTTCTGTAATCGCACGTAATAATTAATAAAAATCATTTCATGCTGCAGCGATGTTTTGTTCTATTTATGAGGCATTTTTTCTGTCAAACTGTTTAATTATCGTCATAGTCATTTGAGGATTTTACCAAAAACACATGAATAGGCGGTCGGATTTCAAGGGTAGATTGATTAAAAAATTAGATGCAGAAGAAGGCCATTCTTTTGAATTTATTGATGGAAAATTGTTCCATCAACGTAAACCAATAACACAATTTATAATATTTTTAATTTTTCACAACAGTTCGGATTTTTTTGCGATATTTGCTTATTGCGGCACCCCTTGCCGTTAACTTACAGGCCACAGCTTTTTAGATCTTCTTCTCCAACCATTTGGGGTAGAACTGAGAGGTGAATTTGTGAAAAAAAATTTCAACCCAGAATAAGGACCACCCTAATACGCATTCATATACTATATGGGACTCCTGTTCCAAATCGTTCAACTTCGGGACCTGACCCCCTTGGACCGTCGTTTGATTTTTTGTAGTGATAAGCTTATCAAAATGAACATATCAGAATTTTTACAGATTTCCATCTCAAGTGATATTTCTTATCAATTTATGAAAGTTTTTAGTTTGAAATCCCTCGCAAAACCTTAGGTATTTATCAAAAAACAAAACAAAAACAAAACAAAAAAAATAGGAAAAAATCTTGGAGCCCATTATGATTGGTACGTGAATGTGTTGATAAATGATGAGGGAATTCTATGAGAAATTTCAATCTAAATCTAATCTGTCAGATTTTCGTAGCATCCGATTGCAAAGTTTCAGATATGATTCTATGAGCACAGCTGTACAAGTATTTTTCGGAAAATTTTGAGGTTTCAAAATTGTTATGAAAAAAAAATCTTTCTGTAACACCGCTCGACAAAAAAATCTGACAAAATCCCCACATGTTTATGACGATGAGTTGATTATTCCGAAAAATCACGCGAACAACATGAGACGATTTTTATTGACAGAATATAATTTGAATCAATCTAAATCTGTTCATAACTCGGGGGCACCGCCAAAATCACGCACCGTTTCGTTCTCACTCATCCAATTGCAAAAATAAAGAGGCCATTTCGTAGAGTGGAAAATTCTCTACAAATTCAAAGTGAGAACCTATGTTCTAGGACCCATAGTTTTTGCGTAATACATTTATAAAGAGATTTTTACAGAAATTACGCCAAACGATCAGAAAACAGAGTAACAGCGTAATAGATACAGAAACGATCGATATAATAACATTCACTTACTTGGCATGATCTGGTTCGATTGTTCTATCGGGACGGTTGAGTCGCGATTGAGAGGTTTTGGAGCACAGTTTTGGAGCGTTGAGCGAACTAGCAGTCGACACAACGGACGAAACGCGCGATGCTCTCCACAAAGTAACGTAGCTCGAGCAACGTATGAAACAACAGTGTCTTCAACGTTTCGTATAATTTTATTAACGTTCCGATTGTGAATTGTGTGGTGTGAATTGTGTTCTGGAGTTATCATTATGGAAAGCAAATTTCGTCGCCGTGATACAGAAGGAAAACGATACCGTCTGTGTGGAAAACGGCTTTCCTTATCGAAAGCTTCACGCAACAAGTAAGTGGATCTGCTAAAAATGGATAGAAATCGTATAAAAAAAGGCACGAAAAACCCCGATTTGTGGCTCACTGACATGACTTACAGGCGTGAAATAAACGTGAAAAAAGCCCATACGTATTTTGTTGTTCGTCCGAAATATTGCCTTTTCCAAAGTTATAAATTGATATAAATATATTTTCCAACGACGATCATGTAATTCACAAAAACACGAATTCCAAGTTTTGAATACAGGACTGTATATAATATATTCTTCCTACAAAAAATGATTCTGAAGTGCTGAGCGCACTACGTCATGACTATAGGACCGATGCAGCCGCTGCCTCGTGTACTGGGGCACGGTATTAAAAATAACAAAAAAAAAAAAATAGACTCCATAAAACCTCTGTCGAACTCGAATTTTTTCATGAAGCAGAATTGAATGAAGAATTCCATCATATTTTTTTCAAAATATTTGAAATGGTTGATTTCTGGCGAAATTTTTTTCAATAATTTAATTGTTTACAAGACACTCGAAATTTCAATTTATTAAAAATTGAGAAAATTTTGCTTCCAGGTTATTCCTTTAGCTTTCGAAAGAGCGCTGGTCCATCTCTCTATGATACATAAAACCGGAGATATAATAATACTTGAAGTTACCAAAGCGCTAATTTTGCAACAAAAATCAGTAATTTATAACTTTAGAAAAAACAATATTTCGGACGAACAACAAAATACAACGCTTCAACGTGGGTGTTGATAATAATAGCCCTCAAAATTCATTTCAATACGGGCATTCCATCCTCCGTCGACCGAGCTTTTACCGTTGACCTCTCAGAGGGTCCGCGATTTTTTATACGATTATTCTGATTCTCGAAGGCACTCAGTTTTTCCTTCGGCCTTTTTTCCGGATTGATTTCAATTATCTACAATTTTTTAAAACGAATATAATGATTGTCACACTAAAGACTCCAAAAATTCGAAAATATTCCTGTGGCCAATATAAAAATTTCTCAGCCTAGACCCAGAGTGTGCCGGCGTTCATTTCTAATAATTTTTTAGGTATTTCTGTTTTTTCAAACCTCGATTGAATTTTTTAAAAGTTTTTTTCATCCATAACGCTCAAACAATATAGTAGCGGACGCCAGCCGAATCTGGGCCCAGGCTGAAAAGTTTTGATGTCTGCTACAGGATAATTCAAATCGATTAGAAAAAATCGGACCGAAAAAGCTGAGTGCCTTCGAGTGTCGCAACAATCATGTAAAACCTCAAGGGTCGAACCCAAGTCTAGTCGTATAGATTACCCGAAATATCGCGTGTGTAACGGTATAAGGACGTATGTGCCAATATACGACCTCTTACCACGTATAAAAGTGAAAGGCCATATCTTTTTTTTCCCCGTATTTCCGCCGAAAATGTCAAAACGCGTTAAAAAAAAAAAAAGGATTTGAAGAATTATTCAATTTAGGTAAAAAGTCGTAAGTACTGGTGGTTACGCCCTCTCATCTCTAAATTTGTGAGAAAAAATGTGATGGTAAAGAAAATAAGTTGGTGGTGAAAGAGCGGATGCACCAAACATACGACCTTTTACCACCAAAATCGCCTTTTTGGCGGATACGACCTTATACCATCAGACACGCGATATATTTGATTGTTACCGTCCCTCGTAATAAAATTATCTCAATTCTAAATCATGTAATGGAAATAACATTATGGAGTCATTGTGTAACTTTAGACGAAAAAAGTCTAAAGATCTGGCCAACTCATCAACTGATACCATCGGCTCGATGTTCGTTACGGAGACCTCGAATTCAGTTGCTGAATTTGACGAGAATAGTGCCCACCTTTTCAGTGACAGTATTTTATCCGCCGAGAGTAATGTATCCACGGAAATGGACATCCCTGTCCGTTGCAGCGGAAAAGAGATTGCGTCCGTCGAAGCAAATCTGTGTACTCTGAGCATAGATACGGAAATCGCGTCGGAAAGAGTTGAACCTACTCATGAATCGAGGCACCAAAGTTGCCAAAGGATCGTCAGAGGTTCATTTCATCAAGGTGCCTCTAGATTTTCGTGGCGCACTCGAGGAAAGCAGTGTACTGCGAATGCCGCAGTAGCCCTGGCTATGTGCAAGAACACTGATCCCGGTTTATGGACTTCAGCACACGTGGATTCCGTGCTCATGACAGGTGATAAACTGTACACAGACAGCATGGCAGCCCGTAATGATGTTGATCCGGATGAAATGCACACGGAGTTTTTGACAGCTACGGAGCTAAGGACGGATATTAAAATCCATTCTGAGAAGTACATTCTTCGTGTAAAACCCGAGTGGGTGTGCGGTCATTTAGACAACGATCATCCTGACGATGGTTTCCCAAACTTGAGGAATCGAATATGCGATTTTATAGCTGAAGAGAAATTGAGCATTCTCACCGCCAATTCAATTTCCGTCGCTATTTTCAAAATGGGAGGTACAGTGTGGATGTTCGATTCACACAGTAGAAGTCAAGCAGGAGAAGCTACCTCCGATGGTCGAGCCTGTTTGTTGGAATTTCCAAACGTGGAATCCTTGTTCAAACTATTACGGAAGAATATTCCTGCCGGAAGACCAGATGACCCATTGCAAGATACTTACGACCTTACAGAAGTTGACTTACTACGTGAGCGTGATAAGGAATAATTGTATATGCAGGCTGAAGCAGTATCTAGTCCACCGAGCGCAACTCAGATGGAATGCGATACGCTTCCGAACGTTTATCTAGAAGCAAGGTTGCACTCGGAAGAAATGTCGATCGAAGAACGCAATCTCGAAATAGAAATTGCAAATATAGTCGAAGAAGAACGATTAATCGACGAACATAAAGTAGAACTAAGCCACGATGCGATAGACGAAGGCTTGCGGGATGTCAGCGGGCTGGAAAAAGGAGTATACTCATTTCTCCATG
Organism: Tenthredo scrophulariae; assembly: GCA_963978835.1. Lineage (NCBI taxonomy): Eukaryota > Metazoa > Arthropoda > Insecta > Hymenoptera > Tenthredinidae > Tenthredo > Tenthredo scrophulariae. The sequence continues at coordinate 30,815,749 of OZ022227.1, forward strand.
TCTGGAATAAGTTGCATGCGATGTTCGATGAACACCAGAGAGGCATCGAATGTCATTTCCGTGACCTGCGACTCGTCGGATATCGCCATGTTGGACTGAAGACATCATTGCACTTCAAGTGCTCGATGTGTTCTTTCCAAACATCCATTATGAGTGAGCCTGAGGATGATGATGAGTTAGACATCAATACAGCGGCCGTACTGGGGAGTCTGTGTGCTGGAATAGGACACTCTCAGCTCGAACAGCTCCTAGGTGCGATGGATGTCAAATGTATGGCTGCTACAACATTTCGACGCACTCACGACACGGTTTACGATGGGTTAGTGAAAACCGCAGCATCGGAGATGAAGTTAGCTGGTGACGAAGAACGTGAACTTGCCATACAGAGAAACGACGTCATCAACGGGATTCCACATATACCCGTGGTAGCTGATGGCAGTTGGATAAAGAGATCGTACAAATTAGGGAAGTACGATTCATCATCTGGCTTAGGAGCGATCGTCGGATTTCACTCGAAAAAAGTATTGTTTGTCGGAGTGAGGAATAAATATTGCTCGATCTGCGAACCGGCGATAAAAAAAGGCACGACTCCTAGAGAACATACGTGCTACAAGAATTGGGGTCGCAACGCAAGTTCGACCAGTATGGAAGGCGACGCAATCTTAGAAGGATTCAAGAACAGCTTGGACCAGCACGGGCTCATATACTCCGTTCTTATAGCCGATGGAGACAGTAGTGTTCATAAAAAAATAACTGACTACAACCCCTATCGTAAGGAAGACATATACGTCAAAAAAGTAGAATGTGGAAATCACTTGATAAGGAATGTCGGCAGCAAAGTGAAGGAACTTGCAAGAAGGAAAGGAATACCTGGCCCCCTTCGTAGGAGGATAGCTGACAGTGTACCAAATTTCAATGTTGCCATCAGAAAAGCTGTTCAGTGTAGACTGCAGCAGAATATATCGTCGACTGAGACGAACAAGATGCTGCGAAAAGACATTTTGAACATTCCCAGTCACATTTTTGGAGAACATGCAAAATGCGCCTCTCTTGGGTATTTCTGCAACTGTGTACCCAAATTGAACGAAGAAAATGTTGTTCCGAAAATGAAAATATCAGGGCTATTCGATGCAATGGAAGACACTGTGTCACGTCTCAGCCATCATACTGATAGTTTACTCTATAATGTTAATAACAATACCGTCGAATCATACAACGGCATAGTAGCTAAATTCATAGGTGGAAAGCGCATCAATTACGGCAAGAGAAATTCTTCTAATGCGCGAAGCCTAGGTGCTGCCGCACAATTCAACAGTGAGAAAGTTTTAACGCGTTACAGAGAGGTGGCAGGTAAAGAACCATCACAGGTGGCAAGCGTTATGGAGAGTAACAGAGCGCGGTGGGCAGAGTTACAGAAACAACGCGTCGTTCGTGCAAAAGAAGCCAACGTCGTCAGACGGATGGAGATGATCAGACAGCAAACAGTCGACAAAGATTACGGTCCGAGCTCAGAAAAAACAGATCTGAGTGAGGAAGCGTATGCTTTTGAACTGGACCGATACGTCGCTAGATTAAAGGCTTTTCAACAAAATCGAATTACTCTAGAAAGGGAAACTGTCGATCAAGCGAACAGCACGCTGTGGTTGTCTATGAGACGAAAACTGCTTACCGCATCTAAATTCGGTCAAATATGTCACATGAGGAAAGGCACGTCTTGTAAAGCTAACGTGAAGGCGATATTGTATTCAAGTACTTTAAAAAATACACCTGCTGTAGAATACGGACGAAAAAACGAAGAACCCGCTCGCTTGGAACGCGAAAAGCAAAAACATGTCCAAGTGCGCGAATGCGGTTTATTTGTTGACACCGAAATTCTTGGTTTGGGCGCTTCACCTGACGGTCTCATCGGTGATGAAGGAATCGTAGAAATAAAATGTCCGTATTCCGCCCGCGAATTAACGGCAGACCAAGCTATCGCCAAAAATATTATCGCTGTGCGTACAATATTTAAAAATGTCGACGCTTCTGAAATGAATGAGAACCATGAATACTATTATCAGGTACAAGGGCAGTTACACATAACTGGAAGAGATTACTGTCTCTTCATGGTGTGGACGCCCTACGGTTCGAAAATCATAAGAGTAGCCAAAGATGACGAATTCTGGAATAAAAAGATGAAATCTTGTCTGCTAGAGTTCTACGAAAACTGCTTGGTCCCTGAAATAGTTGACAGTCGCTATGTCAGGAGTATGCCTATAAGGGATCCACCGTACATACTCGAGGCACAGGAAGTAACCGCCAAACGAAAGCAAGAGAAAGAAGCAAAAGTGGTAGCGAGAAAGAAACAAAAAGAGGTAGATGAGGGAGATCCGCGTTAAATTTGAACGCGATGTTACTTGTAACGGCGTGTGCATGTATCGCGTTGAGTTTCGCGCGAGGAAGGTGCAAACACCTGAAAAGTAAAACCGTACATAAATATTGCGTGCCCAAGCGCGCAATGTGTCGGGACTTTTGAGCTGAAGCTATATATGTACGTCCCGTACGAATATTGCGTTGAGATTCGCGCAAGTCGAGTACGGGCGCAGCAAAACAGCCCGTATACGAATCTCCGTGCCGGTAGCACTCACATATATATTGCGTTGATTTTCGCGCAATGAAGATGCGACCGGTGAAAGAGTAATATTCGTACTACATAATCAACGTGGCGCCCAAATATTGCGTTGAGATTTCGCGCAAGTCGCGGGCGCGCGTATAACAGAACAGTGAAACCTATATTATATACAATGGTTCGTCCAGCAGCACTTACATATATTGCGTTGATTTTCGCGCAATGTAGATGCAAGCAATCGCACCACTTTTGCTATCACCTGTATTCCCCCTACCTGATGGAAGACATCCCACTACCTTCTCGTGGTTTCCGTCGAGCAGTATCACTTGTACATAATTCATTGATTATAACACGGTATCATTTATTGTATAGGGGAGACCGCGGCAAACTGGGCAACTGTTCTGAAAATTTGAAAAATTTGTTCCGCAAATCTTTCGAAAGCTTTTCTTTTACCTAAAAACAGGGTTGTTACCGACTCTCAATTTCCAAATTACCTGACCTTTACAGGTCACTGACCAAGAATGTACTTTGTTCAGGGCTTTTTATTATCGTTTATTTAGGACATGCGGCCAAAACTTTATTTTAAATGGAACACATTTCAATCCTTGGAAAAGAATGAACCCGCTGCTCTTGAATTTCCCCCGAGATTCATCAGCGTAGAAACTGAAAGTGATTGAAAATTTTTAGCAAAATCGACATATCGAAACGGAAATTAAGAAATGGTCCCCCCTATTTCAACAGCAATACTTTTCAATATAGTATATCAGTATTCAAACTGTACAATTGGTATTGGCCAAAAGTGGAGATCCCTGTTACTGATGTATGTAGAAATAATCATTAAAATGTATGTATGTTATTGGAACCGAAGCATGTGCGAGAAATCTACGCTCGAATAAACGTGTAAATAAATATATGAATAGATAAGTCTATGAATCTGTTTCATATTCAGCTCTCATCAAAACCGTATGAAATATAATTCAGACATAGGTTAGTGATTGTTGTAAACATTTTTATTCGAATCAGTCTGCTCACGTTCATATGTAATGCGAAACCATAAAATTTTCACGAATTTTTCTATGCGAAATTTATTTTCAGTGCAACCGTTCAAATCAACCCAAATAAAACTGCCCTCTCTGAAGCATATGGGGTATTCCACGCCAACTCGACTTGCCGCGGACCCTCACCATTTTTGATTTCTCTTTTCTTCGAGTATGATGGAAGGGAGGGCGAAAAATGAACGTCTGAATTATTTCAGATTGCTTGGTGGAGTATTTTCGAAGATGATATCATATTGTCATTGCATTCCAGAAATATTTTCATTCAGTTATTTTCACGTGGCGTGATAAATTGGGGAAGAAGAGCAAAGTTGTTGAAATGAAGTTTGTTTTTTCAGCCCTTCGGTCAACTTTCTAAAACTCATAATTCCTAAAACTCATAACATCTAGTACGAGGATTTTTTTCTGGGAGAGAATTGAAGTCTCCACTCCCTTTCTTTGTTCAAAAAACTCTATTATGAACATCGTTTTCGGGATATTTTTCAAAACGAAAAAAAAACTGTCCAAATTGGGAAAAGATACATTTCTAAATGTGCTTTTTTGATAAAAGGGGTTACGAACGGTAACTGTGTATACAAAAAGGCGAATATACACAAGTACAGGAGTTCAAAAGAATATATTTCTTTTACCTGTACTAATGATTGGTATACATTTGGGAATAATATATCGCGTTACTAATGCCATAAGGTGGTAAACGCCAAAAATGCGATTTGAGTGCCAGAAGGTCGTATAATTTTTTTTTTCTGCATTCGCTTTAGAATCGACAATTACGTGTAAATCAATTGAAATTAGACATTCGGAAAATTAAAAGCAGAAGGTCGTATATACCGAACACATACGACCTTCTGGCTTTAGTTTTACGGAAAAATCACGAAAACTAAAGCCAGAAGGTCGTAGTCGCCAAAAAAAACTTGTTTTTCGGTAAGTTCAATGGAAATACGCGTTTCCATCGATTTCATGGCGAATCCGAGAGAAAAAAAAAGGCGGATACGACTTCTGACTTTAACTTTTTCGATTTTTCCCTGAAAATAAAGCCAGGGGGTCATATCCGCCAAAAAAAAAATTCTCAAGAATTTCGATAAATCTATGTGTTTTTCATTGGTTTCATGGCGATTCCGAAGAAAAAATAAGTATACGACCTTTTGGTTTTGATAGAACCAGAAGGTCGTATAGTGTCGCTTACGACCTCATGGCATTAGTAACGCGATATCATAAATCAATAATTCATCAAATTTCTCAAAGTATATTGTTGAGTATATCGATTTAGTGACGGTGAAAATGTTCGACATGTCACATCGTTGGAATGGTTAGCAAAGAAAATACACCTAACTGAATGTAATGAGTTTTTGAAGATCTTTTTTTTTTGTTCAATATAGTGAGAAATATTCTTATGAAGAATATTCCCATGATTGTGTCCCTGAGTATTAGCAATATAATGCTGCCGTGTTATCTAATAGTAGTTCAATTCCGCTAACAAACTAATAAAAACAGAACAAATTTTCGAGTTCTCTCCTTATTATAAATATATTGTTTTGCCGGTGAGATTCCAGTCATCACGTAAATAGTAGCATGATCCTAAATATAAGAATACCAGTTCTAAACATTCACGTTATATCCACATTCTAACAAAAAATGCAGAAATGCAGAATTATAATGATGACGACAAAAGAAAAAATTTAAAAGGCGAATATATGTACGTGACTTTACAAATAGGTTGAGCGTCTCCACCTGAGGCCCCGCCCATACCGAGTTCTCAGGCTCGGTGCTAGAGGCGCCACATACGCTAGATTATTTCAACAGGGTTCTACGGCTGGGCGCTAGAGGCGCTCTTCCGATCGAGGAGTTGTCGGAGCTCGCTCAAAAGCCCTTAATTAGCGTAAGTTTATTCAATTTAATTTTCTAGTTATTTAGCTTTAGTTCGTTAGTAGTAGGGTAGGTAGTTACATAGCTTTAGTAGTTGGTAGTAGGGTCTGTCAATTCAAAATATCTTTTTTTTTCTTCTTGTTTAGTTTTCGTTAAGATTCGTTTTATTAATTTTGGTGTAGTTATTGTTTTTGATTACTATTGTATTCAGAAAATGTATGAAATGAATTGTAAATTTTTATCTGTCAGAGATGATTCTTGGCTACATTCTTGACTTCCAACATTTTGGTGATCATCAGAGACACCTTCCGTAAATTCATCCTCCGTAATTAATTCTTCTACTTCGACTAGCTCATGGTCTCCAACTAGTTCCAGTAATGTATCCACCATTTCATCACCTAAAAGCCAAGCTTGCTCAGAAATTTCTGTCACCGCTTTTTCAGTGATTATTCCCTTACGCTTGAGAATTTCAACGCAAGCATATAAAATCTCACTCAGCAATTGTGCTGAGGATTCGTCAAAATCTTCATCACAGGAGTTACAAACAGAACTTCACCCGCTAGCCATCTTTCCCCAATATATGGAAGATTGACAATAACGACGAACAAAATAACAAGAACAGTGAACAATAACAACAGTAATAACAACAACAAATGAACAATATTTGTAACAATGCAACGGATAATGGAGGCGCAGTAGCGAAGACAGATGAATGAATAAAGTTTTGAAAAGTCGATATTCAAATAATAATCCATCAGATGGCGTTCTGTGACTGCCGAATGTGTTACCTTACCGACATGGCCTGTTTTCGTTTATCCATTGACTAAAGATTTGTAAAGACGGCCAGCCACGGGTAATTTTTTGAAGCCCGGTCCGGGGGCACCGCGGGGCACGAGGGTAATGGCAGATTTCCGAATTACCGGTCTTGCCGGTACGGAAGGACTGTGCAGTGGCCTGGTTATGATTAGCTGTGCCAATAAGTAGGTCTGCTATATATCGACCGTGCGACTTTTTGATCTCTACAGCCTACAAAAATGGAATCATTTATACCAACTGTATTAAAAAGGGCATTTCTATTAATACCCAATTATGTTGGCTGGTTTTTGAACCATTTTTAGAATGTATTGAACTCACTATGTCGCGTTACTAATGCCATAAGGTCGTATAATTTCTTTTTTTTACGCCATTCGCCTAAAAACTCACAAATATGAATAAATCCATCAAAATTTTGAAAATCGAAAATTTGGGTCGATACGACCTTCTGGCTTTAGTTTTGAGAGAAAATCGGGAAAGATAAAGCCAGAAGGTCGTATCGACCAAAATTCCAGAAATCACGTTATTCACGAACAGAAACGAATTAGTGGCGGTGAAAAGAAAATCTGACGAAATAATCACTTGTTCAAAATGAAAAAAAATATTGCAATTTTTTTGATTGAAGTATAGAAATTTCGATTTCAATTCTATTTTAATATTTGAGAAATTTCGGAATCACATTTTCTACGAAAAATAACCAATGAGAAGTGATCGTAACCGAGAAAACAGGAAAAATTGAAATTTTGGTCGATACGACCTTCTGGCTTTATCTTTCCTGATTTTCTTTCAATAATAAAGCCAGAAGGTCCTATCGACCAAAAATTGTTTTTTTTTTTGAATTACAATGGAAATACGCGTTTTTGTTAATTTCCAGACGATTCCGGGGGAAAAAAAATGGCGGATACGACCTTCTGGCTTGAGTTTGCGTGATTTTTTCGTAGAACTAAAGTCAGAAGGTCGTATCCGCCAAAAATAGTTTTTTTGCGGGAATCTCGATGGACTTATGTGTTTCCATCAATTACATGGCGAATCCGAGGAAAAAAAAAATGGTGGATACGACCTTCTGGCTTCAATTTTCCTGATTATTTACTGAAAATAAAGCCAGAAGGTCGTATGTACTCGGACATACGACCTTCTGCTTCCAATTTTCGATTTTCCCAATTTCAATTAATCTACACGTTATTGGTGATTCCGAAGCGAATCCAGAAAAAAAAAAATCATACGACCTTCTGGCACTTAAATCGAGTTTTTGGCGCTTACGACCTTATGGTATTAGTAACGCGATGTATGTAGAGAATATCTACTTCAGCATTCTTCATGTTTTTTTGCTACGAATGATTTTTCAACCCATTTTATATTTTTTAGACTCTCAACTCGATGCAGTTTTTTTCAACTTGGAACTGATCAGATTTTGGATTCAATCCGTCCAGTAGCTTTTGAGTTAGTCAAGGAATACATTTTTTTTTGATGATATCTCGAGAATGGATCAACGGATTAAGATGATCTTGGTCTTAATCGGTAGGATTCGCGCCAACTCAGATCTGATTGAATTTTGAAATCAATCCATACAGTAGTTCTCGAAAAAATTAAACGATCCATCATAATCATAATAATTAAGACAATCATATTTCGTAGAAAATATATTGTAAACGATAAAAGAATATTCTCTGCGCGGGAAGTTCGAGGGTTGGCCCATCGTGATCAACCAAATCACACGCTTGTTCATATTCATTATAATGGGTATATAAATACACGTATTTATTATTGCAAAGTTCTAATCTTTTTCTACGAAACTAGAAACAATTTGCAACTCAGAAATATTTTTCGTTCCATATTTCATCCCGCACAAAAATCAAGAATCAAAAACCACGAGAATAGCAAAATTCTTAGTTGCGAATTGTTTCCACTTTTATACGAAAAATTTGAACCACGTGATAGAAGATATTCGTTTTTTACCACAATTTCGCTTTTTACCTGAAAATGAGCCGTGTGGTGGAGGCTATTTTTTATCTAAACAAAACGTTCGAAACTCGGTGGTGCACGTGTTTCCATTGAGCTCAGGTCCTGATGTTCCAGACACATTGTTAGTCAAGGATTTAGAACAGATTTGGGGAGGGGGGGGGGGGGGGTCGAAATTCGTTGCACCCGAAAATGATGATCACCATATTATTATCTATTTTTTGATTTGCGTTTATTGGTTTTATAGTATATGGGGAATTTCATGCCAAATCAGTAACTGCTGGACTTTTGCGTTCTTTAAATTTGCCAATTTTTTCCCCATTTTGAGCTCATAATAAGGAACTCACCTAATTTCTTTCAAATTTTTGTCTCAAAATATGCAGTCGGTAGGATTTTTTTTCAATTTCCATATTTTTTTTTCGTTTGTCTATAACTTCCTGAAAAATCAAGTGATTCGAAAAAATGGGGGGGGGGGGTCAAAATGTTTGTTTTGAAATGCTCTTCCGCTTAAGATTATGTTAAAAATCCTTCATGTTTCAATTTAATCAGTTTTTTCCAATTTTAAGCATAAATCGCATTTTCGATGTTGATTGTCTCCTTCGATTGTTTGCATTTTTTGTTAATAAAAAACTGTTATTTATTCAAAAAATGTTAAGCCTGGTTTCAAAGCGGGCGATTCATTCTTTCTATTTTTTAAAATTATTTAATTGTTTCTGTTTTCTCAAATTAATAGACATTTTAGAATTAATTTAATTTCATTTAATTTGAGAAAACAAAGACAATTAAATAATAAAGAAAAAAAGAAAGAATGAATTGCCCACTATGAAACTAGGTTTGAAATTCTTTAAATAAATAACAGTTTGTGATAAAAAAAAAATGAAAAAAATCGGAGGAGACAATCAACATAGAAAATGCGATTTATGCTCAAAATTGAAAAAAACTGATTGAATCAAAACATTAATGATTTTCAAAATAATCTTAAACGGAAGAGTATTTCGAAACAAACATTTGGACCCCCTCATTTTTTCTGATCGCTTGATTTTTCAGGAAGTTAAATAGATAAACGAAAAAAAAATGGAAATTAAAAAAAAATCATACTGAGTGCATATTTTGAGATAAAAACAATCTTAAGTCAATGCCCGTGAAATTTACAAATGAAAGATGAATATTCATGAAGTTAAACCGGGGAGCCGTTGCGCAGCGTTGACTGAAGAATGTACACAGACAACGGTCGTAAGCCTCGCGAATGCGAACTTCTTCAGTTTACAACAGCAAGCCATGGCAGATGGTACGTACGTATACCTATAATCAAGTGTTCCATTCTTTCCACTTTGTCGCGGAAAACTTTGTAGAAAGCGAATGAACATTGAGTTGGCGTTATTACAATTACTTCATTTGCTCCAATTAATTCTCAAATATTGCGATTTTTTGTATTTTTTTCACTATTTCACAGAGACATTTTCTAAAATTACAGAAAACAAGAAAAACGATGCGCCGACCGTCGAGACGCCGGCGCAGACGCAAGCGAAAGTGGCCGTTGCCGAGAAAAAAGGTAAATAATTATCTCAGTCAAATACGCTGATTTGAATGCAGATCATAGACGATCAATGTCATATTTCAATCAAATGCCAGGTGTAAATGCATCGACGTGTTAATTTCAGCGAACAGGGCGAAAAAGGCGGCAGCGGGGAGGCCTCCGCGGTGGAAAATAATGGGTAACTATTTCTTCATTCAATTTCATCTTATAATAACATAAATTTGAAGCGGTTTCCAACGTGTTTTCTCGAGTACTGCTCGCCAACATATTCGGTATTTAGCGACGGGAAGAGGGGAAATGATTGAATCATTGCAATTATGTCAATTCAGGCCAAAAAATCAACGTACCAATTGAACATTGATCGTATTTTTACTTCAGCTCGTTTTTTGAAATCCTTAACAAGCCTATAAACTATTTCAATCCCCGTCCTCGTTCAGCCGTTGTCGCTCATGATTTCGCAACACATACAATGTATTTATTTGCGGCGATTTATTCCTACATTCGTGGTATGGCCCAGTCGAATAAGGGTTTGACCCGGAAAAAATTGTAAGTAGCAATTTTCCTTCGGAAATCGTTGTGGGGGGGGGGGGGGGGGAGGGTCACTGGCAGTCTACAGTTTGGTTTTCGCAATTCGCACCCCGTTGCTTCATCCCCCATTTCGAATTTGAGGGTGAATTTTTGTTTATTGAATAACTCGTTTATTTTCAATCTTACATGAAAAATGGTTATTACCGAAGTTGTTTGAATTTAAAAAAAAAGCAAAAAAATTAAAAATTAAAAATTGAAAAAAAAAAAATAAAAAATGATCAGCAAAGTAGCAAATTCAATTGTCAACAAGTTAGTTTATCATCGTTTATACGAAAAAAATCAATAACAAACGAGATAATAGAATATTTAGGTTCACCTCCACCTCTTTTCGGGTCTCAATCGAAAAATATCGAACAAATTGGTGGGAACCAAAATTGTAGAAAATTTAATTCCAAACAACTTCGGTGATAACTATTTTTCGTGTGAAATTGAAAATAAACAAGTTATTCAACAAATAAACCTCAAATTCAAGATGGCGCAACGGGGTGCGGATCCCGAAAACCGAACTCTAGACTGCCGTGACCCCCCCCCCCCCCCCCCCCCCCCGAAGATTTCCGAAGGAAAATTGTTACTCACAATTTTTTTTCGGGTCATTTCCTTTCTTGGTCTAATTCGACTGGGCTAGTAGTTTTCAAGTCCTAGCTGTTCAAATTCACTTGCGTGTACACTAGGGTGTTTCCAAATTTACTAGATTTCGATTCTCCAACGGGCCACACCTGAAAAAGTTCATCAAGGTGGGAGAAACAGATTATGATGTCCAAAGATGCGGATTTTAGGTTGAGTGGGACTTCGGGATCATTTGATTTTTCTTTTGCTTTTCCTCTTTATCGAATGTATGATGAATAATCACTGAAGTATAAGTTTAAACTTTTTGTCTCAGTAAACCCGTGGAGGATAAAAAACGTAAGAGGGGGAAGGCGGGCGGCCGCAGCCGCGGTGCCAAAAGAGGCACCGGCCGCGGCGCCAAAACTGTTTTAAATTTTAATTTTTATTAAATAAATAATAAAAGATGAATATATCGATATAAAAATTTAACAAATGTATTCATTTAAAAAAAATTCTTTTCCCATTCTTCAATTATATGTACAGTAGGGTGTCCGTTATTTCCCAAATTGACTTTTTACACTTGGGTATGGTCCAAATCATTAGTTTATAGCCTAAAAACAATTATGGAAAAGAAAAAAAAATTCAAAGTTCCATTAACCCCTGCCTGAATGACGAAACTTCTCCCATTTGATTAACATGGGATTTTTGCACTTCTTAGACTTTCATTGTTTTCGTGTTCATTATATTCATTACCTCATGAAATATTGTTGATTTTACTACTGTTCTGACCTGTTTAGATGGACAAATTTTTTTAAATTTTTTCAACGACTTTTGAAGAGGTCCAAATTTATCTTCAGCGTATTTTTTAATGATCTTCGAATATTTTCGAATAAATTTGGACCTCTTCAAAAGTAAAAAATTTGGAAAAATTTGTCCATCTAAATAGGTCAGAACGGTAGTAGAATCAACAATATTTTATGAGGTAATGAATATAATAAACACGAAAACAATTAAAGTCTAAGAAGCGCCAGAATCCCATGTTAATCCAATGGGAAAAGTATCGTCATTCAGGCAGTGGTTAATGAAACTTAAATTTTCTTTGTTTTTTTCCATAATTGTTTCTAGGCTATAAACTAATGATTCGGAATACCAAGTGTAAAAAGTCAACTTGGGAAATAACGGACACCCTAATGTACAGAGCAATCGCGTGAATTCCGTCAACATTGCCATTTATTGTAAATTGTCATGAGCCAAGTATAATGTCATTCAATTTCAAGCTTCAAGTTAGTTATGAAATCTCAAATTTACCTAAAATCCATCATCACCGTTCAGATAGATTAAAACAAAATAACATTCTTTAGTCAATGGTTTGACACACAGTATCTTAACAAAAAAAAAAACATTGAGCTTCAAGATACAAATCATTTCCAATCTTATTCCATTCCCTATTAGACGAACTATAAGCCGTTAGTGTGTGAAAATCAAGAGGTATAAGTAATCGTTCAATATATGTTTAAAAACGTAGTTTTTTTCAGGTTGCCTCCCGTAGCTTAACTTCAACTCATCGTCACTATTGTAAAATAGCTGGAAAAAAATATTCAAATGAATGTGCTTGAATCTTTGAAGCTTTCTGCATGTCATGTGACTTGAATTTCGATAAAATTCCAAAAATTGTGGTCGGGGTGGTTAATAATAGCCCGAGTAGCGATCTCGGAGACAGGTAAAAATAGGAGGATGCAATATAGTTCGTCTAATAGGGAATAGAATGAGGTTGAATATGATTCGTATCTCAAAGGTCTACGATTTTTTGTCATCGAGATACAGTGTGTCAAACCCATCGTATATCTCTAGTCAATGACCATAAGTAGAGCGGTTGCGAAGTTGCGAACTCGAACTTCATACTCATCGGCTCGCGCCCACCGTCTTCGCGCGCCTTCGAAGACGACCGATCAGTCGAGCCTCACTAGCATTGGCGTAGCCAGCATTTTGGGGGGGGCTAGGAGGGCCTGGCTTGACAAAAAAAAAAAAAACAATTCGTTTTGTTCACAATTTTTCATTTTTTATTCATCCAGAATTTACATTATAATCCAAAATTACACGTCAATTCAACATTCATATTAAACTTTGGCAATCGGCAATACCTTAAAAAATCAATAATGCTTTTTAATAATCAATTAATGCTTCATCGATCTTAAATCTAGTTACCAGTCTATGAACTTTACTACTAGTAGGTTAGTCATTGAATAATAAGAAGTTGGTAATTAAATGAGTCTTAGTTTTCTGTTTTTTTCTGCAAATCGGCTCAACACTTTTTCAGATGAAATTTTTTTTTCAACAATGTCATTCTCTATGTTGAGCAGTGACATATGAGAAAATCGGTTCTGAAGCATTGTGCTTCTAAGCCACGTTTTTATCCGCCTCATGGCAAAGAAACTTCTCTCACAACCAGCGGAACTCACTGGGAGTACTATTGATGCTTGGAAAAGTTTATATAAGTTTGGGCAATACTCTTTTTTGATATGCTTTTTAAGATTTTCAGCATTTACTTCATCATCTTTGAATTGAAGCATGTTTTTCATGACCGTCGCTTCAGCTTCTAAGGCTGACGTATCAATTGCTAAGACTTTTTTATAATTATTGATGAAATCCTCCCCGTTTTTCATATCCAATTTCAAAAATGCGTCAACTGCTCGAGCTAACGGTAAATTTTCAAATCGGCGTTTGAGATTTGCAATGATATTATCGATTACCTGGTAGTAAATGTTGATCTTCCAGTATTCTTCTGGTTGCGTATCGGCCGGCAAATCCAATGTACTGCTTTTGCCCACCGTTGACTCAGTATATCCTCTTGTTGACGTCTTCTTTTTGAGACTCTAACAGGCTGTAGTGTGATCTCTTGCTTTTTAGCGAATTCCTCGATGTCTGTCCAAATTTTAAACTGATTTCTGCATGCTTCGAAAGTACCGATGGTACTTGCTATGAGGTCACTAGCCTGACCAAGAGTTGCATTTTGTGTCTGGAAAAATTTACTTAGTACATTCACTATCGCGAGAACTGAATGAAATGTATGTAAGGAGACGACAAACTCTGGTTCCGTAATAATCGTTAGCAATCCGAGTGCTTCTACTGTGTGCTTGTTTCGGTTCTCGGAGATCTCTTTTTCCAAAGCCAATTCAATTGCCTCATAATTTGTCAGTACTGCTTTGCAGTTTTCGTAGCGACAACTCCATCTGGTAGTACTGAGACTTCCCATCTCACGGTTGGTAACAATTCCGACAGTGCCTTGTAATTTGTTTAGGCTCGCATGATGACCAGGTTGTGAGAAGTGGATATACAAAGCTTCACGGCCGTTAAAGAACGTCTTTGCTAGTGAAATATCTGCGCACGAATCAACAACCACCAGATTGAGTTTGTGCGCTAAACAATGAATGTAAATTGCGTGAGGGTGAGTCTCTTTTATAATCGCCTGGAGGCCTCGATTTTTACCAGACATGACGCTGGCGCCATCATAAGCCTGCGCAAGAATTGGAACATCACCTAAATGGTGCTTATGCAAAGTGTCCAAAATCAGTGCAGCCAGTCCCTGCGCATCTCTGGAGGTGGAACAATTAAAGAAACCTATAAATCTTTCGACAATTTCCAGACCGTTCGCATATCTTATGGTTATTGATAATTGTTCCTCATGAAAGCATCTGGCCTCATCCACACTCAAAGCAAAAAAGCCACATACTTTAGCCTCTTTCACAATTTCCTCCAGAGCAAGGTTTGATATCACCTCAATGATTTCATTCTGTATATCTGGGCTGCAGTAATTGTAGTGTTTTTCAAAGTGGAGTGAAAATTTGTCATCATATTTAGCAAAAAATTGAGCAATTTCCAAGAAGTTGCCTCTATTTTTAGAAGATGGGTCCTCTCGGTGCCCTCTTAGAGGCAAACCCTGACGAACAAGGGTCAGTATTATATCAATAAGTTTTACTAAGTATTCTCTGTTTTGAACAATTTCTTCCTCTTGCTGTTTCACAAGTTGTTGATGAACATCTCCAACTGTGAGAGATTGACGGTAGGATACATACATTTGACTGCATTCAGCGTGCGGCGATGATTCTGAGTGTTTTTTTAACGCCTCTGGTAGTTTCTTCCAGTTGTTAAAACCACTATTTACAAATTTTTCATTTTGATCTCGTATATTTCCTCTGTTGAAGTGTCTGCATATGAAACAGTAGATTTCGTCTTCTCCTTTGCTGTATTCCAACCAGCTTTTATATCATTCATAATATCTCGATGAAAACGATCTGAATTTTGTTCCAAATTTCGTTTTTGGGAAATGTATAATGGGTTGTGATGGTCCAACTTGAAGAGTGCCTAGTTCGTCCGTTTTGTCAATTATTGTCGGAAAAGATCTGGTGGAATCATTTACGACATTCGCGTCTACGGCCAAGTCGGCTGACTGTGACGTTGATGCTGCCGAGTACACAGGTGAGTTTTCTGAATCCTTTTTATCTTCAACCTCCTGTTTTTCGTCCAGACAATATTCCTGTATCGAGTTTGTTGATGATTCGGGTGCAGGAATCCTAGTTCTTGTCGCATCTACTTCGCTGTTATCTTCGCGTATTCTTGGAGTATTAGTTTGAAAAAAAGATCTGATGTTTTTAAATTTCTTCATGTTTACATCTAGGAAAAAAAATATTTTTATGCTATCAAATTGTATATTTGTCCTATTTGTATAATTGTATATTTATATAATTGTATATTTATATAATTGTACTTGCACAATTGTCAGTACCTTAGATATTATTAATAAGTGATTCTCGAGAGTACAAAACAAAACAACGCATGGAGAACTGGTTGTAGGTAGGAGGTAGGCACTACTAGTGGGCACTAATAATCTCACATGCAATGCCTATTTAATATTTATTTTCGATATCAATTGGAAATTCCTGTGGGCCAAGGCCACCGTTAAACCTGCTTCCTTATATTACATATTCATTTACGTGACGTAACACGTATGTATTCAACAAATTTTATATTATCTTCAGTATACAATCGATTTTTTTATTTGAATATTTCCACAAAAAAAAACATGTCACTTCTATTTTTTAGCAAAGAAATAAAATAAAATGCAGTTCCACCGACACGTCATAAGACTTAGTCTATGCGATGAAAGTGCTCGTTCATATTGTGTCTTATAGAAATCTATTAATATTATACAATGTCTAGATATATTACGACAACAACAAAAAACTTAAAATGTCGACTCACCTGTATAGCCTTGTTTCTGTGTTTCAAGATTCACAAAAATTATATTGTTATAAAATAAAAAAAACAAAACCATGGACACAGGGCGATTAATTCGTCGTACGTAGCACGTAGCCAACTCGTCTGGTCTAGTCAGGTTCGCACATAGTTCGCGCGCGTTTGCTGCTCGGGCCGTGTTCCGAGCCCATCAGAGGGCTTATTCTGTAACTTATAACTACGGAAATAATGGCGAAATAGCACTGAAATCATGGAAAACAATAGGCGGCTGCCAATGGGCTACTCCTATTTCATGGATTGACATTGTTTTCTGCAGCTATTCTGCAGTTATGGAGTTACAGAATAAACCCCCAGATCACTGTTGCCAGATGATTCTCGGAGCCTCCATGTACTCCTCGTCCAAAATTGCGGCGTTCGATTCCCGATCGACGCTTTTATTTATAATTTTTTCTATAATTGGAATCAGTTGAATGCTTATTTCTTGTAATGAACTTACGAATACGTAATACTAGCATTCAAGCTATTTTGATTGAAAATAAAAATGAAAAAATAAAATTGTCGGTCAATAATCGAACCGAGAACTTGGGCCTTGCAGCAAAAAAGCAGATAATATGATCCATAATATTAATCGATTATTCAAATTCAAGTACTTAGGATCGTCTTTTTTCTGGGGTGGGCACCGGGATTGCTGGGGGGGGGGGGGGGCGTGCTCACCCCTGCCCCATACTGGCTACGCCAATGCTCACTGGTTGTACGGTGAATATTGTTTGCAGCATTTATTTGTCTCTACAATATTACAGCTGCGGTTCAATTCACAGGCGTCCCAATTTTATAGTATTGCTTGTTAGTCAGAGCATTCTTTTAAAGATTTCTCTATATCAGTGAAACTACCAGTGAGACCGACTTTAGAAGCGTTAGTTAATTGATAACAGTGTCTGCTTGCTTGTGACTCAATTACTAGTGCAGTATTTCCGCAGAAACGTAATTAAGGCGGTGAGTAAATAATTGGAGATTATTGTAATTTTTACAGAGCCGCGTAGACGAGGTAATAAACATAATCTCCACCACCTGCCAGTCGGTTTTCGTCTTTCACGTATTCGGGATAGAATATTTTTGATAACCAAAACAGGACAATGAGTCAGGAAACCGCGAAAAAAAGGACGCATTATTGTCGATGCGCGTACACCGGGTGCGGTACACGCAGTAGAGACGGCATACCCGGCCTCAAATTCTTTTCAATTCCTGTCAGCGATGGGGACCGATGCATCGATTGGTTGGTCAATAGCGGTATCGACGATTATGTAGAGCTTTCGGACTTGGAAATGAAAAAAATTTTAATTTGCAGCAGACACTTTTCACCCGCTGATTTTTTTCCGTCCGGTTGTTTGAAAAAAAGCGCGGTTCCAGATTTGTACCCAGTGTCGGATTCGGATGTTGAAATGAGTGTCAGCAACGCGCCGCAGGATTGGGAAATCGAGCGTGCCCAGCTTTTGACTAGGATCAAACGGCAGAAATGTATCATTGCGCAGCTGAAACAAGACAATGGTCAGCTTCGCGGTGCGTTGAAAACGAAAACGCAAGCCATTCGTCGATTAACAAATCGCTTGAAGCACGGCATCATTTCTAATTTAGCTCTTGCCCTGGCGGTCGCGAGAAAAGTCAGGGATTTCGTATTGACTTTCGTTATGATGCAGATTTTCCATAAAACCGGTACCCAATATACCGAAAATGAGAAACAAATGGCGCTAAAAATACATTACACGTCCGCTAGCTTGTACAGAAAAATGCGAGACGAATTCCACTTCACGTTACCTTCGTACAGTACGATTAAGGATTGGTTCGGAAAAGTAGAACTTTGGCCAGGTATTTGTCCCACAATGTTCCAGCATTTATTAGCAACGAAAGTTTCTTCCATGAGCCTCGACGAGCGTAACTGCGTTTTGTTATTTGACGAAGTTAGAATCAAAAAGGCGTTTGATTTGCACAACGGGAAGCAAGAAATCGAGGGATTCGAAGATCTCGGTTCCTTTGGCTGCTCGTCCGGTGTTGCTACAGATGCGTTGGTTTTCATAGTGCGCGGTTTGTTTCATAACTAGAAGCAGCCCGTAGCTTACTTTTTAAGTGCCGGTGTTGTCAAGTCTCAAAAATCGACGGACATTCTAGACGGTGTTCTCGACGCTCTATTTGACGTGGGACTGCGCGTTCGTGCAACCGTGTGCGATCAGGGCACCCAGAATCAGAGTGTGATATTTGCCAAAGTGACAGATGAAAATCCTTCTTTCATACACAGAGGTTTCAAAATACTGTGCTTTTTCGATTGGTCTTGTTACGTGCGCAACTTTCATATATATATATTTGTGGAATTCTTTTTTCCTTCTGGATTCATCTCATCAATGTATTCAATATTTATTCAATATAATATATGCTTGGTATTGCAACCCCTGCAATTCGGATTCTTCCTGACCAAGTCTATATATTCATTTATCCAATATATATATGAGATAAATATCAACTTCCTTTTTACTGCGCAACAGTTTATTCCCCGCATTTTTCAAACGTAACTTAGAACGTAAAAGTAACCATATTGTAATATAATATTTAATTCTATCGAATGTTTATCCCTTCTTGAAATGGCTCCTAAGTCACGTAGGCGTAAATAACGGCGAGGGAATACTGGGACCCCAGTCTTGCTGACCCGTCAAATTCACACTACCAAACTAGTATGTAGATGTAGCTTTCTCTCTCTCTAATTTTCCAAAGAAATAGGGAAAATTAAGTTAAAGATGAGCAGAATAACAAGATAATAAAGTCAGGTATTATTTGAATTAAAAGATCAAGCAAATGGTTAATAATTCAAATATAAGATCAAGCTATTAATATAGTCTGAAGATATCCAAATCAAATTAGTGTGAGTGGGCTATAGGTGAGCCATGGAGTGCCATGGGCCCGCGTAACGTCACAGGACGCCAACGCCTACGCCTAACTGCAAGTAGTCCCTCAAACCAATCAGGCGACGATTAGCCACTAAACGAGGCCCTAATTGGCTAAGCCACGCGCGCAGTAATACATACATTGTTGCAAACGCGGGGACCTCGTCGCCTTTGAACTTGAACTAGCGTCTCTCTTCTGGTAAATCGCGAGGTGCGTGGATGTATCGACCCGTGTGCAATTATCGAGGCACGAGTTGTATTCAATCTTTTCTTTCTTAAAGTCAAGTGGTAATACAAATGACTCTGTACCCGTTAATAAATAATTAGGATTAGAGACGGTTTAAATTCAAGCCATAGATCCCTACTGGATTTGTGTATTATTAAGATAACATTTAATTCCATTAAATAACGTCTTTCTTCTGGTAAATCGCGACGTGCGTGGATGTAAAGAACCGTGTGCTAAATAGAGCCAAGAGTTATACTCAATCTTTTCTTCGTTTTATAAGTGAAGTGGTAGTATAAAGGACTCAGTACCCGTTAACAAATTATATAAACGAGATATAATCTAATAGTTTAGTGATCCGTTTATTAGCCTTAGATTCAGTGCAGAGACACATATATTTTCATTTTTGTTATTAACTTTATGTTAATAGACTTTCCTTCATTCCATAATCGCCATAGATCCCTTCTGGGTTTATGTAATCTTAAGAATATCAAATAACCATTAAACTCAACTTAAACCATTCCAATCATAAATTCAGTGTTAAGACTAATCTTAAATTCGGAACAATATTCAATTCAATTCAACAAAACAATATTAACAACAGACATTCGTGTTTATCAAGTAGCTTCAGTTCTGGACAACCATTCAAATTAACATTTACCTACAATTGAACATTTAATATGTGTTAAATCAAAATCTAAATACATACGAAAATCAAAGGCTACGAGGTTCCTAAGGTGAGGGAGGCTAATACCTATCAAAGTAGACCCATGGTACCCCAGGTCGACCAAAGCTGAGTAACCACGAACGCTCACAAATTGCTCATTTATAAATTATATTATACATTCGAACTTGTCATACTGTTTTCCAGAATTCCTTAGATTCAACCATTTGCATGATAAAATATAATTCAATCAAACGAATAGCATAATCACGGGAATATCGTTATAAGCTAATACCCACGGTATTTCGGGATAAACCCTTGCTAATAACGAGACCACCCGATGAACTTGTGACACTATTCATTAATTTCAACCTGCACAATTTTATCATTAATATATATTGACTTGTTGAAGTCGAGATTGGTATGAGTATAAAGTCATAGACCGAACGGGATAATTCAATAGAATTTCGGGTTTCGCCCTAATCCCGCTGGGTTTCCTTTCCTTCGAACTTTTACCTATAAAATCTTTAAGAGAACGGGTATCGCCGCTCTAGTCGAGTCACCAATACCCGAGCTACCGATCTCGATTTTATCTCACTATATTACCATTATAATAAAGGATATCCATATATATTGTGACGTGGTATTTTGAAATTCCCCGCCACAAGGCGATTCTATCGAAAATGCGACGATGCGTGGCGTAGACAGGGTCTCCAGGAAAAAGGAAAATTTAGGGAAAATAATTAGGATTAACTAACGCTATTTTATTTTTGTAATTATGTAATCTCGAGTATGGAAACCATGAGATGTCTACCGTCGTGGGAACTACCGATGCAAAATATGGCTCTACCGAACGTAAAGAACTTCCAATATCGTCGAGGACGACACTGTCGGCGCGCAAATCATGGTTGGTCCAGAAAACCCCAGGGTCAGCGCCTCCTCTCAAGTGGAAGATCTACCACCTCCAACTATCGGACTGGCGGCGTACAGGGATGTGCGAGAAGCACAAGCAATCCTCCCGTCATCCGAAAAAGCTACCGCCTACAAGAAACTACACTGTGCCGATGTGAGGGTGGCGTACAGGGTGATGTGCAGGTGCATCCTCACAGCCTCCCACCCAATGAGTCATCAGTCAGGGTATCTATCGAGCTACTTTCTCTGAATCTGTTATCGCGGCCGTGGTTGGTCAAGAAAACCCCC
This sequence comes from Tenthredo scrophulariae, assembly GCA_963978835.1. Classification (NCBI taxonomy): domain Eukaryota; kingdom Metazoa; phylum Arthropoda; class Insecta; order Hymenoptera; family Tenthredinidae; genus Tenthredo; species Tenthredo scrophulariae. The sequence goes on from OZ022227.1 coordinate 30,836,988, forward strand.
GGATCAGCGTTCCAACCTGCGGAATCTTGTCGTGAGCGAAGCCCTTGTATGCTCAGCACGAGAGTATGACCTACGCTTCTGGTGGATCGACGAATTATGTAAGGCCCCAGGAGAAATATCGCATAGTTCTGGCGAGCGAGACTTCAACGTGAGTCCAGCGTCAGGGGGTTCTAAAGGAAGGCGGTAATAGGAGAGGTATTAGCAGCGGCAGGGGTAGGATAGATCTCTCCTATCATACGTTCGTCAAAACTTGTCGTTTAGCGACCAATTAGAGTACCGATATGTCACATGATCTACGCTAATCTGAAGGATGAGCTGTTGGAAGGAAACAAACACTATATAAGCAGGACACACTCGCTGTTTGGCCTATTCTTCGCTCCAGCCTACGCTACGCATCCTCATCGCGTATCGCATCGAGTATCGCTACAGCCTAATATTATCGTATCGAGTATATTTAAAATAGTGTGTGTTCTTCTGAAGCAATTTAAGGTAAGGTCTTGATCCTTTCTGTAAAGACACGAGGTAGTTCTGATAAAAGTCTGGTTTGTTAATTTGGTTTTTGAGCTAAGAAGCTCGTTTTTGGTCTATGGTTTATGGCTTATGGATAATTTATCGAACAACCTCGAGTCTGGCTGAGTTACGTAGACCTTTTATTGTTTGGCAATAATCTATCGCTTATCGCTTCTCGTATGGCTTCTATTTCTTATTTAATATGGTAAAATATCTTACGCATGAAATACTGTAGAAAATCCTTTTCCTGGAGTACCCTGAGCGAAGATAGCCGCGAAGGCTTAGGCCTCGCGTTACAGTTTAATTTGTTATAATTTAGTAAGGTATGGTCCATTTTGTATAATTTATTTCCGTTTGTAAAATTCAGTAAGGCTCTGTAAAATTCAGTAACGTTTGGATAATTTAGTATCGCAACTACCGATATCGTATCGTCAGAATTTGGTTAAATATCAGTCTATCGTTCTAAATTAATTTGGTATCGTCGAACCTGTGATTCACGTTTTTCGAATGACCGTGTGGTCTCTATTTAACAGTAGATCTCGAAGTATCGTTAATCGTATGGCCAACGTGGCTAATTAATTAGTAGGGAACCTGTATCGTTTGTTACCAATTCCATTGTTTAATATCTTGGAGTAATACATTGATCTTAGGCTGTGTTATGAAATAACTTTGCATTTGGGTACGAAGTATCGCTCTGTGATACCAAGTCTGGAATCTAGTCAAATCGTTTTATATCGAGTCGGCTCTGACACACGCCTCTGATTAAACTGTATCGTAAAAGAGTAAATTCTGGCCTGAACAGTTAGGAAAACTATCGTAACAAACTGATCCATTATATCGCCGATTCTGTATCGATTCTGTCTAAATTATTCGATTTCATTAATAAATAATTGATTGATGTGACCTCATTATTCTCAAAGAAATAATATTGTTTTATATGGTGTACCCTGCCCCTCTATCTAAGGCTTTTGTATCTGAGCAAGTCGAGTTGTCGCTCGTCGCATTTCCGTAAGTTTTTGGTTATCGTAATTTATCGTATGGTATCGTAATTTGGTATGGAAACGACGCAGTAGCGTCTGGCGCCCAACATTCAGTAAGTTAATATCGCAATTATCACGGGAAAGCGCCGAATTGTGACGGAGCAAGAGGTTTTCCTCTCCTCAGTAAAAAACTGCGTTACAATATATATATATATCTATTTTTAAGAATTAAAACTATGAATGAATTGTGACCTGAACGATTCTGATTGCACTACCTGGCTGGGATAATTCGTAGAATTCCGGGTTTACCCTAATCCCAGTGCGAGGCTACCTTTGCGCGCATAACGAAACCGTTACCTTAGAGAGAGAGATACTATTTCATTCTAATAATTCATTATATCATCTTTGATTATCCCAATGTGCGAATCGTGAATAGGCCTTTCTTTGCGTTATCTATTATTCGATAATAGCTTCCTTATACGAACTAGCCAAATCTTCACGATCCCCACGTCGGCGACTGAATATCACCTTGTTATTTGACCAATTTATTATTTTCTCATTTATACTATTCATCAGTTCAAGTCCATTTCATTTGTGAGGGCTTGAACCATATCATAACACCTTCCCAATCGTTCAAGAATATATTATGGATTTTACCAGTTAATCCTTATTATCATTTGAATCACCTTATTCATCTATTTTATTTTTGTTATTTTATCATTCATATCAACTAGCCTCACTAAAGTTTAAGCAATTCGATTGAGACCTGTATAGGACTAGGCGGCAACGATCCTATTTACCGGTTTATCGTTAGATAGATCTTTTCTTTAATTTTATCATTTTCGCGCATGTGACGTGTATCCTAACAGTCGGCAGGTCCTCGCTTGTCAATTGAACCGTTCGGATTATTAACCACTCTACCCACACCGTCCGTCACAGTCTCATCTCGGTAAAAGTTTCAGAAACCAATTATACGCCCATGATTTTCTGATTTCCGAAAACGGTAGAGTGTCATGGGAAGATTTAGAGTCGTTATGGAACCTCGAAAAGAACGAAGGGACTCGAGCCGCGTGTAAGCTATCTGATAAACACGTAAATCCACACAACTTCGATCGAATGAAGTGTAGCTTGGCTTTCCAGGTTTCTAGTCGTAGAGTTTCGGCCGCTCTGTTTACAGCTGCAGCTACCGGTAGCATTCAGAGCGAAACCGTCACCGCGACAGCTAACTTTTTCTGGACTTTGAACGATTTATTTGATAATCTAAATAGTCGCAGTGCAAACGATGCGAATCCAAATAAATGCGCGATCTCCGATCCGAGGCCAGCCGTTGAGCAAAATTTGCGAAAACAACTCAAAGCGTGTAAAACTTGGCGTACTATCACGGACAAGGGCCTTAAAACACCACCGTGCTTCAGGGGATTGATCCTGTCCCTGACTGCACTTCTGCAGTTATGGGACGATCTGAAACTTGAGGGAACTAAGTTCCTCCTGACGTCGCGATTGAACCAAGATCCATTGGAGAATCGTTTTTCAATGATCCGTATGCACGGCGGAACGTACGATCCCAACCCCAGCTCTAAAATATTTCGTCTTTCGCTACAAAAAAATATCGTAATGAATCTTGCTGAGCCTGCGCAAACAGCCAATTACGCAGACGACGAAGACGAGATACTTATGCAACGAGAAGGGTATAACGCGTATGGTGTTCACGCAACGCAGCGTCTTTCAGAGAATATCTCGCGGATCGTGACGGACCATTAGACGACGTAGACGTGGAAAGGATAGCTGTTGAAGGAGCAGACTATGACACGTCACTTGAGTCTTGCGCGATCGAATATTCTGCGGGGTACGTTTTGAAGAAGTGTACCACGAAAAGTAACTGCGAAACGTGCATGTCGCTCATGATCGACCACAGTCAGAGCATGGTGGGCGACAGGCAATTGCTAACGTTCTTCCGTGCCTACGCGACACTGGACAACTTAGAATTAGGTCACTTGTGCGTGCCGAGTGATGAGTTTTCTATGGCATTCAGATTGATAAATGCAGTGTTTGACCGCGGGTATCCGCGCATCAGAGGTGACTATTTGATTCAGGATCAATTGTTTCCTCTGATCGTGCAAGCCGTTCACCAGAGATTTCCGGGGTGGTTCGAGCACGAATCGTGTCGCGATCATCGAAAGGATTTCGCGTACTTCATGATGAAAGTCAAGATACGTAAGGATACTGTTTGGCTCGGCGAGAAATTTCGTACAAGCAAACAAGGTGGTCGCTTCAAGCAACTGCAAAAAATTAGAAATCTACAAAACGCGTAGAAGAAATATTATTTTCGCCATGCGTTACTCTACACTACTACTCTATCCTGTCTGCATGAGCCTTCGGGTCAAGCGACAGCCTTCTATATTCGCACGAATTTTATAGCAAAGTGCAAATCTTTGACAAACAGTTCTACAGCTGTGCGTCGAAGAAAATTATAATCTTCGGGTGCGAATATGGTGATATGGAGAACTACGTTGATTCACCTTCTCGTGGTGTTTTCCGAAAACGAAGCTTTTTACAACTTCGGCTGAGAAATCAACAACCGTTAAATGACCAAACCTTTCCTAGAACACCTTTCCTCTTTCCCATCCGCTCGTAAGAACGCTTTCCTTCCTTGTTTGATATGCATTAAACCACATTGCTCCGTATCGCAAAGTTTGAAAGGGAATATTCAAGTATTCGTCTATTGTAACTTCTATAGAAACCAAAAATTACATCTAAGTCGTCCCGAATGACTGCAAATTCTAATATTCGATACCTGAGGAGGAGATACAATGCATTCAGAGTCCATTTCATTCAAATTTAGACCTTTCAAATATTCGGCCGTCTCACAAATGGAAAAAACTTCTTGCTGCACTTTCCCAAAAACATCTACTGAGTTTTGAACTAAAGAAAGAGAAAAATCATATAATTTAATAAGGATTATCAAGTTTATCATTTGTCTGTCAGTTTGCGGTGCTTTCAAATATTTTCCAGAACCGGCGGTTTCAACGTGTTCTCGAAAATTTAGCGGATTTCGTGTAATAGGCTGAAATTCGCGTTTTTTATTCTTGTGACACAATTGAAAAATTTCGAAGTACTCCACAAATAATTTTTCTAATTTTCAGAACACGTTACCATACTCATTCCTCGGGAAGTTTTGTCTTCAAATTGTTAAACTATTTGAAGAAAATTGATCCAGCTTTCTTAGCAGTTTTAAAATGATCGTAATTTGTTGGCGAATCTCGGGGAATATTTTCAGAATTAAAAAAAAAAACGCCTATATTTTGTCTACAGAATGAATCACTGCCGAAATTATTAATAAGAGAGAGGAAAAAAGAAGGAACCTTTGCGGAGAAAATCGGAAAAAAGATCGCCGACGGTGAGCGTTTGCTAATCGCCGAATGCCCCATATATTCATAGGTCGGTATATCAGACCTCAAACTCTAAACTGCCTTACCCTGTGTGCCCAAATGGTAAGATCATTGTAAGGAAACTGTTTTATTCATTGAACCGGGACGGTAGCGTAGTTCGGCTAAAAATGCTCGAGGTCATCAAGAGGGCGGTCGTGCACAGCTGAAAAATCGAGCTTCGACAGACCCCATTAACTTGGCCGTCTTTACGAATCTTCAGTCAATGGTTTATCGATCAAGATCTGTCAAACGTGTAGAGCCGTGAATGCACTATGCATGTCGGTTGTAAACCGGGCAAAATTATTTCAAACCAGACAGTAATATGTAGCGAAAAATATTTGCCAACTCTTATTATGGAAGGCTCTGACGCAGCAGTCTGATTCCAAATACGGCAGTAGCCCGAAGATGTCTAATCGTACAAACTAACCTCACTTATCGCGACAAAATACCGTACCATGAGATAAGTATTGTAACATGGCAAAATGTTAGGACCTCCTCCTTCCCAGCCTTACGCGCGTACCGAGTGCCCAAAAACCGATCTCCGCGGTTCAAACCCTTGCCGCCTTGTCTCGCAGAGCCATATTGGCGGTACTCGTCTGCTAACAGCCGACCGGCGACCGTCAGCGCTCGCCGGACAGGTGGTAATGCGGTCAACCACCCCTAGCGGAAAGATCGCCATTCCCACTCCGCGGGCTAGAAAGACACCACGTGTGCCTGAAAAGTTAGCCGAGTGCGAGAGAGAGAGAGAGAGAGTAAGAGTGAGAGTAAGAGTAAGAGTAAGCTTTATTTGGCGCTCTGGGACAGGTCCCCTCAAGCGCATTACCAATACAGTATGAAGAAAATCATACAGGTAATTGAGTACTAATAGTAGCAGTAATAATTACCATAAGTATAAAGAAAAGAAAAAGAGTGAAATTAGATAAGATAATATAAAAAGTTAGATAAAAGAATATAAGTGAGAACGGAAAATTTAGTCTGCAGACAAGTTCAAAGAAGTACCCCCATTTGGTGACGTGGCTATAGGGAAAACTGCAGAAAAAACCTATGCCGGGTACGGCAAAAAAGAACAAAAAAAGAAAAAGGACCTCAGCTCGCTTCCGAGCATGAGCCAATATATGCCAGTTCGAAGAGATGGGTAAAGAGTTTGGCTTTGAATGAATTGAGACTCTTTATGTTCCGAATTTCGATGGGCAGTGAATTCCAGAATTGTGGTACTGCTGCTCGAAAAGACTTCTTTAACAGTTCGGTTCTACAGATTGGCGCAATAATCTGGTCAGTTTGTGCTCTTGTGTCGCGTGATAACGTCAGATCTTTGAAGACAAAATACTGCGATAGGTAGCGAGGTGTTTCAGTCCTGAGTATGTTGTAAATCATGCACCCAAGGAAATATTTGCGTCTATCGTTGATCTTGAGCCATCCAAGCCTATTGTAGTAAGGTGTAATATGTTCATCCCTTCTCAGATCGAAGATGAATCTCACACATGCGTTTAGGCTCTTTGCAGAAGAAGATTTTGCTCGCCCGTCAGGTCCAGGTAAATGAGGCAGCAGTAGTCAATATGTGGGAACACTAGTGTGGTTATAAGAAAAACCCTGAGTTCTTTGGGGATGTTTCTTCTATTCATCCGCAGCTGATAAAGTGTGCCGAATATCTTTCTGACTGTGGAGTCAGTGTGTTAATGCCACTGTAGTTTGTTCGTTATAGTGATCCCAAGACACTTTGTGTTCGTCGAATATTGAAGGGGCTGCCTATGAACAGTGACTGGAGCTAGGCTGATAAGGTTGATAGTATTTATATGCCTAGTTGTTCCAATGACCATGACCTTCGTCTTATCTGCGTTGAGTAGTAGCCCTTTCTCAAGCGCCCATGCGTGGAATGATGCTACATCTGCGTTGACCTGTCGTATACCAGCTTCGAGTTCCGATGGTGCACAATGTAGATAGAGCACCGTGTCGTCCGCGAAGATACTGTGATTGAAGTGCTGTATCCTTTTCCTGAGATCTGAAACATAAATTGAGAAAAGGAGGGGTCCAAGTACCGAACCCTGAGGAACTCCATTCTCGACCTGAAGCCAATTCGAAATATTCTCCTGTCCATCCCGGACTGCCTGTTTTCTGCCAATAAGGTAAGAGCATAGCCACCTGACGGCCTAGTTAGAGAAATTCAGCTCCCTGAGTAGCGAGAGTAGCACGTCATGTCGAACCCTGTCGAAAGCTTTCAAAAAATCGAAGAAGACCGCCACAGTTACCATTCTAAGATCTGCAGCCTTGCGGAAATCGTCCGTCAGCCGAAGTAGCGCGGTGTGCGTGCTGAAACCCTTTCGATACGCTGATTGAAAGGGATCATGAAGGCCATTTTTGTCGAGGAATTCCATGATTTTCTCTGTAACAATTTTTTCTAAGGCTTTAGAGAATGAAGGAAGTATAGAAATTGGTCGGTAATCTCCGCATGAGGTAGGCGTCTTAACTTTGGGTGAGGGAGTCACGAGCGAGTATTTCCAGTTTTCCGGGAAGATGCCCTGCATTAAGGAGAAGGTAAGGAGATGATGAATTTGTGTCCTGAGACTTGGAAGAGCCAGTTTAATTACACTTATGGCTATACCGTCAACGCCTGTAGCGTTCGACCGAGAGTGATTTAACGCCTTGTCAAGTACCCTAACAGAGATGTCTTTGAAATAGAACTTACTATCGTCATATTCGATTTGCCCCAGATAATAGGGAGCAACTGAGACGTCCTCTCCCTCACCACCCACTTTCACGAAATGTGCATTCAGCTCAGATAGAGGGAGGTCTATCGAGGTGTTAGTCCTCTCTGTGGGAATCAGCCCAAATTTCCGAAGCTCAGACCAGATGGCTCTAACGTCTCCCGCTGACCTAAAAGCGTCGATATAGTGACGCGATTTTGCGTCCTTGACCAGATTCTGTGCTTCGTTTCGTAATTTTCGGAATTTGAGGTGGAGCGAAGGGTTTCCACGATTTTTCTTCCAGGCCCTACGTGCCCTGTCGCGCTTCGCCATCGCTTCCCTTATATCGGAAGTGAGCCAAGGCATCGGTGAGTTTTTAACGCTAACCTGACGAATAGGAGCATGTCGGTCCAGACAATCAGTCACAAGACTATTGCAGATTTCAACTTTGGAGTCGAGTGAGGGAACCTCGCAGAACTCACTCCAATCCGCCTCTTCCAGATCTCTGTGGAACCATTCAAGGTTTATCTTCTGCAATGAGCGACAAGAGAATGTGCGGGGAGCCTGTCTTACTACCTTCGACTTCATGTTGTCCGTGATCTATTACCTTATCAAGATCGTCTACGATACAAAGATCGATCAGTGTAGAAGAGTTCAAGAGGCGATGCGTCGGTTCAGAAGGAACCAGATGTAGGTTTGAGCTGCCTATGAACCGCTTCAGGTGATTGCTATCGTGGTTTAGATTCAATAGGTCTGTGTTGAAATCTCCGCAGATTATTTGATTTCTAAACATTGGGTATAGTTTAAGGAATGCATTTTCGAAAAGGTCGAGGAAACCTAAGTGAGGTGGTCGATACACCACTGCTAAGAGGACTTTAGAACCATAGCCTGGTGAGAATTCGGCTATCACATATTCAGGTTTACGCTGATAGGAACCTCCAGAGTCACCCAGCACCCCTACTTGAAAATTTTTGCGGATGTAAAAGCCTACACCTCCGCCAGTTTTTCCTAGCCTATCACAGCGAAAAACCTTGTACCCATGAAGTGCTATGAAATCGTCAGATGTAGGTGGTTTCAGCCACGTCTCAGACATACAGATGACATCGTAGTCTGCGGCTTCAAAGAAAATACGAAATTCGTCGAGGTGACCGACAAGCGACTGACAGTTTGCATGGCACAGCCTGAGGGCGCCGCACAAGTATCTATCCGAATTATCCATAGTTCGTCATTCTGACTTCATCTAGTATGCGCCTCTTAAGGATCGGACATTTCGTGCCGTCTAACGCCGTATGCGCGGAGTCTGTACCGGCGGACTTGCAATTTCGGCAGCAAGGAGGTTTATCCCCATTTTTGCACTCACGCACCTCGTGTTCACCCGAGCAATGCCCACAGCAGGCAGCCGATCTACAGTCGCGCGCCAAGTGTCCATATCCGAGACATTTGTAGCATTGCGCTACTTTAACGTGGTCGTCAAATCTACACGCCGAGAGACCGATATATATCCTCTGCTCATCTTTAATCGTGGCCTGAGTTTTGGGAGATACCTCAAGGACACAGTTTGTGTGGGCCTCACCATCTCGCGGAGGAAATATATAAATAACCTTAGTATATTTATCGTCCGTGCCACTCAAATTCAAATTGATGAAGTCTGACCGAATTTCATCCGTTGTAAGGTCTTTTGAAACGCTGTGTATTATGACTCGCGGATTATGCCTTAGGTCCTCTACAACCTCGAGTCCTGCCTTTGCAAGAGCTGGATGCGCCCGGATTTTATCTAGATCAATTTTGTTCGCCTGAATACGGATGCCGTTGTTTCTGGATCCACTGATCCTTCGTACTTGTAAACCGACCTCAGCTGGCTTAACGAGATTTGTCACAGCCTTTCTGGTTGCACCCGACGATTCATATTTAGTGGCAGAGTCGGCTTTAGGCGCGATAATGAAGGTAATTGATTTTTTAACCTTTACCGTGGGTCCTTTCGGTACATGAACTTTATTTTGTTTTACCGCGGCGGCAAAACTTTTTTCCTGGGCCGGATTTTGGGCAACTTCATGCTTATTTAGGACCTCCATCACCCCGGTGGTGCAGTTTCCAGTAATGCCTGCGCATGCTTTAATGACTGCTTTCTTGCATTCATTAGCGGTCGTGATTTGGGCTGCAAGAGTTAGATACGCACCCATTAACTTACTGAAGGACGTCTGATACATCAGAAATGCGTCCTGAAGCGCGGTTTTCTTCTCAACTGTTTCTTTACACGCCCTAATGTGTTTCATAACTATGTTGTCCTGCTTCAGCAGGTTTGAACGCAGTTAATTTATCTCCTCATTAACTATTGGGAGAAAGATATCACAATCCGCTCCCGACACGTTAGGACTAGCAAAAACCGAGTTGTCCAGAAAAGACACAGAACTAGTGTTCGCGCCTGACCCCTGACTACCCGCACGGCTCCTCGCAGCTGATGCCATATCCGCAGTCGGTAATTAGGCTTTAGAGCCAGGTGAACAAAAAAAGATAGCGCAAGATAACACCAGAGACAGCACTGGCATGCGCAAGCCAGGCTGCGTGTTGGAAGTCCAATTGTCAATTCAAGAAATAGGTTAGAAAAGAACGTGCGTAAAATACCTGATTTTTGTGCAAATGAGTAGAGGAAAACACAGTCTCTCAATATCAACGAAGACCTCCGTAAAACCACTTGAGGTAGTGCCACTCTATATGAAGAAGAACCAGCAAAAACACTTTTACAAGCGCAAATTTGAGGAGCAAAAGAAGAACACAACCAGCACTTGTAGAGAGAGAGAGAGAGAGAGAGAGAGAGAGAGAGAGAGAGAGAGAGATAGATAGATAGATAGATAGATAGATAGATAGATAGATATTTATTTATGTCTATGACAATATTAGACAAACAGAGCCACAGGGTATTACAAGATAACTTATCCTGTGACTAAAGTAGAGAAAAAGTACAAAAATAAAAAAATAAAAAAAAATACGCTACAAAAGTACTCGAGAGCAAGAGTGAAAACAATAGAAGCTAGAATTAATCAACACCTAACGGATAAGAGCCATGAGAGAGAAATTAAGGACGAGCATCTTCAGTATCCAGCAGATGCGCAAATAAACCGTGCTTAAACGAGGCCAGCGTAGGCGCAGTCTTAAGTGCAGAAGGCAAAGAGTCCCAGTAACGCACGCCAGCAACCGCGAAGGAGTTGAACAACGCGTTGGTGCGACAGGACGGGGTCACAAAGTCACTCCTGGGAGTACGCGAAGGGCGACAGGTAACAGGGTCGCGACCACGATCAGCCAGAACGAAAAGCTCGCGCAGGTAAGTAGGACGCCCGGAACGCAAAATGATGAAAAGCTGCGAAAGGAGAAAATAAAGCCTTCTATCTTCAACCCGATGCCAGCCAAGCTCCCTACGAAAAGGCGTAATGTGCGCATCACGGCGAACACCGCAGACAAAGCGGACACAGGTGTTCAGGAGTCGCTGAAGTTTGCTGTCAAGACCAGCCTGGAGGTCAGCAAAGACCACGCAGCAGTAGTCAAACAATGGGAACATCAAGGAAATCACCATGAGCCGACGTAGATGTTTTGAAAGCAAACGACGAGAAGCCGCAAGCTGCCTGAGGGTGCCATGCACGCGGGAAGAAACTGCATTGACCTGAGCTGTCCAGCACAGCTTAGAGTCGAGGATGACCCCGAGATCACGCACAGTGTCAAGATAAGGAATCGGAAGACCATCGAGACACACAGCAGGAAGAAGATTAAGCTCAAGCCTAGAAACATAGGAGCCACTGCCAAGAATAATCGCATGAGTTTTCGCGACATTGAGACGAAGGGACGAAGTCGAGACCAGCCTAGGACGGCCTGAACGTCCTCATTGACGCAGGCAACGGCATCCGCAGCGTTCGCAGGCAGGAACTGGTAATAAACCTGCAAGTCGTCCGCATAAACTAGATGACTACAGTGCTTCAGGACCACAGAGATGTCATTGATGAATAGAGCGAACAACAACGGGCCCAGCACTGAACCTTGCGGAACGTCAAGATCGAGAGACGCCCAGGAAGAGAGGCGGCCATCCCGAGACGCAACTGCCTGCATCCTACCTTGTAAATAAGAGGCGACCCAACGGATGACGTGCTGCGAGAAGCCAAGGTCGAGGAGCTTATTAAGCAAAACTGCATGCGGGATCGTATCAAAGGCCTTCGAGAAGTCAAAGAGGACTAGGACAGTCAGATTACGACTATCGATGCCCCTGCGAACATCCTCAGTGAGCCTAAGAAGGGCAGTCTGCGTGCCATAGCCGCGGCGAAAGCCGGATTGACGAGGATTGAGTAGCTGCCGACTCTCAAGAAAAGAAGAGATCTGTTCATAAACAACGCGCTCAAGAACTTTTGACAAGAAGCAGAGGTTGAAGATAGGCCGCACCTGATCAAGAGAAGAGGGCGATTTAACCTTACCCAACGGCAACACACGCGCGCGCTTCCAAACCTCAAGGAAGACAGCAGAAGAAAGAGACTGGTTGAAGAGAGCCAAGAGGTAAGGAAAGATAACCGGCAGCGCTAGATGAACGTCACGGAGCGACAGATCGTCAATGCCTCGCGATTGGGTCCTAAAATGTTTGAAGGCACAAAGGAGCGCAGGCGGAGAGATATCCCGGAAATAAAAGAGAGACTCGCTATAGGAAGAGGGCGGAAGAGTGGCAAAGAACTCGGCGACTTCATTCAGAGAGGCAGAATGCTGGGAAACAGCCGCAAAATGGCGGTTGAGATCGTCCACCGCGAAATCACTATAGTCGTTGGTACGAGGCGGCGCAATACCGAGAGTACGAAGCCCCCTCCAAAGGACCCGTGTTTCCTGAATAGAAGATAGCCGATCAGCGAAAAATGCAGCACGAGCTGCAGAGATGCGCTTATAAAGATCATCCCTAGCATCCCGGTAACGAAAGAGAGCGACTTGCGATCGAGAGCGCTTATAAGCCCGGTAAAGCGAATCCCTGGTACGCGTGAGGGCGTACAGCTCCGGGGTAACCCAAGGTTTAAAGGCGCGAGACACGTAGGGGGCATGCCTGTCAAGAGTGGCAGTGATATTACCCTGTAGACAGGAGAGCAGCTCGTCAATAGAAACCCGCGCTTCGAAAGGAGACCAGTCGCAGTCCGCGAGATCCTGCTCGAAAGAGTTGAGAGAGAAGTTAGCAAATGAGCGAGCTCTGACTATCTTGCAGGAGGGCGGGGGAGCTGCGATCGTGATGTTGATCGAAATGAGATCGTGCCCCGCAATAAACGGCGCAGGGGACTGGCCAAAGGATTGAAGCACGTCTTGATCACTGAGCATGCACAGATCAAGAAGCGTGTCAGAGGTGTGAGTGTGACACGTAGCCGCGAAGGGTACCAGGTAAAGGGCCCGGGAGAACGGAAACTCGCGAACATTGTCAGCATCGTATGACTGGCCCAGCTGGTTTGCATTGAAGTCACCGGAAATAACGGAGAGATGGTAATCAACGCTAAGACGGTCGAAGTCTGACTCAAAAGCAGCTAAGTTAGTCGCCTTGGGCGGACGATAGACAACGGCAACGAGAAACGGTAAGGAGCGCGAGGTGCCAATTTCCGCGAGAAGATACTCAGGGCTGCAGCTATAAGGACCCGGAGAGACAGCAAGCAGTTTAGCCCGAAGAGACTGCAGGACGTACAGCGCCACCCCACCCCCAATCTTACCAAACCGATCATTGCGCAAGATAGAATACCCTGGCAGCGAGACCGAAGAATCCGAAACTTGCGCATGCAACCACGATTCACTAATAGCAATGAGATGAGTAGAGCGTGACGAAAAGTGAAAGCGCAGTAGATCAATGTGGCCACGAATGGAGTTGGCATTAAGATGACAGAGAAAGAGAGAGGGCGAGCAGGCGGAGCCGGGAGAGTTGACAGTCCCGCGGATAAGCGGGGACTGAGATAGGGCCGGCTGTTGAGGACACCGTCAGATCGACGCGAGACAGGTAAGATCAGCAGATGACGAAATGCGCACAACCGGCGCGCCATGGGTCTCGCGAGCAAAGATAGAGCCTCCAGCGTGCCAAACAAAACGAACGCCAGCAGCTGAGGCAGCAGCCTTGGTAGCAATCAAAAGCTTATAAATATCCGGAGGCAGGGCCTCATTTAGGTTGATAGTAGAGGCCGGACCCGTAGGACAAGGGACGAGATCAGAGGTCACAAGACGACCCTTAGCTTTCTTAGCTGCAATGAGACGCGAAAGAGTAGCACGACTGCGAAACTTTACAACGATCGGGAGCGGTGTAGCTTTGCGAGCTTTATCACGGGTGACAAGAAAACAGGAGTCAAGGATATCACCGTCCGCGAGATTGGTGCCCAGCGAGGCAAGAACTTGCTTGACAGTCAGCAAAACAGAATCGGGCGACGCGCAAGGAGCACCGGAAATTATTAATTCAGCGGGACCAGAGGAACGACCAGGACCCGGCTGTCCAGACCGACGATCAAGTTGGGCCTGTCTGAGCGCGCCTAGATCGGAGGAAAGGACACGACAGCACTCCTCGAGTTCTACAACCCGAGCTGAAGTCGCATTGAGCGCAGCTGAGTCGGGAAATTGAGCCTGCTGAGCCAAGCGCAGCGCGGCATTATCTTCCGCGAGCACGCGATTATCGTTCTCCAGCACCAAAATACGGGCCTCAGCGGCAGCGATACGCGCCTCTAAGGCGGTTAAGAGATTTAGCCGTCCCGCGAGCAGATCAAAACGCTCGTCCAAACGCGTAGCTAGACTATTAATTGTCGCGACGGGAGCCGCTGATCCCGACGGTTGAGTCCCTGAAGCAGCGACAGAGGTGGCAGAATCACCGCTAACCACAGGCAGAGAATTAAAATTAGAAGAGGCACGAGAAAATTCCTCAAATGAAGCCCCGGGGCAGCAAAATTTAACTTTATCGCGACGGAATTTCGAATCGCAACAGCCAGGATGATAGCAGAGCTGGCAAGACCGACACCGTTTGATTTTCGTGGCGATGAACTTACAGCAGAAGGCGCATTTGAAAACACCTGGCATGATTAGAACAACGACGCAGTCGGAAAAAACAAAGTTGACGGAGACACGGCAGCAGACGACCAGCAGGCAGAGACGTCACAGCAGGTGGGCGGAGACAGTTGAGCAGGCGCAGTCGGGTTCACCAGAGAGAAGACAATCATGATCGATGATCGATGATCGATGATCGCAGGCATGCGCAGCAGAGCAGCAGGACGGCTATCTTGACGGTTATGACAGTTGTAGGTTATGTCCCCAGTCAAAATCAGTTCAGGAAAACAGGAATTTCCAGAAGTAGAATGAAGCTACCAGGGCGCAAACAAGTCCAGGCAGAGATTGCAAAAAAGGCGCATGCAAAGAGATCTGGAAGAAGACGCCCGGAGGCAGAAAACAGCAGAACCAGCCCAAAATGTTAGGAGTAGATGTAGATAGCGTGTAACGGTACTCACGTAAAGAGAGAGAGATAGATAGATAGATAGATAGTTGTCTATTTGTCCATATCAATGTTGGACAAGTGTTACAGTAAAGATACAGAGTAACAATACAGTAAGAGCATAGAGAAAGAAAGATTAACAGAGAAAGTATGAGTAATAAAATAAAATAACAAATTAATTAATTAACAGAGAAAGAAATGGTGAATAAAAAAAAAAAAAAAAAAATAAGAGACCTAATAGAGAAAGTATAGAAGCGAGTAACATAAAATAAGAGGAGGAAGAACAACAGTAAATAAAGTCAGACCAGATAGTACGGGTAGAACACTTAACCTAGGCCCTGGAAAACTCGGAATCGAATAAATATTGCCTTAGCCGAGACCTGAAAATAGGCAAGGACGAGGATCCACGTAGATCGGTGGGAAGGGATCTCCAGAAGAACACGCCCAAGATCGCGAGGGACCTTCTAAAGGCCTCGGTGGCGAAGTGAGGGACGAGAAAGTCTTCCCTCGGGCGCCTGCTGGAGCCAGGGGCCACGCTGGGACGATCGACGAAGAGAGCACGGAGGTAGTCTGGAGTGTTCGTACGAAAGAGCGTGTAGAGAAACGTACCAAGAAAGTAGAGCCTCCGGTCCCGAACCGAGAGCCAGCCGAGCTCACGACGGTGTGGAGTGATATGCTCATCCCTTGCAGCACCGCAGACGAAACGAACGCAGCGGTTCGCGAGACGTTGCAAGCGGGTGTTAAGTAACCCGGAAATGTCGTTATACACGATGCAGCAGTAGTCTAGGAGCGGGAAAACGAGGGTGGTCACGAGATGGCTACGGAGGGAAGACGAAAACAACCGACGCGACGAGGAAAGCTGGCGGGGGCGCAATGCACCCGATTAGAGACCGCGTCGACTTGTGGAACCCAGGATAGAGCGCTATCAAATAGAAGTCCAAGATTACGGACGGATTGAGAGAAAGGTATAGGCACCCCACTGACAATCAGAGGCGGGAGTGCAGCAGCCTGCAGCCGCGTGACGAAGGGTGAGCTCCCAAGGATGATGGCCTGCGTTTTCGACGTGTTGAGGCTCAACGACCCCGCGAGAGACCATTCCCGAACAGAGGCAATGTCAAGGTTTAGCCGCGAAATAGCTTCGGAGACCCCCGCTGCAGAACATTGGAGGTAAATCTGTAGGTCGTCGGCATAAAGCAGATGTTCAGTGTGCCGGAGGACGCGCGCGATGTCGTTAACGAAGGCGACAAAAAGTAGAGGGCCCAATACGGAGCCCTGAGGAACTCCCTGATCAAGGGGTTCCCAGGAAGACTCCTCGCCAGAGGGGCTGACCACGGCCTGAGAGCGTCCCTGGAGGTAACTTGCAATCCAAGTTAACGCATGCTGAGAAAACCCGAGCGCAAGAAGTTTAGTCAGAAGGATCGAGTGAGGTATAGAGTCGAACGCCTTGCTGAAGTCGAACAAGACTACGATTGTGACCAATCGATTGTCAATGCCACGGCGAACGTCTTCAGCGAGTTTGAGCAGGGCGGTCTGTGTGCTACGGCCCCGGCGGAACCCAGACTGACGAGAGTCGAGGAGTGAACGATCCTCAAGATACTCCAAGACCTGAACAAGAACTATGCGCTCGAGCACTTTGGTCATAAGACAAAGGTGAGCAATGGGGCGCATTTGCTGGAGCGAGGAAGGTGCTTTAACTTTAGCCAACGGGGTAATTCTGGCCTGCTTCCAGATGTTCGGGAAGACCGCGGAGCTGAGCGATAGGTTGAGAATTAGCAGGAGAAACGGAGAAATAGCCGGAAGAGCGTCACGCATATTACGTAGCGAAAGGTCATCAACGCCACGAGACTGGGACGAAAAGTGAGCTAGTGCACTCGAAAGTGCAGTCGGAGAAATATCTCTGAAGTAAAAAAGCGACTCATCGTAGACCGGAGGCGGGAGGGCGGAAAAAAACTCAGCAACCTCAAGGGCCGCACCTTGCCGACGGGAAACGGTGGCGAAGTGGGTGTTTAGCTCGTCAACTGTGAAGCTAGCGCAGTCGATTCTTTGTGAGGACGCGATTCCTAGAGATCTGAGCTGACCCCAGAGTTCGCGAGCACTGGATAAGCCGGCGAGCTTTTCAGCGTAAAAGCGGGAGCGGGCCGCAGTAATCTGGTCATGAAGCAAGTCCCGGGCCTGACGGAAAAGCAAGAGGGCCACACGAGAGCGCGAGCGCTTGTACCGACGATATAACGCATCTCGGGCGCGGACTTGTACTCGGAGGTCCGGTGTAATCCAGGGCGGAGCAGTGCGCTTGAGAGTGAAAGACCGAGCGGGAGCATGCTCATCGAGTGCGGCGGTAAGATTACCTTGCAAGCAGTGCAGCAGATCGTCGACCGAAGAGGGCAAAAGGAAAGGGTCCCAGTTAGCGTCATCGAGGCTACGGACGAAATCCTCGGCTGAAAAGGCCCGGTAGGAACGCGTGGTAATGAGTCGAGACTCGGTAGGAGCAGGCCATGCGAGGCATACGTAAATAAGATCATGGCCGGCGATGAAAGGGACTCTGGACTGCCCGTGACTGACAATGCAATTGCGATCGCTGACTATGCAGAGGTCGAGCAGAGTGTCGGCCGCGAACGAATGATAGGTGGGCGCGTAGGGCACCAAGTGAAGCGCACGAGTATTGCAGAAGGAGCGAACGTTTTCCGAATCATAAAAACCAACCAGCTGATTCGCGTTGAAATCACCGAGGACCACGGAGAAAGAATAGTCAGTCGTACAGCGGTCGAAGTCTACACCGAAGGATGCCAGGTTGGCGGTCTTTGGAGGGCGATAGACCACCGCTGCGAGAAACGGAGCTATGGAGATAGCTTTAAGTTCCACAATGAGGTACTCGGGGACTCCAGTATAGAGAGACGGTGAGGCCGCGAGAATCCTACACCGGAGCGAGTTCTGTACGTAAAGCGCGACGCCGCCGCCCACTTTGCCAAAACGGTCGTTTCGAAAAATGGAGTACCCGGGCAGAGAAACGGACGAATCAGTGATTGCGGAATGAAGCCAGGACTCGCTGACGGCAATGAGATGGTATGAAGACGCGACAAAGTGGTAGCGGAGATAATCAAGGTGACCGCGGATAGAGTTAGCATTGACATGGCAGATGTTAAGCGAGGAGCACGGCGGACCCGAGGCCGGCGATGGGGCCGAAGGATGACGTCATTGCTGAGATGGCGGAGGCAGTCCAACAGAAAAGGTACCCGAGAGCGAGGCAGGAGAAAAAGAGGCAGCATGACATGGTGAGAAAGCAGCTCTCTGCATACCCCGAGAGCAGCCCCGAGACATGGCAGCTGTGGCACCACGGCCACGGGCGCAACCGCGCGAGGAGGACGCAGGCACAGTGCCTGATGTGCCAGGCCGCTGTGACAGGACGGAATCTCCACCAGACGGAGAGGCATGAGGAGACTCAGCCTCGAAGGCTTCGAGATCCTCAAGGGAGCGGATGCGTCGCGTGCGCGCGCCACCCCTAGGTTTGAGCAAAACGACACCATCGCGGTGCCAGACGTACTTGTACCCCCGAGCCTTAGCTGCAGTCCTGGTTGCAATGAGAAGCTTGTGTGTCTCCGCGGGGAGAGCCTCATTGAGATTGATGACGAAGTTACGACCAGCAGGCTGAGGATCGAGGTCGGAGGAGCGGAGGATGCCCTTTCTCTTTTTTGCGGCAATAAGACGGCAACAGAGATCGCGCGAGCGGAGCCGAGCGACGATAGGGAGCGGGGCATCCTCTTGGCTACGGCGGGCCCTAGAGCGCGGTACCAGGAAACGCGTTGACGAAACGTCGCCATCCTCAAGAGCTACGTCAAGAGCAGTGGCCACCTGCGAAACAATCGCACGAGTGCCATCAGGGGAGGAGCACGGAGCCCCGGAGATAATTAGCTCTGCCTCGCAGAGACGAGCGGAGGCGCGCCGCAATTCCTGCTGACCGGGAGTTCGGTTACGTTGAATTTCGGCGACGGTGGTCCGTAATTCCCTAATCCCTTCTAGAAGGACAACATTACGTGCCTCTAGGGCCTGGATACGCGCGGTATTGCTGTCTAGTTGTTCCTGCATGGCGGGCAGACAGTCGAGTCGGTTAGCGACTTCATTAAAACGATTGCCGACGTCATCAAATCTGCGGTCGATCCGGCGCATCATGGCCTCTAGAAATTCCGTGGGGGGCGAGGCTGCAGAAGGAGATGCTACTGAACGCACAGGCAGAGGGCCAGAGACTAAAGGCGGCGGAGAAGGCTGCTGAGGCCGTGACTGAGATGAATGCTGCGTAGTTTGAATCTGCGTATCGCGACAACAGCGGAAGGTGCCCGGCCGCGAGGCTATCTTTTTTAGGCAACTCGGGTGATAAAAAGAGTTGCATTCCGAGCAGTGAATAGCGTCAACGACATGTCTATTGCAGCCGGAACAGATTTTAGGAGGTGCCATACTATAACTCCAAAAGTCGAGAGATAGTAGGATCAGTACACTACATTACCGACCGAACGAGCAAAACGCAGGAGACGGAGATGTCGCAGGAGGCCAGTAGTTGGGGCATAGATCAGGCAGGCAGGTGGAGGCGATCCAGACAGGCATCGATGGTGGGAAGGCAGAGATCACGTGGCCGGAGTTCCAGGCGTGCGCAGACCGAAGCCGGTAGAGATTGCAGGTTATGTCGCCAGAAGGACCCAGGAAAACCCAGCCAAATAAATGCGGCCAGAGCGTTGACGGGCGGAGGGAAGCCGGAAAAAAAGCAAGCCAGAGGTAGCTTGCAGTGAGGCGCATGCAAAGATCTGCAAATAAGGAGGCCCGGAGGCAGAAGAGGCAGTAAAAGGCTCAGCAAGAACGGAGCGAAATGACAAGCGTATGGTAGGTCACTTACGTGGAAAGAGAGAGAGAGAGAGAGAAGAGGAGAGCGAGAGAGTGTGTTGAGTGGAGTGTGTGAAGTGCAAAGAGTAAATTATAACGACCGGGCTGTGCATATTGACGTCGATTTGGAATTTTGGATTGACTGGACTACCGACTGGATACATTGACCCCTGCTTAACCCCGGCTCTCCGACCGTATTTTGGACAATTACCGTCGCACTCGAGGCCGCAGGAGCGTCTAGACAAGGTACTATCCATCCATTCCATAGGCATATCCACCCCCGATACCAACCCGCACCCGCTAAATAGTCCCTGAGCCTCGAGAACCGCGTGTCTGAATCTCAACCGTTCCCCGCGAACCGTTGGATTAAGACCTAAAGAACCCCGGTCACGTGCTGTTTTCGCTGCGCGTAACCGTGCCAGAATTGGTCACCGCTGCGCCGATCGCAGCTGAAATCAGACCGACGCCATATTGCCACAGACCTCTGACGTCACGCGTCGCACTCAGCTGCTGTCGGTCAGAGTTCTGTCGCCTTCCCCTTAGCCGAAGCCTGCCCCACCACTTCTCCGCCGCCGCCTTACCGCGCGCCGCGTCAGTTGACTACGAGACGTGAAGCGAGGCACGCAATCTCGCTACGGTAACAGCTGACTGTCCCGTAGCCAGAACGAGCGAGATATACCGTGGGTTGAGTCGACTTGGTCCTCCCTACCGTCTATCGGATCGAGAGCCGTTAGAAGTGCCCGATCAATTAAAGTTAATCCATAATTTAATTTTCAGTATTATAGTTAGAGTCATTATTTTATGGTTTGTTTGATATTCAATATTCAAGGTAAAGGTAGCGTAGAGTCATTATTATAATTGTTACGGAAACGCCAGGTAGCGGGCGTAAATCCAAATTCGCCACCTTTTCGTTATTTCTTTTAATAAGAATATATTTCCTAATCTATCGGTGTCTTCATTCCGCGCCTCCACGAATTCCCTTTATCGCAGTATTTAGTCGGACGGTCCCAGAGAGAGAGAGAAAGAGGGGACTTCCCACGAAGTCTGGCGCCCAACAACCTTCCCCACCTACCCGTTGGGCCTGGTTTGTATCCGGCTTAATTTCCTCGGTACCCAAGCCCGGGAAAAACCCGTTACAAAATTGGCGCCCAACATCCTCCCCTACCTACCCGTTGGGCCTGGTTTGTATCCGGCTCAATTTCCTCGGTACCCGAGCCCAGGAAAAACCCGTTACACGGTTTATACTTGAATCTACCCTTGTAAGAGCGAACGCGCGTCAATTTCAAATTCCCAGTCAGCCTCATAACTTTCGAAAATTCGCGAAAAACGCCGAATATAGCCGACCCATATAGGTGCTCGGAGAATAAAGGAAATAAGCTTTCTTCGCCTTGAGCCATCGTCGACGACGCGTCGCTTCCCATAATATAAGACAAGTCATTTCTGTATGTACATCGAGGTTGATACAGAACTAATTATTACTGTTTCGTCCGTCTCTATATTTATATTCGACCGACCGCAGCGTCTTATAATTTCAATACTTCATACATTTCTTTCTATATCTTGACTGCCACATGCTATGTATGTTCTATTCGCACAATATCTTATTCAATGCTTGAGCTATTGCCCGTTGCTATTAATTTAATGATCTGAGTCGCAGCGTGAATTCTTTCTATATATTGTAACGTGGCAAACGTCTGGATCTCCTCCGTACCAGCCTAAACGAGCGTATGTAAGCCCTATGAATTGAAGTCAGGATAGCTATTTTGAATATCTGCCGCCTTCGTCCTAGCGCGACCATATCGATCGTAGATTACGGAATTGGTCTATCGATGACGGCTAGCGCTTGCAGGACGAACGGCGAGGGTGGGCAATTAGCAACCCGAAAACGAAGAGCCATTCATTGTCCGGGCCTCGTTGTGAAAATCATGTGCGTAAGAAGTGAATTGAGAGAGAAAGCGAGAGTTTCGTGTGAAGTTTTGAGAGCCTTGATTAGTGTGAATTGTTATTGTGACCCTCTATTCCTATTTGGACCTGGAATTGGATATCGGACTGGATTTTCACCGAGTTGGATCTTGTACGACCCTTGCCTGCCCACGAACTACGAGCCGATCGAGAGACCGAGGAATCATACACCTCAGATAGGATCTATCCAAGACATACCTGGTCAAGAGTAACCCTAATTATTTTCCCCAAGTCCCGAAAACCGTGAAGTCTCGAGTCATAGTCCAGAAAAGCTCTTCGTTCCCCCCCAGTACTGCCCCTAGTCCCGAGTATAAAACCGTACTGCATGGCCGTTGAGTCCTGGCGTGTTCGAACGTGTTATTGTTCCGTGTGGCTGTCGATTCTGCGCGACTGCGAGCCGCTTTCGAAGCCGCTGCGCAGAATTCGCGATCCTAGAGTTCGGCGCCATATTGCCCGAGTCCTTTGACGTCACGCGTCGCAGTCGTCCGCTAGTGTGTCAGAGAACTCTTGCGGCAGAGTACCGAGTGCCGAGTGCCGAGTCCCGATCCCCTTTCCCTCCGAGCCGTCGAGCGAGCAGCTGTCAGTCAGAAACTAGAGCGCAGAGCTCGAAATCCGACTGAAGGTGCTCGCACATAAAACGACGCTGACACACACTAGCGGTCCGTTCACTAATGCATAGCGCGAACCAATCGCGCGCGCCCCCTCGGGCTGTCTCAACGGTCACGCTCCATCTTCCGTAAGAGCCGGTGCCGGCAGGGTTTTGCGATGTTGCCGCTAGTGAATCCGAACTATATATCCCAAGAGTAAAGAGTGTAAACAAACGAGCGTGCGGGTCAGAACGTGACATCTTGAGTGGTACATACCGAGGTTGAAGGCGAAAAGGTAAGTCGATAATTGATGTAATGTATCTTTTCTCGACAATTAACTCTCTTAATTACTTAGAAGCACAAATATATCGAGTTGAAGAATCTGTTGAGTTACATAACCTCTCTCGAGAAGCGTGAATTTGTTACGTTGTTTGGGGTTTCTTTTACGATCTACAGTCCCATTTTCTCATTATCATCGGAAAAATATATATTATTTGACCTTCGATATCGTGGGGTTATTTACTTGGTGCAATCGCACACTACTTTCGGAATTAATTGTTAAGATACTCGTTGGATATAAGTCACAAGTTTCTCTCGACTCGGCGTGTGACCGACTGCCTAGGTATACTTCAAACTTCACTTTTTTAAATATCAAACTACCTACTTATTTATGTAGTGTACCGTAATCACTTTTCAGTACTCAGTCTGGAATCGCTTACTGAAGAAAATAATCGGGTAAAGCACGGCGATGCTCTACTTATCGAATTAGTATCACAATTTACGTGCTTGTATGACAAATCATTAAAAGAGTACAGAAACAATTCTTTCCGTGAAGCAGCGTGGCTCAAAATCAGTGAAGTCATGCTATATTGATGATTTCCATTGGCAAATACTTCCATTTCAGATTTACAATCAAACAATTAATTCATGCAACATTATTTTTTCAAAATGCCACATCTGTGAGATAACTCATCAGAAAATTTATTTGTGTTTATTTGTTATTAGATCAACTCACTTTTTTTTATTTGTCAATTCTCCATCTCGAGGTCGGCAAAGCACCCTAACAACATCCCGCGCGAGATTCACCTTGGCCCGGTGATTCGAGGTCTAATTTTTGTATTGGTTTGAAGAATTTGAATTGTCAGGAGAAAGTGTCCGATGGACCATCTAAGTCCGATATAGCCATCATTCCAGGATTCATTGCAAATTGATGACTTTTTTTTTAACGAAAGCTCCATTAGTATCCAATGATCTCTTTGTGACTTTTTTTTCTCTGAATGAGTAGAATTTTTAAATACAATAAACTAAATCAATATTGGGTTCCAACAATTTCAAAATCAATTTTTTGTGAAAATTCTTCTAGAAATCCTCACCGATCTCAAGTTGGTAATCACCTGTTGAAATGGTGTCACATATTTTTTGTATGAAAGCTACACATGCTTAGACTCGCTTTACGAATCTATTACCATACAAATAAATATCTATAATATATGTTTAGCATCGGAATGTATTAAACGCTGGGGTCAATTACGCGATAACTTTGGGCGTGAAAAAAGACGACGGGAGGAAAAATGTAGGAGCGGCGGTGGACTTTCACGAAGACGTGGCTTGACTTTCTTCGAAGACATGAGATTCTTGGAGCAACTTGTGCAAAAAAGAAAGTACGATTCTGGTATATCATGTGTGGAATTCCAAGTAGTTCAAAAATAAATCCAATTTTTTACGCAGAAGTATCTCAAACTATATCTCTTACACCCATACGTGTATTCTATTACCTTCGGGGCGGGGGGGGGGGGGGGAGGGGAAGTTGAAAGAAATTTCACCAAAATAACAACAATTTTTACATCTTTCTCTAAGTTCATGTGCAAGGAATTCTCATCTTCAGCGTATATATGGGGCATTTCATGCAAAATAATTAGCCTGCCTATAAACCTAACCATTTTAGCTTCAATGAATATTTGTTTCTGTGATAGTGCTCTTCAAAACTATGAACAAATGGTTGGAAAATATTGTTCAAACCGCTTCCTCAAAATGATCATTTATGCTGTTGCATAATCGCTATTTTTGTAAATCTTGGATAAATATTGAAAAAGGCTATGACCAGAAAAGATGATCTCAATACTGAAACGAGAGGGGAATTCCGAGGTCTTTGATTTTTCCAGAGGAATTTCAATATTTTATTTGAACATTATATATTGACAAATTTTGTTTGCATAAAGTCCGCTTCTGAAACGATGATTGGGCGTATTTTGAAACAAGCATTTCTGTCAAACATCTATAATGTATGCTAAAATTATTCAGACGAAACACTGCAATCTCTCTGAATGAAGTTGATCATCGTGAAATCCCAATCTTGATTCGGGTCTCAAAATCATACTTCATCACAAATGATAATGAAATTTCGGTAAATCTTTTCGCAATTAAAAAAAAATGGCTTTTATGTGCAGCATCAATGATTATTTCTGTTAACAGTTGTATCAACCATTATCCGATGGGTACGAAAATAACAGTCAGCTAATAGAAGGATGTCTGGTAACAATAAGTAATGCAATAATACCAGCCCGAGCCGAAACAACCGTAGAGAACTTGGACGCGGTACAATTAAGTACACTTCTTCAACCCGCAGAGGTTGCGCTACCTCCACCGGTGACAATCACAACGTCTACCTAACCTCAATAACGCCGACGTTTGTTTGACCTGGAAAACGGAGTTTTTGCGAAAATACAGACAAGATGACAGCCTCGTTATCCACAACACCATTGACTAGATTTCCACACAGTGCAACAACTGGATTTCCACCCATCACCACAACTCAACTCCAACCTGCGACAACTGCACTGCTATACAGACCTTCGACACAAGCAGTCCCATACTCACTCTCATCAACATTCAAAAGGCATCCAGCTGAGATATCTGCCCACAAGTAACCATGAAGACAACTAGCTCTTCACTGGAAATTTCAAATACAGATCCTGCCATGACCAAATTATTGTCGCATGCATCTGTGATAACTCCACCAGACCCCACCAGTAATGACTCCACCTCTCTCTCCAATTATCAGAACAACATTCTCTCCGCTAGACACAACGCCAGTTTCATCCGTATCACCGCTGACATCGCCTTCACCTGTGACCACACCAATCTCATTTTCAATTTCGACGGCCAAAACTTTTCATTCACCTCAAACCTTGACTCGTAATACCCTCTCAACAACGCCTACGCCACCTTCACATACGAGCACTCCAACATGTACCGTTGCTCGGGTGGTACGTATTTGATTCTTATTTGATCCAGAGCATAGGTTCAATAATATTTATTTTATTGGAGGCTATATCTCAGGGCGTTCGGAACTTATCCTTGGGCCTAGTTTTAATTATCTTTTTAGAAGGATGGATAGGGGATGGGAGGATTACTCAAATGCAGATTTCTATACCAAGGGAAGCGGATAATTTAGCTTCGTTTTTATTTTATAATGAAATGATATGTATAACAGCCTTAGAGACTACTTAAGAGTAATTGTAAGTTTGAGGTAGTTATGCTACTCTACTGTAATAACTTTTGATTTAATATAAGGGGCTTATATTCCCTTTTTGAACGATTTCCTATCACAGTGAAATGAAGAAATTATTTTAAGAGAAGCTGGCTTGTGTTGTACATTGGGTCTGACAGACAAGAAGGCCGAAGCGATCAAGGTAGCTTCGCCGCTGTACATAAAGCATAAAAAACGTAGACCAGAGTCCGGACAGGGGTAGAGGCCGAAGCAACTATCCGTGCCGCACACTGATTATGCCCCCTAGCGGTGTGTTTGAGCAGTTTTGACTGTTCTTATTAACTAACTATAACTAAGGACTTAAGTATAAACATATATTTAGGTATAGGTATATGGAAAGCAAGTAGAGGGGATTTTTTGCATGAATTTACACCCTAGTTTCGATATTTAATACTCATTATGGTAAATGAGGAGGCGCTATTACTCAGCGAATACGTTCCGATTGATACGAAATATAAAGGATTCTACGTTTATTCATTAGCAAGTGATTTCATATGATGCTGGCTTATAAGGTACAACGGTCGGACAGACAAGAGCGCCGAAGCGGTCAAGGTAGCTTTGCCGTTGGACAAGAAGCATCGGACAAATGTCAGGACAGGAGTAGAGGCCGAAACAACTACCCGTGCCGACATTCGTCATAACAAGGAACCGAGATCTCTATGAAGTAGAGTCTGCTCAAGCTGGCCGCGAGCCGGGTAGTTCAACCCGCATCAAAGTCACTTTGCTTGCGAGAAAGGTTTTTAGCGAAGGCCCCAGCGCTGGGCCGAGAATCGGGTGCGCGCCGCCGCCGGCAGATGACGCGGACGAGAATCCCGTCCCACGCGGCCGGGACCTACTCTATGTGTTTAATTTTAATATTATTAATAGATTTGATTTTGGCCACGTTACAAACAGATGACATGGTATATCCATGGTCTACTGGAAGCGTATCTCGCTGCCCATCAGAGTCATCATCACAGTCGTTCACATCAACGGCTATGCCACAAACAAATGATCAATGGCATTCAATACCCTCTGCCGAAACATCACCGAACTCCTATTTCATGATTGTACATAAGCCTACACCTTTAAAAAATAATCGTTCGAGACTTACCTCAAACATTGAAGCCATCACCTGCTTCGACAAAAAATTGGAGAAAGCTAAAAAAACAGACCCTATAGAATCGTCGTTTTTGAGCTTATCAACCGCCATACAACAGCATTTTACAAACCGGACGCAAAGAGAGGATAAGGTAAAAAATGACATCGCAGTGCCTCGTTCGGATGAAGCATTTGCAAATTTAATAGCTGCTGAATTATCAAACATTGATGAAGCCAAAAAAGCTGTTAAGAAGGCAAAGCTTCTAGCAGTCCTCTACGAATAGTAATTTTCCAATTGAAAAAAGAGGGATAACATGATTTCCGCGGACACTATCGTAACCAACTTATTCATTATTATATTATTATATTATTACTTAACAATTCATTCATCTTTACTTATCTATTGTCTAACATATCATGAGGCAGGGTTCTAGTGTGTTTCGCTCCGATACTAGCATGCTACATTTCACTTCGCAATGTTTATTCTTATATTGAGGGTTACACATAACTTACTTAAAAAATTATAAGTATAAGTATTATTTAAGCAGGGACTATACAGTATACGTATACTGAAAATTTTGTAAGGCCCTAGGGGTATAAGCATCGTGAATTTGCCCTTGAAACATATGGGCACGATACTGAGAGGATTTTCAGTTACTAATAAGATAATAAGATCCTGAAAGTTTCAGATCTCTAACCCAATTGGTTTTCGAGAATAAGCAAAATATATGAAAATCAGAAAAAATGAATATTCTCAGGAACGCGTGGATCGATTAATTTAAATTTTGGATATGTTTTGGGGGCTGAGGGTAGCTTTAAGGAAAAAAAATATAAACTATATCGGTTGATAAGAACCTCAAAAACAATGGCATTTTTGTTTAAATTTTGATTTTTCACTATGATGCAATTCTGGCACAATCATGAAACTATTTTTTTCGAATTTCTCATCAATTTTTCTGTAGATATACAAACTCCTAAGATTTTAAAAAACGGTACGCCATATTACAAAAAATTAAAAACCATTTTTTATGCAAATATTCACTTTATTTATGTATTTTAAGCTTGAATCTTTATCTTTATTGCTTACATATGTTTTTTTAATTTATTAGAGTCGACTCAGATATCAGAAGTCGACGTCACGCAAAGTCCAGCCTGAGGACGAGGGACGTAACGTATCACCAAGGGACCACTTGCAGCTGTGTCATCTATGAAACAGTGGCTGACCACTGTGCACTGCACCCCTCGGGATTGATAGCTTGGAAGGAATTGCTCAATAAGAGCCAAGATCACACACTTCCGCCATCATCTCGCCGCTGCAATATCGCCAAACGGCTGTTCTACTGCAAAGAAGTACGGAGACTCACCGCCTAACGTCAGGCAACAAGTTAACGCCTTGTATCACACAGCTGACGAGCTGTGCGGACGAGAAACGTTTTTCCAAGAGCCAATAGGCTAATTAGTAGGTCCTGATAGGTTCCCCACCCTTAAACCTACGATTCCGCAAGTCGAAAAGCCTAATTGTCGACGACGATCTTCACTTCTACGTTCCGCTACGCCAAATCAAGACGTGCTCTCTCTCGCTGAGTACAGTAAAATTAAGTAAAGTTAAAGTTTTGTGTGACGAGCAACTATTCGCTAAGGTAAGATCTCTATGATCATTTTCGCTAAGTAAAAAACCACAGGCTACCGCTGGATTTCAAGTAGGACTAGTTATCTCTGCACTTCGATTTGGGGTCCGTTGTTTCGGTCCATTTAGTTAAGTATCTTAGTAGTTATTACGCCTTCTTTGTGTAGCGTTCAGCCCACGGGCTACGCGATTCGTTTGATAGTTTTAAGTAACGAAATCCAGCGAAAGCACTTCATGGTTGACTGTAGTTATTTTGAGTATCTTCGCTTGGTAATTGGATTTCTGCCTGATATATTTTTCCGCTTATTAGTCTGATTTCTATGCTATCGCTGCTTATGATTTGCTGAGTTACTTGATAGCTTGTTTTGCTTAACTTCTCGCTTAGAGAATCTTTATTGCTTTGGTTTAACGATATCTTTGATTTTGTAGTCTTGATAGAATTAATTAGTATAATATCGCATGGTGTGTCGCTTATTATCCAACTCCCCGAGGGTTGGCTGAACGTAGTAGTCATAGTTTTAAGTTGTTCTATTTGTTTTGTTTGCTTTATTTGATTCTCTTTGATTTTCTCTGACTTTATTTGTTCTGCTTAATTGATCTTGCATATGTAATCTGATTTGTAATTAGTTATCGCTTCTCTTAGATTCAGTCGAAATTATTTATTGAGCCCTTATATCACAATTAATTGAGAATAAAGCTAGCACGCCACATTAGAACATTTGCTGTAGAGTATCGTATCGCTCGGTGATACGCAGCCCGGAAAGTAGTTCAGCTTGCATTGGAT
This sequence comes from Tenthredo scrophulariae, assembly GCA_963978835.1. Lineage (NCBI taxonomy): Eukaryota > Metazoa > Arthropoda > Insecta > Hymenoptera > Tenthredinidae > Tenthredo > Tenthredo scrophulariae. The sequence goes on from OZ022227.1 coordinate 30,866,499, forward strand.
CGCTTCTACGGCGCTCGCTAGCTAACCGGCCCGTTTACATTTTTTTTATACCGCTACGTCGCAGTAAGGCTCAATAAAATAATATTCTCTTCTGTGGTAATCGGTATTATTACGTATTATTCCAACCGTCATTTTTGGCTTATTGTCCTGCATTGTTAATCTGATAACTCTGTATAATTTGATGTCTGATAACCTCTGCATAATTTGATGTCTGAGATCTCGTATAACGCTGAATCTGTTACTGCTAACTAATACCGAACAATATAGGAAATCATCGATTTCATTGAAGGATTTCATATCTGGTGTTCTATATTTTATCAATTCCCTAAGAAGGTGAATCCACCCGCTCTACCACTCCCTATTGAAAATATCTACAGCGTAAATCAAGTCGCGCTCACGTCGAACGGACCTAAACTTCGACGGCCGAAGGCATGCTCCAAGGCACTCGCCGGCCGAATAGCTTATGTTCTTCGCAATTTGGGATAATGTGTTGCGTCACTTGCTTCGCAAATTGCGACGTCATCAACGGCAACGTACGACGTCAATTACGACGTCAATTACGACGTAACGACGTATGTCACTATGACGACGCTTAGACGATTCAGGGAACCCGGGTATGATAGCCCAAGCGTAGGGTCTTATTAAAATATGAATGAGTTGAACAGTTGATATGGAATAAAGGACATGGATTATTATTGGACTGCCTTTATTAATTGGATATGTTCAACACTTAAATAGGGTCTTCAGCTATTTTTTTTTTTTTTTCCATACCAGTACAGTATCAGTAGATACAAATAAAAAAAGCCCTTAAAGCTATAACATCGAAAACTTGACGAATCATAGTTACGTTCGGTAGTTCGAGAATATAGTAGGAACCAATATACAGGGAGAATTTCCAACGTCTGAACACTCGGAGCAGCTTCGAGGTGGCCACCAGTCAAAATTATCAATTGTTATATTGCTTTCGGGCTTCGTTATTCGTTGAAATTGGGAAACAATTGCCAGCGCTGAAATCTTGCCCACCTCAACATTACTCCAAGTATTCAGACGTTAGGAATTCACCCTTATACAATAAAGTTACATCAGGGTGTCCAGTAACGTATATAAACGAAATTCTATGACAATTGCAGGTTTTTGCCACGGAGTACCAAATTACATGACAATTAAATGATTACAGAATTTCCATAATGACTGGACACCCTTTTGCATGTATAGATTCACACATACCTAGTTTTATTTTTCTAATAATAACATAGGTTCGGGACTGCGCACAGGTATTCTGTATTGTTGTTTTGCATATAAACGCATATTTTTGCGATGTCGCCCGTCAGGATAGCTGTTTCCTCATTCTCAACGGCAACAATTTCTTTCAACATATCAGTACATGCGTGGTAGGCATTTGTCGTCTGTACAGCTTGAACGATAGTGTATTCCTTTTGATCCGCGGAGTCTATAATAAAGTAAAGTATTTTTACATGAGACCTGTTCATTAATATGGCGTACGAGTTATCGGAACGTTTGTTGGATCGTTGCGCAGAAAGATACAAACAACCGTTTTTTACAATTTTATTATAACAAAAAGACTGTCCTCCGAGATTCAATCTGTGTGACCAAATTTCACCAGGTCTTGATACCGAACCGAAATAGCGAGTTTCCATCGAACGAAACGTCTGTTTCGCCATCGAGGTACCAAGGGTTTCGCAATAACGTTTCACACTGAATGCTGCAAACGTAAAAACGTGCTCTTTCGACATAATGAAGTTATACTCGAATTGGATTCGGCGGCCTATCTGCTGGTACACCCCCTTCGCCGCGTGAATAACTTTGAGTAAATATCCATTCCCGGATTCGAATGCATAAGCATTGTGGGACCACAGTGGTCCCCAATCTGCTACAGTCTTCGCTAAGTGGACGAGTGAATGGACATTGAATGTCATGGCGGGTTTACCGTACAGAATTTCGCACTTGCCAACAAATTCACGTAACAAATGTTCTGCCCTGGATACCTCGCGCAATGTTAATTCGCCTTTCGACAATAGATAAAACCCTTCCACAAATAAAGCCCAATGCATCAGTCAGTCATCGGGTAATAGACCTTGGAGAAACACCATACTGTAAAACATAATCCAATTATCCCATTCCCTGGCTTTCCAGAATTCTCTGTCACAGAAAGGACGAGCAAGTCTGACGATCTGGTTTGGCGCTTTAACAGACCTCATTAAGGTGAAGTGAAACGTTTGTCAGAACCTCGAAAACGGGAATCGTGAATTCTCCGAAACTACTGAATCAATCGCGATGAAACTTTGAGGGGTTACACATAATTGTGGCAGAAAGTGGCTGATTATTTCACTTTTTCAAAATTTGACAAAAATTTTCACAGATTGACGTACCGACCACATAAATCGCAAGATTATTCACTGTTGCCGCAGATAATCGCATTTCCCCGACAATCAGCCACTCCGCGATGAAAAACGACACACTTTGAGTCTATTCCCGTGTCATTTGATAGAGAAATGACTGAGAATTGACAATTCTCCGTCAGTCATAACTAAAAAACCGACATTTAGTTGAGGTGAGAGCCTGTACCGACATCGCGATCAGTATACTTGCCAACCGAGCGGCGGCGCTAGTGAAGGTTTCTTCTGTCACTTCACGTGAGATGTTTCTGCTGCTCCCGCTTGACAAGAAATACAAATATTCAACATCGGATCGCAAAGGGCTAACCTCACCCGACTAACAGCTAACCTGAAATACGAACAAGGGATGGGTAGAATCGTGTTCGGAATTTACGTTACGAGATAACATCATTGCTCGTTTATTCATATTACCCAAATCTCCTGACTGGAAGAAAGAAAGTTCGAATAATCATTGACAGCTAACCTGAAAAACGAACGTAGGATGCCTGAAATCGTATTTGGGATTGACGTTACAACGAGACGATTGCTCTTCAATTTCTTTTACTCCTATCTTTGATCCCAATGTTTCGAAAGTGAATAACGTATGTAAACGATCAATATCGGATCCCAGACGTTATAATCTAACTCGTCCGACAGCTAACCTCAGACTCGAATGTAGGATAAATAAAATTGTATGAGAAAGTCAGGATTCATTTAGCTCGTTTATTTATATCATGCGTATATTTCATTCCCCTAGATTTTTTCGAAACAGGCATATGATGAAAATAAATTCGAATAATCGATACAAGATCCCAGACGTCGTCATCTCACATTTCTGGTAGCTAGCCTGAAAGCCGAACATAGGGGATAAGATTTTGTTCGATTAATTGATAGATACAGGTTTATTCAGCCTTCTCGGCTAACGTATAGTAATATACAATATTTGGTACTTTCTCTTTTACATCTAAATTATGTCCTATGATAATATACAGTATCTGTTAAATAATTTGTCATTTATATCCATATCTACATTAACTTTTCTATAATTTGTATCCGTTTACACTTTTTTTAAAGCCATTGGGATCTGCGGAATTTTTGACTTCCCTTGGTAGATTTTTGTATATTTTTGCCCAAGTATACATTATGCTTTGTTGGGCACTCGCTGTTTTCCTTGTACTTATCCGTATGTGCTGTGCCTGTCTTGTTCCCATACCTTTGTTTCCCCCAACTAATTCTGATCTGTTGCTCAGTTCGTCCGGCATTATGTTATGGAAACATTCATTTTAAACTCTAATCTTTCCAGTATCGTCATAAAACTTAGCGCTTCTAGCATATCCCTAATCTTTGCATATCTATTTACTTATTGGGGACGCTAATTTTTGTTCCAACTTTTTTCAGTATATGGTCACAGCGTTCTTCAAATTTCAATCTGTCATCCGATACGGCTCCTAGGTACTTCATTGTCGTCACTCTTTCAAGTTCGTTTCCCGCTTTCGTTTTTATTCGAATTTCGAGCCCTAGTTCCTTCCTAATACAGAGTAGCGGTTATGGAGAGATGGATCTGTTGAACAACAATCGGAATAATAAAAATAGATTCGAATAACAAACACAACTAGCAGGCGACATAAGCTCGCTCGACTGACAGTTAGCCAAACATAGGACTCTATTTCAGATTTGAGGTTGACTGAGAGATCGATTCGGTGGACAAGAATCCAAATAATACAAGCAGACGACACAACCTCACACTTTTGATAGCTAGCCTAGCATAGGAGTTCATTTCAGATTTGAGGTTATGAAAAGTTTGATTCGTTGGACAAAAATCCACATAATACAAGCAGACGACATAACCTCACACTTCTGACAGCTAGCCTAGCATAGGAGTTCATTTAAGATTCGAGGTTACGAAAAGTTCGATTTGTTGGACAAAAATCCACATAATACAAGCAGACGACATAACCTCACTAGACTGACGGCTAGCCTAGCATAGGATCTCCTCTCTGGCTGCCGTCCCATGTAGGCCCGGTTCCCCGGAATCCGGAATCACGGAACGGAACGTTATATGCGTCGGTGTATACATACACGCAATACATGGAGAAAGTCACTAGATTCCGTTCCGGTTTTCGTCCGGGCCTACATGGGACGGCAGCTTCAGAGTTGCGGTTATGAAGTGTTTGATTCGTTGGACAGGAATCAAAATAAAGAAAATGAATTCCAATAATCTATAAATGAAAAGGAGAGATCCTCGAATAATGAAAATCAATAAAATCAGGTTAGGGGAATTCCAAAGGGTACTTTAATCACCTGCAATTTTTAAACCGTTGGCATGAGGATGTCGGGTTTTTGAATCTCTTTCTAGCGGTTGAAATTCCGGATAAGATGGTGTACCGCAGATGTCTGTAGTACATAAGATGTAGTTCATAATATCGAATCTATGCATAAGTGGCATAGATTAACACAAACGAGGATATATTTCTCCGTTAATCCAATGTAAAGCATAAAATTTCATCTTCCACACTCTACATCTTCGAGCGTGCCGCCCATTTTTTTACCAGGACTTGTTTTCAGCTAAAACCTACAACTTTTTACGGTGGGGTACGAGATTTTTTTTTTCTCATTCTTTATTATTTATAACATTTCGTTCATATGTATGATTATAAAATGGTGAAAACATCTATGTTGGGTCTCTTTGAAAATCTAAATGCATGACTCACGAAGTCTCGTATGTCGACTACGTCGAGATCTGAACGTCAAGCTTATAGTCTCTATTAGTTTAAATTTCTGTTGTCTGAAATTTTTTCAGCATGTTTAATCGCAGAGATATTATCATTTGAATTCATAATGGTGACAATCTAAAGAGAAAATACACCTCAGGATTGGTGAGAATTTTTAACAGCATGCGCGCGTATCGGGTCGTTTCCGACCACTGTCCGACGCTGCTCGGTAGTCGAGAGATGAAGATGTAGTTTGTAGAAAATTGTAAGCGGAGGCTTGCCGCGCGCTCCGCGCTCGGAGGTTTTCCCGCGCCGACATGAATAAGGTTCTCACGAGCATTGCACGACTAATGAATTAATTTTTGAAGGGTTAGCTAACACGACTGCTGTTCGTTACACGCCGTACCCATAAATTACCAATCTTTCGGAATTCTGTTTGAATAATACACTTTGGTTGACTGCAGCTCTTATAATCTTATCAAACGGACAGTACGTTTTTGATCGAGATTGAGCAAATGCCGGAATGATACGAAATGCACCCGAGGGAGTTTTCCAAACAATCCCGCTGAGTTTCGTCGTTTTCTCACCCTCTGAAAAACGTAACAACCGAATATAACCGCCCCGCGCACGCGCGAAGTACAAGGTACGTATTGTTTAAACAATTTATTTTACGTGGATACAGTAGACAGTGGTCAAATATTACAAACTGTAAAGTTTGGTCGTTGGCTCACCCTCAAACAGAAAATTACGGTCCGTTTGATCAAATTACAAAAACCGCAGTAAACCATAGTTTATTTTTCGAACAACATTCAGAAGGACTGTTAAATTATGGGTATTACGTGTAATAAACGGCAGGCGCGTTTGCTCACCCCCCAAAAATTAGTTCAGCAGTCGTTCAACATTTGGAAGAACCTAATTCATGCGAGGGCGTGAGGACCTACCGTGTGTTGACCCATCTTTTGCTTGCGATTTTCTGCTAACTACATATTTATAGTTGACAGCAACGCCGATAGCAGAAGTGAAGCAGAAGGAGAATAACATCACGCGCCTGTATTGGCGTTGCCACAGGGACAGGGTAGTTCTGTTTGGACGCGAACGTTCGGTATGTATTTGCTTCGAACTATCGTTAGTCGCCCCACTACTCTAAGGGGAGGAGTCGAAGACACAATCGAAAATAATTTTATCATTATCCTTCTTCGAATACAGAGATCTCGTTATATGTCGAGTCGTATTATCCGAGAAGTCTCCAAGTGTTCCGGTAAAATCCCGAATGATTAGTAATTACACGTACGGACTTAGGGCTAGTGATTTCCGTGTCAATTTCACATTCACAAAGTCTCACATTTTTTCATTTCTTTGCAGCTTCAGAATACTATTGTAGGTATATTGAACATGAGTGGACACGTATTGCTGGATTTGTCGATATCGTTGTATTTTCGACTACCTACAACGAATTGTTGTAACCTTCGGAGATTGAGATTCTGAGCACTCAGGTGCCGAAGAACCCTTATAAAAACAAAAAGAGCTATAACTTTGAACAATCGTGGCACTTCAAAATTTGTTTTCAAAAACTTGAGGTAATTACGAAAATACTGATCTAGTGCGAAATATGACAAGAGGTTTTTTTGGACAGATGGTGCTGGTTCGGACGAGAGTGGTTTCAATTTTTCAATAATTTCTTATTCGAATCTAGCAGATCGAAAAATCTTCGGCTCTATAAAACGTTCGTAATATAAAAATCTTTTGATCCGTCCGATTGTCATACATCTAGTCGAACGGATGATAATTGAAGGAAACTTGAAATTTCAACTAGGTAGTTTGGAATCGAAAGATGACTTTTATATCGCCAAAGTCAGGAAAAACGTGCTAAATCAGTTTCAGTCTGAAAGAACATAAGAGAAGTGCAGTCAAATGAAAGATGTGAGACTTTTGACAGAAGCGCTCCTCGTGGGAACACGTGACAACCGACGCTAGATCATGAAAACACGAAATAACTTGTCAGAATTGGTTGTCGGAAATCGCGTTTGGTACAACGATGACGATATAATTATCGGCGAATCTCAGGATGACGAGCTTCCACAAAGTACAGGTGCGTGAGTAAACCTCGCTGTTAGTGCCATCGATTTTATTTATATTTATCACGAGTGTGATTCTAGTTGACTCCGTCCTAACCTCAAACATGAGTGCCGATACGAGACTGTGAATTTTATTTTTCAGATATATAGTAGAGTTCTATATAATTCTGACGGAATTATGTATTGTGTTGTGATTAATGTTAATTGATCAATTTCGATCCAAACTTTCGCTGCTTGTCTGCTGAACTGATGGTCGATGGACACCTAACGAATACAGGTTATTGACTTATAGACTTTATATATCTAGTCGTAAGAACTATATGAAGAAATGTTTTTCCCAGTCTTTCCAAATGAGAGTGACTCGACCATTTGTGGCTGGAATCCAAACGGATTTAGATTATTGATTTATAGAATATATATCTAGTGATAGGAACTGCATGAAGAAATGATTTTCTCTCTGTCTCTCCTCCGGAGAGCGACTCGACTGATTGTCGATAGAATCCAAACGGATTTAGATTATTGATTTATAGAATATATATCTAGTCATGGAAACTGCATGAACAGATGTTTTTCTTCCCGTCTTTCCAATGGATAGCGATTCGACTGATCGTCGAAGGAATCCTAACAGATTAAATACATTATAGTGAATTAGTTTTCACTCATATCAACCGCTCTGCACAAAAGCGAGGGGACAAACCAAGGTTGCTTGTCAACCGATGGGGATTTTGAACGGGGATTTCCTCTGTATTATTTATCATGTCTAATCATAAGTTAGAAATGTCATTGTGAACTAGTTTCACCGATATCTACCGCTCTGCACCAGAGCGAGGGGAAAAACTAAGGTTGCTTGTCAACCGATGGGGATTCTGAACGGGGATTTTCTCTGTATTATTTATCATGTCTAATCATAAGTTAGAAATATCATTGTGAACTAGTTTGACCGATATTTACCGCTCTGCACCAGAGCGAGGGGAAAAACTAAGGTTGCTTGTCAACCGATGGGGATTCTGAACGGGGATTTTCTCTGTATTATTTATCATGTCTAATCATAAGTTAGAAATATCATTGTGAACTAGTTTCACCGATATCTACCGCTCTGCACCAGAGCGAGGGGAAAAACTAAGGTTGCTTGTCAACCGATGGGGATTCTGAACGGGGATTTTCTCTGTATTATTTATCATGTCTAATCATAAGTTAGAAATATCATTGTGAACTAGTTTCACCGATATCTACCGCTCTGCACCAGAGCGAGGGGAAAAACTAAGGTTGCTTGTCAACCGATGGGGATTCTGAACGGGAATTTTCTCTGTATTATTTATCATGTCTAATCATAAGTTAGAAATATCATTGTGAACTAGTTTCACCGATATCTACCGCTCTGCACCAGAGCGAGGGGAAAAGCTAAGGTTGCTTGTCAACCGATGGGGATTCTGAACGGGAATTTTCTCTGTATTATTTATCATGTCTAATCATAAGTTAGAAATATCATTGTGAACTAGTTTCACCGATATCTACCGCTCTGCACCAGAGCGAGGGGAAAAACTAAGGTTGCTTGTCAACCGATGGGGATTCTGAACGGGGATTTTCTCTGTATATATTAATCATGTCTTTTCAATGGAAAGCGACTCGACTGATTGTCGATAGAATCCTAACGGATTTAGACTATTGATTTATAGAATGTATATCCAGTCATCGGAACTGCATCGAGAAATATTTTTCTTTCAGTCTCTCCTCCGGAGAGCGACTCGACTGATTGTCGAAGGAATCCTAACGGATTGAATACATTATAGTGAATTAGTTTTCACGTACATTTATTGCTCTCTTCAAGAGCGAGGGAAACAACCAAGGTTTGCTTGTCACACCTGTGGGGTTTTCAAACAGGGATTTTCTCTATATTTATTAATCATGTCTTTCCACCGGAGAGCCACTCGACTGATTGTCGAAGGAATCCTAACGGATTGAATACATTATAGTGAATTAGTTTTCACGCATATCTATCGCTCTGCATCAGAGCGAGGGAGAACTACGGTTGCTCGTCATACCGATAGGAATTCTGACCAGGGATTTTCTCTCAATTTATCACGTCTAACTCTACGTTAGAAATATCATAGTTGATTAGTTTCAACTTTTATCAATCGCTCTGCACCAGAGCGAGGATAAGCCACTTTTGTTGCCTTACACTGCGACGTTTGTCCAATACAGTGTTAGTACACATGATGTACATGAATAATTCTCGATTTGTTCGGGTTATCATTTAGTGCAATTATTTGCATGCCTTGCAGTGTTTATAAACACTGCCACGAAAAAATCGCGAGCATTAGTATGTACGTATATACTGGCGTAGCAAGCATCGGAAGATGCGCGCTACGCCATCTAGCGGTAGGCAGAGGTACCAAACGGTCGGTACCTGCGCCATCTAGCGGTGGGCAGGGGTACCGAGCGTTCGGCGTTTCTGCATTACCGATGTGAAAGGCACCCGGCCGTGGCCTTGAAACGTTTCACTTTACCTTAAAAGATCGATTTTTTGCATCGCAGTTCGAGATAACAACCCCCCTTTTTTTTTTCAGTGCCGAACCACATTGTCGCGAATTGTTTTGCGATTCCCGCGCTACAGTGCAAAGAGTCTACCACGTTGCCGCGAATAACGTCGTAGCCTACTAAATTTATTAATTGCGACGGGAATTTAATGCCAAAAATTGCTCTGTTACTCCGTACGGCTTCGGTCATGTGTTTAACCGTGTCCTCAGCATTCCTATCCTTAGGCACAATGTTCAAAAGCGGATATTTGATATTTCCCGATCTCGGATCAGTAGGATCATTTCTCACCCATTCGCCTGGGTGCACAACGTCATTGTAATAATCGGTATTTGATTCAATTAATTTCGCAAGCAGAGACGCGACATCTAGCGTGAGGAAAAAGTCTTTGAACGCGTTATCGTTTACATCAACAACAGTATTGCAACTTCGACATTTCAAATGACGATCTTTGCGTTCGAAGCTGCCTAAATTAGAACCGCACTTGGAGCACGTTGCGTTCAATGTTATGTCACTCTTTGGGAAAAACAATTTGTCTATCAAATACCGGCTACCTGGTAATAAGGGCTCAGCAAAAATAGAATTTATCAGTTCAAACAAATCCGTTGCTTGTATCAGAGATAGTGCATGCACAAGAATGTACTTGAGGACCATGAAAACTACTTCGCCAATTGTCTTGTCGATAGGCTTCGTAATACGGTTTTGGAATATATCGCTTTGTATCGCATCGGTGAGTGAAGAATAACGTTTCCACAATGCGTCTTGTTCCGGTACGTCTTCTACGTGCGATGCAGGGTCGTTTTCGTCGTCTGTGACTTCCGTTAGAGATTCCTCGTCGTCCGATTCATGCAGACGTCCGTGAAGAATGTTGGCGTTTTGTCTCTGTAATACATTCCCTGAATTAAAAATCCCGAATAAAGCGTCGACAACATAGTACATGTGAATACTCAAAGTTCATTGCTTAGCTAGATTGCTGCACTTTTACATAATACTGATCAGATAAGAAGTAAGTCATAAACGATGCAATAACATCGACCCATGGGTAGTACCGCATCAAGTAGGTTACAGCTTTCGTTTTCCATAAAATCTAAGTCCTCAGTCAAAGTGCAGGTCATGTTGAAAACCGCTGGATTCTGTGCCGATTGCAGTTCACAAGATGGGTCGATCTATACAGGGTGATTTTTTTTAATCGCCCCGGGCTGATATCTCCGAAACCAAGCAAGATACGACAAAACACCTCAGATCAAACTTAAAGGATATCGAGGGGGGAAAAGGATATGGTGAAATCATATCGTTTGTAGGTGGAAGCGCTGAGCTGCGGCGAAGGTCAACTTGGTTTTTTTCAAATTTAATGGTATACTTCTTTCACAGAATCTGAAAGAGCATCAGATTCTGCATTAAAAACACCTGAACAGATTTCTTTTAAAGTTGATGGTTTATGAGAGAAGAGCTAGGCAAGTTGGGTCCAAAGAGGAAGTTCAAATTACCTGAATACTGTTCTTAAGTTTTTTCGAAAGTGTCTGAGATACTTTTCTACTTGGAGTTGTTGAGATTAGGTATCACAGTCAAATAAGTCAAGGTCAATAAATTTGATGAATAATGTTATGATCGCGGTTACTGTCATTCCTGGGTTCAATCAGTTTGTACCAACTTGTGCTTTTTATTTTCCCCAAAAAAGTATCTCAGACACTTTCGATAAAACTTGAGAACAGTATTCAGCTAATTTGAACTTCCGCTTTTGACCCAACTTGCCCGGCTCTTATCTGATAAACCATCAACTTTAAGAAATATCTGTTCAGGTGTTTTTAATGCAGAATCTGATGCTCTTTCAGATTCTGTGAAAAAAAGTATACCATTTCATTTAAAAAAACCAAGTCGACCTTCACCGCAGCTCAGCGCCTGCACTTACAAACGATATGATTGCACCATATCCTTTCCCCCTCGATATCCTTTGAGTTTGATCTGAGGTGTCTTTCCGTATCTTGCTTGGTTTCGGAGATATCAGCCTGGGGCGATTGAAGAAATCACCCAGTATTCAGAGCAATAGCATAAGGGGATCAGTCAATACATGGAGCAACCCAACGAATTTCTGGTAATAGTATGCACGTAATATCAACATCGAGGATACCTCCGGCATTACCTTCAATAATTCGTCCGCCCGATTATTCTTTTCCACGACAGGAGGATCCGCACCGGTAGCGCGGTTGATGTCCGCTGAATGCATGTTGCACCGGTGGCTGCAGTTATAGCGATCACTGCCCGCTTCCTACATACGATGCAAACAAAAGGTTTGCTGCTATTAATATAATATCCTGTCATAAAGTCAGCCGTATGCATCTTTATATGTACCATTGCATCCCGACGTTGTTTCTGATAACGATACCAGGTCGACGCAGGCACTTCTTGATCTTGCGAATCTCTGTCTAGGTACCTCTTGTATCTTTGCCTAGTTCTGCGCCCAGAAGTCATCACGAAATGAGAAGTATAATGCCAAGTAATTACACAATTCGCTACTCGCGAATGAAACTGAAATTTTAGACATTCATTACTGAGCATTTTGACTTTCAAAAGTAACTGGGCCATTCCATGACGGTTCGATCAAGATCTGACGGCGATGTTTGAGATCTGCTCCTTCATTTCCTATACGAAAGTACTTCTAGGAAAATACCAAAATTTTTTTAATTCGAATCAACCTTCCGTTTATGAGATATCATTCGTCCAAATTTGGAAAAAATTTACCATTTCCTAAGATCTGAAAAACCTCAGACTAATCTGATAAAATCTAACCAAAATTTGGAGCACTATTGAAGGATAGAGGTTTCATCACAGCAAAAGTTGAATTTCAAATAAAATGAAATTGCGCATCATAATTATTACAATGCATTCTTCATATAAAAATAAACAAATGAAATGTCGACAACATTATGGGTCGAAAAAAACTAATTCTGAGAATTACAGGGTGATAAATATATCACAACAATATTGACAGATATAATTATTGTCTGAACTATTATTGAATTCATACGTATACATACGGGGTGAATGTCTAACGTCCGCACACTCGGAGCAGGGTTTTTCACAAATTTGGACAAATGATATCTCAAAAATGGATGGTTAGTTAAAATTACAAAAATTTGGGTGTTTTTCTAGAAGTACTTTCACATAAGAAATTAAGGAGCAGATCTCAAACATCGCCGTCCGATCTTGATCGAGACGACATGGAATACCCCAATTACTTCATTTCCATTTTACTGTAATTGCATCTCGATCTTAATTGTGATGAGATTTCATGTAATGATACAAAATAAAACAATGTACAGGTTGCTTCGATATTGATCAATTTTCCTGTTTTCTCCGTTAGCATTAATTTTTGTTGCCAATTTGTTGACAGTGATTTTTACGCAAAATAGAATAATTGAATAATTTTACATGTCGTGCGGAGCATTGTACAGGGAAATGACTTGAGTAAATTTTTATCAAAATTTCCTTATCCATTTTTCTACAACACGCATATTTTTCCCGTTAGCATTATTTGATTCTCAGGCATCATGACCGGCTTAGAAACTGGCGCGTATCGGTGGGAGGCGCGCTTCACTGCTTGCTTGGCACACACAGCCAAGCGCGCCTCACACACGCGGCCGTTCATGAACCGGTTCTGATTGCCTGATATTACTATATAACAACGAAGTAACTATGCGTTAATTTTTCAATCATTTTTAACAACGAATTACCATGTCAAATACTGATTATGAGTTGTTAATCGCATGCTGCGTATACATAATTGTACTATCATAACCTCGCGTGGAGCTGAGGATCGCGTGTACTTACGTTTTCATCGATTCTACAAATATCTGTACAGCTTATGGCGTTGAAATAGCCCCTCACGTTACACAGATTTATGGGTGTTTCTTACAGCATACTCAGCGGCGATAGGCTTTTCGGAATCTTCTTTTTACTCATGCAATAGCCGCACAACGGAAACGTACACAACATATCATGGCCGCCTGGCTCGAAGCGTGTCGCACATATCCGTTCGTGCGAAGACAATGGCCCGGGTATCGACGCCGGTTGAGGTCACTACTTTGAAACTGTGTTCCGGAACGCATGAAGCCGATGTATACTGTCGGCGTGACGTCACTTCTCCGCTTATACCCGTACCCGGGCGAGGCGCAGGCGCAGCTTTATCGATCGAACTTTCCAGCGCCCTCCGGCCGCTGTTGTTAGGTGATTCAAATCCTACAGTTTTTTCGTGCGCATGCGCCCCGTGAGACTAGCGTAATTGCGGCGACGGTAGCTCTCAGCTTCCACATGGCGAGGCACATCAAGGCACACGTGAGTACGGGCAGCGGTTCAACCGTCAACGGGTCGTCGGTTCGCTGTTATACATTGGCCTCTAAGAAAATAACTCACGCTCTCGTTTACTACACGAGTAATCGTGTAAAAAAAATTGTGCCTGTAGAGTTGGTGGTGGATTTTACCCGAAAAGTGAAACGGATTTCGAGAAAAAATCAAGATACAAAGTGTGGTTTCGTGGGCAGGGGTCTGAGCGGAGCGACCTGTTGCTAAAAGCATACGTGCTATTGCTTGGCGGTAAGTATATAATTATAACTTGCACAATTTTCGGACTCAATACTGGCCGGTTTCACGAACGTCAAATAACGTCTTCTTCGTAGAACAACTCTATTCGTCGAATCAAAGTCGCAAATACAATGTAAAATAGTCTTTCGTTTTCAATGAATTTTGTTTTCAAGAGTTTAATCTATGAATAAAGTTATTTTTCGTTGCTGCAACTGGCCACGTACGTCACTTGCAATAAACGAATATTGTAATTACTATAGTATACAGTGACGAGTATACATATTACATGCGTGTATATATTATACACGTGCCGGCGTGTCGTATATGCAAGTCTGCGCCTGTGTGTAATGTATCAGATAAAGGAAACCTTGGTAATTGGGTGGGGGGGGGGGGGGGATAGGTTTACACATGTATGTGCGCCGCGAGGCAACAAATTGTATGCCGTTGGTATTCTATAATAATACGGTAGAAAAACTGAGTGTTCGTTTGCCTTTTTTTGCGTTTTTGACGCCTGGGCTCAGATATTTTAATTACCCAACTTGAAATATATGAGCCGTTCGTCGGAGGGGGGCAGTTCGTCGACCGGCCGTAAACGAAACTCAAAAGCTCGGAGTAGAGCGAATACAACCAGTCAGGTGAGACGGACCCAAGAATAGGATGTGTAAACATTTGACTCGTATTTTGGAGTCGATATTGAAATGGCTGGCATCAGTTCGTGAAGCTATAGAAATGGTGGACGAATATGCTGCTGAAATGAACATGATTTATATGCGACCTTCGTATCTCGTAGCATTCTAAAAAGGTTAAACGCAACTTCCTTAAGGGGTACATACACCTTTGAAATAATTTTTTTCAAATCACTGCTACGCTCTGAGAAAACATTCTAGAGGCTCAGTTTTTCTACAGTTGATTAGTGCTATTTTGATACATAGTTCATGATTTTTCCAGATTTTGTGTCCTCCGCTGAACATAAATTCAGTCCATCGAAGAAAAAGCAGTTATCGCTGGGTACAGGTTGCTGCGTTGGATAAAATTTTTTCAACTTTGGAGGATATATTCTGTATGAATGTAATTTAGGGCCAAACCAATAATATTTGATGAATTAAATTTTTCATTTTAAAACATTTTTTCCAAAACGATGGAAAAAAAAGTCTTCCAATCAAAAATTTCCATGTCTAAAACTTAAATTCATCAAATATTATTGGTTTCGCCCTAAATTACATTCATACAGAATATATCCTCCAAAGTTGAAAGAATTTCATCCAACGCAGCAACCTGTACCCTACGACAACTGCTTTTTCTTCGATGGACTGAATTTATGTTCAGCGGAGGTTATAAAATCTGGAAAAATCATGAACTATGTATCAAAATAACACTAAACAACCGTAGAAAAACTGAGTCACTAGAATGTTCTCTTAGAGCGTAGCAGTGATTTGAAAAAAATCATTTTAAAGGTGTATGTACCCCCTTAAACAGTTGATATACGATGTTACTGCGGTTTCAGTCCGCCTGTATCAATCGCGAGATTTATCTCTCAAACCGTTCATACGATGTAGCTACAATTCGATACACATACTATCCTGATATGTGTCTCTCGATTAAAGTACAATAGTCTGATTTTTAACCGAACATCTAAAGTTACACACCTGATTGGCAAATATATTTCAGAATTATTCTACATTTGTACTGCTACATTTGTGCGTTATTTGTAAAATATAGTCGTCAATGAAATTGTTGTAGCTAAGGCGAAAGCCACGCACCAGAGGGAATATTTACCAAATTACAGATAGATGGTACGGACGGTTTGTGAGATGAATGATGCGATTGATACAGGCAGACTGCAACTGCAGTAACATCGTATAACAACTGTTTAACTCACTAGGAGAATATCGCACCTCCGGGTCATGGATCTTGACCGAACTTGGAGGGGTGTCTTCTTGTGCCAAAATATGGAGTACACCAACGATAGCGATATCTGTCCGTATGAAGTTGGCCCCACAGTCTAATGTCTCTCTTTTTCTCTATGTAACTATGAAGGATAGAAGGAGACAGAAGACTGTGGTGCCAACTATATACGGACAGATACCGATATCGTCGGTGTACTCCATATTTTGGCACTAGAAGACACCCCTCCAAGTTTGGTTAAGATCCATGACCCGGAGGTGCGATACTCTCCTAGTCAGTTGTGTTTGATCTTTTTACAATGCTCCAAAACTAATTCCATGCTACCCTCTTTGTACTTATGCAATTGACCAGGAAGCCCACGAATTCACGTACCAGTTCTTTTCAGAAAGCGCGTAGAGTGTTGAGAGCGTGCTCAAGGAAATTATTTTACTCATATTGTGACGTTGCGGCAGGTGATCAGGCGGAAGATGAATCCTCAGCCCAAAGATGTCGCGCTGTGCGAAGCACACTTGAACATTATCAATAAATACAAGAAGTTCATGCATACCAGGCCAGACTTCGCGGAAACATCCGAAGGGGATGAAAACGCTGACGGTAAGAATCTGCGAACCTTATTTCTTGTATAGCATGACATCGTGTGATCGATTGGCTCTCGCAGAATGTTACTATACCTATCTCAATGTATATATTAGGGTGTTTCAAAAAAACTCGATATTTTTTTTTTCTTGCTCTCCGCCCAAAATATCGTAGAATATGTCCGAACAAATATCCTGTTAAAAGAGGAGCTCATAATTTCAATTTTAAGAGGTCCTTCGTCGAATCTGAAGTTTTGCCGTTTAAATAACACAGAAAAATGACTTTTTTACTTTATTTATTCTTGCAACCTAGGAAGAAATTTTTTTTTCATAAAGTCCATGACTATATCTTACAAAGCATTAAATTTGGACAAAAAAATCTCATTGAGCCGAATTTCAATTTTCATTATTAAAATTTTGAGTTTAAAGCTCTGAAAAAAATCAAATAATGAAAATTGAAATTCGGCTCAATGAGATTTTTTTGTCCAAATTTAATGCTTTGTAAGATATAGTCATGGACTTTATGAAAAAAAAATTTCTTCCTAGGTTGCAAGAATAAATAAAGTAAAAAAGTCATTTTTCTGTGTTATTTAAACGGCAAAACTTCAGATTCGACGAAGGACCTCTTAAAATTGAAATTATGAGCTCCTCTTTTAACAGGATATTTGTTCGGACATATTCTACGATATTTTGGGCGGAGAGCAAGAAAAAAAAAATATCGAGTTTTTTTGAAACACCCTAGTATATACATACGTAACATATGTTCTTTATGCCTACCAGATTCACCTTCGATGCGTCGATCTGATTCCGAAGAGACAGTCATCATTAAGAGAACATGTGAAGCGGTCGTCCAAAAATCGCCTGCAATTGTCATAAGACGATTGTTCGATGACTGAAGCGGGAAACATCAGGGGAACCCCTCGAAAGATGAGGGTTCATGCGGGGATGATGTACCGATTGACAGCTCGCCACGCGTGCCAACTCCTGAGACGCCGCGGCGAGAATCACCGTCACGACGTTTGACTCGCAGTTTGACAATAGCGGACCTCAATCCATCCAAAGGACAGGCAGCTCTCACCGGACGTGCGCTTTGAACATCTATAGCACGGGTTCCGGAGCTCGCTCATAACGACGAGATAGCGTCACAAAGCGAAGTTGGTACGCCTCGGTGCGACACGTCATCGCGACGTACCCGGCGTCGTACACCTGCGTACGACAAGTCTCGGCTGACACTTCGGTCTAGGCGCAATTCACCGGTGACGTCGGATGCCAGTCCGTCATCGCCAGCTGCCCGGCGTCGTAGACTGACTTCCAACGGCGTAAGTTTTCAACCAACCGGTACAGGAAGCCGAATACGAGCCGATCAGAGTAACGGTGCCTTACGATTGAACCGTACTCCGCGTACGCGGGAATTAAGCCGCAATTCGTCGCTCACAACGAGAAATCAGTCGCCCCCCGTCGTCATCCGCCGCCGTTCCGTAGCCGCATCGACGCCTCGGATGGCTACTCATGGTAGGCAACTAGAGCGTTCCTGTCGGCGGTTCCCAACACAGTCAATCCGTAAACGTGCGAACGTTCCACAGGAAATGGCAAGTACCATGTTTCAGAATCGAGTAACTTTAACATCACATTGTACCTGCCTGCGTAATATCAATATTAACCACATTGGTTAACTGGTTATGAAATAATTGATGCATGTTATCAATTCCGCAGGTAGAGATTCAGGAAGGCGTCAGAATCAATCGCGACACGTGGGAAGTCATGTTGCACAGACCCAACTCCAGGTTCGTGAAGGACGTCGCTGTTCTCCTGTGGGGGGAGGACGAGCTTGCACAACGTTGCTTAAACGCTCGGCAAGCTAACCGTCACTTACTAGACGGAAAACCACCACGTAGGGAATTAACGCCCGAAAAGCATGAAAGAGTTAAAGGTTAGGTGCAGAGGCTTGTGAACTTTATATGTTCTGTGCGAATAACGCTCGAGAGAAGATCAAAATCGATATTTTAGTATAAACTTTAGCGGTAGATAATACTGAAATATTTACGCTTAATTGATTCGCTGGATAGTACGGCATATCGAGTCGTAAGCCGCACTGCATGCTATCCCTACAAATACGTCGCCATTTGCTGATTAGCAGACTGTCTGTTCCACAAGCTAACGAAAGCGGGGGTGACCGGTAGACAGCGGGCCAATCGAATGTCCAAAATGTGGAGAGACATATCTTACAAGATTTATGACATACGCAAAAGCAGATACCTTCGACTACAAGGAAACCGATTGGCCGCCGTGAATCGGGAATCTTGAAGCTCCGCAGTCGCTATATATCGCCTTAGGGTAGATTGAGAATGGTTGAGACACGGGGTCGGTTGATACAACGCTAATAACTCAAAAACTAATAGAGATAGTGAGGGGATGCAAGGACAAAAAGAAGCGGCTTTATGTAGTGTTTATTTATTTACTTCATTTACTCTACTATCTCCATTAGTTTTTGAGTTATTAGCGTTGTATCAACCGACCCCGTATCTCAACCGTACCCAGTCTACCCTACACAACTTAAACCAAAGACGATGTACTATATATGGGGCATTCCATGGTAAATCACACAGTATGAAACCCGACCGATTCCAATTTGCTCAATATTTTTTCGTATTGTTGGCATCACTCAAAGGACATCTGTGGTTTTGTTTCAGATTTTTATTGCCAGTCGTTCCAGTTTTTTTTGTTTTTGTTCCAATAATCCCAACTCCAATTAAACGAATGATTTGAAAAAATAATTCGGGCGAATTTTTTTGTAATTTCACACAGTTTGATAAGAAAATACTAGACAAATTTTTAAGCATCATGTCGGGCATTTTTATCCGATTTAATGTATAAAGTATGCCCTCATGACACTAAGTATGCCCCCTGCGATCCTGTTCGGAAAAATCACGAAAATTCTGCATTGAAAATCCAAAATTTTAAGCCTAAGGCGATGATGAAAAATGATTCCTTCAGTTTTCTTCAATTTTTTTTTGTACGTATTTTCCGTTGTTTTTCACTTCTTACTCCCATACGATAAGAAAAGGTGATAACTATTTATTATTTATAATAGCTGTTGGTAAGAAAAACTGAGTTGGGAGATGGGCATCACCTTTTTTTATCGTATTGGAGTAAGAAGTGAAACGAAACGGAAAATATACACAAAAAAAAAATTCAACAAAACTGAAGGAATCATTTCTCCATCATCGCCGGTGGCTTAAAATTTTTGATTTCAAATGCAGAATTTTTGTGATCTTTTTGAACAGGATCGCAGGGGGCAAACTTAGTGAAACTTGATATTTTATACATTAAACCGGATAAAAATGCCCGACATGATGCTTAAAAATTTGTCTAGTATTTTCTTATTAAACTGCGAAATTACGAAAAAATTGGGCTGAATTATTTTTTAAAATCATTTGTTTAATTGGAGCTACGATTATTGAAATAAAAAAAAAAACACCGAACGACCGGTAATACAAATCTGGAAAAAATCACAGATGTCCTTTTTAGTGATGCCAACAATACGAAAAAATATTGAGCAAATTGAAAGCGGTCGGGTTTTATACTGTGTGATTTACCATGGAATGCCCCATATGTACATGTAGTCATACGTATAGTATATTTTCTGTCTTTTCTGATTTCAAATAATTTTAGAGTTTCATTTGTTATATTTATTTACATTTCGGTACATTCGTACGTGCTTACGAAAAATGCTGGCATATGAGTTGCAGTTCTGTTTTTCCTTATAAAGTGCAATTCGTATGTGTAATATGTATCCTATTTCTACATTCATGCCTGCAAAGTATTTATGTGTCTCACCCACGAGATGGCATATTTTTAAGTTTTATTCTTTATACTCGTGGAGATTCGTCGATTATTATACTCGCTAACGAAAAAGAGTGATCATGTACGCTCCACTTTTTTTTTGTTTTCAGATGTAACAGAATTTGTGACCAATCTCTTCAGAAGTTGATCCTTGTCAAAATTGGGACCGAAAGTTCTTCAGCTATTTTTGCCTAAAAATGTTTTGTTTTTCGAAACTTTTTATTTATTTTTTTTCCTTCATCATTTGTCAATTATTTTTGTCAATTGTCTGGTTTTATATCAGACAAACGAGGTCGAAATTTAGGACAAAATGGTTGAAGAACTTTCGGTCCCAATTTTTAAAAGGATCGACATTCGTCACAAATTCTGTTAAAACCTATGTACGTGTACATCTATATATGTAAAGTAAGAAGAGACTATCGCGGATAGATGACAAATTTAAACTATAGGATACATACTAGATTTAAGTACATCCATGCATTTATATAATGTTAATCTATATATTGCTTCCTACTACATTCTCGAACTACCGAACGTAACTATGATTCATCAAGTTTTCGATGTTATAGTTTTAAGGGCTTGTTTTATTTGTATCTACTGATACTGTACTGATATAAAAAAAAAAGAAAAAATAGCTAAAGACGCTATCTAAGTGTTGAACATAACCAATTAATAAAGGCAGTCCAATAATAATCCATGTCCTTTATTCCACATCAACTGTTCAACTCATTCATATTTTAATAAGACCCTACGCTTGGGCTATTATAGCCGGGTCCCCTGAATCGTCTAAGCGTCGTCATAGTGACATACGTCGTTACGTCGTAATTGACGTCGTACGTTGCCGTTGATGACGTCGTAATTTGCGAAACAAGTGACGCAACACATTATCCTAAATTGCGAAGAACATATGCTATTCGGCCGGCGAGTGCCTTGGAGCATGCCTTCGGCCATCGAAGTTTACGTCCGTTCGACGCGAGCGCGACTTGATTTACGCTGTAGATATTTTCAATAGGGCTACCTTAGCACATCTGAGCCAACCGTCGTTTTGAGGCCGTCGTTCCGTCAAATATTGTTGAAATTCGAGTAGATATCTGTGAAACGATACGAGTGCGTGTCTGGCGCCCAACACTATCTTAGATTCAAATAATTAGTATTTTTATAAAGAAACGCCGTAGGGTGCGGAGTTGCACTCTGAGAACTCCATTACAGTGTCTATGACTATACATATAGGGTGCGGGACTTAGAAAAAATTAGGTGACGCAGAAGCCCTGCTGCTTATATACTTATTGAGGAATGGGTAAGGTAAAGGTGTACAATTGAATGATGCGTCAATTACGAAAAAATCCAATAATTTCATTTATTCGTATAACTTATTTTCTAATACACGTTGTTATGCTAGGATAAAATATAAAATACGACGACTACGAGTACAATTTTATTTGCAAATCTTACAGCTAAGGTTATAATTATACAAGATTGATCGTTTATTTCACAAATGTTCGGTGAAGACTCCGTCGCAATTAGTGATAAAACGTCTTGGCATTGTGATGATCACTTTCAATGCCCAGATTGTAAAAATACAGGCTGTTGCGAATATCAAAAGTAAACCTATTCTGAACCAAACAGGCGGGGGTGGATTGCCAAGCTGTCCAACATATTGTCTGGTCGAAAGCGAATCACAGGGTTAGGTATTCCAATCCTGTAGGGTTCGGAGGTCTAGTGGCTTCGAATGAAGGCTGCTGAACACATTTTTCTAACGATGTCTCTCTCTCTCTTTCTCTCTCTTTCTCTATCTCTCTAGCAGTTTCGTATTCCTTCGTGATAATTAGTTTGATGTTTTCAAGTCGAGATGTAAATTTCCTCGTGAATTAGACTTCGGCACGGACTCAAGCTGTTGTTTGACTTCAACAGCGATGACGTTAGAAAACAGTTTGGTCAATTCGAGTGAAACAATATCGAGATAATTTTCGCTGAAGACGGGGTTGAACTGTGGCTCGATGCTCTTTTTGATGGCTCCGTATTCGTTCTTGGTCATTTGCGCGATGGTATAAAGAGAAGGTTCTTGGGACGGGTAACGCCTAATTCTTGACACAATGTATTGAACGTATTGCTTTTTGCACTGGCTTACACTAGCCGCCAGTCTTTGGAGTCTTCGAACTTGCTCGTCAACACAGACGAATCGGTTTTTAAGCCGTCGAATGTGGTTTTTTGCATGACAATCGACGATACATGAATTTCGGGTCGCTTCAGGAGCGGAGTGCAGTCTCCACGATTTTTTCCGTCGTCTTCGTCGGATACTAGCTCCGTTGCGTAATCGGCACTGCGAAGAGGTTCGATACATCTGACGGAGCTCTGTTGGACATTGAATCTGATGGCCCTTGCACCATGCGCTGTTGTAAATCGTAGTTTGCTGTCTTCGTCAAGCTCAATTTCGTCAATATACCATTGGGCGTCGGCGTACACGTCGAAGTTGAAGTAGTCCGATATTGTTTCTAATGCGTTAGACAGCGCAGTCCAGGCACTCAATCCTAGACAGATGCCGTCCGGTGAATTGCCGGTCAATCTGATCAACGGTTCAAATTCTGCGTCACCTCGCAAACCGAGGCCGACGACAATCTTCTTTGTGAACGACGTGTTTAATCCGTAGGTAGTGGCCAGTAACAAATTTTTATCAGATTTTTACACTGCTCTTGCAAACGATTTGAATACTCTACTCGCGTTTCCTATCGTACCACTGACTGATTTGAGGGTTTCCATTTCTAGATACTAGTTCTCCCGTGGTCAACCGAAGACTGACGCGTTTCACGACGACATCCTCTCTTTTGTACACCAAGCGTGTTTAATCCTGTTCGATATGAAGACGCCGCTCACTGTCCTCTGTCTCTTTCGTTCCCCATGTAACCATGAAGAATAGAAGGAGACAGAAGACTGCGGTACCAACGCCATACCGGCCAGAATCAAACACGTTGAGCGTATATATGGAATATGATTTCGTCCGTTACAAAATAATTTCCACCAATTTTTTCCACCCTCTAGACAGGTTGCCTCACATGTTTTGTCTCGTACAACAAGGATCGGTCAGATGAATGGCTTAACAGCCGCCGCAACAGGCGGCAACAGGACTTGGAGGACGCATCAATCCTGTCACACATTGGTGCGGTTATGAATTTGGAAAAAATGAAGTATCGTCAACAGGTTGGATGTTTTCCGCTATTTTACGATAAGTGCTCTGACTCCCAAGAACCGTGCGGTGTTATGAATAATATTGGTGACTTGAAGGGATTTTAGCCTAATGGAACCGTTGGAACCTAACGGTCTATCCCATGCGGAGTCCCAACAAGTGTTTGACCATCATCATTGTGGAGGCGGTGGGACCTGTAACAGTCGTACATTTCGCAGCTGTTCGCACTTGTGCGTAAAATAGTAGTCGGGGGTACCGTCCGACTTCTTGTGAAGACCGGACCCGCGCTCTTACATAGGGTGGGCCCAATGCCGTTATCGCAGAATTATGGTTCCGGCGGGATGACACTTTCTCACGAAACAAGAGAAATTCATGGGTATCATACACACTTTCCTACAGAGTCTCATGCGATAAGTGATCAGTCCCTGTGGACCGAACGCCGTCATTATTAGTATGTATCCATACCTTAGAAGGGTATAAGACTAAAAGAAAACCGTTGGAAGCTGATGGGTAGAATATCGGCGGGTCTTTGACCATAACGGCTGTACGGGGTGGAGCTTGTGGGACTAGCAACACTTGTCCATTTTTCGAGGGCGGAGCGGTCCCCTGGTAGAGCGGGGGCATACTGCCGAGCGAGGTATACCTACTCGCGTTGCCGCAGAAATATGCTTATTGGACAAAGACAGAATTGGAAAACTGTAGCTATCTTACTAAACTTTCCACGACGGACCCGACTCGTTCACCCCCACCCGCCGCTCTTCTCAGGTTCGTACGCGCACCCACACGTAAAAATCTGCGTGTACGGCGTCAATGTATCGAGGATATACAGGGTGTTGCAAAATTCGCGCACCATCTGCATACCAGGGGATTCCTTGCGAAAAATTAAGACAAGTGGTCTTTGCAAAAATGTCCGCGGGGACTTAGTTTTTCCTTAAAAGCACTTAATAACGAACCAATCAGCGTTCGTCTTTAGGAAAGTGTCTAAAATCCGCATCACCGTCCGCCCCACTACGGATAACAAGACAATCATATGTGGTGTGCCCCGCTCCTCCCGCCGCGCTCGCAGCCACCGTAAGCGCTTAACATTAGACAGGCGGAGCGAGGAACACCACACATTATTGTCTTTTTCTCCGTAGTGGGGAAGACGGCGATGCAGATTTTAGACAGGCTTTTCTAAAGACGAACACTGATTGGTTCGTTATTAAGTGCTTTTACGGAAAAACCAAGTCCCCGCGGACATTTTTGCAAAGGCCACTCGTCTTAATTTTTCGCAAGGAATCCGCTGGTATGCAGATGGTGCGCGAATTTTGCAATACCCTGTATATACGGCGTGTCCTCTCAAGACATTTCCTTATTCTTGTAGATCTCTGATCCGTGGAATAACGTACTCTTATTCGCTCCGTCATACTTTGCGATACTTTACTTTTTACATTTCTTACTGAGATTTTCAAGTAATTATGACAGGTGTTAGGAATTTGTACCGTGCCGCAATGTTGAAGGCTGTGTTTTACGCAAGGCAAAACAATTCCGTGATTGATCGTGAATGTGATACGCGATGGAGGAGATCGCTGACGCGTATGTCGAAAGCGGATTTGCTCCGTCAATTTAGGCGTCTGATTGCCGCATGCAGTGAGCATGCGATCGCCCTAATATTCGCGAACGACATGTTTCGCAATCTACGGGAGTGCTTGTGCATCCTGCTGAGACGGTGATCAAGCGTGGAACGTCGCATTTTGCCGTGCTGGCACCGCTTATTCGCGAATACAACGCGCACCGCGGTAAGTAGAAGTTTTCGTTCAGAAATTGTATATCAAAGCTATCCGGAACGGTGATAAATTAACCGACGGGGTTTTTTATTCGTGTCAGAACTACTCGCACTGTTAAAGGACCCCGAGGTCAAAGCTGCCATGCTGATAGTGGTGGATCCCTGCGAGGAGATTATTCTGATTGTAAGCGAGAAAGAATTAACCCCCGGAGTCGAGGTGGTTAGCGACAACACGGGGACCGCTCCTAACGGCGGTGAAAAAGTCCTTGAAATCACCAGTGAAAATTAAGACATGTGTGTGAGCCGTGACAGTGACGTTGTGATAGTTGGATATAGTGAGCGTGTGGTGCCAGTTACGGATGATGGATTTTCGGTTGCCGGTCCAGCGAATGCATCAAGATCGCGTGGCAGTCTTGGTGGTAAGTCACAAAAAGTTTAATATACGTCGTATAGCATTACATACGCACGTCGCAGAGGACCCGGCCCGAGTCTATATATAGGGATAGTCTTTTTGCAGAGGAGAAGGAGGAGGAGGTGTATGAAATCGTGTCCATGTCATCACCTGATAGTGCCATATGGTCACCGTTTGCAGTGCCTCCACCCTCGCCCGAAAGCGGGATATTTTCGATGCCTAGCACCGTCGAGGAGGTGTCCTCATCCCAGGAATATTAAAATTTATATAAAAAGAGGGGTGGGGGGTGGGCTTGGGTTTACGGGTTCTCATACAGACGTGCGTGTGTTTATAAATATGCTGGCGCGATATACAACGAATTTTTGGATCTTATTTATCTCTCTCTTGTTCACCTATCAGAGAAGCCAGTAACGGTTGACATCCAGGGATACGAAAAACTACCCGGTGTCAACGAACATGACGGTAGCACGGACGTACAGATTGGTGGCCATAGACGCATAACACGTGTAAACGAGGGTGCTGGTACCTCGGGAATCGGACGTTCAGGGTCTGACGTGAACCCCATACATAACGACAATTATGACTCTGATGACGACTCTGGACAAACCAGTTGTAGTTTAGATTCTAGGGAGACGCAGACGGCGGATGAGAGTGAGAGCGGGGAAGAGTCAGTCAGGGATAACGATTCTCAATCGTTGACCCCGGGTAACCGTTTCGCGATACTCGGGGAGTCGTCGAAATACATTCGTCGCTTCCAGGTTCACGCGCGGGAACTCGGGATCAAAATTAAGATACCGGAGTCAGGTGTTAACCCCATCGAGTGGTTTGAGGGAGCTTTAAGAGATTTGCATGCATACGTCGCCTCAACGTGTTATTCGAGTGACTACATCGGTTTCGTTTTTCACGCTGAAAGTTTTAATCAGGGCTCTGCGTGGTTATCTTTTCGACCGGTCCACGATTCCCAGTATGCGGATCTGTGAGAGCTAGTCTCCAGCGTGACACAGAGTAACTCGGAGTTCGGGGAAGATAAGTTATTCTCGGTCACAGTGCACTGCGTCAAAGTGCCGTCCGGTCGCGGAAAAGCTCGTCCCATCACGCACGCGGGTGTGGCCAAGAAATCTATAATACAGATTGTCAACACGGATGGTCTTTGTTTACCGCGGGCTCTAGTCGTCGCGAGAGCACATGCCGAGAGGGGGTCGATCTGTAGCGGAGAGCTTCACGAGGCATATAACGCGATACGGGGATCGGGATCGCGGTTGCGGCGCGAAGCGGCGAGAGAGTTGACGGAGAGAGCGGGAGTCGAGATACCGGTGACAGGCTGCGGGATATGTCAAATATTGCAATTTAAACGTTATCTGGCACGCGAGGGAATGGCAATCGTGGTATACGAGGCGGGTAAATTGGGGACTGGGGATGCGACGTTCTACGACGGAAGCAGCGTGGTGGCCGAGAGTGGGCGAAACGTGACCCATCGTTTGAACATTCTCTACTTTCTAGGCGATCACCACTATTGCACAATAACGAACCTTACTGGTGCCGCGGCAGGAAAGTTTTTTTGCGAGACCTGTAACAAAAAATATAAAAACAACCATGAGCACCGCTGCTCGGGCCGGTGTCCGCAGTGTCTGGGCACCCTGGCGTGCGACCACAAGGCGAAGGAATTGGAGTGCGTTGACTGTAAACGGGCGTTTCGTGGCGCGGTCTGTATGGGAAGGCATCGTGAGGTCGGTTCGTTTAGCCCGCGTCGCTCCGTCTGTGCGAAGCTTCGAATCTGTACAAACT
Organism: Tenthredo scrophulariae; assembly: GCA_963978835.1. Classification (NCBI taxonomy): domain Eukaryota; kingdom Metazoa; phylum Arthropoda; class Insecta; order Hymenoptera; family Tenthredinidae; genus Tenthredo; species Tenthredo scrophulariae. Next base: position 30,894,260 of record OZ022227.1, read on the forward strand.
GCACGCGACTCATAAATCTTTCGTTGGGTGCTCACTCGTGTGACACTCGATATTGTAAGACTTGCAACACCCTTCAGCCTTACAACCATCAGCGTTTCATGGCGCCGCTCAAATCGAACGAGAATGATAACGCCAAATACATATTCATATTTTATGATTTTGAGACCCGGCAGAACGTAACGATCCCTGGTGACATGTCGACAAATATCCACGTTCCCAACCTCTGCGTGGCGCACCAGGTTTGCACCCAGTGTATGCATAATCGGGACATTAAGGACGGTTGCCCAGCCTGCGGACTCGTGCGCGAGTACGTGTTTCAAGTAGATCCGGTGAAACAACTGGTCGAATTCGCCACACGGCCAATTCACAGTTTCAGAAAAATCATCTGCGTCGCTCACAATGCTCGGGGCTTTGACGCGCAATTTATTCTACGTTACCTGGTCGAGCAAAACTCCGAGCCACCGCAGGTCATATTGAACGGGAGCAAAATCATCATGCTGGAAACCGGGCATACCCAATTTTTAGACTCGCTAGCTTACATGCCTATGGCGTTGTCTGCCCTGCCGAAAGCCTTCGGTTTGCCAGAGGCCTCGGTGAAAGGAGTCTTTCCGCACCTTTTCAACACGCCTGAGAACACGGGTTACATAGGCCCGCTACCCGCGGCGAAATTCTACTCGCCCGATACTATGAGTACCTCCGCACGTGCGGAGTTCTACAAATGGTATGATGCGGCCGTGGCAGAAAATCAGCTGTTCGATTTCGACGCGGAATTATTGGGCTATTGCAAATCCGATGTGGATATTTTACGCCGTGCATGCGTCGCGTTTCGCGATATCTTTATCGAGTGTGGGAAGGTATGCCCGTTCACCGAAAGCACGACTATCGCGTCAGCCTGCTCGGTAGTGTTTCGAAAAAATGTCATACAGGCTGACCGTATAGTTATTCTGCCACCGGGTGGCTAAAGGCTGGCTGACCGCCAGTCCAAAAAGGCGGTAGAGTGGCTCGTCTGGAAAGAGCGGGAGTTGGGGGTCGTGATCGCGCACGCCGGCCGTTCGCACGAATTTCGTATTCCTGAAACCGGTCGGGTCGTGGACGGGTATTACGAGGCGGATGACGGGACGCGTCACATTTTTGAATTTCACGGCTGCTTCTGGCACGGCTGTAGGCGGTGTTTCAACGTGAACGGTGACCGACGTACCGTGAACGGGGACACCATGGACAAGCATGCCGAGGAAACACGTTCGAAGACGTCGCGTATGAAGAAAATGGGATACGTAGTCACCGAGATATGGGAGTGCGCGTTCGATTGACTTCTCGAGCAAGACGGGAAAATGCGCGAATACTTGGATCGGCACCCGATAACGGCTAGCCTTGCGATCGGCACCCCCTTAGATCCGTGCGATGCTTTGTACGGTGGTCGAACGGGGAACACTTCGCGCAGCTACGAGGTACGCCAAGGGGACGATGGGAGCATTAGTGAAAAAATAAAATATGTAGATGCTTGCTTCCTGTACCCGTACATCTGTAAGCATGCATCTTTCGCGTTAGGCCACCCAAAAGTCCGCGTCGGACATGAGTGTGAGGCGCTGACGGGTGTGAGTGGCAGGGACATCGTCCGCGTAGAGGGGTTGGTCAAGTGCAGCGTACTGCCGCCCCAAAATCTCCACCACCCCGTGCTCCCGCTGCGTATGCACGGAAAACTGATGTTCGCACTGTGTCGGTCCTGTTGCGAACAATTAGAGCAAGACAAATGCACTCATAGCGAGGCGAGAGATCGTCAGTTCGACGGCACTTGGATGTCGTGCAAGCTGGAGAAAGCGGTCGAGAAGGGCTACGAGATCATCCAAGTGCAGAAAATTTGGCAGTACGAGGTGACGAAATACGACCCCTCTACTCGTCAAGGGGGGCTCTTTGCGGGGTACATAGATACATTTCTTAAAATCAAGCAGGAGGCCAGCGGTTGGCCCGGCGACTGTATCGACGAGGCCTCGCGAGACCGCTATCTCGCAGAGTACGAGCAAGTGGAGGGGATAAGATTGGATAGCACCAAGATTGCCAAAAATCCTAGACTTCGTTCGGTCTCTAAGCTCTGCCTCAACTCGTTTTGGGGAAAGTTCGGAAAGCGGGACAATATGGTAAAAACCACGGTGGTAAAGACGCGTCAGCATCTGTTGGAGCTACTGACCAACCCCGAGGTCGAGGTGACCGAGTTGCTGCCTGTCAACGACCAGGTGTTGTACGCGAGGTGGTCACACGCCGAGCAGAGTGTCAGGCCTTCGCCACTAGCGAACGTAGTGATAGCCGCATATACCACCGCGCAGGCTAGATTGAAATTGTACGAATATCTAGAGAAGTTGGATCGACGCGTTCTTTATTACGATACAGACTCCGTCATATATGTCCACGACTCGACACGGCCGCAGGATTACGTACCACCGACAGGGAACTTTCTGGGAGATTTAACCGACGAGCTCGAAACGTATGGCAGTGGTAGTTATATTCGGGCATTTGTTTCGGGAGAGGCGAAATTTTACGCGTACATCGTTCGATGTCCGGACCGCAGCGATGTTGAAATCTGCAAGGTAAAGGGGGTTACGCTGAATCATGCCACCACTAGTAGAGTAAACTATGATTCGATTCGTCAAATGGTAGTAGAGGGTGAGGGTCTGATTTGGCTGCAGTACCATGCTATTCGTGGGGACAAGCTGCACGAGGTGGTAACCCGTACTGAATCCAAAACCTGTCGACCGGTATTCGTCGAGAGACGGTGTTGCGCGGAAAGTTTCGATACCTTACCCTACGGTTATCGCTCAGCCACATCCTTGACCGGGGACCCTTGAATTTTACCGTTCTCGCTCTTCCCTGGCTCATGCCTCTTTCTCTCTCTCTCTCTCTCTCGCTCTCGCTCTCACCTGACGCGAGATACGAGGATTCCGGGCCCCTCAGGGGGTCGTGCGGTTCAACCCAACGCAGCGCGTCTACAGAGACACCGACCAGTCATCCACACAGACACGCGCACTCACCGGTATAGACGATTCTACGTTAGAATCGTTCGGATCGTTGCAGAAGTTAGTCAAATGATAATAAAATTTATTCTTTCGTTCTTACTTTCCGCTAACTCTTGTGTCTTTTTTATTTCTCCCCGCCACGAGCCGTGATACCGTCGGGGGGGTCCTTGACGTGAACGATTCGACGTTCACACCGTGACACGTCACAACTCGTCGCATCACGGCTACAGAGACATCAGCCGTCTGTCCACACGCACGCACCTCCACAGACGATTCTACGTCAGCTACATTCATCGCGTTGCGGAGGTGAGTCCAATGATAACATTTGTGAAATATAAAAAATGAGGTTGAGCTCATTGGCCAGCGTGCGGGCCAGAGCGTACGAATCAGCTGATTGCGTACGTCGCCGCGGGGGTTTACCTCGCCCAGCGGGCGACCGCGGATGGTGCCCGTTGGAATAAGAGCTAGTAGCAACGGGCACTACCCCGACGCGTGCGCGCTGATATCAGCTGATAGTCAGCGCGCCCCGGGCCCGTCGCCGCCGCCGATATGAGCTCATCGCGGGGCAGAGGGATAGGTGAAAATGATCCTTTTGCTTTTCTCCACCGGCCATATTGAGAAATAATTTTGTATATCTAACAGAATCCTGTGGCAGAAAACAACAATGACGATGGACACTCGTTGGAAGCACCCATTCTCAGCCATCGGCGCTGGACCATCGGGCTGTGGAAAGTCAAATTTTGTGAAAAAATTTCTACGGTACAGCAGTGGCATGTGCGAGACGAAATTCAGTCGTGTAATCTGGTACTGCGATGAGTGGCAGCCGTTGTACGAGTCGAGCAAAGGAATAGAGTACTGAGAAGGATCACCCCAACCCACCGACTACGACGGTGACAAGACCCCGAAACTGTTGGTGATTGACGATTTGATGCGCGAAGCGTCGAGTCACGTTGTCGTCGATCTATTCACCAAAGTCTGCCATCACAAGAATCTGAGCGTCTTCTACACTACACAAAATCTGTTCCATCAGGGACACGGACAACGCGATATTTCTCTCAACGCGAACTATATCGCTTTCTTCAGAAATCCGCGAGATCACGCTCAAATACAACACTTCGCGCGTCAAGTACACCCAGAGGATCCGCGATTTCATCAGGAAGTATACCACGATGCCACAGCTGTTCCACACGGGTATTTACTGTTGGATCTGAAGCAATCGACGCCGGAACTGTCGTTTCCGTACGAACATTTTCCCCAGCGACGGACATCAGTACGTCTACGTGCCGAAAAAGGATGTAAAACTGAGCAGCGCGCAGAGAGTACCAGTAGTACCGCTGTAATGCCACGAAAGGTACGTCATGGGTGTCGCGCTGCCCTCGGTAAAACAAACGCCCTTGCCCCGCACGCGTTGCACAAGTTGAACACAACCCAGAGATGCGCCTTGCTACGTACCGCTGACGACTCTCTGGTGAGGGATATTTGTGAGTGTGCTCTGAACACCTTGGAAGGTAACGTGGTCTTGTCTCGAGCGCATAAATCGCGTCTGGCGCGACACAAGCAGACGCTCCGAAAATTAGTCTGTAATTGCGGAATTCGGAAAAGTAAGGAGAAATCCTGGTTCAACGAGGGGACAGTTTTTTGGGTCTACTGCTGGCAACGATTCTGGGAGCGGCACTGTTCCCTGAGTGGAGGAAAAAACAGCGAGAGAGATAGAAAGAAAAGACGTTGGAGGTGGAGCGTGCCAAGAAAATGGTGATGATACCGGCGGAGGGTCTGAAGAGGTTCCAACGACAAATGAGTGACGTCGTGAGTGCGTCCTCGGGTCTGGACCCTGTTCACGGGGACCCTGTTTCACGTCTCGACCGCGAAATGAGCGACATCTTGAACGAGGGCACCAACGATAGTGCAGAAAAGTGGAAACTCTACCAGCAGGCCCTGAAACGTTATCTGTACTTCTCGAACGATGCGCGAAAGCCTCTGCAATTGGAGATTCGCGAGGGGAGCAACGGAACAGCTGCAATACCTGTGGAAAGCACGGAAAAAGCGGCGGATGTGATAGAAACCAAGGATACGGGGGCTGCGAACAAGGGTGAAATTACGTCACAGATGAGAAATGTATTGGCATCCGTCCCCACCAGATTCATCAACAAGGCCGGTCTTTTGTTGCGTTCACTGTCCGGGGCATCGTCGCGGCTCGTTTGGGACAAAAGTGGAGTAATTTCTATCGATGGTGTACCTGTGCCTGGTACAAACATAGTCGATCTGGTCAACCATGCCGCGCGATCGCGGAAAAACTTCAATCCATCAGGGCAGTCGCAATTCGCTCGGTTTCTTCACGCGATCAACGTACCACACGAGTGCGTGGAAAACGAAGTCTTTCGGAAGGATATACGGGGGTTCGACAACGATGAATTCGCAGACGTCGCGTCAACGAGTGCCTCGCTGTCGACGTCTGCAGCGGGGCACAGCGAATCGCGTTCGGGTTGGAGAAAATGGTCACGCGCGGAGACCAGTAGATCCGGTATCGGTGACGCGGACCTCAGTACACCCGGTACACCGCTCACGAGTAACAGACGGATCTTGAGAAGCACACCGTACGCCCAAAGCAGTGAAAAGAGACGGAATTGGAAGAGACTGCGACTGCTAAAGTGATGAGGGTGTTTGAAAAAATCTACTACGATCCGTCTTACCCGGCTGGTTACGTAGGGGCACGAAACCTGGAGAGGGCCACGAGGGGTGAGAAATCCGGCGAATCGGTGAGGAAATGGCTCGCGACGCAGGATGCCTACACTCTGCACAAATCTGTACGATAAAAATTTCCACGTGCTAGATACAACGTTTCCAACATCGACGACGTTTGGGAGGCTGATCTGGCCGATTTGAGTTCGGTGAAGAGAAACAACAACGGTTATCGTTATTTACTGGTTGTCATCGATGTTTTGAGTAAATACGCGTGGGTCGTACCCCTGAAGCGAAAGACAGCTGGTACAGTAGTCGAGGGATTACAACACGTGTTGAGCATGACACGGCGTAGACCCGTTCTGCTGCAAACGGACAAGGGAAAAGAATTCGTCAGCAGTGAATTTCAGCAACTGCTCACAGCCAATGAACTACGATATCGCGTCACCCGTAACCCTGAAATAAAAGCGGCTATCGTCGGAAGATTGAACCGCACTCTCAAGGAGAGATTGTGGCGATACTTCACACACAGAAACACGAAACGCTAAGCCGACGTTTTACTACGAATCGCAGAGGCCTACAACGCAGCGCGTCACTCGAGCATAGGAATGGCCCCGTCTGAGGTGACTTCGGAGAACGCCGCCCAAGCACGAGCAAACCTGCAAAGGCGATATCTGCCACGTATTGCCGGCAAGCCGAGATTTCGTAAAGGTGACACCGTACGGATCAGCAAGACGAAGGGAACGTTCCAGAAAAGCTACGAGGCCAATTGGAGCGAGGAACTTTTCGAGATTCACAAGGTGCTTGCGCGCGTACCTGTTGTCTATGTATTAGTGGACATGGCGGGTGAGGAAATCGACAGCGCATTCTACGAGGTAGAACTTCAACGAGTCGAAGAAGGGGAGGGGCAATCTAACCAAGGCGAAACCACTTCGAATTCAAAGGCTGGAAGTACGAGACAGATTGAAGCAAGCAACATTTTAAGATTGGTAACGTCTTTGTGCGTGTGCATGTCCCAGGGTATTCGTACACTCGAACAGCGAACGGTCAGTCGGTTTGCACCTAGCGTTTGAACCACATCGAAGAAACGTCTCGAAACGTACGTGCGTCATAGAGAAGGACCAGTTTTACATCACCCTACCGAGAAACAGCTCGATGCAGTTTTTCCCCGATAATCGAACCTGCTGCTACATCACTCAGTCACCACGCTCGATCGAGCTGACCGGAGAATGGGAGGTGGGGCTCGCCGAGATCCTTTATCCTGTATCGTTTGCATCGTCGTCGCCGTCGTCACTGCGGATCGAAGAAATCACCGATAAATCCGATTTACAAGATCATGCGGGTCCGAGTCACTTGCCAGGGATGAGATATGATGCAACCGCACGGACTGTGATAGTCGACGGTGATACCCGAATTGAGACCACCCTTCCAAGAATCCCATCGTGTCAAATGTTCGTTTGCTGCGATATCATAGAGCCACGTATCATCGGAGACGTCTACACACCGTTGTTACGCGTTATTCAAGCATGTGGAAAAACAAACCCAATTCCCGGAGAAACGGCAATGAAGACCCTGTTACCACCGCACTACATACCGCTCTTGCTGACAACCTTTCGCACTATTGAAATCAATATAAGAGATCATCTGGGGAGGCTGATACCATTTGAGTCCGGGACTTTGACGGTTACGTTACACTTTAGGCGTGTCCAATAAGGTGAGGAAACTTACACGTACTATGGCGCAATACACCGAGCATTACGAGACGCAACTCGGGGGTGGCGGTATGGAAAACTTTTATCGAGGGGCACCGTACCAACGCGGACACGGCATCGGAAGTTTCTTGGGAGGATTATTTCGCAAGGTATTACCTCTATTGACCAGCGGAGCCAGGGCCGTTGGAAAAGAGGTCTTACGCACGGGGACGAATGTTATATCGGACATGGAGAGGAACGTACCGTTCCAGGATTCGTTAAAAGCGCGAGCTATGGAGTCGGGTCGCAGCCTGCAGCAGAGGGCCAAAGATGAAGTAGTCAAACTTATGAAGGGGTCCGGATATAAAGGGGCGACGGGGGAGCGCACCGTCTCAACAATGGATAAACCATTCCAAGCAGCCTATGAAATGTTCATGAATTCATCCGGATATAACGATGCAGCATGGTTTCATCATATTGTAATTCACGAAATAAATAATAAAAATCTCCCTGATGATCTCTGTTCACATTGAGTGGTCTGACCCACCAACGCCGATTCCCTCTTCTACGTAAGTGTCGGTTTCGTCGAAGCATGATAAAACACGCCATCCACGCTAATATCAAAAAAAGTTCATCGTCTTCCATAATCTATGAAAAACGATACGGGTTAATAATTACTAGAAGGAAGACCCTACTGAAATTTTGACAAGAAGCATTTTTTCATTCTTGAAATGGCCAAAAAACGCCCAATCGAAAAACGAAAACTTCAAGTTCCAGATTATGGTCAAATATGTTTTCAAACAAAGTTTCAATTATCTGTAACGAAAGTTCGGACGCGAGGAACCTTTCGCAGAATATCTCATTCGCAGCACTACGAAACGTTCCCTGCGTCTGAACTTTCTCCACAGAGGATTGGAACTTTTTTTGAAACTTTTTTTGAAACATATTCTACCAAAATCTAGAACTTGAAGTATCCGTTCTTTTATTGGTCGTTTTTGGCTATTTCAAATATGAGAAACTACTTTTTGGCGAAATTTCGATGGCTATCGTACATCGAACATCGAAATACAAATGAAATATAACGAATGAAAATTAACACTCGTTATTTTAGCCATTGTGAATTCGTTCACAGAAACAATATTACATATTTACATGTAAAAAAAAAAGAGATACAAAAAGATTGATAATATACCCGAAGCAGTAAAGCATATTATTATTTTTCCGATGATAATGAGAAAATGGGACGGTAGATCGTAAAAGAAACCCCAAACAACGTAACAAATTCACGCTTCTCGAGAGAGGTTATCTAACTTAACAGATTCTTCCACTCGATATATTTGTGCTTCTGAGTAATTAAGAGAGCTAATTGTCGAGAGAAGATACATTACATCAATTATCGACTTACCTTTTCGCCTTCAACCTCGGTATGTACCACTCAAGATGTCACGTTCTGACCCGCACGCTCGTTTGTTTACACTCTTTACTCTTGGGATATATAGTTCGGATTCACTGGCGGCAACATCGCAAAACCCTGCCGGCACCGGCTCTTACGGAAGATGGAGCGTCACCGTTGAGGCAGCCTGAGGGGGCGCGCGCGATTGGCTCGCGCTATGCATTAGTGAACGGACCGCTAGTGTGTGTTCCGTCTCCGCTTTACGTCAGCGTCGTTTAATGTGCGAGCACCTTGAACCGCTGTATCTCCAGCTGGTTGCAGCGGAGAAGGCAAAGTCCCTTACATCGGTGATAACGTCAACCGTACTTCCGATTATTCCTAAGTAATTTATTATCGTAAATTTAGAGTCGTTTGCTATTATAATTTAGAGTAGAGTCAATTATATTATTGTTATTTTCTAGTCAAGTAGTATTCGAAACATAGAGTAGCGGTGGTATAAGCCGGAGCCAGATGACAGGCTGGACAAATTAGTGTCATCTGTTTCTTTTTTTCTTTTTAGTAAATAAAATAATTTCAAATCACATTTCGTTCGTGTTGAGTATTTTTATTTCATCGCCCTCACGAACTATCCCTCTACCGACAGCTAGCTGGAGCAAGAGTAGAGTAGAGTAGAGTAGAGTAAGAGTTTTATTATGCCGTGACCCTAATAGGGTTAATGGGCAAAAGATACATAAATAGAACACATAATCATAAAAGAAGCATGATTGACAACAGGATACGGCAGATAATGTACATAACCAGAGACTCAACAGTAACCACATGGATAAACAAATATCATTATAACTTACATACTAAGGAAGAAAAAAGGTGACATCTTAGACTACCACCACGCACCAAAGTAGCATGTTAGCTAGCGAACAAACAGCAGTACGGGACGGTACATGGTACTACAACTAGAGCGAAAGCAGGTATGCCTTAGTAAATTGATTGCACGTAATACTGAAAATAGATAAATGATATAAATAAATGAATAATAAAAATAAATAATAGATAATATAATTGATGAATAATAAATAGCCAAAATTGATAAATAATAAATAAATAATAAATAAATAAATTTGATTACACATAGCAGATTCCATTGAATAGTAAATATGGATAGAATCAAATAGGTTGCATACAAGTAAGTGTCCACCGACAGAGATAAGTAGTTAGAATAAATTGATTGCGCATAACAGATAATAGTAAATAGTTAGGATAAATTGACTACGCATAACGGATAAGAATAAATAACAATTAAGCATAGAACTAAATAGTGTAGTGCAAGGTTAGTTCCAAAGTCTAGAGTCTGGACCGCAGAGCTGCCGAGCCCGGCTCAAGTTCTAGTGACAGTAGGTGCGCAAGGAGTCTTGATTTAAAAACCTCGGTCGAAGACGCTGATCTAGAAGACTATTCCAGAAGTAAATGGCCGACAACGTAAATGAGTTGCGATAGGTCGCCGTTCTGTGTATCGGAATGACAAATACAGAGGCCTGTTGGGAGGCCACTAGCCGCGCTGACTGACGAGTATCAGGGTCGACCTGTACGAATAGCTGACGCAGGTAGGATGGTGAGGAGTTGAGAGGATCTGGTAAAGGACTGCACCCAGAAAATACAACCGACGGCCCACAACCGACAGCCATTTAAGTTTCACACGGTAAGGTGTAATGTGTACATCCCGCCTTAGTCCGAACACGAATCTGATCCCACTGTTAACGAGCCTATGCAGTTTTAAATTAAGGTAGTCAGTCGCATCGTGGTAGACCAGACAACAGTAGTCAATGTGAGGCAGAATTAGCGAGGTTACGAGCATTGACTTCAGTTGAGGGGTGAGGGCATCACTGTGATGCTTCAATCTACGCAGTGTCGCGTAAACCCTTCTTGAGACCTGCGAAACATGACGATTCCAGGTCAGATCCGCTGATATAATAACGCCTAGATTTCGCACCGAGTCAACGTAGGGTACCGACGTGCCCCCGATGATAATGGGCGGTAAATCACACGACCGCAACTGTTCGACGTATGCAGGGCTACCCAGAATGATGGCTTTCGTTTTGCCTACATTTAACTGCAACCCATTCTCTGCTGCCCAACCCAAGACAGCATCAGCATCACAATTTATCTTCGCGATGGCACCCAGTATTTCCCGCGGTGAGACGTGTAGATAGATTTGCAGGTCATCCGCGAAGAGCATATGACGTGTATTCCTGAGCACCAACCCTAAGTCGTTAACAAATATGAGAAAGAGAAGTGGTCCAAGAACGGAACCCTGTGGAACCCCCGAAGAATTAATTAAAAAGCTTGAGTGACCCCCGAAGAGATCCAATACAGCCTGCGATCTACCGGTCAAGTACGAGTGAAACCACCTAATTGCCTCGTCCGAGAAGCCGAGTCGCTTAAGTTTCCTTAAGACATAGACGTGATTAATACTGTCGAAGGCCTTGCTGAAGTCAAACAGAATCAGAATAGTGACAGATCTGTTATCGACGGCCTCCCTCACATCGTCAAGCACTCTAAGTAACGCCGATTGCGTACTGCGAGACTTTCGAAACCCAGACTGCTGATTATCTAAGATGCCGTTCTGCTCTAGGTAGCAGGTGACTTGGTTAGCAACCATCCGTTCAAACACCTTAAAAAGGTGACAAAGATTCGCAACCGGTCTCGTGTCTGACTCAGAGCCCGGTGGATCCACCTTACTTAACGGAATGACATATGCGCGCTTCCAAATTTCAGGAAACTCACAACTCCGCAGCGAAAGATTAAAAAGATCCGTGATACGCGGTACAAGTACATGGAGGTGTTCCCTGATATAGGCAAGCTGAATACCATCCGGACTCCGTCCGCGCGACTTTGCAAGAAACGAAGAGAGGATCTCAAAAACTTTGCGACTCTCGACGGAAACAAGAGAGAACCGAGGTGAGGCCGAAGGCTGTTGTGTCGCGAGAATTTGAATTAGGTCCTCCGAAGAGCAGGGCGGATGTACGCTGGTAACCGACGTGTAGTCGGTATTAAGTCGCTGACTCAAGAAATGGTGCAAGGGCGATGCAGAGGATTTAGTGGGAGTAACGAGACCCAACCGCTTCAGTTCAGCCCAGATACTCGTCACATCCATGAGCCTGCCCAATCGCTCCCGAAAGGAGGCGTTTTTGGCATTCTTGATCTCTCGCTTGAGAGCACGACGCAAGGCACGATATTGAGTAAAGACAGCAGCTGAGCCTAATCTTTTGGCCGTGGTATATAGCTTATTCCGTAAATTGATACGTTGCTTGATATTAGGCGAAAGCCATCCCACCGGAGGTCGCCTGCGCTCACGAGTGACTGGAGGCGCATGCCTATCCAATGCAGACAAGACGGAATCGCAGAGCATCTGAGCTTGCTGGTCAAGACCAGCAGCTGCATTCTTCGCATTTACCTCGACAGCCGAGGCAAAAGAGATATCTAGAGCGTCATGGTCGCAGTTCCTAAAATCGCGAAATGTTTTTGTCGAGCTATTATAGGCTGTCAGAGGTAATTCATACTCCATTTCGATCCGATCATGACCTGCGATAAAAGGATCAGAGGATTTAGTACAAGCCTTCAATTTGTCCGGTGAATCTATAATTATCACATCCAACCAAGACTCAGAGTGAGACGTATGGTGGGTACTCCCATGGGGCACGAGAAAAAGCGAGTGGCTGAAAATTAAATCGCGCAGATAGGTTGCCTCAAAATTATCGCAGTTCATGTTGCAGTTTAGATCACCTGTTACAATAATATTACTATAATTGGGAATTAAATTTAGTAGCGAGCTTAGGAGGTTTTCCAATAGCAGACCCTTGGGTCTCCGATAAACAGTAGCTAACAATATCTTACTACGCAGCGATTTCACCTCTACAATCAAAAATTCAGAAACATTGGAAAACGGCGGGCGGGAACAGGCAAGAATTTTCGACTGCAAAGATTTGTGTATATAAACCCCGACCCCGCCTCCCATCTTACCGACTCTATCATTCCGCAAAAAGCAATAGTTATTTATGTATACAAGGTCGCTGACAATAGTTCCATTCAGCCAGGTCTCCGTGACAGATACTATATGGTACGATTTCGCCTCCAAAAGTAGTCTCACTTGGTCTATGTGTCCAAGCAGGGAGATGGCATTGAAGCATGCAACTCTAAGGTTTGGGGCATTGCGGGCATCAGCATCTGAACCAGCGATGTTCGGACGATGAGCATCGGGACTTGCAGGGCAAGTGGGTACCCCGACGACGGTGGCATTCAGGGAGCTTGGCGGTAGTCCGGTACTGGGTTTCAGGAGAGCCAGATCAGCCTCCGAAGGGATAAAAAGTGCTGTTCTTCGCCCAAATGTAGCTATAGCCACACTCTTTGCCACGCTCACGCGCTTTACCCAGAAGCTTACTCACTGCCTGGGAGAGATGCTTATTGATGAACACCGGACTGTGTGGATGTTCGCCTCCCAGACCAAGTTGGTCAGCATAAAGATGACCAAAGGCTCGCTTGGCCGCAAGAACACGATTTCGGCATTCCACTGACTGCAATTTGACAAGTATTAAGGGCGGCTTATTTGTGACCCTGGTGCTCTTCACACGCACGATCTCGACAATCTCCGGATCAGGGACTACAGCTGAGAGAAGAGCCATAGTGGAGCGAAAGATAGCGACTAAGTCTTCGCCTACCAGCTGAGGAACACCCACTATCATAAGATTACGACTCAAGGCATTCTGCTCCAAGACCTTCACGCGATTATTCAGTTGAGCAATTTCAGCCGCGTCCCTAGCTCGATGCGCCTCTAGGTCCCCAGTTCTTGCCGTGAGCATAGTATTCTGAGTGGTGAGGGCCTCCACCTTGCCAGTAAGCTCAGCCACGAGTTCAACAGTGGATTTCGACAGCTGATCGACCTTGGAGTAAAGATCATCCACCCTGGCTGGAAGAGTAAGAAGCCCATCTATTTTTGAATTCAATACCGCGGAACTAGATTTCACCGCCGCGAGGATTTCATCCAAGGTAGAGGGGTGCGGGGACGACGATCTGACATCGCTTACGTGAGACCTTCCCTCAACACTTGTACTAGAAGCATCCGTAACAGTAGAGACAGCGGGAACACTGCGAGCAGTAGCAACATCATCAAACACAGCAACGCAATGCTTACATTTCATGGCTGACCTACCGTTTGGTTTTGTCATTTTGACCATTTGTCCGCAGCTAGGATGGTAGTAGCCATTGCACTTATAGCAGTGGGCGGGTGTTTTTACTTCTTTCTTGCAGCCTCTACAAACTCTTGTGATCACCTGCGACTGCAGGTCCACAGCTGATTCAGCCATAGTTAGGCAAAAGTCAATACACAGCGAATTTGGTAGGCCAGGTAGTAGTCGGCAGAACGTGACGACAAGAGTCTGATTTATCGTGAATGATGGTAGACAGTACCGATGCAGAGTTTAAAGTCCAAGCCGGCCGATATATAAACACCAGCCCGGAGCACGATACATCCACGCCGCACTACACGTACACGAACTTATACACTTAGACGGTTCAATGCCGTACAATAGCGATTTAACTGACAGATCACAAAAAAACACGATAAACGCACTTTGACACATGAAAAGTCAGCATGTGATACTGCCAATATACTAGGGATTCACTTACACACCCTGTGACATAAAAATGAAGGTGCACGGATAGATATAAATATGAAACTATGCAAGATAGACAGAGCGTCAAATGAATACGTGCAAGTTCAAATCAGGTACAGGAGAGAGAGAGCGAGAGAGAGAGAGGACTTCGCTTCAGAGTCTGGCGCCCAACACCATCGTTGCTGGTCGGAGAAGGTAGAAACGCTGGTGCCTTATTTGTTAATATATCGTGGTTTCCGCGGGTAACACCCGAGCTCGCGGGAATCGCTGTTACAATATACCGTGACGATCAGGTGAAACCGAATTGTCCATGCGCCCGAACGCCGAATATTTCGTATTTTTAGCGGGTTAGCCACTCGTTGCACTGAAAACCCCTAGGGTGATTTTGGCGTGTGGTCGACGAAACTCGGCAGCCATTGTTGTTGGAAACCAGCTGACTTTTAATACATCGCGGAAGGTAGGCATGTGGGGTTATGTTCGTTTATTTTAAGCAAATGATAAATAAAGTGAATAAAACCTACGTGGTTTCAAGGTAAAAATTATCACACATTCATTGCACGATATTCATTTCACACTGCGTTATTCATACTTTTTAAATATTCATATTTTTCAATAACTTAATTCCATTAAACAGCACTTATTTTTTGTTACAGTGATATCAGCAGATGTTTGTGGCCAATGAATGTTGCATTGAATGTGTGATAATTCTTACCTTGAAATTACAGGCGCAGGTATTATGTCCAGTCTAGGCTTCGTGCATTCCTCGAAGACTCTAAGAACTGGCGGTTTAAACTGCGCTGCTGACTGTAACGAGGACTAATTTGTTACAACATGACAATTATCCTTGTCATGCATTGAATGAACTTTTAGTAAGCTTCAATAAAGTTTTTCTCGCTCACCTTGTTCAATTTATTGAAGCCTCAACCCTAGAATACAATTAATAATCTCGTTCAAATTAGTTGTTTTCGATGAACTTTATGACTCTAATTAATTCCTAGTTATAGGTTAGGTTAAGTCCTTGATTGTATTAAGATATCATTCAAAACTAATTGATAGCTTTTTGATAAACATTCATAGCTTATTCACGTAGTTTTTATTCGCCTTATTAATTATTTGCTTAAAATAAACGAACATAACCCCACATGTCTACCTTCCGCGATGTATTGACAGTCAGCCGGCTTCTATCAACAATGGCTGCCGAGTTGCATCGACCGCGCGCCAAAATCACCCTAGGGATTTTTCCGACCTTTCAAATACAAACTTAGTGGCACAAATTCTAGCCCAATTAGACATGTCGAATAAAGAGCAAGAAAACACCTATGGCAATCGCAATAATAATAACTGTCACGGTAATTATAACAGTCAAGTGCAAAATAAACCAGGTCGTGCGAATCAAATAAACTGTAATATGTTGTCGTGACGTAGTGAACGAAATGGGGTAGATCTAAACAGTCGTCCCGGTGACCGTAATGACCGTCGGAGGAATCAATCGCGTAATAAACCAAATTACGATCATGGCCGATCACGAAACTGGTGAGTTCAAGAAAGCCATCGCGGAAATAACAATCATGGCAAGCAATGTGGTTGCAGTTTCGTGTTGCCGGATATGAGAATTCCTCCGCCTGATGTAACACAATCGAATCATTCGCAAAATAACGAGGTTTTAAACTAGATGTCGACGCGATACGCCGAGGTCCGGTATCAAGTCGACCATTTTTTGATTTCATACAGGATCTTGAAAACGAAATAGAGGGAGATGTAAATGTGTCTGAATCACAAAATAAGCTCCCGGAATGTCCTTATATCTTAGTCGAAGTCGAAAAAAATGAAATACCTGCTCTAGCTGACACAGGCAGCCATATTACGTGTTTATCAGAAGAGTTTTATAATGACACTATCAAGTTGACGAAGCACCAAAGACTACCTGTCCAAAATTTCACTGTCACGAGTGCTACCGGAAAAAAAACTACCCCAATTAGATTCCAAGTGTGGTTGGAATATAAAATTGACAACTTGCACATGTCGCATGTATTCCTGGTCGTACCTGGACTTAGCCAGCGGGTGATTTTGGGAAATGACTGGTTCTCACAGAATAACGTAGCCATCGAATATCTGCACAAAAGAATCGCAGTGGGGGGGGGGGTAGTGTTGTTTGGGAGGGAGTCCTCCGAGAGACTGAGGTCCGACAGGCAGGGCTGTACAACACATCTGACTATTGCAAAAATCACAAATAACAAAATTGTTGAGGCAATAAGCGATGACGTGTCGCGAAATGCCGTTAACGTTAGTCCCCTTCACGCTAATCATGATAAAAACACGGAAGATATAGAAAATATAACGTGTTTTAATCAGAATAATGCAGAAATAAACGAAATTCATTCTATTGTATCCGAAAAGAATACTGAAGGCGATGCCGAAAACAATGAACTTCATACAGATGCCCGTTGTGCCAATCGCAGTGACGACTATACAATATCATCGGTGTCAGAAAACGAGCATGGCACCGCTCCATCTGAGGTTCATGATCGGACATCATCAAATGCCAGCGAGTCCGAAGTCGGCCGTGACTCGAACTGCACCTTCGAGGAGGAGCTCCTCCCAGTCGCGCGCGAGCTTTCGGCACTGCACCCTCCGCGTGTGGATGATATTATGGCATTGATTCGGCGATACAAGGTCATATTTTCGGACAAACCCGGATATGTACTGTGACGTTGCAATTTTGCAGGCGTCACTTAGATGCCTTTAGCGTTTCTTTTATTAGTTAGTATCGCACGAGAGAGAGAGATATTTTACCGCCGTCTAGACCCTCGGGATACAAGTGACACACCTAGTTAATAAGCAGTAGAGCTAGACTAATTTGGAGAGTTTTTCTGTTAATGTACGACGAGAGAGAGAGAGACAGACGATATAGAAGATACCGCTTCAAGAGTTCCGCTGCAAGATTCCCGCTACAAGATGACTGAAACGGTATGCAACCCGAAGCAAGTACCTCCGGAAGTTCCGCTGAGGATAGTACCGCACCATCGACGGGGAAGGCTGTCGACCTTGGTTAAATATCGCTGAACAGAGTATAGGGCCTGCATACGGCCTCCTGGCAGCTGACTGCATCTTACCGCCGAGCGCCTGGTTGCAACGACGGCGTACAGGGTTGTACGACTGCTATAACCTCCCGTTACCGCACCTGTTACCGCTTTCCGCTCCCGCAATACCGCTTGATTATCGCCGAGGAACGACCAAGCCGCCATGGACGAGTGGTGGACGGACCCAAGGGCCCGTAGATACCTGGAACCCTTTGAGCGAGAGCTAGGGTACGTCGAATTCCTGTTCCCGGGCCTAGGAACGGCGATCACCGAGGCAATCCGGGCTGTGCAGCTAGAACCGGACCCCGTGGCGACGGGTCACGCTCGGCTCGTTCCGGAGGTCAACGACACGGGGACTCAGACTGACGATCCGCCATTGGCGTTGATCCTAGAGCCGCCACCCTCAGTCGAAGTCGCTACGCAAACCGAGCGTACCCCTCGAGTCGTGCGCTGGCACAGTGCCACCCAAACCGGAGCGGATCTGGTGCCGACCAGGGAGGTCGCGACTCAAACTCGCCAAGTGACCTTCAACCCCTCTCCGCCTCGCGGCCCCATCCCGCGCTCTACGAGCCGCTCGCCGAGCCCGCTCCGCAGCAGGCTACTCAAGGTACCCGATAGCGCCTTCAACTTCCCGCCTGCTCCTACCGCTCGTCTCGCTACCGATTCCGCCCAGCCGCCAACGCCAGCCGACGATCCCAGGCCCCCCGTCACCCAAAGCATCCCGAACTGGCAACCACCCTACCAGCCACCGACCCCGGAACCGACCCCGACGGATCTCAGCGATCACCCGATTCCGTCACCGGCCTCGTATTTACGGCCCGCAAGCTGGGATAGCCCTGATATACCACCATCCAAGGTATTCCGCCCTACGTCGACAGAATACCGTCCGACAGCCTCCAGGCGACACGCCCCGGCCAGGTTGCCTACCGACGACTCGCCTCGACCGCTACTATGGCACGCGCCATACGGCGCATGTTGGTGCTGTCATAAGTACGGCCATCAACACCGAGATTGCCGCTGGGTTGGTAATCCCGAGTACACGTACTGTTATCGCTGCGGGTTGTCCGGGGTCAAATGCTCCGACTGTCCTTACTGCCGCGGCGATTGGGATAGCAACGACCTATCTTTCGACCGCTGGTAGCCCTCAGCCTGTTGCCCATACCGCCATTGTCAGATTGTACCGCTCCGCGAGAAATACCGTTCCGCAATAAATACCGCTAAAACAGACATGTTATCCATTGTCTCACCAGATTTGTCTCTTACCAATTTTAATCCCATAGTTTTAAGTCAAAAGCAAAACCAATATCTATCGTTTGACTTCATCTCAGTAAGTTCGTCGTCAGTAAGTCAGAACCATCTAGTATTAATTTTTGTCGCTACCTTATCTTTGATATATCAAGTTCCTAAGGAGTGTCTTCTTTAGCATGTCTGAAAAGTTTAGTCTCCGAGTCACTTGCCGCAGATAACATCCTTGCATATCGCTATCTAAGTATGGTTAGTATTTTGATAGTAGTAAAGAACAACTTAATACAGCTTCTCGTTCAGTAGCCACACCATGAAGGAAGTCTATTACCTATCGCAAATAACCAGCTGTCAAATACGTAAGTAGCCTATCTTTTCTTTCTTTGATTATCTATTGTGCTCATTCAGTTATGAAGTCGCTTGTTATCGCTTGTGGTCTGGCTGTAGCATAGAGGCCTTTGCCTAGGCCTCCTTTTAGGAGGGAGGAGTTGTGACGTTGCAATTTTGCAGGCGTCACTTAGATGCCTTTAGCGTTTCTTTTATTAGTTAGTATCGCACGAGAGAGAGAGATATTTTACCGCCGTCTAGACCCTCGGGATACAAGTGACACACCTAGTTAATAAGCAGTAGAGCTAGACTAATTTGGAGAGTTTTTCTGTTAATGTACGACGAGAGAGAGAGAGACAGACGATATAGAAGATACCGCTTCAAGAGTTCCGCTGCAAGATTCCCGCTACAAGATGACTGAAACGGTATGCAACCCGAAGCAAGTACCTCCGGAAGTTCCGCTGAGGATAGTACCGCACCATCGACGGGGAAGGCTGTCGACCTTGGTTAAATATCGCTGAACAGAGTATAGGGCCTGCATACGGCCTCCTGGCAGCTGACTGCATCTTACCGCCGAGCGCCTGGTTGCAACGACGGCGTACAGGGTTGTACGACTGCTATAACCTCCCGTTACCGCACCAGAAGCCATCTACCGCTCCAGGTATCATTACCGACGCCACGACCGGCGTAACGTTATCGTCAAGTAGTGCACCGCGCAAGAGGGGACGAGGAGAGCATCCCGCGCGCTGAACCCGAGTCAAGAAAGGTGGAGGCCCAGGTAAGGGACATCTAGAGACTCGGCAGAGGAATGCGGCGAGGTCGTCTTCAGGTGAGACTGCCGCTGCAGAGTGCACTACAAGGATGGTTGGTACCGCATGGACGGTACAGCTTCGTAAGAGCCAAGGTCACATCTTCCCCAGAGTCATCCCGCCACCGAAATACCGCAGCATGCTCTAAGATATCGCAGAGAAGCGCCAGGATCTGCCGCCTGACGCTAGGCAGCAAGAGGACGCTTAGTCTCGCACAGCTGACGAGCTGTGAGAACGACGAACGGTTTTCAGATAACCAATAGGCAAATTAGTAGGTCCTGATAGGTTCCCCACCCCTAAAACCTATGATTCCGCACGTCGACGAGCCTAATTGTCGACGAGGATCTTCACTTCTACGTTTCGCTTAGCCATAGTAAGGCGTTTATAACTCACCTCTCTCGCTACTCTTCGCTACAATAAAGTAAAGTAAAGTAAAGTAAATCAGTAAATTCCGTTTAGTGTGTGTAACTTCATAGCTATTTTAAGGTAAGGTTTCTATGTTACGCTTGCTTGTAAAGCCACGAATCTATCGCTGAACTTCAATTAGTTAAGTATTTTATTCGTATCTTTGGTAGTTTTTGGATGTAACGTGCAGCCTACGGGCCACGTGAATTTATTTGTAGTTACTGAAGTTCAGCGAAAGCGCTTCGTAGCTGATTGAGGCCATTTTGAGCACGTTTTTCGCTTAGAATCTATTTGTTTGCAATATTAGTCTGATTTCTGTAATACCGCTGCTTATGATTTGTTAATAATTCATTTGATAGCTTGTTCTACTTAAATTCTCGCTTTGAGAATATCTGAATTCGTTGATCTATCGCTATCTTTGATTTAGTAGCTTGTAGAAAATTTATTAGAATAATATCGCATGGTGTGTCGCTTAATATCCAACTCCCCGAGGGTTGGCTGAACGTAGTAGTCATAGTTTTAAGTTGTTCTAGTTGTTCTATTTGTTTGTTGCTTTATTTGATTATCTTTGATTTCCGCTGATTATATCTGCTCTATTTGATTACTCTTACATATGTAATTTGATTCGTGATTTAGTTATCGCTTCTCTCAGATTCAGTCGAAATTATTTATTGAGTCCTTATATCGCAAATAATTGATGAATATCGCTAGCGTGCCGCATTAGAAAATTTGCTATAGAGTATCGTATCGCTCGGTGATACGCAGCCTGGAAAATAGTCTAGCTTGCATTATATCGCTTCTACGGCGCTCGCTAGCTAACCGGCGTGTTTACGTTTTTTTTATACCGCTGCGTCGCAATAAGGCTCAATAATATAATATTCTTTTCTGTGTTAGACAGTATTATTAAGTATTATTCCAACCGTCATTTTGGCTTATGATTCTGCATTGTTAATCTGATAACTACCGCTGTATACCGTAATATCTAAGATCCTGTATTACCGCTGAATCTGTTACCGCCATCAATTAACGACAATATAAGAAATCAAAGATTTCATTGAAGGATCTTATATCTGGTGTTCTATATTTTATTCGCTTAATTCCATAAGAAGGTGAATCCACCCACTCTACCACTACCTTAGCACATTTGAGCTAGCTGTCGCTTCAAGGCCGTCGTTCCGACCCTTTTTTTTTTGATTGACGATTTATGTGATATCTCAGAAACGACACTAACGTGTCTGGCGCCCAACAAAATTTTAGGTTTGATTAATTAGCAAATTTATAAAGGAACGCCGTAGGGTGCGGAGTTGAACTCTGACATAACTCCGTTACAAAATGGCGCGCAACGTGGGGCCACGCCAATAACGATCAGAGTTTTTGTTGCAAAATTACCGCTATAAAGTATTGTTCAGAGAACCCAGATAAGTCCGATTCATATATTGTTCAATTGTCTTGGCCACGTTGCAGGTGGAAGTAGTCTTCCGCTAAAATAATAGGACGTAGTTGGAATAATACTGTGTTCTTTCGTTTAGATAATCTAGATTAATTCTTTCCTGCTGACGAACCTCCTTCCAACCCTCCTAGAGATAAGAACACGGTAAAACGAGACAAACCGTTAGATAATTAATTATACGAACTAACTATCGCAATCATCGTACCGCAAATTTGAATCAACTAACATCCAACTGCCGATTGTTAATCCGAGAACAAAAGCTTAACAACAACCAGTAATATCTCTTTGTTGAGATTGAGTTCTATAATCCGCTTAGACTCAACTTATAACATTTCTTTACTGTTTTCGAAACTATCGCCAAACGAACATTATTGTTTAGGGATTACCGCTTTGTTCATCAACTTGAATATCGCCTTCATAACAACGTACCGCTGTTATTCTTAAATACCGCTCATCCCGCAACTAATAATACATAATTCGTTACCGTTTCAAATTTGAATTTTTTTTCCGTTAGGTAGGGTTATCGCATATTTAGTTCGGAAATAATAAGATGTCACAAAGCTCGAGTGAGTGGGTGCAATTGATATCAGAAAGCACCCTTAAGTTAGTGTTACCGCGTCACAATCTTGCGACCACCGGGTCAACCCCAGAGTTACGCTCCCGTTTGTTAACTTCGTTTAGGGCCGCGCGAAGAGATATGTCGCTCCAAAACCCTCCAGGGGGAGAGAGGATACCCCAGTCACCTGGGAAAGACGAACCTAGTGAACCCTCTCCTGATTCCCACCAACCTACTGACGAAGGTCGGAGGACCCTTTCCGCTAAAACGGAAGACGCGACAGTAACTATCTCGCACATTTTACCGCACGGACCTCACAACCATGTAGAGGCCAATGTCATAATTAACCCCCCCACCTTCAAATCAGTTAACATCACCACCGATCGCAACCTTAAATACCGCGCCTCCACCCTACGAACTTACGATACCTGGTAGAAATCCCGGTAGTGAACCCTCTATACCACAGACGCGCGCTTCAAACACGGCTACTTCGGATCCGCGTACGACTACCGCTAGCGACTCTCAGTTAACTTCAACGTTAGCCACATTGGAAACGCTATTCGAGGAGATTAGGGAGATCGTAATTACCGCCCACGCATCGAATCTGCGATTCAACGCCACTCAAAACGCGAAGGAAAAGTCGATCGCGCGTACCCCCGCCATTCAATCATCGAACCCCGAAGTTCCAGAGGTCGCACCGGTGCCAAATATCGCAAACTTAGGTACCGCATCCGGAGATGACGCACCGAGAGCTCGCGAAAATCCGCGATCTCCCAGACTACCGCCCTGCTTTAACTGTCATCAACCAGGTCATAGGTTTTCCGCATGTAAAGAACCGCGAACCCGGTTTTGTTATCGCTGCGGGTATCCAAACGCCACCAAGACCACTTGCCCGCGGAAATGCGCGAAACCCCAGGTAGAAAATCTTTAGATCAATTAATCGCGAAAAACTAGTACCTTCTCCATCGATGACTTGCCAAAATACCGACTGCAAGACCATCCGCATTGCTTCAAAAAAAAAAAAAAAAAAACGCGAACCCTCGTAAAACAACCCAGTAAAACTTCTGCTCATCAAGCTATGCTGCTGAGTATGTTCCAGATTCGGAGATATACCCTAAATGCCCTATTTTGATTCCGCTTACTCTTCCGCCTGATTAAGCACCAGAGGCAGAGAATTAATTTATTGGATCTCCCGTTTTAAAATACTCAGAACCGTATCGTATGCGGCAGCCGGTCAAACAACTGAGCTCACGAGTGAAGTACATTCACCTATCGAGCTTCGCGATCAGCATTTTAAGATTACTGCACGTACTTTACCAAGTTTAGGTTCTCCTTGTATTATCGGATTGGATCTCATTCGCGACTTAGGTAATTGATTTTTCGTAATTGATTTTTCCGCAGCCACCTGGCCACTCGTAAGACGGTCCTGCTCAGATTTTCGAATCAGTTGACGCTACTGCGACCGAAGTGCATCCCGCTTGCAATGGTATCGTAACGCGTCCGAGAAATAGACCCTAGGAATCGCGTCGCGCCAGTGTCGCTTGTCGTCTAGTCTTTCAAGACTTCTACTCCAATAGGTAGAATGCAGTGCACTCAGGAAGGGCAACGGCAAATCAAGTAACGACGCATTCAAAGGATTGATAATTTCTCGCTCGGGTATACCGCAAGTGTTGTCGACTAAAAATGGTACCAATTTTCATGATAAATCCGGAAAGAAGGAACCTCCACTCATAGTCTAGTGCGTGGTACGATTTTGCCATATCGCTGCAAGCGAACCCTGTAGCAAGAAATATCGATTTTTAGAAAAAGATCTTCGTAAGTGTTATCGATATCTGAGTGATTTCCGCGTCGCCTATAATACTGCTATCATTCCTCGATCGAGACCAGTTCCGCTTTTCTAAACTTTGGCCGCGTACCGCAACCGATTAATTCGCTAAGGCATAAAACGAACGAAAATCTCGCTGTCGCTCCGCTACCGCCGAAACTCTGGGCTGAACGTATGGAAAAATTGCAGCTGTTACAAGAATGGGTTACCGATAACTAAGATAAAGCGTACCGCCGACAATCAAAACAATACAACCGACATCATCGACCTCCTGCTTTTGCAGTTGGAGACCTAGTGTTAAAACGGCATCACGTGTTATCTTCCGCTACCCAGCATATCGCAGCCAAACTCGCTCCTAAATTCCATGGTCCGTTTCGCATCTCTCGAATTCTGTCTCCGGTAGTGCATGAACTAAGCGACATACGTAGTGGGAAAATAGTTGGGAAATTACATGTTAAAGACTTGAAATTATATCAACCTTTGGTTCCTCCTGTTCTTTAGTCAACTACCGCCGACCCACTACCGCACTACCGCAAAACATTACCGCAGGAGACGCCATTATGGACGAGTGGTGGACGGACCCGAGAGCCCGTAGGTACCTAGAGCCCTTCGTTCAAGAACTGGGGTACGTTAACTTCCTGTTCCCGGGCCTAGGATTAGCGGTAACCGAGGCAATCCGAGCCGTACAGCTGGAGCCGGACCCAGTTACAACCGGCCATGCTCGAGTGGCGCCCGACTTCACGGATGTCGGAACGCAGACTTCACCGCCCGTGAATCAGGAAGTGGGAACGTCGACGCCCCTGTGTCTGACCTCAGAGGCTGCTACCCAAACAGATCGGGCTCCCCGTGTCGTATGTTGGCATTCGGCTACTCAGACGGACGCGAGCCTAATACCAACCCGAAGCGTGGCGACTCAGACTCGACGAGTGTCATTTGCCGCCTCCCCGCCTCGCGGCCCGACCCCACGACCCACGAGTCGGTCACCGAGCCCGCTCCGGAGCAGATTGCTGAAAGTACCTGATAGTACTTTCGAATTCCACCCCCCTACTTACACCACCGTATCCTATACCGATTCCGGCCGACCACCCCCGCCTGCCGATGGTGGGTCCAAGGACGTGAAGGCCGTTCCAACCTGGCAGCCACTGTATGGCTCACCAGACCTAGGGCCAGCGCCAATGGACATCGACGATCAACCAATTCCTTCACCGGCCTCGTACCTACGACCCCCACGTCGGGATACTCTCGAAATGCCGCCACTTAAGATACCCCGGACTGCGTCCACCGACTACCGACCCACGGCCCCGAGACGCCACGCCCCAGCCCGACTATACACGGACGATTCACCCCGGCCGCTCTTGTGGCACGCACCGTACGGCGCGTGCTGGTGCTGCCATAAATATGGACATCAGCACCGGGATTGTCAATGGCTGGGCGACCCAGGATACGTATATTGCTACCGCTGCGGGTTGTCGGGGGTGAAATGTTCTGAGTGCCCCTATTGTCGCGGCGATTGGGACAGTACTGACCTCACCTTCGATCGTTGGTAACCCCTCCCTCAACCTGTCAATAAGATCGGCCCCATAAGACTGTATCGCTCCGCGATAATTACCGCTCTGCAATAAATACCGCCCTGCAATAAATATCGCTTAACACTAACACATGTCTCGCCAGCTTTGTCTTGTCTCTTACCAATTTTAATCCCATAGTTTTAAGTCAAAAGCAAAACCAATATCTATCGTTTGACTTCATCTCAGTAAGTTCGTCGTCAGTAAGTCAGAACCATCTAGTATTAATTTTTGTCGCTACCTTATCTTTGATATATCAAGTTCCTAAGGAGTGTCTTCTTTAGCATGTCTGAAAAGTTTAGTCTCCGAGTCACTTGCCGCAGATAACATCCTTGCATATCGCTATCTAAGTATGGTTAGTATTTTGATAGTAGTAAAGAACAACTTAATACAGCTTCTCGTTCAGTAGCCACACCATGAAGGAAGTCTATTACCTATCGCAAATAACCAGCTGTCAAATACGTAAGTAGCCTATCTTTTCTTTCTTTGATTATCTATTGTGCTCATTCAGTTATGAAGTCGCTTGTTATCGCTTGTGGTCTGGCTGTAGCATAGAGGCCTTTGCCTAGGCCTCCTTTTAGGAGGGAGGAGTTGTGACGTTGCAATTTTGCAGGCGTCACTTAGATGCCTTTAGCGTTTCTTTTATTAGTTAGTATCGCACGAGAGAGAGAGATATTTTACCGCCGTCTAGACCCTCGGGATACAAGTGACACACCTAGTTAATAAGCAGTAGAGCTAGACTAATTTGGAGAGTTTTTCTGTTAATGTACGACGAGAGAGAGAGAGACAGACGATATAGAAGATACCGCTTCAAGAGTTCCGCTGCAAGATTCCCGCTACAAGATGACTGAAACGGTATGCAACCCGAAGCAAGTACCTCCGGAAGTTCCGCTGAGGATAGTACCGCACCATCGACGGGGAAGGCTGTCGACCTTGGTTAAATATCGCTGAACAGAGTATAGGGCCTGCATACGGCCTCCTGGCAGCTGACTGCATCTTACCGCCGAGCGCCTGGTTGCAACGACGGCGTACAGGGTTGTACGACTGCTATAACCTCCCGTTACCGCACCAGAAGCCATCTACCGCTCCAGGTATCATTACCGACGCCACGACCGGCGTAACGTTATCGTCAAGTAGTGCACCGCGCAAGAGGGGACGAGGAGAGCATCCCGCGCGCTGAACCCGAGTCAAGAAAGGTGGAGGCCCAGGTAAGGGACATCTAGAGACTCGGCAGAGGAATGCGGCGAGGTCGTCTTCAGGTGAGACTGCCGCTGCAGAGTGTACTACAAGGATGGTTGGTACCGCATGGACGGTACAGCTTCGTAAGAGCCAAGGTCACATCTTCCCCAGAGTCATCCCGCCACCGAAATACCGCAGCATGCTCTAAGATATCGCAGAGAAGCGCCAGGATCTGCCGCCTGACGCTAGGCAGCAAGAGGACGCTTAGTCTCGCACAGCTGACGAGCTGTGAGAACGACGAACGGTTTTCAGATAACCAATAGGCAAATTAGTAGGTCCTGATAGGTTCCCCACCCCTAAAACCTATGATTCCGCACGTCGACGAGCCTAATTGTCGACGAGGATCTTCACTTCTACGTTTCGCTTCTACTTAATCAGACGTAAATCAATCCTCTCTCTCGCTACCCTTGGATACCGTACAGTAAAGTAAAGTTAGAATTAAAGTCAGTTAGTGTGTGCAGCCTCACAACTATTTTAAGGTAAGGTTTCTATGTTACGCTTGCTTGTAAAGCCACGAATCTATCGCTGAACTTCAATTAGTTAAGTATTTTATTCGTATCTTTGGTAGTTTTTGGATGTAACGTGCAGCCTACGGGCCACGTGAATTTAGTTGTAGTTACTGAAGTTCAGCGAAAGCGCTTCGTAGCTGATTGAGGCCATTTTGAGCACGTTTTTCGCTTAGAATCTATTTGTTTGCAATATTAGTCTGATTTCTGTAATACCGCTGCTTATGATTTGTTAATAATTCATTTGATAGCTTGTTCTACTTAAATTCTCGCTTTGAGAATATCTGAATTCGTTGATCTATCGCTATCTTTGATTTAGTAGCTTGTAGAAAATTTATTAGAATAATATCGCATGGTGTGTCGCTTAATATCCAACTCCCCGAGGGTTGGCTGAACGTAGTAGTCATAGTTTTAAGTTGTTCTAGTTGTTCTATTTGTTTGTTGCTTTATTTGATTATCTTTGATTTCCGCTGATTATATCTGCTCTATTTGATTACTCTTACATATGTAATTTGATTCGTGATTTAGTTATCGCTTCTCTCAGATTCAGTCGAAATTATTTATTGAGTCCTTATATCGCAAATAATTGATGAATATCGCTAGCGTGCCGCATTAGAAAATTTGCTATAGAGTATCGTATCGCTCGGTGATACGCAGCCTGGAAAATAGTCTAGCTTGCATTATATCGCTTCTACGGCGCTCGCTAGCTAACCGGCGTGTTTACGTTTTTTTTATACCGCTGCGTCGCAATAAGGCTCAATAATATAATATTCTTTTCTGTGTTAGACAGTATTATTAAGTATTATTCCAACCGTCATTTTGGCTTATGATTCTGCATTGTTAATCTGATAACTACCGCTGTATACCGTAATATCTAAGATCCTGTATTACCGCTGAATCTGTTACCGCCATCAATTAACGACAATATAAGAAATCAAAGATTTCATTGAAGGATCTTATATCTGGTGTTCTATATTTTATTCGCTTAATTCCATAAGAAGGTGAATCCACCCACTCTACCACTACCTTAGCACATTTGAGCTAGCTGTCGCTTCAAGGCCGTCGTTCCGACCCTTTTTTTTTTGATTGACGATTTATGTGATATCTCAGAAACGACACTAACGTGTCTGGCGCCCAACAAAATTTTAGGTTTGATTAATTAGCAAATTTATAAAGGAACGCCGTAGGGTGCGGAGTTGAACTCTGACATAACTCCGTTACAAAATGACAGGGTTCGCTTGCAGCGATATGGCAAAATCGTACCACGCACTTAGGTTACAAAATGGCGCGCAACGTGGGGCCACGCCAATAACGATCAGAGTTTTTGGTGCAAAATTACCGCTATAAAGTATTGTTCAGAGAACCCAGATAAGTCCGATTCATATATTGTTCAATTGTCTTGGCCACGTTGCAGGTGGAAGTAGTCTTCCGCTAAAATAATAGGACGGTTGGAATAATACTTAATAATACTGTCTAACACAGAAAAGAATATTATATTATTGAGCCTTATTGCGACGCAGCGGTATAAAAAAAACGTAAACACGCCGGTTAGCTAGCGAGCGCCGTAGAAGCGATATAATGCAAGCTAGACTATTTTCCAGGCTGCGTATCACCGAGCGATACGATACTCTATAGCAAATTTTCTAATGCGGCACGCTAGCGATATTCATCAATTATTTGCGATATAAGGACTCAATAAATAATTTCGACTGAATCTGAGAGAAGCGATAACTAAATTACGAATCAAATTACATATGTAAGAGTAATCAAATAGAGCAGATATAATCAGCGGAAATCAAAGATAATCAAATAAAGCAACAAACAAATAGAACAACTAGAACAACTTAAAACTATGACTACTACGTTCAGCCAACCCTCGGGGAGTTGGATATTAAGCGACACACCATGCGATATTATTCTAATAAATTTTCTACAAGCTACTAAATCAAAGATAGCGATAGATCAACGAATTCAGATATTCTCAAAGCGAGAATTTAAGTAGAACAAGCTATCAAATGAATTATTAACAAATCATAAGCAGCGGTATTACAGAAATCAGACTAATATTGCAAACAAATAGATTCTAAGCGAAAAACGTGCTCAAAATGGCCTCAATCAGCTACGAAGCGCTTTCGCTGAACTTCAGTAACTACAACTAAATTCACGTGGCCCGTAGGCTGCACGTTACATCCAAAAACTACCAAAGATACGAATAAAATACTTAACTAATTGAAGTTCAGCGATAGATTCGTGGCTTTACAAGCAAGCGTAACATAGAAACCTTACCTTAAAATAGTTGTGAGGCTGCACACACTAACTGACTTTAATTCTAACTTTACTTTACTGTACGGTATCCAAGGGTAGCGAGAGAGAGGATTGATTTACGTCTGATTAAGTAGAAGCGAAACGTAGAAGTGAAGATCCTCGTCGACAATTAGGCTCGTCGACGTGCGGAATCATAGGTTTTAGGGGTGGGGAACCTATCAGGACCTACTAATTTGCCTATTGGTTATCTGAAAACCGTTCGTCGTTCTCACAGCTCGTCAGCTGTGCGAGACTAAGCGTCCTCTTGCTGCCTAGCGTCAGGCGGCAGATCCTGGCGCTTCTCTGCGATATCTTAGAGCATGCTGCGGTATTTCGGTGGCGGGATGACTCTGGGGAAGATGTGACCTTGGCTCTTACGAAGCTGTACCGTCCATGCGGTACCAACCATCCTTGTAGTACACTCTGCAGCGGCAGTCTCACCTGAAGACGACCTCGCCGCATTCCTCTGCCGAGTCTCTAGATGTCCCTTACCTGGGCCTCCACCTTTCTTGACTCGGGTTCAGCGCGCGGGATGCTCTCCTCGTCCCCTCTTGCGCGGTGCACTACTTGACGATAACGTTACGCCGGTCGTGGCGTCGGTAATGATACCTGGAGCGGTAGATGGCTTCTGGTGCGGTAACGGGAGGTTATAGCAGTCGTACAACCCTGTACGCCGTCGTTGCAACCAGGCGCTCGGCGGTAAGATGCAGTCAGCTGCCAGGAGGCCGTATGCAGGCCCTATACTCTGTTCAGCGATATTTAACCAAGGTCGACAGCCTTCCCCGTCGATGGTGCGGTACTATCCTCAGCGGAACTTCCGGAGGTACTTGCTTCGGGTTGCATACCGTTTCAGTCATCTTGTAGCGGGAATCTTGCAGCGGAACTCTTGAAGCGGTATCTTCTATATCGTCTGTCTCTCTCTCTCTCGTCGTACATTAACAGAAAAACTCTCCAAATTAGTCTAGCTCTACTGCTTATTAACTAGGTGTGTCACTTGTATCCCGAGGGTCTAGACGGCGGTAAAATATCTCTCTCTCTCGTGCGATACTAACTAATAAAAGAAACGCTAAAGGCATCTAAGTGACGCCTGCAAAATTGCAACGTCACAACTCCTCCCTCCTAAAAGGAGGCCTAGGCAAAGGCCTCTATGCTACAGCCAGACCACAAGCGATAACAAGCGACTTCATAACTGAATGAGCACAATAGATAATCAAAGAAAGAAAAGATAGGCTACTTACGTATTTGACAGCTGGTTATTTGCGATAGGTAATAGACTTCCTTCATGGTGTGGCTACTGAACGAGAAGCTGTATTAAGTTGTTCTTTACTACTATCAAAATACTAACCATACTTAGATAGCGATATGCAAGGATGTTATCTGCGGCAAGTGACTCGGAGACTAAACTTTTCAGACATGCTAAAGAAGACACTCCTTAGGAACTTGATATATCAAAGATAAGGTAGCGACAAAAATTAATACTAGATGGTTCTGACTTACTGACGACGAACTTACTGAGATGAAGTCAAACGATAGATATTGGTTTTGCTTTTGACTTAAAACTATGGGATTAAAATTGGTAAGAGACAAATCTGGTGAGACAATGGATAACATGTCTGTTTTAGCGGTATTTATTGCGGAACGGTATTTCTCGCGGAGCGGTACAATCTGACAATGGCGGTATGGGCAACAGGCTGAGGGCTACCAGCGGTCGAAAGATAGGTCGTTGCTATCCCAATCGCCGCGGCAGTAAGGACAGTCGGAGCATTTGACCCCGGACAACCCGCAGCGATAACAGTACGTGTACTCGGGATTACCAACCCAGCGGCAATCTCGGTGTTGATGGCCGTACTTATGACAGCACCAACATGCGCCGTATGGCGCGTGCCATAGTAGCGGTCGAGGCGAGTCGTCGGTAGGCAACCTGGCCGGGGCGTGTCGCCTGGAGGCTGTCGGACGGTATTCTGTCGACGTAGGGCGGAATACCTTGGATGGTGGTATATCAGGGCTATCGCAGCTTGCGGGCCGTAAATACGAGGCCGGTGACGGAATCGGGTGATCGCTGAGATCCGTCGGGGTCGGTTCCGGGGTCGGTGGCTGGTAGGGTGGTTGCCAGTTCGGGATGCTTTGGGTGACGGGGGGCCTGGGATCGTCGGCTGGCGTTGGCGGCTGGGCGGAATCGGTAGCGAGACGAGCGGTAGGAGCAGGCGGGAAGTTGAAGGCGCTATCGGGTACCTTGAGTAGCCTGCTGCGGAGCGGGCTCGGCGAGCGGCTCGTAGAGCGCGGGATGGGGCCGCGAGGCGGAGAGGGGTTGAAGGTCACTTGGCGAGTTTGAGTCGCGACCTCCCTGGTCGGCACCAGATCCGCTCCGGTTTGGGTGGCACTGTGCCAGCGCACGACTCGAGGGGTACGCTCGGTTTGCGTAGCGACTTCGACTGAGGGTGGCGGCTCTAGGATCAACGCCAATGGCGGATCGTCAGTCTGAGTCCCCGTGTCGTTGACCTCCGGAACGAGCCGAGCGTGACCCGTCGCCACGGGGTCCGGTTCTAGCTGCACAGCCCGGATTGCCTCGGTGATCGCCGTTCCTAGGCCCGGGAACAGGAATTCGACGTACCCTAGCTCTCGCTCAAAGGGTTCCAGGTATCTACGGGCCCTTGGGTCCGTCCACCACTCGTCCATGGCGGCTTGGTCGTTCCTCGGCGATAATCAAGCGGTATTGCGGGAGCGGAAAGCGGTAACAGGTGCGGTAGTTGGCTAAAGAACAGGGGGGACCAGAGGTTGATATAATTTCAAGTCTTTAACATGTAATTTCCCAACTACTTTCCCACTACGTATGTCGCTTAGTTCATGCACCACCGGAGACAGAATTCGAGAGATGCGAAACGGACCATGGAATTTAGGAGCGAGTTTGGCTGCGATATGCTGGGTAGTGGAAGATAACACGTGATGCCGTTTTAACACTAGGTCTCCAACTGCAAAAGCAGGAGGTCGATGATGTCGGTTGTATTGTTTTGATTGTCGGCGGTACGCTTTATCTAAGTTATCGGTAACCCATTCTTGTAACAGCTGCAATTTTTCCATACGTTCAGCCCAGAGTTTCGGCGGTAGCGGAGCGACAGCGAGATTTTCGTTCGTTTTATGCCTTAGCGAATTAATCGGTTGCGGTACACGGCCAAAGTTTAGGAAAGCGGGACTAGTCTCGATCGAGGAATGATAAGCGGTATTATAGGCGAAGCGGAAATCACTGAGATGTTGATCCCACTCGCGGTGATCTTTTTCTAAAAACGAGATAATCATGGTTTTCAACACTCGATTGACTCTTTCTACCGGGTTCGCCTGCGGATGGTATGGTGGAGTAGTACAATGTACTAGACTATAGGTGGTGGCTAATTCTTTCAGCGTTTTATTATTAAATTCCGTACCATTGTCCGTTAGTAAAACTTGCGGTATACCCCAGCGAGAAATTATCAGTTCTTTGAACGCATCACTAATTGCTTTCCCTGTAGCTTTCCGAAGCGCACAGCATTCTACCCATTTGGTGTAGAGATCCTGGAAGACGAGAATATAGGCGAAACCAGCGCGACTTGGCGGAAACGGGCCCATGACGTCAGCGGCAACGACAGTCCACGGTTGTTCGATAACACGATGACCCATGAGGCCTGCGGGAGCTAACTGATTGACTTTACAGCGTTGACAAGTCTCACATTGCTTAACATACTGAGTGACATCGCGGAACATACCAGGCCAGTAGTAGGAGGTGGCTATTCGGCGGTATGTTTTATCGACACCAAGGTGTCCGGCTTGCGGTTCGTTATGAACTTCGTGTAAGACTTGGTCGCGTCGATCAGCTGGTAAGACTAGCTTCCAAGCTTCTAAGTCCGTGACTAGTTTTCCAAGCATAGGGTCTTCGCGATAATAATATAGTTCGTCGTTCTCAATTTTCCAAGCGGGATATTTCTGCGGTAACGCGGCTACGTCGTGTTTCCGGCGTTCGTACCAGGTGGTTGGAGGCGGTACGATCGCGGCAACGATTTCCGGGATGCGAGATAGTGCGTCAGGTACATGATTTAAAGCGCCGTTGCGATATATAATTTTAAAATCGTAACCGAGCAATTCCAAAGACCAACGTGCTAACCTACCGGTGGGATTTTTGTGATTATGCAACCATTGCAGACTACTGTGGTCGGTGACTACGGTGAAGCGGTAACCTTCGATATAAGCGCGGAACTTCTGGATCGACCAGATGACAGCGAGACATTCTAACTCGGTAACAGAATATTTTCGTTCGGCGTCTGAAAGCGATCGACTTGCATAAGCGACAACATATTCTATCTCGTCGCGAGACTGTGTCAATACTGCACCTAAACCTACTATACTAGCGTCAGTTTGCAGCGTGAATGGTACTTCGAAATCCGGACACGTCAAGGTCGGTGCACTAGTTAAATTATCACGGAGAGTTTCGAAAGCGAGTTGTTGTTCGGCTTGCCATATCCATGGTTGTGCTTTCTTTAGCAGGCGCGTGAGCGGTTCGGAAGTTGCAGCGAAATTCGGAATAAAACGGCGATACCATGAAGCCATGCCTAAAAATCTACGCACGAGCTTTACATTAGTCGGTATCGGATAGCTAATAACTGGTGCAGTTTTATCCGGATCGACCTGCAGTCCATTTTCATTGACAATGAAACCAAGATATTTTACTTCCGAGCGGCAAAATTTACTCTTTTCCGGATTAATTGTTAAACCAGCGGTATGAATGACTTGTAGTACTTTCTTAAGCCAAGCGAGATGTTCTTCAAAAGTTTTAGTCGTCACGATAATGTCATCTAGATACGCGAAAGCATGAGGATCCATGTCAGGTCCGATCAGCTGATCGAGTAGCCGTTGAAATGTGGCTGGAGCGCCTGTGAGACCGAAAGGCATTCGCGTAAAGTGAAAAAGTCCCTTTCCCGGAACTATGAAAGCGGTAATTTCCTTGCTATTCGATGTGAGTGGTATTTGAAAATAAGCCTGACTCAGATCGATGGTAGAAATGTATCGAGCAGAACGTAACTTATCCAGAATTGCATCCATGCGCGGTAGAGGGTATGCATCGCGTTTCGAGACGTTGTTTACTTGGCGGAAGTCAATACAGAAGCGATATTTCCCGTTAGGCTTTTTAACCATAACTATCGGACTGGCCCATTCACTGTGTGAAGGCTCGATTATACCTGCTTCTAACATTTTATCGACTTCGGCATCGATGGCTTCTTGAATTTTTGGCGATACGCGATAACAACGTTGTCGAATAGCGGGATGATTTCCGACATCTATACGGTGAGATGTTAAATTAGTGGCGCCGAGGCTATCTGGCATTGGCGGTACTTCGGATTTTAAGAACTGAGTGAGCTCTATCGTCTGTTTCTCGGATAGTGTCACGATACCATTACACGTGGGGTGCACTAATTTCTCTTTACTGTCATCGAATTCAAAAATCTGAGCGGGATCATCTTTAAAATGCCAAGTGGCTGCGGAAAAATCAACCACCATTTCTAGGTCGCGAATAAAATCTAATCCGATAATACAAGGAAAACCTAAATTGGGTAACGTGCGTGCGACAATTTCAAAGTGTCGACCGTGAAGTTCGATCGGCAAACGCACTTCGCCCATAAGCTCGGTTGTTTGACCGGCTGCTAGATACACGGTACGACTCTGAGTGTTGTAAAGCGGTAGACCTAGTAGTTTAATTAATTCTATGCCTCTCGTGCCTAAAAAGGTGCGAGAAGAACCTGAATCAAATAACGCGTCTAATGAATATCCCTGAATTTGAAACGTGATAAACAGCATGTCTTGCTGAGCGGAAGTTTTTATCGGGTTACTATACAAGACTTCTAGTTTCTCAAAGCGCGATACGTGGTCTTGCAATTCGGAATGAGGTAAATTATCGGGTGAGGAGGTGTTTTCCGTAGTTACCCGTTCCAACGGCTCCATTTTTAGTTTTCCGCGCATTTCCGCGGACAGGTAGCTTTAGTGACATTTGGATAACCGCAGCGATAGCAAAATAAGGTTCGCGGCTCTTTACAGTCGGTAAATCGGTGACCAGCTTGATGACAATTAAAGCAGAGCGGTAGTCTGGGAGGTCGCGGATTTTCGCGAGCTCTCGGTGCCTCATCTCCGGATGCGGTAGCTACGTTTGCGATATTTGGTACTGGAGCGGTAACTGAGACGGCTGGAATCGGCAATTGACTAGTAGCGGTACGCGCGGGAGATCTTTTCTTCGCGTTCTGATTGACCTTCGTTCGAGGATCCGGTGTAGTGGCGGCATTTATGATCTCATCGATTTCTTCGAATGATTCGACGGCGGCAATAGTATGTCTCGGCTTGGAACTGACATTTTTCGGAGCGCGATAGGCTAGTTCGGGGATCATCGATTTTTCAGGTGTAGGTGGTGCTCTATAGTGACTTGCACAACGGAAGCTTACTTCTAGCTGTAGTGCCAGCTGTTCTAGATGAGCGACACTACGCAGTTCCTCGCGCCTAATCATTACTTGATAACGCGGCAACAGATTATGATAAGCGTAATCTAACCTCTCCTCTTCTGGCCAGGCGGGTCGTAGCCTACCGAATAGAGCTTTTAGACAGGTGAGGTATTCCGAGGCGAGTTCATGTTCGCCTTGCGTACGGCTTCGGATTTCCTTCCTGATGGAGAATCTGAGGTCAGCGTTCGCGAATCTTCGTCGCCAGGAGGCTTCAAAATCGGCAAAGGTTCTCCATGAAGATCGTTCATCGCGGTACCAATAAAGTGCGAAACCAGAGAGAAAAAACGGAATGCTATTGAGAATGTCCTCGTCTCGAATGTTTACTAAGACTCGGCCTTCTTTGATTCTCATCAAAAAGGCTTCGCCATCTTCGTTACGTTCGCCTGAGAATTTTAAATTCCACTTTCGTAGAGCTTCGAATGCGGCAAGAGGTGACGGTACGCGAGAGTCATTAGCGGTATTTTGACGCGGATGTGAAGGTCGCGGATTAGCGTTACGCGTTTGTGGGGACCAATAATAGGGGAGATGTTCGGGTGGTCCGGGAAGATCTAATTCATCACAATCCGGTTGCCAAGGCTCTTCGGTTTGATATTGATCTCTGTGCGGAGACTGATCGCGGTATCTGGCCTCTCTTCGAGGTTGCGGTACGTCGTGATCATGGTATCTAGCCTCGTGAGGAGGTTGCGGTACGTCGTGATCGCGGTACCTAGGCCAGTTGGTAGGCCGATAATTCGGGCGATAATCGTCTCGATCTACTCTTGGCGGTAAGGCATATTCACGCTCTTCGTTTTGATCTAGCGCATGCCGAGCGAAGTAATCGTAATACGCGGGTCTACTAGCGGCTGGTCGGTACTCCGGGTAGCGGTAATCATCGGGATACGGATTAGGCGGAAAATCGTATTCGAGGGGGCCTGTTCGAGCTAATGGCTGAACACGGGGTGGTCCCCTGGGTACAGGTCGACTAGATGCGCCTGGTGTATGACCTGCTGTGTCTCTAAGATGAGGTCGCGATAATTGGAAAGCGTCTAAGTTCAGGCTCGCATGTTGAGTTTGCGGTATGAAAGGTTCGCTTCCTGGGTTTCGACCGAGTGTAAAATTTTCGCGGGGTGGAGGTGCGGTATTTAATGGTGCGATAGGCGGCGATATAGGCTGATTCGCGGGTGTCGGATTAATTATAACGTTAGCTTCGACATGGTTATTAGCTTCGTGCGGTAAAATATGCGAAGGATCGTGTGTCGAATCCTCAGGGTTGGAAGAAATAGTCCCTCTGCCTTCGTCACCGGGTTGGTGAGAATGCGGAGATTGTTGACTGATTTCCTCCTCCCCAGGTGGCGGAGGCATCCCCCCCCCTTCCGAAGGACTTTTTAGCGACATATTTACGCGCGCGGCCTTGAGAGAATTTCTTAATCGCTCGCGTAACTCTGGGACTGACCCGTTGGTCGCGAGATTGCGGCGTGACAACACTGACTTAAGGGTGCTTTCTGATATTAATTGTATCCAATCGTATTCACTAGAGCTTTGTGACATATAATTATTGGCGAACTAAAAAAAAATAGTGCGGTACCCTTACCTAACGGCAAAATTTCAAATTTGAATCGGTAACGGATTATCTATTATTAGTTGCGGGATTAGCGGTATTTAATAATAACAGCGGTACGTTGTTATGAACTCGCTATTTTAAGGTGGTCAACAAAAAGCGGTATTTAGTAATAACAGCGGTACGTCGTTATAAAGGTGATATTCAAGTTGATGAACAAAGCGGTAATCCCTAAACAATAAGGTTCGTTTGGCGATAGTTTCGAAAACAGCAAAGAAATGTTATAAGTTGAGTCTAAGCGGATTATAGAACTCAATCTCAACAAAGAAATATTACTGGTTGTTGTTAAGCTTTTGTTCTCGGATTAACAATCGGCAGTCGGATGTTAGTTGATTCAAATTTGCGGTACGATGATTGCGATAGTTAGTTCGTATAATTAATTATCTAACGGTTTGTCTCGTCTCACCGTTTTCTTATTTCTAGGGGGTTGGAAGGAGGTTCGTCAGCAAGAGAGAATTAATCTAGATTATCTAAATGAAAGAACACAGTATTATTCCAACTACGTCCTATTATTTTAGCGGAAGACTACTTCCACCTGCAACGTGGCCAAGACAATTGAACAATATATGAATCGGATTGATCTGGGTTCTCTGAACAATACTTTATAGCGGTAATTTTGCAACAAAAACTCTGATCGTTATTGGCGTGGCCCCACGTTGGGCGCCATTTTGTAACGGAGTTATGTCAGAGTTCAACTCCGCACCCTACGGCGTTCCTTTATAAATTTGCTAATTAATCAAACCTAAAATTTTGTTGGGCGCCAGACACGTTAGTGTCGTTTCTGAGATATCACATAAATCGTCAATCAAAAAAAAAAGGGTCGGAACGACGGCCTTGAAGCGACAGCTAGCTCAAATGTGCTAAGGTAGTGGTAGAGTGGGTGGATTCACCTTCTTATGGAATTAAGCGAATAAAATATAGAACACCAGATATAAGATCCTTCAATGAAATCTTTGATTTCTTATATTGTCGTTAATTGATGGCGGTAACAGATTCAGCGGTAATACAGGATCTTAGATATTACGGTATACAGCGGTAGTTATCAGATTAACAATGCAG
Source organism: Tenthredo scrophulariae (assembly GCA_963978835.1). Classification (NCBI taxonomy): domain Eukaryota; kingdom Metazoa; phylum Arthropoda; class Insecta; order Hymenoptera; family Tenthredinidae; genus Tenthredo; species Tenthredo scrophulariae. The sequence goes on from OZ022227.1 coordinate 30,933,173, forward strand.
AATCATAAGCCAAAATGACGGTTGGAATAATACTTAATAATACTGTCTAACACAGAAAAGAATATTATATTATTGAGCCTTATTGCGACGCAGCGGTATAAAAAAAACGTAAACACGCCGGTTAGCTAGCGAGCGCCGTAGAAGCGATATAATGCAAGCTAGACTATTTTCCAGGCTGCGTATCACCGAGCGATACGATACTCTATAGCAAATTTTCTAATGCGGCACGCTAGCGATATTCATCAATTATTTGCGATATAAGGACTCAATAAATAATTTCGACTGAATCTGAGAGAAGCGATAACTAAATTACGAATCAAATTACATATGTAAGAGTAATCAAATAGAGCAGATATAATCAGCGGAAATCAAAGATAATCAAATAAAGCAACAAACAAATAGAACAACTAGAACAACTTAAAACTATGACTACTACGTTCAGCCAACCCTCGGGGAGTTGGATATTAAGCGACACACCATGCGATATTATTCTAATAAATTTTCTACAAGCTACTAAATCAAAGATAGCGATAGATCAACGAATTCAGATATTCTCAAAGCGAGAATTTAAGTAGAACAAGCTATCAAATGAATTATTAACAAATCATAAGCAGCGGTATTACAGAAATCAGACTAATATTGCAAACAAATAGATTCTAAGCGAAAAACGTGCTCAAAATGGCCTCAATCAGCTACGAAGCGCTTTCGCTGAACTTCAGTAACTACAAATAAATTCACGTGGCCCGTAGGCTGCACGTTACATCCAAAAACTACCAAAGATACGAATAAAATACTTAACTAATTGAAGTTCAGCGATAGATTCGTGGCTTTACAAGCAAGCGTAACATAGAAACCTTACCTTAAAATAGCTATGAAGTTACACACACTAAACGGAATTTACTGATTTACTTTACTTTACTTTACTTTATTGTAGCGAAGAGTAGCGAGAGAGGTGAGTTATAAACGCCTTACTATGGCTAAGCGAAACGTAGAAGTGAAGATCCTCGTCGACAATTAGGCTCGTCGACGTGCGGAATCATAGGTTTTAGGGGTGGGGAACCTATCAGGACCTACTAATTTGCCTATTGGTTATCTGAAAACCGTCCGTCGTTCTCACAGCTCGTCAGCTGTGCGAGACTAAGCGTCCTCTTGCTGCCTAACGTCAGGCGGCAGATCCTGGCGCTTCTCTGCGATATCTCAGAGCATGCTGCGGTATTTCGGTGGCGGGATGACTCTGGGGAAGATGTGACCTTGGCTCTTACGAAGCTGTACCGTCCATGCGGTACCAACCATCCTTGTAGTGCACTCTGCAGCGGCAGTCTCACCTGAAGACGACCTCGCCGCATTCCTCTGCCGAGTCTCTAGATGTCCCTTACCTGGGCCTCCACCTTTCTTGACTCGGGTTCAGCGCGCGGGATGCTCTCCTCGTCCCCTCTTGCGCGGTGCACTACTTGACGATAACGTTACGCCGGTCGTGGCGTCGGTAATGATACCTGGAGCGGTAGATGGCTTCTGGTGCGGTAACGGGAGGTTATAGCAGTCGTACAACCCTGTACGCCGTCGTTGCAACCAGGCGCTCGGCGGTAAGATGCAGTCAGCTGCCAGGAGGCCGTATGCAGGCCCTATACTCTGTTCAGCGATATTTAACCAAGGTCGACAGCCTTCCCCGTCGATGGTGCGGTACTATCCTCAGCGGAACTTCCGGAGGTACTTGCTTCGGGTTGCATACCGTTTCAGTCATCTTGTAGCGGGAATCTTGCAGCGGAACTCTTGAAGCGGTATCTTCTATATCGTCTGTCTCTCTCTCTCTAAATTATCTATCTATCTCTCGTCGTACATTAACAGAAAAACTCTCCAAATTAGTCTAGCTCTACTGCTTATTAACTAGGTGTGTCACTTGTATCCCGAGGGTCTAGACGGCGGTAAAATATCTCTCTCTCTCGTGCGATACTAACTAATAAAAGAAACGCTAAAGGCATCTAAGTGACGCCTGCAAAATTGCAACGTCACAACTCCTCCCTCCTAAAAGGAGGCCTAGGCAAAGGCCTCTATGCTACAGCCAGACCACAAGCGATAACAAGCGACTTCATAACTGAATGAGCACAATAGATAATCAAAGAAAGAAAAGATAGGCTACTTACGTATTTGACAGCTGGTTATTTGCGATAGGTAATAGACTTCCTTCATGGTGTGGCTACTGAACGAGAAGCTGTATTAAGTTGTTCTTTACTACTATCAAAATACTAACCATACTTAGATAGCGATATGCAAGGATGTTATCTGCGGCAAGTGACTCGGAGACTAAACTTTTCAGACATGCTAAAGAAGACACTCCTTAGGAACTTGATATATCAAAGATAAGGTAGCGACAAAATTTAATACTAGATTGTTCTGACTTACTGACGACGAACTTACTGAGATAAAGTCAAACGATAGGCATAGATTTCGTTTCTGGCTTAAGACTAGGGGTTAAAAATTGGTAAGATACAAATCTGGTGAGACCATGAATAACACGTAGCGATATTTATTGCGGAGCGGTAGTTGACTAAAGAACAGGAGGAACCAAAGGTTGATATAATTTCAAGTCTTTAACATGTAATTTCCCAACTACTTTCCCACTACGTATGTCGCTTAGTTCATGCACTACCGGAGACAGAATTCGAGAGATGCGAAACGGACCATGGAATTTAGGAGCGAGTTTGGCTGCGATATGCTGGGTAGCGGAAGATAACACGTGATGCCGTTTTAACACTAGGTCTCCAACTGCAAAAGCAGGAGGTCGATGATGTCGGTTGTATTGTTTTGATTGTCGGCGGTACGCTTTATCTAAGTTATCGGTAACCCATTCTTGTAACAGCTGCAATTTTTCCATACGTTCAGCCCAGAGTTTCGGCGGTAGCGGAGCGACAGCGAGATTTTCGTTCGTTTTATGCCTTAGCGAATTAATCGGTTGCGGTACACGGCCAAAGTTTAGGAAAGCGGGACTAGTCTCGATCGAGGAATGATAAGCGGTATTATAGGCGAAGCGGAAATCACTGAGATGTTGATCCCACTCGCGGTGATCTTTTTCTAAAAACGAGATAATCATGGTTTTCAACACTCGATTGACTCTTTCTACCGGGTTCGCCTGCGGATGGTATGGTGGAGTAGTACAATGTACTAGACTATAGGTGGTGGCTAATTCTTTCAGCGTTTTATTATTAAATTCCGTACCATTGTCCGTTAGTAAAACTTGCGGTATACCCCAGCGAGAAATTATCAGTTCTTTGAACGCATCACTAATTGCTTTCCCTGTAGCTTTCCGAAGCGCACAGCATTCTCCCCATTTGGTGTAAAGATCCTGGAAGACGAGAATATAGGCGAAACCAGCGCGACTTGGCGGAAACGGGCCCATGACGTCAGCGGCAACGACAGTCCACGGTTGTTCGATAACACGATGACCCATGAGGCCTGCGGGAGCTAACTGATTGACTTTACAGCGTTGACAAGTCTCACATTGCTTAACATACTGAGTGACATCGCGGAACATACCAGGCCAGTAGTAGGAGGTGGCTATTCGGCGGTATGTTTTATCGACACCAAGGTGTCCGGCTTGCGGTTCGTTATGAACTTCGTGTAAGACTTGGTCGCGTCGATCAGCTGGTAAGACTAGCTTCCAAGCTTCTAAGTCCGTGACTAGTTTTCCAAGCATAGGGTCTTCGCGATAATAATATAGTTCGTCGTTCTCAATTTTCCAAGCGGGATATTTCTGCGGTAACGCGGCTACGTCGTGTTTCCGGCGTTCGTACCAGGTGGTTGGAGGCGGTACGATCGCGGCAACGATTTCCGGGATGCGAGATAGTGCGTCAGGTACATGATTTAAAGCGCCGTTGCGATATATAATTTTAAAATCGTAACCGAGCAATTCCAAAGACCAACGTGCTAACCTACCGGTGGGATTTTTGTGATTATGCAACCATTGCAGACTACTGTGGTCGGTGACTACGGTGAAGCGGTAACCTTCGATATAAGCGCGGAACTTCTGGATCGACCAGATGACAGCGAGACATTCTAACTCGGTAACAGAATATTTTCGTTCGGCGTCTGAAAGCGATCGACTTGCATAAGCGACAACATATTCTATCTCGTCGCGAGACTGTGTCAATACTGCACCTAAACCTACTATACTAGCGTCAGTTTGCAGCGTGAATGGTACTTCGAAATCCGGACACGTCAAGGTCGGTGCACTAGTTAAATTATCACGGAGAGTTTCGAAAGCGAGTTGTTGTTCGGCTTGCCATATCCATGGTTGTGCTTTCTTTAGCAGGCGCGTGAGCGGTTCGGAAGTTGCAGCGAAATTCGGAATAAAACGGCGATACCATGAAGCCATGCCTAAAAATCTACGCACGAGCTTTACATTAGTCGGTATCGGATAGCTAATAACTGGTGCAGTTTTATCCGGATCGACCTGCAGTCCATTTTCATTGACAATGAAACCAAGATATTTTACTTCCGAGCGGCAAAATTTACTCTTTTCCGGATTAATTGTTAAACCAGCGGTATGAATGACTTGTAGTACTTTCTTAAGCCAAGCGAGATGTTCTTCAAAAGTTTTAGTCGTCACGATAATGTCATCTAGATACGCGAAAGCATGAGGATCCATGTCAGGTCCGATCAGCTGATCGAGTAGCCGTTGAAATGTGGCTGGAGCGCCTGTGAGACCGAAAGGCATTCGCGTAAAGTGAAAAAGTCCCTTTCCCGGAACTATGAAAGCGGTAATTTCCTTGCTATTCGATGTGAGTGGTATTTGAAAATAAGCCTGACTCAGATCGATGGTAGAAATGTATCGAGCAGAACGTAACTTATCCAGAATTGCATCCATGCGCGGTAGAGGGTATGCATCGCGTTTCGAGACGTTGTTTACTTGGCGGAAGTCAATACAGAAGCGATATTTCCCGTTAGGCTTTTTAACCATAACTATCGGACTGGCCCATTCACTGTGTGAAGGCTCGATTATACCTGCTTCTAACATTTTATCGACTTCGGCATCGATGGCTTCTTGAATTTTTGGCGATACGCGATAACAACGTTGTCGAATAGCGGGATGATTTCCGACATCTATACGGTGAGATGTTAAATTAGTGGCGCCGAGGCTATCTGGCATTGGCGGTACTTCGGATTTTAAGAACTGAGTGAGCTCTATCGTCTGTTTCTCGGATAGTGTCACGATACCATTACACGTGGGGTGCACTAATTTCTCTTTACTGTCATCGAATTCAAAAATCTGAGCGGGATCATCTTTAAAATGCCAAGTGGCTGCGGAAAAATCAACCACCATTTCTAGGTCGCGAATAAAATCTAATCCGATAATACAAGGAAAACCTAAATTGGGTAACGTGCGTGCGACAATTTCAAAGTGTCGACCGTGAAGTTCGATCGGCAAACGCACTTCGCCCATAAGCTCGGTTGTTTGACCGGCTGCTAGATACACGGTACGACTCTGAGTGTTGTAAAGCGGTAGACCTAGTAGTTTAATTAATTCTATGCCTCTCGTGCCTAAAAAGGTGCGAGAAGAACCTGAATCAAATAACGCGTCTAATGAATATCCCTGAATTTGAAACGTGATAAACAGCATGTCTTGCTGAGCGGAAGTTTTTATCGGGTTACTATACAAGACTTCTAGTTTCTCAAAGCGCGATACGTGGTCTTGCAATTCGGAATGAGGTAAATTATCGGGTGAGGAGGTGTTTTCCGTAGTTACCCGTTCCAACGGCTCCATTTTTAGTTTTCCGCGCATTTCCGCGGACAGGTAGCTTTAGTGACATTTGGATAACCGCAGCGATAGCAAAATAAGGTTCGCGGCTCTTTACAGTCGGTAAATCGGTGACCAGCTTGATGACAATTAAAGCAGAGCGGTAGTCTGGGAGGTCGCGGATTTTCGCGAGCTCTCGGTGCCTCATCTCCGGATGCGGTAGCTACGTTTGCGATATTTGGTACTGGAGCGGTAACTGAGACGGCTGGAATCGGCAATTGACTAGTAGCGGTACGCGCGGGAGATCTTTTCTTCGCGTTCTGATTGACCTTCGTTCGAGGATCCGGTGTAGTGGCGGCATTTATGATCTCATCGATTTCTTCGAATGATTCGACGGCGGCAATAGTATGTCTCGGCTTGGAACTGACATTTTTCGGAGCGCGATAGGCTAGTTCGGGGATCATCGATTTTTCAGGTGTAGGTGGTGCTCTATAGTGACTTGCACAACGGAAGCTTACTTCTAGCTGTAGTGCCAGCTGTTCTAGATGAGCGACACTACGCAGTTCCTCGCGCCTAATCATTACTTGATAACGCGGCAACAGATTATGATAAGCGTAATCTAACCTCTCCTCTTCTGGCCAGGCGGGTCGTAGCCTACCGAATAGAGCTTTTAGACAGGTGAGGTATTCCGAGGCGAGTTCATGTTCGCCTTGCGTACGGCTTCGGATTTCCTTCCTGATGGAGAATCTGAGGTCAGCGTTCGCGAATCTTCGTCGCCAGGAGGCTTCAAAATCGGCAAAGGTTCTCCATGAAGATCGTTCATCGCGGTACCAATAAAGTGCGAAACCAGAGAGAAAAAACGGAATGCTATTGAGAATGTCCTCGTCTCGAATGTTTACTAAGACTCGGCCTTCTTTGATTCTCATCAAAAAGGCTTCGCCATCTTCGTTACGTTCGCCTGAGAATTTTAAATTCCACTTTCGTAGAGCTTCGAATGCGGCAAGAGGTGACGGTACGCGAGAGTCATTAGCGGTATTTTGACGCGGATGTGAAGGTCGCGGATTAGCGTTACGCGTTTGTGGGGACCAATAATAGGGGAGATGTTCGGGTGGTCCGGGAAGATCTAATTCATCACAATCCGGTTGCCAAGGCTCTTCGGTTTGATATTGATCTCTGTGCGGAGACTGATCGCGGTATCTGGCCTCTCTTCGAGGTTGCGGTACGTCGTGATCATGGTATCTAGCCTCGTGAGGAGGTTGCGGTACGTCGTGATCGCGGTACCTAGGCCAGTTGGTAGGCCGATAATTCGGGCGATAATCGTCTCGATCTACTCTTGGCGGTAAGGCATATTCACGCTCTTCGTTTTGATCTAGCGCATGCCGAGCGAAGTAATCGTAATACGCGGGTCTACTAGCGGCTGGTCGGTACTCCGGGTAGCGGTAATCATCGGGATACGGATTAGGCGGAAAATCGTATTCGAGGGGGCCTGTTCGAGCTAATGGCTGAACACGGGGTGGTCCCCTGGGTACAGGTCGACTAGATGCGCCTGGTGTATGACCTGCTGTGTCTCTAAGATGAGGTCGCGATAATTGGAAAGCGTCTAAGTTCAGGCTCGCATGTTGAGTTTGCGGTATGAAAGGTTCGCTTCCTGGGTTTCGACCGAGTGTAAAATTTTCGCGGGGTGGAGGTGCGGTATTTAATGGTGCGATAGGCGGCGATATAGGCTGATTCGCGGGTGTCGGATTAATTATAACGTTAGCTTCGACATGGTTATTAGCTTCGTGCGGTAAAATATGCGAAGGATCGTGTGTCGAATCCTCAGGGTTGGAAGAAATAGTCCCTCTGCCTTCGTCACCGGGTTGGTGAGAATGCGGAGATTGTTGACTGATTTCCTCCTCCCCAGGTGGCGGAGGCATCCCCCCCCCTTCCGAAGGACTTTTTAGCGACATATTTACGCGCGCGGCCTTGAGAGAATTTCTTAATCGCTCGCGTAACTCTGGGACTGACCCGTTGGTCGCGAGATTGCGGCGTGACAACACTGACTTAAGGGTGCTTTCTGATATTAATTGTATCCAATCGTATTCACTAGAGCTTTGTGACATATAATTATTGGCGAACTAAAAAAAAATAGTGCGGTACCCTTACCTAACGGCAAAATTTCAAATTTGAATCGGTAACGGATTATCTATTATTAGTTGCGGGATTAGCGGTATTTAATAATAACAGCGGTACGTTGTTATGAACTCGCTATTTTAAGGTGGTCAACAAAAAGCGGTATTTAGTAATAACAGCGGTACGTCGTTATAAAGGTGATATTCAAGTTGATGAACAAAGCGGTAATCCCTAAACAATAAGGTTCGTTTGGCGATAGTTTCGAAAACAGCAAAGAAATGTTATAAGTTGAGTCTAAGCGGATTATAGAACTCAATCTCAACAAAGAAATATTACTGGTTGTTGTTAAGCTTTTGTTCTCGGATTAACAATCGGCAGTCGGATGTTAGTTGATTCAAATTTGCGGTACGATGATTGCGATAGTTAGTTCGTATAATTAATTATCTAACGGTTTGTCTCGTCTCACCGTTTTCTTATTTCTAGGGGGTTGGAAGGAGGTTCGTCAGCAAGAGAGAATTAATCTAGATTATCTAAATGAAAGAACACAGTATTATTCCAACTACGTCCTATTATTTTAGCGGAAGACTACTTCCACCTGCAACGTGGCCAAGACAATTGAACAATATATGAATCGGATTGATCTGGGTTCTCTGAACAATACTTTATAGCGGTAATTTTGCAACAAAAACTCTGATCGTTATTGGCGTGGCCCCACGTTGGGCGCCATTTTGTAACGGAGTTATGTCAGAGTTCAACTCCGCACCCTACGGCGTTCCTTTATAAATTTGCTAATTAATCAAACCTAAAATTTTGTTGGGCGCCAGACACGTTAGTGTCGTTTCTGAGATATCACATAAATCGTCAATCAAAAAAAAAAGGGTCGGAACGACGGCCTTGAAGCGACAGCTAGCTCAAATGTGCTAAGGTAGTGGTAGAGTGGGTGGATTCACCTTCTTATGGAATTAAGCGAATAAAATATAGAACACCAGATATAAGATCCTTCAATGAAATCTTTGATTTCTTATATTGTCGTTAATTGATGGCGGTAACAGATTCAGCGGTAATACAGGATCTTAGATATTACGGTATACAGCGGTAGTTATCAGATTAACAATGCAGAATCATAAGCCAAAATGACGGTTGGAATAATACTTAATAATACTGTCTAACACAGAAAAGAATATTATATTATTGAGCCTTATTGCGACGCAGCGGTATAAAAAAAACGTAAACACGCCGGTTAGCTAGCGAGCGCCGTAGAAGCGATATAATGCAAGCTAGACTATTTTCCAGGCTGCGTATCACCGAGCGATACGATACTCTATAGCAAATTTTCTAATGCGGCACGCTAGCGATATTCATCAATTATTTGCGATATAAGGACTCAATAAATAATTTCGACTGAATCTGAGAGAAGCGATAACTAAATTACGAATCAAATTACATATGTAAGAGTAATCAAATAGAGCAGATATAATCAGCGGAAATCAAAGATAATCAAATAAAGCAACAAACAAATAGAACAACTAGAACAACTTAAAACTATGACTACTACGTTCAGCCAACCCTCGGGGAGTTGGATATTAAGCGACACACCATGCGATATTATTCTAATAAATTTTCTACAAGCTACTAAATCAAAGATAGCGATAGATCAACGAATTCAGATATTCTCAAAGCGAGAATTTAAGTAGAACAAGCTATCAAATGAATTATTAACAAATCATAAGCAGCGGTATTACAGAAATCAGACTAATATTGCAAACAAATAGATTCTAAGCGAAAAACGTGCTCAAAATGGCCTCAATCAGCTACGAAGCGCTTTCGCTGAACTTCAGTAACTACAAATAAATTCACGTGGCCCGTAGGCTGCACGTTACATCCAAAAACTACCAAAGATACGAATAAAATACTTAACTAATTGAAGTTCAGCGATAGATTCGTGGCTTTACAAGCAAGCGTAACATAGAAACCTTACCTTAAAATAGTTGTGAGGCTGCACACACTAACTGACTTCAATTCTAACTTCACTTTACTGTACGGTATCCAAGGGTAGCGAGAGAGAGGATTGATTTACGTCTGATTAAGTAGAAGCGAAACGTAGAAGTGAAGATCCTC